>CM061028.1:75144818-76344818 GCA_030763125.1 Hippophae gyantsensis | reverse complement strand
TTAGACGAAAAAATAATAATTAAATGATATTATTTAAACTTTATTGAATATAGGGGTATTAAGGTAATATATAATATTTTTTATTTTATTCTAATTGTAAACCAAACACTATAATACTGATTCATTTTTTATTCTAATGATCAAACTAAACAAAACTATTTCATTTTTATTATATTTTATTCTCATTCTGATTCTATTTCGTGAACCGAACGTTACCTTATATATCAGCAGAGTTACATTCATTCGTCCTATTTTATTTATTTATAAATAAATTATAAAAATATATGTACACAATATTTATACATTAAATCGAATATGAACTAACAAAATATATCATTAGTTATGTTACATATCAATTGACACTTATTCGTAGCCATATTGATTATTTAGGATTGTAACTTGTAGAGTATTTTGTTTAACGAAGGAGAACTTTGAGACTATTTTAATCATAAATTTAGAAATTTTATATATTCTTTAAGATATACTTTCATATGTTGTTTTCAGATTAGTAGAGTTTTTTCATAAATTTATATATAGTTTGATCTATGAAAAATTAAATTAACAATATTTTAATCATGCTTTGCTAAAGTACAAAAAATCATACTAGGAAATTAATAATGGTATTGATTTTAATGTTTTTCATACTCATTCATAGTTACAAAATTCAAGAAATATTTTAAGATACAATATTTGGAAATTGGTACCTTTTAAATTAATATATTTTTTTATTTTGGTATCATTTTTTTTATCTTTATTCTTAACTAAAACACATAAGATATCTTTATTTAAATTATTGTTATATTTTTTGTTCAAATTCAACAATAATCTTAATGAATTAGAGAGTTTAAAGGTACTATTTATGTTAAAATTGACTAAAATATATATCAATATCCTAGAGGATGAAAGGCTACACTAGTCATTTTACTTATATAAAATATATTATGTAATCTCCTAACTTTAAGAATGCAACATTTAGTCATTTTACTTATAAAAATAGTACAAAAAAAGAGACATTTAGCAATTTTAAATTTAACTTAAAATAACTAAAAATTATCAAGACTATTCTACTCATAGAGTGAGGGGTAAAAGATGGTAATACTCTTACCAGTTATGTTTGTAATTTTTTTTAATTTAATAAAGTGGACATAAATGATGAAAATACCCTCATCAATATCTGTTTAAAATGTTTTTATTAATAAAAGTTTTTTTATGACTTTTTTTATAAGTAAAAGAATAAATGAACACATTTTTTTATAAATAAAACTACTAAAGAGTATATTCTTTATAAGTAAAAGGGTTAATAAGTAAATTTTTAAAGTTAGAAGACTAAACAATACATTTACTTAAAGAAAATGGACCCTCCTTGTATTTCTCTCTATTCTAAATATGAATATTTAATGTATTACAAGTAAGAATAAAAATTAAAAAATTACAAAAATAATACAAAAGATACCAACCTTCGAAATTTGAATAGAATAATAACAAGGTTTTTTTTTTGTTCAATATGAACATGAAGTTTTAATTAATTGTAATATAATTATATATATATTATAACGATAATTGATAAAATAATTTTAAAAAATTAAAAATTTATTTCTTAAATAATTTAATATATATTGTTAATGACATTCCTCAAATATGTAAACAGAAGAATAAAAATATAAAAAAATACAAGGTCAAGTTTAAGGGGCTAATAGTTATCATAGATATATCGATAATAAAAAAATTTCATTACTTTACTTTTATAAATTGAATACATTAATCATATTTTTTAATTAATATATTTTAGAATACTTTAGTTATTTTTTGACAATTTTGATTTTTTTTTATCATTTTTACAGAAAAAAAACTTAAATTTGTTCAAATTGAATCATACTTATAAGTGATTGATGTGTTTTTGAAGCAAGTTATAGATATTTGTATTAGAATAAAATTAATCTTTGGTAAAAATTATTACCTAAAAATAACCTTAAAATATTTATGTTGTATCACAAAGAATCAAAGATAAAATGCGTAAAAATGTACTTAAATTCATATCTATTAATTAATTATGTACTCGAGTATTTAGTATTCTAAATCTACACGTTTTCCTTAGATAACTCTTTAGTTTTCTTTTTGATCTCTTTGACAATGAAATATCATATAAGAAGAATAATACATATGATTTGGGGACTATAATCCATATATATATATAGTTAATAACTATATATCTATTTTAACCCATCATTAAAATATATATTATCTTTATGTCTCTATACATTTAAGGTCTTCATCTTATTGGATATATTAAAGTCTAAATTACTTAAATCTTAGCATATCACTTTTAAATGTGCTTAGCCTTATATGATAGTCTATAACATATAATTATTCATATATAAGCCCAACATTAGATTAAGGATCCAAAACTCTCCCACTTGGAACTATATGCGTAACCTTATAATTATGCATTGTAAAAATAACTGTATGAACTCAACTTTTTTGTCATTACCAAAACGTATTTGTAACCAATTCGGTCCATCAATTTTACCAACATAGGATCAAAGCGGTCTTCGTTACATCTATCGTAACTTAACCCATCAATGATCACATATACTAATACAACTGAATGAAATGGATTATGATGTGGATGTGTAGCATGAAAATTTCATGCAATGTGATCTTAACATACCTATTTCAATTAGTCCAACCTTAAACTTTAGTGAAATCAACCATACTAAAATCAAAGTGTAAACAAATCAAAAACTGTATTTTTACGAAAAATAGCCTTAAAATATCCATTAAATAAAATAACTAAAAGGGTGTCTATATCAAAGAAATATTTAAAATTATAAGTTCCTGCTAAAACTAAATATCTTCAAATGACATGACATTCATATGAATAGTGTACTCGTGAAATTTTTTGGGTGACAATCCCTCAGTTAGTAGATCCACAATCATGAAGTTTATACCGATTTGTTCTATAGACATATGTACATTTTGAACTCTTTTCTTAATAATCAAGAACTTTATCTCTATATGTTTTTACTTCATCGAGCTCTTATTGTCAGTGGAATATTGCACTTCTTACTTATTGTTCCAAAATAATTGAAGTGGTATTTTAATACCATCTACTATGCGTAGTCTTGTGACAAAATTCCTCAACCATATTCCATGATTGGATGTCTCATAACATGCTATAAACTCTACTGCCATGGTAGAAGAGGTTATAAGAGATTGTTTAGTACTTTTTCAAGAGATAGCACCCCTAACTGGCAAGTATACATAACTCGATGTAGATTTCATACTATCTTGACATCTAGTAAAATCAAAGTCAATATACCCAATAATCTCAAAATGATCCAACCTCTGATACATGAGCATGTAGTCTTTGTTTTCTATAAGTACCGCAAGACTCGTTTTACTGCTTTCCAATTGTCTAATCCTAGGTTGCTCAAATATCTGTCCAACATCCCAACAATATATGTAATATTTGGATGCATATATACATGAGCATGCATCACACTCCCTATTATTGACGCATAAGGAATCTTGTGCATTTATTTTTTCTCAAAATCATTCCTAGGGCACTGATTTAGACTAAATTTATACCCCCTTAGCAACAGGGGTATCACCTGATTTGTAATTCTGCATGTCATATCTCTTGAGAACCTTTTTAATATAGCTCTTCTGGGATAATCCTAAAATACTTTGAGAGTAATCTCTGAATATCTATATACCCAATACAAAAGAGACGTCATCAAGATCTTTCATCTCAAAATATTTAGCTAAAATTCTCTTGGTTTCATACAATAAGCCTATATCGTTGTTGGCAAACAAAATGTCATAAACATATAAAACCAGAAAAATATACTTGCTCCCATAGAACTTACGATATATGCAATTATCAAAAAAATTCATCTCAAAATAGTACAAGATAATCACTTGAAGAAACTTGAAATACCATTTTCAAAAAGCTAGCTTGAGCCCATAAATGGATTTCTTAAGTTTGTAAAACATATTCTTTGGGTCACCCAATACAAAGTTTTCTAGTTGCATCATATAGATCATCTCATCAATATCTCTATTGAGAAACATCGTCTTTACATAGATATAATGTAACTCAAGATTGAAATGTGCTACTAATGCCATTATAAGCTTGAAAGAGTCTTTCAAAGAAACCAGAGAGAAAGTCTCTCCATAGTCAATGCCTTCTTTCTATGTAAAGCCTTGTGCAACAAGATGAGTCTTTTATCTCTCCACATCACCTTTTGAATCCTTCTTGGTCTCAAATATCTATCTATGATCAATGGGTTTTGTACCTTTTAACAATTGGACAAGATCCCAAACGTCATTGTCCTTTATGGAATTAATCTCCTCATTCATGACATCAATCCACTTTTGAAAGTTAGGACTTTTTCATGGCTTGATAGAATTTTATCGGGTCTTCTTCCATCATTCTAATATCAAACTCGTGTTCTTGGAGAAATACAATGTATCTAGCACTGCATCTCTTTTTCCTAGTGTATCTCTTCAATGACATGAGTTCTTAGGGTGATAGAGTTTGTTCTTCTAGAATAATTTCTTAAATGAGAAGTTCTTTGAGATTTTCTTGATTTGTTGTGTCTTGATCAAAGTCAGGAATGTCATCCTAATCAATGCCAATATCACCTATGAGAATATCAACATATTCCTTTTCAAAACCAAAAGCCTTAACTGTATCTCCCCTTACAAACTCAACATCCTCAAATAACGAGGCATTTCTTTACTCAAAAATCGACTTAGATGTAGGATCATAAAACTTGCATCCCCTAGATTTTTTAAAATATCTAATAAAATAGCAACTCATCATCTTTGAGTCCAGTTTCTTTTCATTAGGCCTATAAGGCTTTGCCTTAGCTAGACATCCCCAACTATGCAAGTGCTTTAAACTAGGTTTCTTGCTCGTCCAAAGTTCATAAGGATTTTTGGTTGTTGCTTTAGTTGGAACCTTATTAAGGATATATGTGTAGTCTTAAGAACTTTTCCCAATTCTGGCAAGGTAAAATGACAAATCATACTACTCACTATATCCTTAAGCGTCCTGTTTTGTCTTTCATCAACATTACTCGTAATAAGCAAACCCAACATAGTTTATTGTGAAACGATACCACATTACTCTAAGAACTTAGTAAATAGTCATAGATGTTGTTCACCTCAATCTTCATATCTAGCATATATTTACCACCATGATCAGATTTGATGCATTTGATGCATTTGATCCTTTTGTTGAGTTGGTTCTCGACTTCAACTTTATAATTTTTGAACACATCTAATGATTGTAACTTTGCATGAATGAAAAATAAATAGTCATATCTAGAAAAATCATCTATAAACGTTATAAAATATTGTTAACCATTCCAAACAACTATAGCGAATGACCCACAAATGTTTGTATGTATAAATTATAAGAGTTCTAAAGCCATGTTAGATTCAAATATCCTTTTATTGTTTTATTTCCTCCTCATACAATTAACACAAACATCAAAATTTGTGAAATTAAATGGTCTAAAATTTTGTCAGATACAAGTCATTTTATTCTCTGTCTAGAGATATGATCTAATCTTCTATGATATAATGTAGCTGAATTTTCATTGGTCAATTTTCTTTTTATACCTCATGTATTTAATTGTAAGGATTCCTTAAATAAGACAATTGTATCAATTAAATAAAGGTTATCGTAACTCGATAAAGAACTGAATTTTGAATCACGAAACAAACTAAATTTTCCATTACCAAATGAACTAGAATAACCAAATTTGCCTAAAACAAAAATAGAAATAGAATTCCGTCTAAAAGACGATACAATAAATGTTTCATTAAGATCTAAATAAACTTCAGCCTTTAATAATAATTTAAATTTTCCTATTGCCTCAACTTTAATGGTCTTGCCATCGCCCATATAGATGTATCTTTCACCATCACTTGGCTCTCGACAACACAAGGAACACTACATATACATATTGATATGAGTTGTTGTACCATAATCTGTTCACCATTTGTGTCTATGTACATAAATTAAATTAACCTTAGAATAAACCAAATTAAAAAAAATGTCTATCTTAGAATGTCATGCATGATAGTTAGTGCAATGTTTTTCCATGTGCCTTTTAGCTCCACATAAGAAACAAATAGTATCTATCGACTTATTCGATTTCTTTTGAGATGTTGTATTTATAGCTTCCTTATCCTTATTTCTTTTTCCTTCCCTTATCCTTGTACTTAGAGGTTTAGGCAAGGTGAGCACTCTCTATTTGATTTTGCTTCAACCTTTTCTCTTCCTGAATATAAGGTAAAATAAGCTTATTTATGGACCAAGTCTCTTTCTGATAGTTGTTGTTGACTTTAAACTGGCTAAACTGTGTTTCAATTTGGAAGCAAGATGAAACATCTCTATGACGTACTCCTTGATATTGTCTTTGCCACTATACCTCATTAAAATTAGATTTGTCAAGAGCGTACCTATTTCATCTTTTTCATTCTTGAAAAATCTCTTTTCAATATTTACAAGGAAATCCTTAATAGTAGTTATTTTTCAAATATTGTGCCCCTAAATGCATCCAAAATGATCTTTTTCATTATCAACATACACATGCAATTTGATCTCTCTTGCCTTTCCTTTTATCAGAAACACACGTATTTATAAAGAGTGTAGGAAAATTAATTCTTATCGTAAAGTTTAAATCCATGACTCCGAGAACTATCAATAGATTCTCTTGTCATAACTTGAAGTTAGTGTCATTTAGCATAGAAATATGGTTGATGTTGGTATTAATATTAGCATGATTATTCATAAGTGAATCTAGGAAAAGAAAAATAAGCTCACATAAATTTGTTTAAACCAAAACAATGAATTCAAATAAAGATAAATCTCATCGGATATTCTATTAATATTTTGTCTTTAGACAATAATATTAACTTGTAATTAATATATATATATATTAATGTAGTAATCAATAATAAAAACATGTTTAATAATAAATCTTTCTTTAGAATAAATTATTATTTACATATAAACTTTAAATAATCATTACGTATTTGTAACCACAGGTGCGTATACAATTCTATCAAATATCAAATTTCTTTTGGGTCAGTTTATATCCACATAAATTACATACACTAACTATTTATATTTTAAAATAAATTAATTTTTACATAAAATATCACTTTGACAACGTGTCGTTTCAATTAATTAATCTTAAAATATATAAACATATTAATATTTAAAATTTAATTTATATATATTTTTTAATGAAAATCAACATTGATCAAGCCCGATCAACAATAGTCAATATCGATAAATTTTATTAGGTCAAATTTTATTGGATCATAAAAGTCATATCCGTGTTTTGATCCATTAATCCAAATGAATATCTTTAAACTTGTAAAGGTTTTATTTGACTCTATAAATTATTTATGGGATTTAATAAAAAAATAATTAGTTTTAAACTTCAATTTAATATATTAAGTAAAAATTATAAAAAAAAATCTTAACAATAATTGATTGACTGTTAAAATTATATCTAAATTTTTAAAAAACTATTTAAGGAATTTTTTTAATTATACAATAGTACACAAATTTAATTGTCACCGAAACAAAATCCTAATTACAACACAAAAAAATCTAGTTGTAATATCAAAAGAAAAAAAATTACCGCAGCCATAAAAATTCTCTATTACATGCCTAAATCATCGGTGATTCTTCCCAAATGCAACTTGCGATCTTAAACATGACTGAAGATGAGATTACCGAATATAACCCAAAGAAAATTATGTCCAACTGAATCCATAGTCAAAAAGTTGAATAACTTTCTACTAACTATTTTCATATTAGAAGAAGCAGGAAAATATATATATACATAGGCAGCGAGAATCATGCCGCTGCTACCTATCTCCCATTTTTTTTAATTTAAAAAAATTGAATCTAATCCTAAACATAAATATATCGAAAATAATTTTTTTAAAATTCTTTAATAATAAAAAAATTCATATATTAATTACCTTTATCAAATTCAAAATTAAATAATCATAATTATAAAATATTCTTTAATTTGAATCCATAATTTTAAAATATAACAACTAAAACAAAAATCATGGTATTAAAAAATCAATTATTCAATATGATAAAACTCTGATACCATTTGTTAGAATAAAATTAATATTTGATGAAAATTATTACCTAAAAATAATCTTAAAGTATTTATGTTATATTATTAATAATCAAATATAAAATATATGAAAATATAATTAAATTCATAACTATTAATTAATTTTATAACTAAATAGTTTCTCTTTTAAATTTATACATTTTTCTTAAAAAATCTTTTAGTTTTTTTATACTCTTTTTGATGACGAGATATCTGATAAAAATAACATATGCGATATGAGATCATAATCACTATATATATTTTAACACATCATTAAAATAGACGTTATTTTTAAGTCTCTATATATTAAAGGGTCACATCATATTAAATACATTAAAGTTCAAATGACTTAAATCTTAGTACATTAACTTTATATGATAGTTTACGACACATAATTATTCACATATAAACCCAATATTAAATTAAGGATTCAACAATTTTTTTGAAAAAAATGTGAAAAATAAATGGATTAAAATCATTAAAATTAATATGAAATAATTAAATAATTTATAAATATAATACTAAAATGATTAAAAAAATTTAAAATAAAATAACAAATATATTTAATTAATAAGAATAAATGACCGTATATTTTCTCCTATAAATCTACCAATTTTTTTTTGGACGAATAATCCATCCACCAAATTAGTTGAACGTCTCTTTCATGTGTACGTAGAAAACAAAGCTTGGATTATAAATAATGAAAAACTCTATTTATCATAATATAAATTATAATAAATAACGTATAATATTATTAATAAATATAATTATATGAAATGAAAAATTAATAAATACTCAAAAAAAAATACCTAAATAGCAGATTTTTTTTATTTTAACTAGTGTTCTCACACTTGTGATATTCATTTATTAGTAAAAAAAATAGATCTAATTATTTTGACAAATAAATAACTATCATATGAATTATGTAAGACAACAAATTAATATAAATAGAAGTGCTCTAAATAACACCATTAGTGATGTAAATAAGTTCTCTCATTTTATATTATGTTTTATTTAATATTTTTAATAAATTCAACATATAATATTATTTTATCTAATTTAATTATCGATTCATTTTTTTTCTTATTTAGATTATAGTTCTAATATGTGATTAACTTTAAATGTAATTTTATATTTTTTAATTAAAAATTTATAGTATAAATAATAATATATCATACTTTTAATTATTATTTTTTAATATTTTTACTTATCTCACTTAGGTCCATTTAAAATAAATGAGATATATCAATTAATATTATCTCATGAAAAATTAATTAAGATAAAATGAAATAGGTTATGAAAATTAGTGAGTTGTAACATAAATCTTATTAATATTTCATCTTAATTTATATTTAAATATAACATAAAATAAATATTTTTGAAAAAACAATAAAAAATAATAATTTTAAAACTTGTAACCACAAAATGATATACTTTTTGAAAAAATTATATATTTTTATTATTAAAAAATCTAACACAATTTTATATTAAATATGGTTCAATTAAATATCGTTTAAATTGAATTATGTTTAACTTTATTTAATATTAAACATAATTTTAATATTATTTAGGTATTATTATAAATTATAATAATGTTATTTTTTAAAAAAAATTCAAGTTTTTTTTATTAAAAAAATTTATTAAGGATATCATGGTATTGATTGGTACCCAATATCTCCTATAAAATTCACAAAATTAATTAATTTAATATTTATGAGTTTTGAAGACACAAGGATTAAAATATCAATTTTTTTTAAACGTAGAAATTCAATAATTTAAAAAATATATATATGAAGGAAAAAAATGGAAAGTATTATTAACATTGACGAAGAAAACTATGTAAAAAAACGCTATAAATATTCTAATCCATGACCCCACTCCACCAACCTTTGTGTCCTTATTTTTACTAGTGAGGGTTAAATGGAGAGTTAATTATGATTTTTATAAATTTTGATGTAAATATTATCTATATGAATGCTCAATTTTTTGTTACCTTATTAAATTAATCTCTAAATATAATTTTAAGAAGTTAACAACTTTATGGGTCCGCCACTAATTGATATCTTGATTAATTGTTAACTAATCGTTTGGTGATGCGAAATTATGAATTGTATAATGAATTTGGTTGTTTACCTAAAAGGGTAAAAGGAAATTACGAAGACATTAGTACCAAGAAAGAAATTCACGTGATTTTAACAATGAGTTTTGGATAAAACTATGGGGCCAATTCATGTTTATCAACTTGTAATATTATTATTTATGGTTGCTTTCTTCTTAGTCCAAACCCCCAAATTCCAAGGATTACGTTCTATTATATATATATATTGTTGGTGTGATCATTTTTACCCACGTCAGACAGACAATTTATGTACTTATCGTATCACGTATAATATGAGATCATATTTCATAAGTAGAATCTCCAAAGTGTTATCTTAATTTTTGATATGTATTAAATTAGGGTTTTCCCTTTTGAAAAACTTTCTTCTTATTTTCCTATTTATTCTATTTTTTTTATTGGAGAAGAAGGTTTTTTTAGTAGAAATTCTCTCCCATAGATTAATTATTATTTGTTTTTTTGTTTTAAATAAATAATAAAAAAATTATTATGTGATTTTTTCATTCAACATTGATTTAGATCTAATATTATAATTATTTTTTACCTAAATCTAATTTATATAATGTTAGAAATATTTTGTTATGTATTGTCAAATTTTTTTCTCATATATAAATTTGAATTTAATATTTAAAGTTTCTTTATAATTCAAAAACCAAAGAACTCAAATAGTTAAAGATTTATCATATTATTAATTATAACAACTAAAATTAAATAAAGATAAAAAAATAAAATAAAAATGTTTGAAAATATATATTCATTAGATTACGTATCTATTGTTACGATTCTTACGATTCTTACGATGTATATTCAATTTTTGATTTAGATGTTAGTAATGTAATTTTATTTTAAATTAATAAAATTTATTTTTCTACAAAATAAAGTTATGTGAGTCAAGAATACACAAACAAAAATAATAAAAGTGTTCTAATTTGTAATAGGTAGGGTATTAAAAAATTAATTAATATTATCGATCTAAATAACTCAATCCAACTTCAAGTTATATCTTTTTATGTTGGATTGATTAGATTATTGAATTAATTTTTTTTTAAAACAATGATACAATTCATACTTATATTATATTATATAATATATTTTTAAAACTATTAACACAGTTTACTTTTCAAAATCCCAATAAATCGTTTCTTACTTTCTTATCCTCATCCAGTAACATTATTTAATTTTTTATCCAATGTCCCCAACATAAAGAAGAATACAGTTAAATTAAATATTTATTTATACATATAATTTATATTTAAATTAATATAAAATTAAATAATAAATATTTGTATTACTTTATATGCTATTTGAAATTTAAAATTAAATACATGATATTTGTTTATTTATTATTTAAAAAAAGTTAAAATAATTTTATATCTAAATTTTAATCAATTATTGAAACATAAAATCTAATGTAATAATTATTTAGTTATTAGAAACAAATATTTTTAAAAAAATTATCACTTGTAAAAAAAAACTAAAAACATAAAATTTAAGTCATCCTATTCAATCCAACCTAATTTAAAGGGTTTTATTTGAATTGATTTTATAAATTTTATTGGATTAAATCGATTTTTATTTTAAAAATCAATATTATTAATTTAATTTTAATTTTATTTCAAACGTGAACTAAATTGTATACAAACCCTCGTTAATAAGTATTAAAAAATACAAGGGTGGTAATTGCTCTATCAATTTTGATTATTGATAACATGAAAAACAAATTAATTACATTAATTTTAAGGAAAAATTTATTTATTTTAAATTGTATTATTATAATTGATATAATAATTAATTATATATAATTTTAAAAAAATATCATATCATTCTAATTAATAATTATCTAATATATTAATTATAATTATATCATAATTTATTATATAAAAAGTACGTTAATTTTAAAGGAAAAAAATTATTGGACGATGAGCCCTGTTTTTAAATATATATATCACTAAAAAAAAATTCATTATTTTTATGCATGAATTGACCAGAGATAAATAAAAAATAATAACGAACAGGGTCAGAACAAAACTGCATTCTATCCAATAAAATCTCTTACATTAGTTGTTTTTATAATAAATTTATAATTTATAAAAGCTTGTTTTTATAATAAATTTATAATTTATAAAAGCGAGTCTTTCTTCATCCAAAGGTCTCAACCTTTGTTACTGCTAAAAGGAAACCACCAATATATATAAATATATATATATAACCATCAGGTGTTAAGACGTCATATTCTAAGTTTTACGGCATAAATTTTAACCAAATTTGATATAAAAATTCTTAAAGTCACATATACATTATCGTCCTAATAAGATGATTGGAAGCAAATTTTCAAATGTTGATGATTTTTTTAACAATTGCCTTAAATTAACAATTGTTAAAAAATTATTTTATAATTTTATATATTACATTTGAGTCAATTTAATGATTTTTTAACAATTACCTTAAATTAATGAATTCAATTTGTAGGTTGTGTAACCTGCTATGATATACTCTCATTTTTAAGTAATGCATAAATAAAGTTAGACTTAAAATTAAGTTGTAACGAAAGAAAGAAATCACTTTAATGTTGAATCATTTTAAAGAAAATTTTGGATTCTATGTTTGAAATCACGTACTTGTACTTTAATATTATGTTTAGTGGTTAAGAAATAAATTATATATATTAAAAAACTACTTGATGTTACTTTTTTTTCGTATATTATAATTTTTTTTAAACTATGTAATTTAATTAACTTGTTATTATATTTATGAATATTTAATTAATTTTAATAATTTTATTATTTTTTAAATATTTTAATAATTTATTAATATGATTAAATTCGATCAAATTTAAATTTTTATAACAAAGTATATGTTGAAATAATTGAATGATTTTTTTTTACCATTTTACGTGGTCCATTACGGTTTCTTGCAAAAACCATTTTGTTTAATTCTCTCTATTTCCCTTCTACCATTTCCTTTTATTTAATTGTCTTTTGTTATCTATATATATTGAGAGTGAAAAAGGAAAAATGAATATAGGAAATACAAAGAAGAGAGTAAGAAAGAGAAAAAAAGCATTTACAATTTTTGTATTTTTTTAATCTAGAGTTATATTCATTCTCATAAACTTTAGATACTTGAAAATTTAAAAATTTATTAGAGTATAAAATAATGATATATATTTTCTACTAATTAATCGTTGTATATTAGAAGATATTTTTTTAAAATTTTCAAACATTAAAATTGAGTGAAAAAATTTATCTTAAACACACTTATCTCAATCATTTTTATACTGTATTTTTATTCTATGTTATTTAAATTTATATATTTTTAATTTATAATTAAATATTTTTATTTTTAACTTGTATTATTTTCTATAATCTTAAGGTAATTCTTAATTTTTTAATTTTCCAGGACAAACAATTTTTTGATTTTTTTTTGAATTGGATACTTTTTAATGAAACATTTTTTCTTATATGGTTAATTAATTGCTATTATCACTTCTTTTTTATATTGTTAACTAATATTAGTTATATCATTATTTTTAGTAAAGTATTATTTTATAGCATTGCAATTGAGTCTGATTGTTTGATATTAATTTATATATTTGTTTTTTTAGTACTTGTTATTTTTGTTATTACTTTTTTATTATTTGGTTTTGTATTTGATAAGTTACTTCTCAGTTTATAAATTATTTAGAAGGTTTACATCTTATATCTTCTTTTTACTAGTTTTATTTGCTTACCTTTTCTGTTAATAGATTAATAAATAAATAAAATAATATTAAAATTACATAAAGCAGTAATAGATTATATTTCTCATAATTTTTTTAATTATTTTTTAGAAGAATTAATCATTAATTTGTATAATTTACTAACTTTATTGCTATTCAAACTTGTGTGATCTCTACAGGGTGCCATCATCTTAATACGTTTTCTCTATTGTTGGTACAATAGAGTTTTCTAATATTACACAGTTATTGGTTTATGTTGATATTTAATATCTTTTAATTCTTTTTACATGAGTTAAAAACTTAATTTCTTTTTGGTTTTTAAGTCTCCTTTGCCTACTAGTGTTTCTACTTTCTTGTAGATATCACTATTACAATATATATTTTTGGTCTTAGAATTTTAGCTTTGATTTTTTTAAAAATTAAGGTCATAAGATTTTAGTTACGATTTAATAAAAATCGAGATCATAGTGTATATATATAGCCTCAATTTTATCAATAATTGAGACTATAGGGGTATCTATGGTCTTGATTATTAAAAAATCGAGGCCAAAAAGAGGTACCTATGGCCTCGATTATTAGAAAAACTAAGGTTATAGATATCCCATTTGACTTCGGTAATTAGAAAAATCGAGACCATAAATACCCCTTTAGCCTCAGTTTTCTAATAACCGAGGTCATAGGTACATCCTATGACCTCAGTTAAAAACCGAGACCATAAGTCGTTATTTATAGTCTCTCTCACTTAAGTTTCGATTTTTATAACCGTGATCATAGACCTACGATCACGTTTAAAAATCGAGACCATAGGTACTTTTTTTTAGTAGTATATAAACATTCTTATTTGTATATTTGTAAATGATTACTTTTTAAGTTTTAACTATTATAACTCTTTATTACGTTTCTATTTCATTTTTGAAACATTATGTCAATTATATATCTTTAGTGTTGTTGCTTTAATTAATGCATTATAAAGTCTGCAATTTCATCTGCTTATGCTATTTGATTATTCAGTTTTATTTTTTGTTTTGTTTTTTCAGTTCAGATGGTAACTCTATACTCACCATATTTACCGAAAAGCCAGTTATCAATTCAAGGTTAAGTTTTGAAACATGTTATTTCAATTTGATTTATTGAAATTTCATATTCATTACCTATATATATATATAATGGCAACCTTTTGTCACGTTTTGTGTACAACTTATATATGTATTGTTTGCTTTCATAGGATTCGCTTAAATATATATGTGATAGTTCTTATTCGACTTTACATTTGTCACTATCTCTTTGTTAGTCTTGGTTTTTAGGAAGCCAACAATTATAATTCTGTTATGATGATTTATACGATGGAATTTTTAAGAGTGAATTTTAAGTTTGATTATTTGTGTAATATGCATTTGTGAATTAAAGTTATAGAAGTTCACTGATTGATGTTGGTATTGAAAATATAAAAAAAATTAAAAATTTATTTTCCGAAGGAATTCATAAATTATAACTATTTTTTATACTTTCAGTGTTATGAATTATAGCTTTATAATTGACAAAATATTGTAATTTGTAATTGGGTGAAATAATATAGATTTGTAATTAAAAAAATTAGTATTTCTCAATTTACCAATGACTTGATTTCGTTATGCAAAATAAGTAAATTAGTATTTGTAAAATAGTAAAATTTTATATTTGAAAAATTGGTTAATTTTGAGTTTTGAAATAAGTATATTTTGTATTTGTGAAGTTAATGAATTTTTGTTTTCATTAAAAATAAATATTTCGTATTTGAGAAATATCAAATTTTGTATTTACTAGTTTTACGGTTTACGAAATAATAGATTTTGCATTTACAAAATACTTGGTTTTCGAAATAACAAAAAGTGATTATTTTTGTATTCACAAACAAAGTAGATTTTGTATTTGTAGAATAGTAAACTTTGCATTCATTGATCTTCAATATACTTAATTTTATAAATTTATGAATTTTTGGATTTTGTATTTATTGAATTACGAATTGGAACTTTTTTACAAGAAAATTAAATTTTTATTATTGAAAAAATTAATTTTCAAATTAAATTAATTAAATAATTTAAATCAAAATTTCATATTTATTATTATATTCTAAAATTTAATTTTGGTTTATTATGGAGATAAATGCATCTAAAAATATTAATTCGTTTTTGAGATGATAACAAATATGATTAATTACATTACAATGTCGGTTATGATATGAACATGTTATTAGTTGTTTCTTGATATAAATTTGATCAAGTCTAATTTAAAGGAGTGATAAATTGACTTTAGTGTTATTAGGCACATATGTTTGAGATAATGAGTTATTTACTCAATTCAAACCATTTAAGATTTGAGAGAAGTTATAAACGAGAAACTAATTAAAGGTAGACAAAGTGATTCTAAAGATGCATTTGAAAAATAGATTACTCGAAATAACGTATTGTATATGCTAGAGATCTAGGAGAAGTTTGAGAAGTTTGTTGCTTCAAAAGCATTGATTCTATATAGGTGTTATAGTAAGATCATATTGATCAATAATGAAATATTTGTATTAAAGAGACATGTAATTGAGGAGCTATCTAAGCTCAATATAATAACCTTTTAATTATATTATTAATTCGTCTGTTTATTTATTTGTTTTTCAAGTTATGAAATGAAAAACTAGGTCATCTGCTCAGGTTAAATGACATAGATTATATCTTTTTTACAAATTGAATCTAAATGTAAGTGTGAAACATGTGTAGTGGTAAAATGATTATGTCATCTTTTCAATTAAATAAAAGGTACATGAACCCTTTTGTTTGATCCATAATGTTCTATGTGATTTTAAATTTTTTTGAACAAGGGTGGCATTAGTATTTCATTACTTTGTCGATGATAGCATAAAATATTACCATATATATTTGCATAAAAAGAAAGATAAAGATATAGAGAAATTTGTTTTTTATAATGGTAAAGTTTAAAATTAATTCAACAAGAAAATCAAGGGTTTATGAAGTGATCATGGTGATAAGTATGAAGCATTGTTTGGTGAATTCTACGTACAATATGAAATCATACATGAAACCACAACGATGTTATTGAATGATAAACATTATGCCTTGATATAAATAATGAATGGAATATTAGTAAGTCATGGGTTATCTCAAAACTTGCATTGAAGTCATGTTTTTGACTAATTATCTTTTAATAAAATATCTTGAAAAAAGGCACATGAGATATCGTATGAGTTACTTAGTTTATAAGTGTAGAGTTGTCTTACTAAAATGATTATATCTACACCTAAGAAAGTGAAGATAGGTCTGGAAACAATAGATTGTATTTTATTGGATATAAACATCATATCAATGTTTATCAATTTATGGTGCATGTGTCAAAGATCGCATAAGATTTGATAACAGAGTTAAAAAATTTAATGTTTTGTGAATATGTATTTACTTGTAAGCCCTAAGGAGAATCAAGTTCATCTAAACAAACTTGTGAGATTGTAAATGAAGGTAGTTAGGACCAAGATAAGCCTACTAAAAATATGTTGAATTCAAGATTTGATATGAAAAATATGGGACATGTTGATGTAATTTTAGGAATTAAGATATTGAGGATTAAGCGATCTATAAGTCAATGTCATATTGACAAAATACTTGAGAAATTTAACAATATTGATTCTAGAATTGTGAGAACACTAGCAAATGTAAATTTACATTTATATAAGAATAAAGGTGAGAATGTATCTTAACTATAATATTTTAGAGTGATAAGAAATCTTACATACTTTATGAGTTACAATACAAAACATAACTTATGTTGTAAGTAAACTAAGTAGTTATATCAATAATCCAAGATCTGATCACTTACAAGACTACTTAGATACTTAAGATATATATGAAATTATGGATTATACTACACAAGATGTCCAATTATATTAAAAGGATATAGTGATGTAAATTGTATATCTACACAAAATGTACATTTGTGCATAAGATAATATAAAGATTCATAAATTTATACTATGAATTTATAAAATTATATTTTTAAATGTAATGTATATAAAGACAATAAAATGATTTGAACTTATAATTTTGAATATTACACTCTAAACCTAAATAATTTTTTTTATTTGTTGACTATATAAATAAGTTTTATTTTTATTATCTTTATAAACAACATTTTATTTTTTATTTTTCACATACCCATTTTTAATAAATAAAATGTGTATGATGACAATATCAATATTTAAACTTATATTTTATATAAAACAGTATATATTTATATAAAATTATGACTATATTTTTTTCGTTTAATTCATGAATAAATCAAATTATACTTATATAATTTTTTTTATCCTCATAATTTTTCATTTTATTTTAAAAATTAAAATTACACTATAAATTTAAAAAATTATATATTTATAATAATATTATAAATTTAAAAAATTAATTTTTAAAATATTATTTATACACAATAATAATATCAAGATTATCAAATTTATACGATAAATTTAAAAAATTAGATTTTTATATATAATATGTACAATGATAATATCAAAACTTAAATTTATACTTTATACATGTAATTTTATATTTATCATATTATTATGAAGTTATAACTATATTTTTTGTATAATATAAATTAAATTATATTTAAATTTATTTTTATAATATTATTATTTAGATTAATACTTATTTTTTTAGATCGGTGCTTTAACTTTGGATACTTTTTAAATAATTAAATACTTATTTACATGTAAATAATTATATATATATAACTTAAAAAATAATATATTATAAAAAAATTTATAATATCATTTTTCTTAAAAAATTTATAATATTATTTTAAATTTTATATTTATATCAATTTTGTTAAATAATTATCTAAAAATATAAATTAATTTTATTAAAAATTATGTAAAAATAACTATTTCTTAATTTTTGGGCTTATATATACCTAAATATTATATTTTATTTATAAATATTAAAAAAATATAATAATTTTAAAATTTATTATTATATTAAATATATACAAGCTGTATGTTATTACACCATCTGAGTCAAAATTCAGACCACGAACCCACCACACTAGTATTTATTTAAATGACAGGAACGCCTTTGGCTGTACACGCTTGTCGGGAGCTCACAGGATTGGAAGTTGGAAAATGGTAAGGGAGAGGGGGGGCGGCCGAAAGGCGTCGCACCATTGGTTAATACATTGTTGAGAGAAAAAAAAATACACATATTCGAATTAGATTAAAAAATTTATAATTAAATTGAATTTAGATTAAAATTATAAAATTTATTTGAATTTAGATTAAAAAAAATCTATTTCGTCAAATTTAAAATAAAAAAATAAAAAATTATTTAAATTTAAATTATATATTGATCATTTTATAGTTTAATGTAGACTTAATTATTTTTAAAATTATAAATAAATGTATATTTAATTTTATAATTTAATATATTTAAATATTATACTGATACAATTATATTAAATTATTATTTTAATTTAAAAATAAATATGAATATTAAATTTATATAAAAATATAGTAATTTTTTAAACATATTTTTTATTCTTTTGATTTTTTAATTATGATTATAAATAATAAAAATATAAATATATTAATTTAAAATATAAATATAATATATATATAATGTTTTATATATAATTATAATTTATAAATAAATTTAATATTAATTTATTTAAATTTTTTAATTCAAATTAGATAAATTAATTATATTATCATATTTGAATATTTGGAAAATATTTAAATTAAATTAAATTTAAATCTATAAAAAATATATCATTTGAATCCGCTGTCCTAGTAAAAACAAACGTCCTTAAATAATAAAAAAAAAAAAATACAATCGGTAGAGTCAATTACAACAGGAACCATAGATTATAAAGATCACCAAGTCCGATATAGCAAGATCTGTATATTAAATTAAGGAGAGTTAGATTTCATATTTATTTTAAAAATAATATTTAAATTTTATATTTATTTTTAATAATTATTTTATGTTATTATTATGAAAATATATGATAATTTATTAAAATTAAAATAATTTCTATTTAATACAACTGAAAATAAAATAAAATAAAAAAATTATTTTATTATTTTATGTTTACTTTTTAATAAAAATATGATTAACTTGATATAAAAAATAAATATAGAACTTAATTATCATTTTTACAATAAATATAAAATATTAATGATATTTATCTAATTAAATTAAAGAAAAAGTTAGTTAATAAAATGAAATAATAATAATAGAAATATAATTTTACAGTCATATTTCATACTATTATTTTATCATATTTATTTAAATTATAAGGAATGAAACATAAAATAAATATTCAAATAAAATAAGAATTTGTTATTTATAGAGTAATAATCAGTAAATTATTTACTTTTAAAAAGTATTTATTTTTAAAAATAATTTTTTTTATAGTTAATGCTTTGAAAGTAGGGGTTAGTCATAAAATTTTAGATGTTTTTTTTTGTACAATGTCATAAATTTTAGATGAAGTCATAATAATAACATTCTAAAATATTATTTTCAAGCATTTTCATAACAAAAAAGTTTTTTTTACGTTAATTGATGTAGCAATTTACTATAAATTAAAAAATATTTAATTATTTTAATCAATAATAAATTCATATAAATTGTGTTTTAAAATAACTTTCTCTTTGCTTAAATAATAAGGCACAGATAGAAAAGAACAGTGAATAAAGAAAAAAAAAATTAAAATATAAGAAATTTAGAAAGAGAAAGCGGTTTTGTGAAAGCAACAATGAAACCACAGGAAGGTAAGGCAGTAATAATGGCCTTTTCACATAAATAGAGGCGTTGATAGGGTTTTTAAATTATGCCATTCTTCGTTACCCACGAGGAAAGTATTACAATTCAAGTTAAAAAAATAAAATAAAAAACTTTAAAAATATTATGGTGTTCAAATATTTGCATTTTCAGATCTACTATATATAAATGAAAAAATATAATTAATTTAGATATAAATTCACTTTTTTTTTAATTTTTTTCAAATAATATCAAGTGGGTCACACAAATAAAAATTATTAATTGATTATAAAATAAGTAATAATGTGATATTATAAGTAAATAAAATGTCAAAATTGTGACAATGATTTTTTTTTTTAAATACAAATATTCAATGCCGTAACGACTCATAAAGAAGTACTTATTACATAAGTACTGTAGCTAGGAAATTATCTTCCACTAGCTTCCTCTCTATATAAAAGGGGTGTTTGGGTTTTCTCTTCTCATATTCTTCATTGCTATCTTTAGCTATTTGTTTTACTTGTTTTGTTCCCATTCTTTTAAATCATTCTGTTTCGTGTCTTCAAGATCTAGTCCTATCAATTTGTTCATTTTTGTGTACTTAACAACCTCTTCTTTCTCAAGAATATCTCTGGCATCTCATTTCAAGGTATATATATATATATATATATGATTAATGTGTTTATCTATATGCAGATCATTATTTATTAAATTTATCTTTATTTATAGCATATATAATATTATTAGTAAGTATTTGATAAGTATTTAATGTAAATAAAGCACGGTTACAAAATAATATCTTCCTGCTTCTTTTCCATCTCTTAGAATAATATGTGCTTCTTTTATTTTTTATTTTTTAATAAAAAAACAGATATTCTTATTAGCACCAGATCATCATTATGGGACTTATTTGAGGAAGCATATATATTCTTCAAAGTTCTTTCCTTTTTTTTTTCCTTCAATTTTTATATATAAATAAATAAAATATATTAAGAAAATTCTTATTGGCAGTTTATGTAACATGAGATGCTTTCTAAGTTTCTATAAACAAATATATATTTTTGTCACCTAGAAACAAGAATACAAAAAGTGGTTTATGTAGCAAGGATATATAAGTATTTGCATATTTTCCTATTATTTTTTTACAGATCCTTACGGATAAGATGACATTAAACCCTATGAGCTAATTAGCTCTAGGGTTTCATACGGGAAATGGAAATATCAATATAGTACGAAAAATTTAAGTATTTTAAATTTAATGAAAATATAATTGTGTTTGATCGAAAAAAAGATAATTTGATTTTAAATAGAGATTTTTAAATTAATTTATTTGTATATTTTAATCTCTTATGTTATAATAATATTATTCAACCTTTAACTTTAGAAATAGATAAATTAAAAATAAAATACATTATTTTTATATTTTTATATTAATATAATATTTTAATTAAATTATTAAAATAATAAATTTTATTTTTAATAAACTTTTTAAAAATATAATAAAATTAAATAACATAATTTCTAATCTAAAAAAAAACTAAATCTCACCGATAACTATTAATAACATAAAAGTCTAGCTTGTGATCATTAGAAAAGGGAAAAAAAAGTCAAGCTTGTGATCATGTGCATGCACTCACAAATTTGAAAGACGCGACTTTTTGATTTTTTGGTAATTTCTTTCTGTCTTCAGCCTTCCCCACATTTTGCTTTGTTTTGAAAATGTCTGGAAGGCTAGTGTACGATTGGTTTAATTTTATTCATAATGAATCTACGATATATGTAAATTAATGTTGTAACAATTATTTATCTTTTAATATTATAAAAAAATTATTATGATAATTATACAGTAATAATAATATTAAAATATAATTAATTATGAAGATAAAATAATTAATCTACACATTTTTATTATAACAATATATGTGTAATTGTTTGATTTTTAGTATTTTTACGAAATACACGTTTCCAATTTTACTACTTCTGCTGAAAATTCTGGTCAATAATTACTAATTTATCGTTTATTTTATGAATTTTTTTTATCACATCTTTATAAATTAAAGCACAATCTAATTAGTACAATGATGATGCAAATTATTTTATCATTCTTCATTCTTAATTTGTTAAATTAATAATTAATATATTATTTAATACATATATCAATGCAATTATTTTACACGTATTTCCTACTTATTAGTTGCCATGTAGAAAAAAATACAGCAAAATTAGATATATATATATATATATGTTAACTATAGTTAATTAACTATATATATCTTAATTAGAACTAATATAGTTAATTAGAACTAATATTAAATAAAATTAACCGTGTACCTTTTGGGATTTTTGTTAATTTATTCTCTCTCTCGTTTGTGCTGCTTGTGTTTTATTTTTCGCGCTCCCACTCTATAAATTTCACCATCCACCACCGTCCTATGACAAATCACTTCTCTGTTTCTTTACTCTGTTCTCCTAAGGTACTGTTATTGTGTCTTCTTTGTTTATTTTTTTGTTAGTTTTAGTGTAATTATTACTGTTTTCGTACAAAGTTTTAAGCTTTATTGATCTGGGTTTTATGTGTTGTCTGTTGTAAAGTTTAGCAGATCAAAACATTATGAAAGCTGGATCAATATCATCAAAATCAAACTTTTATCATTTTCTTTTTTTAAACGCCACATTTCTTAACAGATCTCTAAATTTATCATGTTGCTGCTTTTTGTTAAATTGTAATTTTTGCGTTTTTATTTTGAACTTATTTTGAAAAACTTGCTCTGTTTTCAACTGGGATTCTGTTTTATCTGTTAGCCACTCTAAGAAAAGTGTATATTGTTGGTTCTAGATATATTTGGCTTATATATGAATCCAACTACATTCATGTGCTTAATTAATATTTATTTTGTGGTTTGGTGAAAGGTCTTAGTCGTTAGGTTTTATGTGGAAAGAAAAATTACTCTTCTAGATTATTAAATAAACTTATGCTGCAAATTTGACTTTCTGGGTTTTGTTAATTCAATTACGTCTTTGCTTATATGAGATCTGCTTAACCAACAGTGTAGTCTCACTTTGTCTTGCAGCTTTGAGACTGTCTGATCTTCTGAGAAACTAGCTATGGCGGAAAGTTCACTGACCCGTGTTCATAGTCTCCGTGAGAGATTGAATGAAACTCTCACCGCTCATAGAAATGAAATTTTGGCCCTTCTCTCCAGGTATTTCCAATAATGTTCAAGACCCTTGTACTAAAAGCTCTCAGAAAGGAAACTTTTATTTTATTTTTTCATGAATCAACCTAGGATTACTTTGGTTATAGGATTGAGAGCAAGGGAAAGGGTATACTACAAGCCCACCAGCTGATTGCTGAGTTTGAAGCCATCCCTGAAGCTAATAGGAAGAAACTTATGGATGGAGCATTTGGAGAAGTTTTGAAATCAGCTCAGGTACTTCAGGGTTGTTTGAGCGTATGTGTTAGATTGTGCTCATCACTTACAAAAACTTAAATTGGTTACCAACACATTTTAACATATATCAAAACGGTGGTCCTGTATTTGAAACCATAGACTAAATTTCCCAAATTATTAAATTTCAAGTGTTATTGCGCACACGTATAGAGTATACAACTTGAGAGGAGTTTTAGAATGTGTAAATGTAATGTTGGCTCATGTAAACGTCGAACTCTAACATTATGATCCCCTATTTTTTGGGGGTTTTCTGGGTAATCATTGACAATTTTTTTGAATTTGTATATGTAGGAAGCTATAGTTTTGCCACCATGGGTTACTCTAGCTGTACGCCCAAGGCCTGGTGTTTGGGAATACATTCGTGTGAATGTTCATGCTCTTGTTGTTGAAGAGTTGAGTGTAGCTGAGTACTTGCACTTCAAGGAAGAACTTGTTGATGGAAGGTGTTTATATCTTGTTCTGTATTATAATTCTTTTGATATTTGAGATCTATTGTCTTGGTTTTTCTTTATTTTGCATTTTTAAGTTTGTAACGTTTCTCAATGCTTTGCAGTGCAAATGGGAACTTTGTGCTTGAGTTGGACTTTGAACCATTTACTGCATCTTTTCCAAAGCCAACTCTTTCAAAGTCTATTGGTAATGGTGTTGAGTTCCTCAACCGTCACCTTTCTGCTAAGCTTTTCCATGACAAGGAAAGCATGCATCCCCTCCTTGAATTCCTACGAGTTCACTGTTACAAAGGAAAGGTATATTTTATATTGTTACTACAAAATGTGTTTTCTAAGCTCTGAAAACACTTACAGAATTTTGTTTTGTTCAAAATTGTTTCTTTATAGGCTAAAGCGCTTTTACTGTCTCAAAAGAAGCATAAGCAAGAACCAAACATACCCAAAATCTATTATTATTTCATTCATGGAATGAACCTCTTTTAATGAGAAAAAACTCATAATGTGAAGCCAACCCCTTCATATCTTACATTACTATTCTGTATTGTGCAGAATATGATGTTGAATGACAGAATTCAGAACCTGAATGCTCTTCAGCATGTTCTAAGAAAGGCCGAGGAATATCTCTCTACACTTGCACCTGACACACCTTATGCCGAGTTTGAGCATAAGTTCCAAGAGATAGGTTTGGAGAGGGGTTGGGGTGACAACGCTGAGCGTGTGGACGAAATGATTCAGCTTCTTTTGGATCTTCTTGAAGCACCAGATCCTTTCACTCTTGAGAAGTTTCTTGGGAGAATTCCCATGGTCTTCAATGTTGTTATTCTTTCTCCCCATGGTTATTTCGCTCAAGACAATGTTTTGGGTTACCCTGACACCGGAGGCCAGGTTGTTTACATCTTGGATCAAGTTCGTGCATTAGAGAATGAGATGCTTCTAAGGATTAAGCAACAAGGACTTGACATCACTCCTCGCATCCTCATTGTATGATTTTTTAAAGTTTTGTCGACATTTTTTATGGTGTGTTTATTTTTTTTCTTTTAATCTGATGCTGATATTGTTCTGATGAACAGATCACAAGGCTCCTCCCTGATGCTGTAGGCACCACCTGTGGTCAGCGTCTTGAGAGAGTGTATGATTCAGAATACTCGGACATTCTTCGTGTTCCATTCAGGAACGAGAAAGGAATTGTCCGTAGATGGATCTCAAGATTTGAAGTCTGGCCTTACTTGGAGACTTACACTGAGGTAGAATTTTGGTAGACTCGTGGTGAATAATCGAAGTTATTGCACACCTTACAATTTCCATTTCTTGGCTGTTGTTGCTTCTATCTGATTTTGAGCTTCCTTCACATGTTTGATCTTAGGATGTTGCAAATGAGCTTGCAAAGGAGCTTCATGGCAAGCCTGATCTG
The DNA here is from genome assembly GCA_030763125.1 of Hippophae gyantsensis. NCBI lineage: Eukaryota > Viridiplantae > Streptophyta > Magnoliopsida > Rosales > Elaeagnaceae > Hippophae > Hippophae gyantsensis. Next base: position 76,318,716 of record CM061028.1, on the reverse strand, counting down.
ATCATTGGAAACTACAGTGATGGTAACATTGTTGCCTCACTTCTTGCACATAAATTAGGAGTCACACAGGTTTTTTTTTGACTCTTTTGAAATTGTTAGGTTGTTAATTTCCGAGCATTTTCTGATGGATTTTGTGGTCTTATGCAGTGTACTATAGCTCATGCCCTTGAGAAAACTAAGTACCCTGACTCTGACATTTACTGGAAAAAGCTTGATGAGAAGTATCACTTCTCCTGCCAATTTACTGCAGATCTCATAGCTATGAACCACACTGATTTCATCATTACCAGTACCTTCCAAGAGATTGCCGGAAGGTGATTGTCCCTTATCCTTAAAGTCGTAGGTGTTTTGAGTTTTGGGAAAATATTGGCCCTAAATTGTGCTTTTCTGGTATTTACATTCTATGTACCACTATGTAAGGTTGTACACGACTCATATAATTTATGCACATATTTGATCTGCAATTTTGGGAAATTTTTGGCAAAATCTCCAAAAATGTGGTATTTATGATTTGAACTAGTCCATGGCTCATTAGCGATTATGCTGATCATGTTTTCTAATTTTTTTCAGTAAGGACACCGTTGGGCAATACGAGAGTCACACAGCTTTCACTCTTCCCGGATTGTACAGAGTTGTTCATGGTATTGACGTCTTCGATCCCAAGTTCAACATTGTTTCCCCTGGTGCAGACTTGAGCATCTACTTCCCTTACACTGAGAAAGAAAAGAGGTTGACACATTTCCACACTGAAATCGAAGAGCTTCTTTACAGCGATGTTGAGAATGAGGAACACATGTGAGTACACAAATTTTAGTGCCACTATGCTGTGTTTTGTTGTTCTACATTTGAATGTGTTCTCACTGATTCAATTTCGTTTCAACAGTTGTGTGTTGAAAGACCGCAACAAGCCAATCATATTCACAATGGCAAGATTGGACCGTGTGAAGAACATTTCAGGACTTGTTGAGTGGTATGGAAAGAACAAGAAGTTAAGAGAGCTAGTGAACCTTGTCGTAGTTGCTGGTGACCGAAGGAAGGAGTCAAAAGACAATGAAGAAAAAGCTGAGATGAAGAAAATGTACTGCTTAATTGAAACATACAACTTGAATGGTCAATTCAGATGGATTTCTTCTCAGATGAACCGGGTGAGGAATGGTGAACTCTACCGATACATCTGTGACACGAAAGGAGTGTTCGTGCAGCCTGCAGTGTATGAGGCCTTTGGATTGACTGTTGTTGAAGCCATGACTTGTGGATTGCCCACATTTGCTACTTGCAAAGGTGGTCCTGCTGAGATTATAGTGCATGGTAAATCTGGCTTCCACATTGATCCTTACCATGGTGACCAGGCAGCTGAAACCCTAGTCAACTTCTTTGAAAAGTGCAAGGCAGAACCCTCTTATTGGGATCAAATTTCCCAAGGAGGATTGAAACGTATCCATGAAAAGTAAGCATGATACCACCATACACATATTTTCCGATAATCTAATATTTGATTCATATTTCAACTATTTCACAACTCATGCTCGAGGTTACACAAATGTGTGTAACCGGCAAAAAAAAGAAAAAAATACGAAATCAACATAATTAGAGCTATATTGTGAAGAAAAAAACTTATTTCATACATACACATACTCTCCCATAACACTCCACTTGTCAGATAAGAGTTTGGAGACTTTTTACTGTTGTGAAATAGTTGTAACACGAGGTTTAATTAAATGATGTATATGAAATTTTATTTTTATCTCCTATTACATAATTTTTTTGTATAACGTATTTAAAGTAATGATTTTTATTGGCTATGTTTGTATATTATCATGAACAGGTATACATGGAAAATATACTCAGAGAGACTATTGACCTTAACTGGAGTATATGGATTTTGGAAGCATGTATCCAATCTTGATCGTCTGGAGAGCCGTCGTTATATTGAAATGTTCTATGCTCTCAAGTATCGCAAGCTGGTAAGTTTTTTATTTATTTTTATTTTTTAGTTTTAATAAATGTTTTGGTATTCGGTATTAATTGGTGGTAGCTAGCCTAGTCGGTTGAATTGAAGAATGTTGTGTTTTGTGATATGAATGTTCAGGCTGAGTCTGTTCCTCGTGTTGCTGATGAGTAACTCAAGGGTTGAGAAGTAAATAAGCATTTGTTTGACTCAATTGGAGTTTCAAGTTGGAGGAATAATTTCTCATTGTTTTGGAGATTTGTGATTAACCATAACCACCGAAAAGGCTTCACAATTTTCTGTGTAATCTTTCTTCTATTTTTTGTTTTGTTTTGTTTTCATTCCGAGTTTGCAAATGTACGAACTTTTGGGTCAATCTTATCTTACCCACTCATTCAATTGAAAGTCAACGTTGCATTACCTATTATTTTCTATACTAAATTGCCTTCTAATTGGGATTTGCTTAGTGGGTTTTCAATAAACATTAAAATATATTCGTTAAAATCTTTGTTTAAAAAAATAAAAGAATTGGCCCTCCAAATGTGTCATTATCGTTGGATCTTATCTATGTTGTTTTCTTTGGGCGGTGTATTTGTGTAGATTTCCCAACAACGCGTCTTACTAGTAACTACCCACCATCAAAGGCTTGTTCCTCTTCACATATTATATTTTTAGGTAGATGACGTGACAATTAATTTTGTCAATTTTCTTCATAAATCAATTAATTAACAAGAATTATGGTACATGTAATCTAATTGTTTTGAATGTTAAATTTATCTTATTAAATAATTTAGTTGAAATTCTTTTAATATGTATTGTAATTGTGTTTTTTGAGGCATTAAAAAAATTATGTAATTAGTTTTCTATAAAAATTAAAAACAAATAGCAAGTCAATTGATGATGGTTTATGCAGGATCAAATCAAACATAAAACTTTAAGGTGCTTGTCAGTTGTGAAAAAATTAGTGAACTGTTACCATATGAAAAATCACATCATATCATATCAAAAACTGAGATTGGTTAAACGTTTATAATGTAGTACATTTGGTCCATGAAACTTTCTTTTTCTTTTCCTTACCTTTTCACCTTTTTGGTTATAGTATTTAGGCACAATATGAAATACCCATATTCCTACCATAGCTAGGTTTGGTGTACCTACCATTTTTGCCTGTATCATCTTCGATCAAACTTTTGCTTTACAATTATGTATGGATAAACATTCTTTTTTAGGAACTATTGCTTTTGATGGTAGTTAATAACAAATGCAATAGTTTAGTAGTAAAAAAATTAGCCTATTGATTATGTATTGAAACTTTGCAAGCACAATGAGTTTCTAGAGAGGGAAACAAAATACTTTAATAGCCTTTTTAGTGGGTATATTTATCTCCATGAAATCTCTGTTTTGGCTTGTATGTACTTCAATTCGAGAGTTGTAAGCATTGTAATGGGTAGGTTTAGGAGTGTAATTATTATAAAATAAAAAATAAAAAATAAAAAAAATTGCTACATTGATTTTCTAAGCAAAACAAGAGTTTCAGCTTCAATTTCTCTATTAACAATACAATCCGTCTTTCCACTCGTTTGTCATATGAATGGTAAAGATCAATCTAATTTTCTTTAGCTTATGAAGAAAGGGGTCACTTTCCTCTCGCTGTCTCTCCCTCTCTTGTCTCTTTATTTCGATCGTCTGATTGAGAGGATAAGTTAAAGAAAAAAAAGCAGCTGGAGTTGGGGGATGGATATTGTCATTTGTGGTTGAATAAGAGAATATTAAAGACATAAAAATTTGTTTTTGTACCTGCACACTTTCTCGACAAGTGTTAGTATTATCTAAAAAAAATGAATATTTTTTTAATTTTCAAAATAATTATAAAATATAAAAATGTAGGTGCAAAAATAGATGGAAATTTGTATGTTACTAATATTTTTTTTGTAGAATAATTGAATTACTAAACAAAAGTGATTAACCTTAACACTTTTACAAACTTTAGAACAATTCAACAATTTACAACCCCATTATATATCAACATTTGATAGTTCCGTACAGTATATGCACCTCCTATATGTTAGATGAAAGGTAAAAAAAGAAAAGAGAGAGAGAAAACAATTTTCTTTTACCCCTACGTGGCTAAAGAAGTGTAAATTACAGGGGCCAAGGAGAAAAAAGACCTCCCCCACAATTTTTTTTAATATTTTCTAAGAAAATACGAACATTAGTCATTAGCCATCATGTGTTTGTGTAGATGTAAAAGGAAAGCTCTCATGCAGCACCTTGAACATGACTTTGACTATATTTCTTTTTCTTTCCTTTCATGCAGCACCTTGAACATGACTTGACTATATTTCTTTTTCTTTCCTTTCATGCAGCACCTTGAACATGACTTGACTATATTTCTTTTTCTTTCCTTTCACCCTTGCTTTCAAATGACCTGATCTTTAGTTTTATGGTGGAGCTAACGACAGGAACATGATAGTAAGAATAGAGAAGCCGACTCAAAACGCATTCCGAACGCCCCCCAAACACCACACACATCTTTAAAAATGTAAAACCATGGTGCTCTTCAACATTTGATGGTTGCACCTAAACTATGTTTTTCTTTGAACTATTGCTTTGCTGAGGTGAGGATGTCTGGGATATAGAATTATGGCCAGCAATAAAGAAAATGAAAAACCAATTACCCCACTAAATGGTTGGAATGGATGTGTCCCTGTAACCCAGAGAGGAAAGTTGGGCTTGTATGCGAGAAACACACCCCTCTGCATGATGAAACTTGATGCCATAATTCCAGCACGCAACCCGATTGGAAAAGAGAGGCTGCCTTTGGCCCTGTGCCGAGCACCAGCTAGACTCAAAGATAAAAGCCACAGTCCAGGTATTGCCCTTAGAGACCTGAAATTCCATTGAGTGAAAAAACAAAAAAAAGTTATTGAAGGTAGTTAAAACTTGCTCTTGATTCACAGTACTCACTCCAGAGGTAATGGTTAGCAATAGCAAAACGAGGCGGTAAAAATAGTAAAGAAAAAAGGAGATAAAGAAGCTCCAGGGGCAGATCATGCACCAATAAATTTTCAATAGTATCATATCTATACCTTAAATCCTCCATAAGGAAGAAACTACTAAAAGCTTTAATTGAAGTTGTTTTTATTTTACAGAAAATTACTTCATTTATTTCTTAATATCAGATTCCTTTATATATATAATTGTTATGCCTAATATACTCTTGGAAGTCATTAGTATACAGCTGTAAATCAGGAAACTAACATCCTGAAATCAAGGGCTGGTTCCACCCTAAAAATCAGGAAATTGACCTCCTGAAATCATGGATTGGTTTCACCCTGAAAATCAGGAAACTGACCGTACTCTTAGGTTGATTTCCTACACTCCTCCTCAAGCTAGGCGATATATGTTTTCCAAACCAAGTGCTACACTTAACTCTGTGAAATTAGGTCGAAACAAAGCTTTGGTTAAGATATTTGCTACTTGTTTAGATAAAACATAGTTGAGGGAGATTATCTTGCCTTCAATTTTGTCACTTGATGAAGTGTCTATCAATTTCCACATGTTTAGTTCGATCATGGTGAACTGGATTTTTGGCAATTGCAATTGCTGACTGATCGTCACACATGATTCTAATAGATTCTAAATGTTCAACCTTTAGTTCGTATAGCAGTTGTTTTAGCCAAATTCTTTTACAAATGTTTAAAGCCAATGCACGGAACTCAGCCTCGACACTACTACGTGCTACCACTGCTTGCTTTTTACTACGTCATGTCACCAAATTTTCCCAAATAAATGAGCAATATCCAAATGTGAATTTTCGGTCACTAGAAGATCCAGCCCAATCAACGTCAGTATAAATTTCCAATCTCCTATTAATTGTTTTCTTGAACATGAGCCCCTTTCCAGGATCCTTCTTCAAGTATCTTAGAATACGGTTTATTGCCTCCAAGTGATCTACAAATGAGTTGCCAAGAAACTGACTGAAAAACTTATATATGGACATATATGGGTCAAATAAATTAACTTACCTATCAAACGTTGATATTGCCCCTTGTCAGTTGCCAATTCATCAGTTCGAGACATTAGTTTGGTGTTAAGATCCATGAGTGTTTCAACAGGTTTACACCCACTCATGTCAGTCTCACGCAAATCACGCAAAAGATCTAGAACATATTTGCGTTGAGAAACTGAGATTCCTTTGGTACTACGTGCCACTTCCATCCCTAAGAAATATTTCAAATATCCCAAGTCTTTAATCTCGAATTCTTTGGATAATAGCATCTTAAGTCTCTTAATTTCTCCTACATGATTTCCTGTAAGAACTATATCATCAACATATACAATCAAAGCTGTGATTCTCCAATCTCTGAAGTGTTTGACAAATAGTGTAGTCTGTTGGTGTCTGAGAGTATCCATCCTGTTTGAGGACCTTAGTGAATTTATCGAACCATGCTCTAGGTGACTGTTTAGGTCCATATAGTGTTTTTCTCAACTTGCATATCTTCCCTTGTGTATCTTTAGTCTCAAAGCCAGGAGACACATCCATGTAAACTTCTTCGATCAAATCTCCATTTAAGAATGCGTTCTTGACATCGAGTTGAAACAGTGGCCAATCCTCATTAACTGCAATAGACAACAAGACACGAACTGTGTTAAGTTTTGCTATAGGAGCAAAAGTCTCTTGATAATCGATTCCATATGATTGGGTGAACCCTCTAACCACTAATTGAGTTTTATATCTGTCGATATTTCCATCTGCCTTTTGTTTAACAGAGAATATCCATTTACAGCCTACTGTCTTCTTTCCAAGTGATAGCTCTGTTAATATCCATGTACCATTCTTTTCAAGTGCAGTATATTCTTCTAAGGTTGTCTTGTGCCATTCAGGAACCTTTAGAGCTTTACTTACAGAATTAGAAATCTTGATATTGTCTAGAGATGTCACAAATGCTTAAAATTTTGGGGACATATTTGCGTAAGAAATGTAACTTTGAAGAGGATGTTGAGTGTATGATCGAGCGCCTTTTCTTTGTGCAATAGGAAGATCTAACTCAAGGTCAGAACTTAGTTTTGGACTAGATTCTGCTTCATCTTGTAATCTTTCAGATTCAGTCTGACTCTGGAGTTTCTTGGCTTTGCTGATTTTGTGTGGGCGAGTCAGGATTTCTCTTTCTTCCATAGACTTTTATGGCATTATTAGGAATGAGAAGATGTCTAGGATAGACAATGGGAGATTGATCAGGTTTGATTTTTGAAGGAGAATTTGGAATGAGTATCAGGTTGGAAGAGGACAAGGTAGTGGAGAGTAAATGAGATGGTAAATTCGGTTCAATGAGTGATGACTAATCCTAATTTTGCAATTCATTAGTGTGATTCTCCTCCTGAATTGCAGAATTAGAATAAAATGGAGTTTCTTCGAAGAAAGTAACATCCATGGAATGGTAAAACTTACGAGTGATGCGAGAGAAACATTTGTAACCTTTTTGATTGGCTGAGTAACTAACGAAGATGCATTTAATGGCACAGGCATCAAGTTTGTCACGATATTGTGAATGAATATGGACAAAAACAATGCAACCAAAAACCTTGAAAGGAATTGGTGACTCAAGTTGTGAGGTAGAATATTGACTCTGAAGCACTTGTAAAGGTGAATGAAAGTTGAGAACTCGAGAAGGCATTCGGTTGATCAAGTGTGTTACAATAAGAATGGTTTCACCCCAAAATTTTTTAGGAACATTGGTTTGAAAAAGTAAAGTTCGGACAACCTCAAGTATATAACGGTTTTTGCGTTCGGCTACACCGTTTTGTTGTGGTGTGTCAACGCAGGAGCTTTGTTGGACAATACCATGTGATTTGAGATATCCACTAAGATCGGAATTAAAGAAATCCCTAGCATTATCAGTTTTTAGGATTTGAATATTGGCATTGAACTAAGTTTGGATCATGACATGAAAAAGTGGAAATATGTGCTTGGTTTTAGATTTGTCTTTCATAAGAAATGTTCAGCATAATCGAGTATGATCATCAACTAACAGTAAGAACCATCGAGCACTAGTAATACTGGGAACGCGACATGGTCCCCAAATGTCACCGTGGATGAGGAAAAAAAAGTGACTTGGTTTGTACGTATGTGGTGAAAAAATGTTTTGAGTATGTTTTGCCAACTGACAAACTTCACAATGAAATAAATTGAGATTTTTATTAATGAATAAAGATGGAAACAAACGTTTCAAATACGGAAAATTTGGATAACCTAGACGAAAATGTCACATCATGATTTCACTTTTCTTATTAGTATGACTATAAGACTTAAGATTATGACTCAATTGACATTGATGACTAACAAAATGGTTTGAAGGAGTGTTGATATCAAGAACATAGAGGCCCACAAGCAGCACCACCAATCATTTTTCCCGAGCTTAGGTCCTGAAAAACACAAGATTTAGTTTCACAGTTAAGGTCATGATTTAATCTACTAACTGATATAAGATTGCAGCAAAATCCAGACACAAATAACACAGATTTGAGAATGAGGTTGTTTGAGAGACAAATGGTCCCTGTTTCGACCACTGTTGTGCGAGTACCATTGGCGACACGTACTGTTTGAAGTCTATTGCAAGTTGAGTAGGTTATGAAAAATGATTGATCACCTGTCATATGATTGGAGGCACTTGAGTCTACTATTCAAGATGAGGAAGGAAATTTGCCAGCATGTATTGCTGAATTACTGAAACTATGTGTGGAGTTATTCCTGCTGCTATTAAACGTGATGTTGATATATGCTTTTTGTATAAGTTGTTGGAGAAATTCTAACTATTCCTTAGTGAATAGGATATGATTACCAGAAAATGCACTTGAGTTTGAAGGTTGAGTTTGTACTGATGGTTGGAGAGACTAAAACTGAAAAGATGCAGGCCAAAATAGCTCTCCTTAAGGACTGGTACTGTTAAAAGGAGAAGCAAAAACATTAATAGCTCTACCGTTAAATAGATCACCAAAAGGATTATATTTAAGAGCAGGATCAAAAATGGATCCAAGCCCAAAGCTGCCTGAATTTCCCATATTGAATTCAGTTCTGTTACTTGTCTTTAGAACCTCCTCATCCATGTCATCTTCCAGTGTATTAAGAACATTTAAACTTTCAGTTTTTTTATAACTCTCGTGCCCAGAAGCTAAAACTTGAGTTGGAAATTGAAAAGTTACATTCCCTGTCTAAGTATTTGACATCATACTAGGTGAACTTACAGAACTAGTTGAACAGGAGGCTAAGAGCATCAGTTTATGAGCCTAAAGTTTTGATACCATGAAATTGTTTTTATTTTACAGAAAATTATTTCATTTATTTTTCAATATCAAATCCATTTATATATACAATTGTTATGCCTAATATACTGCTGGAAGTCATTAGTATATAACTGTAAATCATCCTAAAAATCAAGAAACTAACATCCTGAAATCAGGGGTTGGTTCCATCTTGAAAATCAGAAAATTGACCTGAAATCAGGGATTGATTCCACCCTGGAAATCAGAAAAATGACCATACTCCTAAGTTGATTTTCTACATTAATGATGGGATAGAACGAAAAGTCCCTCACTGGTTCATCAGCCAAATAAGAAACCATAGAATAATAAAGAAAAAAAAACACATTAATTTGAAGATTACGAAAACTGACTCAAAACAACTAGTGTGAAAATGCAACAGTTTATGTCCCATTGACCTCGTGTAGCCTTCTAAAAGCTCAACCAGAACATGATGTAAGTGTCTAAGATAATAAGATTAAAACATACCCCTGGAATAAAGAAAATGCAAACCCTGATATTATAATGCCTTGGTGAAATCCAAGGTCAGCAGTAATTTCTTCGGGCAGCCATGACCTGAATATCAACTCTTCCACCAGCACAACACCAGTTGCACTTACAATTCCTTGACCAAACAACATAAGCATTTTTCCAAACAGTTTGAGCCATGCTATGGAATCTAAAGAAGATGGGCTGCAAGGCAAAGAAATATTCACCCAGCCAAGTAATGCATTTAGAGATTGTATTGATAACACAAGTATGATTCCACCAATCAAGCCCTTGAAAAAACTATATATCTGCAATAAAAATCTCAAGCTTAGCTAAATTATTTAAGATCAAGATGTATATGTATTTGTAAATATTACCTAGAAAGACATTAACACAAAACGAAGCTTAAAAGGTGCATTGACACTAGATATAATTTAAAGAATCAAATTGTTACATTTGAAGTTCTAAGTCTTTGTTTGGAACCAACATTTGCAAGGGAAAGGGGGAAAAAGGAAAGTTTACATTTAAATTTTAAAGCTAAAATCATCCTTGCATGGCGAGACACAATGCAAACCTGATACCATCTGAAAATAATTTTATGAATAACTTACCAGAAAAGTGGAGGTTCAAAACCAAGCCTAAGGCAACTCTGTAGGGTTTTTTGGGGGAGGGGAAGAAAATGGGAGCAAGACAAGGAGGGGAGAGTGATCTCCTATAAATATTCTTCTCCATAAAATCAATGACAAGCATGCGAACAAAAAACGGATACCTTGTATACCAGATAATGTGTATTGATGCTTTAAAAGTGATCATATATCCAGGGTTTATGCTTCATTCATACCTTTGGCAATGATGTCAAATCCAGGCCATACTGCTCCAAAGGACTTTCAAACCCACGAATTCTTTTTCCCCATAGCGTTACAAGTATCGTAACAGCGCCATAGAGGCCAATTATGCAACCTAATTCAGCAATTCGAGAAGGGGTATTTGCCGTCCAGCTCTGCAAAAGTGTAGGTAGAAGTGGAACAGCCACGGGTGACCATAAAACAAGCACCATGCCAACAAATCCAATAATCCTAAGAGGAAAATCAGGAAAGAGGAGCATTTCATTGATGAAAAATAATAATTCAAAAAAGGAAAATTACAACAGAACCCCTCTAGTCTTCCCAAAATTGCAAAAAATTCCCTCAATTCGGAAAATAAGAAATTACATTGTTGAATTATTGTTATATTACAATATCCTCCCTTCAACTTATTGATATTTGTAGATATTTTATGTCTATTTTTTTAGCAAAAACCTCCCCTGAGAATTTTGAAAATAGTCACAAAGGGATTTATTAGTAATTTTCCAAAACTAAGGGGTTCTTAGGAATTTATAATTTTTTAGATCAAATGGTACTTGATGTAGTTTGAACTTGACTTGAAATAGAGAGTTATCGAGACTAGGTAAACCACATATAGACATCTAAAAGAGTTTGAAACTAATACAATCACTTTTCTTTTTCTTCTATTTTTTCTTCTTTTATAATTTAAGGCGTGTTTTGTGCGAAAGTACGAGCGCTGGCTATTTTCGTGGACAAATATTTACTCAGAATTTATTTTTAGGCCCGCTATCAAGTCCATCAAGAAAGCCAAACAAATGCTCAAGTTTCGTATAATCGCATCTAATGAGTATAATCAAAAAGAAAAAGCGTCGAGAAAAAATGCTACAAAGTAGTAGCTAAGAAGAATGGCTAGAAACTGTGGAATATAAAAGGGAAACTAAAGTAGAATAAGAAAAGGAATTAATATATACAGGGTCGACAGGTACTTACAAATTCAATTTATATATATATATACATTACAGCAAGTAAGTATCATATAATTAATATATATATATATATATTGAAAGGTAAGTAGGAAATGGAAAAAGGTAATTAATATATATATACACTTTTAATTTATATTAATTAATTTAATTCTTCTTGATTAGATTTTTAGATATTTAGATTAAATAATTTTATGAACGATTATGATTATTTAATTTAATTATTAAATTTTAAAGAAATTATTTTTATTGAAATTATGCATAATCTTTTTGCCCTAAAATATTCTAGTTGATTTGATTTAAGTGATATATGTTTTGAATCATCTAGTTAGAATTATTCATTGTTAAATCCGTTCTAGAACACACACGAACACTTGTGTTTTTTGTGCTAACCTTTTGTAGTTCATTTTGTGAACGACCATCATGGGAGCTTATCGAACATTGGTCTAAAACCGCTTCACGCTTAATATTAGAACTGCAGAAAACAGAAAGCAAGGGCTGTAAGTAAAGTACATTGCAAGCAGATCTCAGCAGTGTAGATAAGACCGAGTTTGTACTTGAACATTTGATTTTCATAATGGAAAGTTAGGTGATCCGGTAGACCGGTGGTTTTCCTCTTAGGTCATGGTTATGGCCTAGGTTGTTTCCACCTAAAAATATCGCATGTTATTATTTTATTTCGGCACTTTATTCTTACATGCGATTTCATGTTTGGCCGCCTTGTTTAGATTATCAAATTATAAATTAGTAAGAATTAAGAATAAACTATTCACCCCCCTCTAGGTTAATCAGGTCCATAATTTATAAACTTTCAATTGGTAACAGAGCAAACACTAGATACACTTAGTGTTAGTCCTACGAATTTTTATTATGGATCATTCTATTGAGGATTATAGCTCAGATGATGAAGAACTTGATTCTTCTTTTCTCTCTAAATATAATGTTAAAAGTTCTATAGAATTAGTTTCTAAAATGTCTTGAGCCATGTAAGAGAATAATAGTTTAACATAAAAAATAGAAAAAATTAAATGAACAACTCGAGGTGCATGAAAATTTTTCTAATAAATTAAAAGAAGCTTAATAATATTTTGCAAGAACAAAATAATGCTTTAAATTGAAGTCTCAGAGGTTTGAAAGAAGAAAATTATAAGTTTGTCAAGATAATAAAAACAAGTGCAAGAACTCAAAGAATCATGTGAAATAATGGAGAGACTTACCATCGAGCTCAACAATTAGATAAAACATCGAGCATTGTTAAGTCACATAGTGATACGTATAGTTTTGGTAATAAGGACGAGAGTTTCACACCTTCAACATCAAAGACCATCTTTGTAAGGCCCTTAAATTCTACTCCCATCAATGCTACTACTTACGCACAAAGAACTATTACACCTACGGTAGAAAAAATGTTAAGTTTGTACCTATCCGTCATCATTTGGGTAGGAAAGGTCATATAAGACCAAAATGTGATATTTGATGAATGCTCCTAAACTTAATCATTCTTTCCATGCTTCACATAAGAGGACCCATAAGCATTATTCATCTATGCACGCTACATCATACTTAAGGATGAATGGAAATTATAATAACTTGTTCGTAAATTCTACTAGAAAGCATGTAAGTCTTAGGTTCAAAGAGGCAAGCAAAATTTATTACTTTTAATGCGATGACTCATTATCATCATCCTATTATGCATACCGCATCTTCATTCGATGAATGAGAAAAGAACAGCCTAAGTTCAAAAACATGCCTATGAAACCTAAGTTAGTTGAAGTCCCAATCCAATATAGAGAAATCAAAATGCAAGAAAACGCTGTGGGTTAGAAAGGTTGTTTTTTCTTGGTCACCTGACCATCTTTTATTCCTTCATCTAGGTATTTTTGTTAGAGTGCTTAAATGAACTTAGGTGAGCAATCTTTATTGTCTTTATTTTATTTATTAGTTAAACTTACAAAAAAAAATAACATCCTTGTTTGGCCAACATAGTATATGACTTATTGAATACTTACATACACATAATCTCATTTTTAGTGACTCAACTCATTATGATATTTATTGTATAAATTATTTTACAATTTTGGTTTACGCACACACATATTCTTGTACATGTGATGATCGATGTTGACATGAACTTATTCACACACTTACGAACACACATATATGTTATGCTTGAAGTTTATGAATTTTTTTTTTTGAAAGACTCTAGGACTTCAACTAATCTTGATTGTAAAATTATTTGAGTTCTACTTCTACTTACTAAAATTTTAGTGTATGGAGGCACCTAGTATCGGTAGGCTACCATCGTGATGCAGTAAAGTTACCGCAAAAGCCGAAATGAGAGTGCTACCTCACAACTAGCGAAAGTCATCGCTAGGTTTACAGGCAAAAAAAAAAAAAAGATTATGCAAAAAATGATTGCTTATAAATCTTGTACTTGGAATGCACAAAAAGAAAGAGCTAATAGAGGTTAAAAAAAATATATCATTTACCTCATTTATAAAAAAAAATAAAAAAATGAAGTCCTCTTTTGATAAATATATTTTATTTTGTAAGATTGAAGACTCGATTATAATTTTATATGATAGGTGATATTTTTTTTCTTTTGAGTCTTTCTTGATAAGTCATAAATGAATTAATTGACATATTTGTGGAGTTTAAACATGTATACTATTTTAAGTAAATGTCAATATGTCATTATATATGTGAAGTGTGTGTATGCACCTCTTCTATTCTACTTATTTATTTATATGATAAATAATCAAAATTGGAGTTAAAAAAAATGATGAGTTCTCAATTGGCTATGTGGTGCTTGTTTGTAATTACATAAGTTTAATACTCCATGTGGCTATGTATGCAAATTTAAAAAAAACAAAAAAAATTCATTTATTATTTTTTTAATTGGTTTCTAAGTTGTGAGTGTCATAGAACTTGTGGGAGTTTAAAGCACATTGCACTTTTGCATTACTCGATTTTACACTCTTATATCTTTATGAGTTTAGCTTCAATTCTTTGTCTAATGTTTTGTCCTTCCTTCGTGTAAAGGGAGAGAATATTTACTTCCATGCTTTATTTTGTTATGCAATATGTGGGAGAACATATTTAATTGCTTAATTAATATGAATGCATACTACATGAATATTCTTTACACTTCGTTTATTTCTATGTAAACCGAACTAATATACACGAGGCTTTCATGCCAAGTTGTTCTATGCTTTGTCAATGTCATTTCAAGCTACTTACAAGCTTGTCAAGTTGAAGCGAAGATGGATCTATCGGACCATAGGATAGTTCCACTACGTGAGTCTGGGATATCATTGTATTTTTATCTTATTTTTATAAGCGTCATGTAGTGAGAGAGAGGTTTTGCCACACGAAAATGCCAAAGGGGGAGTTTGTAAGGACCATGAGTGTTGGCTATTTTCGTGGACAAAATATTTACCTGTAAATTTATTTTTAGGCCTGCTATCAAGTCCATCAAGAAAAGCCAAACAAATGCTCAAGTTTCAGATAATCGTACTCCAGTGAGTATAACTGAAAAAAGAAAAAGCGGCCGAGAAAAAAAAAATGCTACAGGCGTAGGCGAAGAAGAATGGCTATAAACTGTGGAATATAAAAGGGAAACTAAATTAGAAGAAGAAAAGGAATTAATATATACAGGGGCGACAGGTACTTACAAATTCAATTTATATATATATACATTCCAGCAAGTAAGTATCATATAATTAATATATATATATATATATATATATATTGAAAGGTAAGTAGGAAGTGGAAAAAGGTAATTAATATATATATATACTTTTAATTTATATTAATTAATTTAATTCTTCTTGATTAGATTTTTAGATATTTAGATTAAATAATTTTATGAACGATCATGATTATTTAATTTAATTATTAAATTTTAAAGAAATTATTTTTACTGAAATTATGCATAATCTTTTTGCCCTAAAATATTCTAGTTGATTTGATTTAAGTGATATATGTTTTGAATCATCTAGTTAGGATTATTCATTGTTAAACTGCTCTAGAACACACACGGCACTTGTTTTTCAGGTTAACCTTTTGCGCTCATTGCGGAACGATCCGATCATGAGCTTATTGAAAAGCTTGGTCTCGAAATCGCCACGCTAATATTGAAAATCATGGAAAACAGAAAGGTGGGGCTCATAAATAAAGACATATCAGCGGGCAAGATCCTACGAGGGTAGCATAAGACCGATGAAATTGTACTTGAACATTTGATTTTCATAGTGGAAAGTTAGGTGGTCCGATAGACCGGTGGTTTTTCTCTTAGGTCATGGTTGTGGCCTAGGTTGTTTCCACCTAAAAATATCGCGTGTTATTATTTTATTTCCGCATTTTATTCTTACACGCGATTTCATGTCTGGCCACCTTGTTTAGATTATCAAATTATAAATTAGTAAGAATTAAGAATAAACTATTCACCCCCTCTAGGTTAATCAGGTCCATAATTTATAAACTTTCAGGTTTCATGAAAACACTCACAATTATGATGAGCCTTAGGGAAACCAATAGAACAAGCCAATATTATATTCCAATGAGGACGGGCACGTTTCAGAAACATGGACAAAGGTTCTGGTTATACACCTAAAGTTAGCAATATATAGGTGCAATTTCATGTATAAGGAATTGCAATAAGAACATTGATAATTTACCTCTGGATTAAAGGGCGATCAGCTATATGAAAAAATATGATAAGCTTGTCTGTCAAACTCATTGCCCCACGTAGGCCACCCCACAACAATGCAACTTTTCCAACCAGCCTCAAAACTCCACCCCTCTGTCCCAAAGCTGCCAACATTGCAACCAGCCTGTACAAAGTGCAAACGGGTAAGCATTTCAAGAAAAGAACAAAGAGTGCATACGGGCATCTTAAAAATAAATAAAGTCATGGGTGAATACCTCTTTTGATCCACTTCACCGTCTTCATTAGTGGGCACCATTGGACTAGCAATTGACATGGCTTTCTCGCCAAGGCTTGTGACAATGTTATTTTGGTTTTTCTCAGATGAAGCTTTCAGTTGGTATGGCTCCTTTGAATTGTTACCCTGAATTTCTAGGGACTTGGATAAACCTACAGCAGCTTCTTCATGTTCGCTTGAGTCCTTTTTTTTTAGGTACCAAGCATGAGAGAAAAAGAAAACAGGGTGAATTAATTTAAATTGATAAGCAAGTAGAATTGTGAGATGATAGTTGTAAGAATTCCCTCTCATCGAAAAGAGACATTTACATTCACACAAATCAATGTAACAAAATCAAATTACATGCTCTGTGGACAACAAAAGGTACATAAAACAGTAAACAGAAGTAAATACTTAAAAATAATAATTAAAAAAATTTCATGAGGGATTGTTGATTGAAATTCAAGATAAAAGTTATTGCTTTTTTCTAGGACAAGATTAAAAATAATGATATGTTAATACTTTAACAAGAAGGGCTCGTGAAGAAACCATATCAGTATAGTAGCGCTAAATTAGATCCATAGAAACAGCAGCAGTTAAAAAGTACGATGATTAACTTTTAGGGATATTCATATGGTTAAGTTGTAATAGTTACATTAAACAGCAAAAAACTCAAAATACTCAAATGATGTGACAAAATGATATTGAAGTTGGGCCCACAAAAGTGTATCCAATGAAATTCTAGTAAATAAGAGTATCCACCTGGTGATGTACCAGGAAAGCAGATGCCCCCAAGGCAGCAGTAACTGCACCAACCGTGATATTCTCCTTGCTTAAATGCATTAATTCAGTTTTTTCCCCTTCACTGCTAACTGAACTGTCAAACCTACTATTCTTCATCGGCTTTTCAATAGAAATTTGGTGAGTTGTACTAACCTCACCAGTATCATTTTCTCTGGGTTTTTTGGCTTGACAGAAACTGAAAGCTTCCTCATGTACTGTAGCTATATTGAAAAAATTTCTTAATGCTGCTATGATAGAGCCTACAATGACACCTACAGGCATTAGTCTTCTTAGGGAACTAGTCTCCTGAACAGCAGACGATATAGTTCTAATAATATGCTCTACATGAAGAGTGTACGGTACTTCAGAAAATTGAGAATGTTTCATGTTGTGTAAAATGGACAATGACACTGAATTTGCCACTTGTTCCAAATCTCTAGCAAGATTAGGGACCAATTCTTTCAAGTTAGCTGTGCTTAACCTGAAACCAACTTCAACCTTCAAAGCATCCAGTATGATATTTTTCAAAAGGTGCATCAACTCCTCTGTTCCATTTTCACGAATTTCCACAGTTTCTTTCCCATTGTCATTTGGTTCACATTCTATGGGTTCCTGCTGCTTTTCTGAATCCAATATAACATACAGAAGTTCAATATCTTTATCTATGTCATCTGACATTATAGGGGAATATCTCTGAACCTTTTTATTGAGATCTCTAATGTTACTATCTCCAGTACTTCCCGGTTGATATAGAAGCTTACATTGACCATCCTCTGGAAAATAGTCAAGCAATAGTGTTGTGGTAGTATCCAAGTCTAGTGATTTGCTAGGCATCTTTGCAAGGACATGCTTATGAAAATAGTCATTGTAAAGACTGCCCCTGTATGCATTTGAAGTTATGTAACTCGAAGATCCATTTATTTGTTCCGCTTCATCTGAATTATTGACAGCAAGTTTACTAACTGCTAATTGATCCTTGGTTTTATTTCTATCATTACTCACATGGTACACTGTATGTCTTTTTTGAGAACTATTTATGCTGTTTCCATTCAACGAAACTAGGGTTTTAGGAAGTATGTTTTTTATAGATCCATTTGTTTCATCATGATTTGGATCTACAACATTCTCGATTAATTTACCAGACTGTACATTTTTGTCCATCGCAATGGGTTCTGAATATTCAATCCTGTGATTCTGAACCAAGTGGTTATTCCAAGATGCAGAATCAGTTTTCTTGTCCTTCACTTCATTTCCATAATCTAAACCCTCGTCTAATTGAGATATCATATTCTCCAATACACCAAAAACACTATTAACTGCCACTTGAGTGGAATCATCCATCCCTTTTAAAGCATCTAAAGCTTGAGGAACATTGAAGGTGGGGGGGTAGGAATCTGAATGAGGTTGAGCTTGATCTGGTAGAGTCTGCCAACTTTTGTTGTCCCTCTTTTCATTATCATGATTATTCTTTTCTATGGGTTGACCCTCACAAGACAGCGGAACTGCTGCTCCAATCATAGTTGATGCTGTCATCTTGATTTGAGCATGTACTAATTTCTCTTCATTGTTGCTATTATTGTCCTCTTTTGTGTCATATTGACTTATTTCCAGTTCCTTGTGCTCCTCAACAATTTCTTCGCTGCCACCAAGTGCCTTTTCAGCATTGTTAGAACTGTTAGGCTTTGCACCTGTTTCTGATTCCTTCTCAATACTATTAAGATCTGCAGGATCTTTTTCCTTAGAGAAAACATCATTGTTGGTTTTTCCATAATCACCAATTTCCTTCTTGACAGTACTAGAAATATCTTCTCCATGACTGTTATGTCTGTCCGTTGATAGAGAATACACTAGATCAACAGATCTTTCAGATCTGTCTGACTCCTGAGCCTCTGATCCTACTCCTTCAGAAGGCTTTTCAAGGTCGAAAGATCTATCTAACAAATCATCAGCCCTTTCCATCTGATTGGAAGAATCATGGTCTTGAGAAAAATCTTCTGTGTGTGATGTTCCTTTTACTTTCTCTTGGATCCCTGACTCCAATCCTGATGACACATTGGTAATCTTTGCCAAATCCAGCACTTTATTAATTTTAAGGTTTGTGCCTTTACCATGTAAAATCCCAGATACAGTGGTTGTAAGCTTTTCCCAAACATCATCAGGCACGACACCTTGAAGAGCTTTCGTGAATGTCTCTCCTTGACCAACAGCTGTCAGGACCTGAACATATGACCACAAAATTGTCATGGATTACATCATTGAAAAAAGTGGTATGAATGTGTCGATCCATATATTTTTGTTATGGACAATGACTAATAGTAAGCATTTTCTCATAGCAATGAGAGCAAAGGCAAATGCTCTACTAAAATTCCTGTATAGACAATACAGCCTAGATGGTCGTGTACTCATGTATGATGTTAAATGATTTGACAATGTCACAAAGTTCCCATAGGATCTTTCTTTTCCTGTTTACATTGAAACTAATATAATATTTCCTCCATTTCAAGTCACACACATGTCCAAACGGCACCAAGATAAAAAAAAAGAACAAAAAATTTGTTTCTTCTCCATTTTTATTATGATTACATGATTGTGATTTGTGAACATATGACATTCCAGGGGAAACAAAAGACACTCATTCTTTATAGTTTGTCCAAGAATTAGATGATAATTATGCAAATAAATTGGCATAAACACTAGCACATCTAATATATCTATTTTAAAATATTTCCTCGCATATAGAACATGTATGATATGATATGATACAGGTTGAGATTTAAGAATGTCATGCTCACTTCAGTCACAGAAAGCACAACAATCTGATCAGAGATCCCAATACTTTACTATGATATAAAATGCGGTACAATCTGAAAATATTGAAACTTTTTGAGCATTACCTTCTTCTTCTCCTCTTCCGCAATAGTACCAGGCATGGTTGTTTGAAGCATATTTATAACCACTTCAGCTGCCTGAAACACTTGACCTCTTTCACCATCTTCCGCACTTACTTCCTCCTCCTTGATCAACTCTGTATCAACAGAGTTAATCAGCTCCCCTGCACTATTTTCAACTTCTAGCTTTCTCTCCACATCATTTCTGTATCTTGATCTTAGGCTAACAGCAGTGTCAATTTCCTCATGTATGTCATTTGTAGGTTCTGGAGAGTATCCATTTAAATCTCTTGATTGAGTAACATCCAACAGCTTTGAAACTCTGACGTGACTGGTGGATATTCTGCCTTCTACAAGAGCCAAACCTTTTGACAGATTGATGGAAATATCTACATCATTAAGAAGAGGATTATGACCCTTCAGAAGTCCAAGCTCCACTGCTGTTAGCCACTGCATGTGAAGCATGCATGCTTGTCAGAATATCAAGTTTTCATCATCCCAGCCCCATCTAGTAAAGATAAAATAAAACTTTTCCAACTGAAGAAAGAGAACCAAAATAGATCAGATTTATAACTGAAATTTGTAAAATATTCTGACATAAGATTCCCAAGCTGATATAGCTCAATGAAAATCAAATGACTCATTATGCTCTTCCAAACTGGTATTGCTATCAGGTTTCCAAAAAGCAATATCCCATGAAAACCAGTATTTAGGTGAGCAGAATTGAAGATAAGGTTAATAACTCAATCCCCACTAGTGAGATTTATGTTTCTTGATCTCTACGCATTTCACTCGACAAAATTTCAGGTGCATTCTACCATGTTTCTTTAGAAGTTAGGGCTTGAGGTGGGATTTTGAATTTTTACTTTTATAATTAATCATATTATCATATTTGGCTAAGTCACCCTAGTTAGTGCATGTGCCCCTCTCACTTTCTCAACTTAGGCCTATTTTCACAATTTTTTCTTTAAAAATCTAATACTTATACTCAACATTATGCTTTTATTTTTATTAGTGCTTGTTCCTTTTTGCGTACAATTTTAATTTAACAAGTCTTTATAACAATTAAGTTTTTTTCTTTTCCATACACCTTCAACTTAGGTCATACAATATATTACACATCACTTTACAGAATTCATTGTCCTGCAAATTTGAATTTTAGCTACATCTAGTATATGCTTTATAATTAATGAATTCTCTTACAGCTATTTAGGGTTTTTTTTTTTCCTTTTTTCATTTCACCTCAATTTTTAAGGTTTAATTTTTCACATCTCTTCGATTAATCATACTAATATGTTTTTAAAGTATTAAGTTCTCGCTAACAAAGAGTATGGTGTCCCTCTATCAAATTTTTGGGTCCACCCTTGCTTCCACGCTAAACAACTACTCTTCTAGGCCTTGATTTTAAAAAATATATTATATTGATTTCAAAGAGAGTTCTCCCCGTGTGAAAAGGAACTTATTTCATTGATGACCAAATGATAAATTCAGACTTAAATTGAAAAGAACTAAGAAACACCCTGTTTTGAAGGACCAGAAAGCTGATTGTATGCCTCAGTTTTCAAGGGTTTAAACCCTATCAGTTCATTGCACATATCTTTGATGGAATATAAAAGCTTAAGAGATTTCTACAGTTGTAACTAGAATAAACAAATATGCACCAATTCAAATGACCGAGTCAGAGAATAATAGTAAGAGCTTCTGCCTAATAAAACTACCTGTTGTCTAATGGAGGTGAACTGATAGTTAATTACCTCAATTGTGAGTTTCTGTTGCCAAGACATAGCAGAACTACCATGATAGATGTCACTAGAAGACAAACAAGAGCATAGGAGTAGGCTAGTAAATTGATTCTCTGCTATCGAACTCCTTGGGATAGAGAAGAGTGGCACTGAACCATCGTCATTCTGATAATTGACAGGGGGAAAACTAGTTAGACTATTCCTTTCAGGCTTTTCTTTGGTATGGGGTTGGCTTGGATATTAGCTGATTGTTAATTTCATGGACATAACATAAAACAAGAGAGTGCACAAGAGCACCAAGGACAGAAATAAATGTTTTAGCGAGTGAAAGAAATAAACTTCGGCTTTGAAGCCTAGCAGTCAGTCTCGTTCAGACAAAAGTCGTTTGCAGAAATGCGAGTGTAAGTTGAATTCACAGCCAACAAACTTTAAGCTTTGTAAAGATTTTGTGTACAAAGCATTCAGAATAAACAACGACTGTGTATGTACATCGATGAAATTCTTATGCAATTATATGCAGTATACAAATTTCAGGAAGTATTCGAGACGACAACAACAACAGCAGCAATTAAATTGGTGTTTCGGTGTGGCAGTTTAATATTTGAAATGATTGTTTGTATGTATCCATGTGAACAAATAAAAGGTATACATACAAACTCAAGCTATATGCACCTATGACATATACCTGTACAAAGAGAACAGGAATCCTAACATTGGCTACCACATCTATTGTGCTGGAACTAGAATAGAAGTCTTTGATTGTTTTAAAACCATGAGATACCATGGAGATTGCTTTATCAAAATCGTGAATAGATTTTGCTGAAAGAGCCTTTTCAATGTCAAACCCTTTTGCTCTACCTTGAAATAGTTCCTACAAATTGAAAAGTAAATGGTTAATACAATGAGAAATAGACTAAGCCAAGTGTTCCGCTATTAAAAGGTAACAAAGATGCAACAATCCACCGTATTAGTTCTCAGAATATCTATCAAGCCAACAGTGAGTTTCTGACCAATAGCGATGTGATGAGGAGAGAACCTTGAAGCCTCCTTTAAGTCAAATGGGTTGTCTATGCATGTAGCTGCTATAAGAGGTGTCCTCTCTCCAACTTCTGCTAGGTACTTTGTCAACATGTTTGCACCATAACCCCAGCCTACAGCCACCAATGTAGTCCATGGCCTTTCCTTGTTGATAAACTGTATAGATATGGAGACATCATCGCTGTCAGCAGCTGTAAATAGCCTACATAAAATGCAGTAGTCAAGAAGTCCTACGATCAGGTTCACCATAACATAGCAAACTCATTACTCCACAACCCCCTTAAAAAATCACATTTTATCTCTCGTCTTCAGCGAATATAAGCTATGATCACTATATCACTAGATCCACAGTTCTTATACATACACGCAATTTATAGTTCCAACCCCGTTAATCCAAACAAAAAGTGTTACCAAAAAGACACGAACTGCACAAACTTCATATTTGCTCTGCATTTAAACATGATACTGAATACAAACAAATAAAAGTAGGAAAAATTATCCTAAAAGTCACTTTGTTCATATCACTTAGGTGACGTCTGGTTCACAGAATAGAAACGGAATGAGAATAAGAATGAGAATGGAAACAATTTTGTTTGGTTTGACCACTGGAATCAAAGAAGGAATCAGTATTATAGTGTTTGATTTACAACTAGAATGAAAAATATTATATATTACCTTAATACCTCTATATTTAATAAAATTTAAATAATATTATTTAATTATTATTTTTTCGTCAGACAAAATACATTATTGAAATCATTATTTTTCTAAATAATTATTACTTAAAAAGAAAATATATTATTAAAATTATTATTTTTCTAAATAGAATTTAGGGTTTTAGGATTTAGGATTTAAGATTTGAGATTTTGGGTTTATATTTGTGGGTTAAGGTTTATAATTAAATTATTATTTTTATAAATATGGTTTTGGGTTATATTTGTGGGTTAAAGTGTAAGGTTAAAATTATTATTTTTCTAAATAGGATTTTAGGTTTTGGGTTTTGGGATTTGGGATTTGAGATTTGGGAGATTTGGGATTTGGGATTTGGGGTTTAAGGTTTAGGGTTTATGCTATGTTTGGTTGGGTTGAAAAATGGAAATGAAATGGAATCGATTCCTAAAGGAGAAAGAATCAAAATTCATTCACCCCTTAAGGAATCGTGATTCCATTCCCATTTTTTTCAATTTTACCCCAACCCTAAATATAACCCTAATCCCTAAATCCTAAATCCTAAATCCTAAATCCTAAATCCTAAATCCTAAATCCTAAATCCTAAACCCTAAACATTAAATCCCAAAACCCAAAACCCTAAATTCTAAATCCTAAATCCTAAATCCTAAATCCTAAATCCCAAAACCCAAAACCCTTGAGATTTGAGATTTGAGATTTTTACCCCAACCCCAAATATAACTCTAATCCCTAAATCTTAAATCCTAAATCCCAAAACCTTAAACCCTAAACCCTAAACATTAAATCCCAAAACCCAAAATCCCAAATCCCAAAACTCAAAACCCAAAATCCCTATTTAAAAAAATAATAATTTTAATCATAAACCTTAACCCACAAATATAACCCTAAACACTAAACCCCATATCCCAAAACCATAAACCATAAACCCTAAACCCTTAACCCCAAATCTCAAATCCTAAAACCCTAAATCCCAAATCCTTAAACCCTAAACCTTATTTAGAAAAATAATAATTTTAACCCTAAACCTTAACTCACAAATATAACCTTAAATCTCAAATCCCTAAACCCTAAATTCTTAAATCCCAAATCTCAAACCTCAAAACCCTAAACTCTATTTAGAAAAATAATAATTTTAATAATATATTTTCTTTTTAAATAATAATTATTTAAAAAAATAATGATTTTAATACTATATTTTATCTGACGAAAAAATAATAATTAAATGATATTATTTAAGTTTTACTGAATATAAGGATATTAAGGTAATATACAGTATTTTTCATTTCATTCCAGTTGTAAACCAAACACTGTAATACTGATTCCTTCTTTGATTCCAGTGGTCAAACCAAACAAAATTGTTTCCATTCCATTCTCATTCCGATTCTATTCTGTGAACCAAATGTCACATTAGGGTTTAGGGTTATATTTGAGGTTGGGATAAAATTGGAAAAAAAATTGAGATGAAAATAGAATCATGATTCCTTAAGGGGGAGAAGGAATTCTGATTCATTCTCCTTTAGGAATCGATTTCATTTCATTCTCATTTTTCAGCCCAACCAAACACAAAAATAGAAAGAATCAGTTTTGATTTCATTATATTCCATCCAACCAAATATAGCATTAGACTTTTTGTTACTCAATTTTTACAAGAAACACATAAGTTATTCGATTGTTAAAATTAAGATACTTTACTCACATAGTCTAAAGTAAATATCGACAGAAAACACTTTATTACCATTAGTTCTTTTTTTGGTGGGGTGATGAATTGATCTACTATTTTGACAAATTATACACTTTAGTCTACTAGCTTTCAAGTAGTATTATAAAAGTCTACCAAGTTTACAAAGTAGGATACCATGAGTCCTAATGGACCTACGGTGTCTTATTTTTCAAACCTAATGGACGTTTAGTATACCACAAATGGTACGCCAGAAATCCATTATGTTTAAAAAATAAGACAATACAAGTATATTAGGTATGAAAATTAGGACATCAGAGGATCTTTATGGACTTCTAGAATGCTGTTACCTTTCAAACTTAGTAAACTTTTAAGACATTTCTAACCTTACACCAAAACACCAAATTGTGCATTAAATTGGGTGCGATGTATAATATTGTATCAAATTTGGCACGATAATTTTCATCACACCAACACTGTTCACGTATTAAATTTTTTTTTAATAAAAAAATTCTAAATTTTTTATTATATATAATAAATTAAAATTAAGTATATGATATAAAATTAATTAAAAAATTATTAAATATAACTTTTGGTATAATATTTGGTCCAATTTTAAAAGAATATTCTATTTTATAAAGGAATATATGTTTTAATGTAATATTCGGTGTTGCGGGTTAGATATGTGTAAAAATTTGGTGTAATTTTTGGTGCAAATTTTGGTGTAAAATGGTGTTAAGGGTTAGAGAGTATATTATCTAAAAACTAGTGAATTTAAGTACGAATGTATCAAAGGACTTCTAAAGGTATTTTTCCCTAGATTTTTTGCCAAGCGCTTTAGCACAATTAATCACTTCGGAAGACTATTCAAACAAAACAATCAACTTGAAGAACGAATAGGAAACGCCAAAAAGAAAGAAGGAGAACAGCAAAGCCGTACTACACATACCTTGCAGTGATGAGAGGCGAACCGGCACAACCTCTGGGATTCATGACAACGGGAAAGCAACCACTCTTGAAAGCTTCGCACACAAAAGACCCAATATTCCTATCCAAGCTACCCTGAACTGAACCTGGAATTAACAACAATGTCCTATCCAATCCATGCTCTTCTCTGAGATCCAAATTCGCAGGCCAATCCAACGATATCACTCCACCATCCTTTGTACTCACACAAACTCTCTGATACTCTAATTTCTCCACTAAATCAGCAACGTCACCATTTCTGACCAGAACTCTCCCACTGTTAAGCCTCACATAGTGCCTTTCCTCCTTCACAAGCTTCTCGTCCACATCCTCCAACAATTCACTCCCTTGGAACGACGGACACCGCAGCAACAAGAAGCGGTTAAACGGCGTCGGACTAGTAAATAAAATCCAATCACCAATATCGAATTCATGACAAATCTTGCCAGAGTTCAATCGCGAAACGTACAGGAAAACGCCGGAGACAAAACCGAGAATTGGAGCGAAGAATTCAAGCGAATTTGCCGAGGGGAATTGCGTTACTAAGCCATCTAATAGTTTCGGATTGAAGGGACCTAACTGGTTTCGAACGACGAGTTTACGGTCCGATTTGAGTCTACGGCGACGGTAGACTCTGAAGTGGCTGATCTGGAGTGGGTTTTTGGAGAAGAGGAGAAGGTGATGATTGGGTTTAAGGCCGATGAATCGGAGATTAGTTTCGGGGTAGAGTGAACAAAGATTCATATCGGTGAATAAAAAAGCTCTGGTTGAATGATAAATATCTGTCTGTTTCGTGTGGGTTTTTGAGTTTGGGGAAGATAGCGCGAAAGGTCTAAAAGTGGAAAGTGAATGGCTGCTGACGTATTACGGTGGGGTCTGTCCTTTGGGTTTTACGGTTTAGGTTTTTCCGAGAGTGCGTCTCAAAGTCATCGACCCTTAACGGTCCTCGTTTCTTTGAAGGAACTCTAATTATAAATTGATTTTTATTGTCAATTTTTATATAGAAAAATATCTTATATTCAATTTTTATTTAATCTTTTAAAAAATATATATTTAATAATTTATTTTAAAAAAATATTAAAGAATAATAAAATTTATTTTTTACTAATATTTTAAATAAAATAATATTATTCCTTCAATACATTATTTTATAGATAAATAAAAAGACGATGATAATAAATTTTTACTATGATATTTAAAAAAAGAGACTTTAATATTCATATTAAATATACCCTAAGGAAACCCAAAAGTTAATATTTCAAGTTCTCAAATCAAACTATTATTTTTAATTATGATATTTTAATAATTATGTTATGTTGTAATTTAAATGGTTTTTTTGTTTTCATTTCTGATTTATAGTAGAAAGATAGAGTGACAATAGAGGATTAGGATGGTGGTCTGAGGGTTGTAAAGTGATAGTTGGAGGTTGGACATTTAATTTGAAGATAAATGAGTCTAGAAAATATACGAAAATATTAGGTTTTAAATATGTAAACCTTATTTTTAATTCGAGCAACTGTTCAAATTCATTCGGTAATTTTATTAATGTTAATATAACTAACCAAGAAAAAAGTTTGTGATAACATACTTTTATGATATATACATATTTAATAAATAATGAGTTTGTGATCATATTTTTTAATATATAAATACATATTGATGAGTTATAAATATTATATACCATTTGTAATGAACAGGTATATTTTCAAAAACTTAAAAAAACTGGATACATATTTATTTTTACTCGTAAAAGTATAAAAAAATAAAAAATAAAAAATAAAAAATAAAAAGATAAATTGAAAAAAGTTAAAAAAAAATAAATTTTTTTAATAATTATTCATACAATTTAGACTCAAACCAAGTAATTTCAATATATTTTAAATCAATTACAAAAATTAAAACATAATTAAAGAACAATTGGAATTTTTTTCAAAAATAAAGTAGAAATTTGTAATTAAAAAAAGAAAGAAAGAAAAACTTATTTCAAAAACGAAAAAAAAAACAATAAATGTCGAGGAAGGGTGAAAGGTGATGTAGGTTTGGAATAAAAATACGAAAGGGAATGAAGTATATCATGTTATTATTCATAAATAATATTAATAAAATGTATTGCAATTACATGTGTATCACTGCATTGTTACAAGTTCTATTTTAACTTTAATAATGTAATAAAGCAAATAATAATAGTTAATATAAAAACATAAAAAAATTATTAGCACTTTATTATATTAAACATGAGTAAAATCTCAAAACCACATTTATTATGTGATTTATGAAACTTTTTATAGGAAAAATATAGTACTGTAAAACTTATAACTTGGTATGAACGAGTAAGATTTGATAAATTTGATAATAAAATATAATAAATATAATCCATTTTTGGACAACTTATATAAATTTTATTTCATTATCTAATTATTTTTTGTTTTACAATATTTTCATTTAGTATATAATATATGCATTTTTCTTACTTTTTTTTCTTTTTTGTCTAATTAATCGAGGGGTGTCTACGTTCCGATTCGGTTTGATTTTAAGTAAAAAAAATAATCGGATCAAACCGTTCATATTGCTCAAACTGAATCGGAT
Source organism: Hippophae gyantsensis (assembly GCA_030763125.1). Taxonomy (NCBI): domain Eukaryota; kingdom Viridiplantae; phylum Streptophyta; class Magnoliopsida; order Rosales; family Elaeagnaceae; genus Hippophae; species Hippophae gyantsensis. Next base: position 76,289,877 of record CM061028.1, on the reverse strand, counting down.
TAAATCATTTAGTTATTAAAATTTTATAATCGAACGATTTAATCCAATTTGGTTCGTTTAATAATATATAAATATGATACACTTAATGATATACATTTAATTAAAATATGAAAGATTTAATCAACGATTTGTGAGAAGTGATATGAGAAATTTAATATATTATTAAAACTAGATCGTTCCGATCCGATCTGTTTAAAAATTAATATAATCATACCGAACCGTTTGAAAATTGTTTTAGTTAATACAAATCGGACCACACCATTTAATTTATAAAGCTGTTTGGACCGATCCGGTCCAATCCTGTCTAATTTTTCAATTTAATTCGATTTGATCCGATTTTTAGATACCCCTAAATTAATAAAACTAAAATCAAAGAAGAGAAGAAAAAAGAATTAAAAAAGCACTAAAAATCTAAGGTTAATGGTATATATAATAATTATTTATTAAAATAGGTATAATAGACTCTAAAAAAGTTGCTACCAACAAATTCACTCATATCCTTTAAATGCATTTTCATTAGTTAGGTTATTCAAACAAATATCATCAACTATTGTTGAATGTATTAGTAGTTACAATAAACTCTACTTTTGTAGCTGATAAAGTGATATACTTTTATAGCTTTGATTGCCATAAGATAGTTCTCCTTGATAATGTAAAAATGTATCCAGAAGTAGACTTTTTGGAATCAATGTCTACAATCATATATACATCTATGTAGCCAATTCATTCAGTTTTACTACTTCCAAATCAAAAACTCATTTTGGAAGTACCCTTAAGATATCTCATAATCTATTTCACTACATTTCAATGCTATTTGCATGGATTTGACAAGTATCTACTGATGATTGAGGAATATGGTCTTGTACATGTCATAGCATACACTAGACAACTAACGACTGAGGAATATGGAATCATATCCATTTCTTCTTTTTCATTCTCACACGTAAGACTCTACTCTAAGCTCAGCATGAATTGACTAGCAAGTGGAGTAACAACTGCCTTTGCTTTGTATGTGTTAAACCATGTCAATACCTTCTCAATATGCTTTCTTGTGCTACCCATAGCTTCCTTTCTTTCGATCACAGGAGATTGTCATACCAAAAATCTACTTTATGGATCTCAAGTCTTTAATGGCAAAAGACTTACTAAGTTCTTTTTTTAACTTGCTAATCTTGTCACTTTTTGGTTTTATAATCAAAATATTATCTACATAAAGAAGAAGTATGATAAATTTACTATCATTGAATCTTTTTATAAATACATAATGGTCAAACTTTGTCCTTCAATATCTATACGAGTCAAATTTCTTATAGCATTATCTTGGTACATGCTTTAATCTATATAGACTCTTCTTTAATCAACATATCAAATGTTCTTTGTTTTTGATTTTAAACTCTTACGGTTGCTCCATATAGATATCTTCTTATAGATCACTATAAAGGAAAATAGTTTTCACATCTAGTTGTTCAACTTCTAGATTAAAACTTGTAGTCAAACCAAGTACTATCATGATGGATGACATCTTCGTCATGGGTGAGAAAATTTTATCAAAGTTAATTCTCTTTTTTAATTGAACATTTTCACAATTAACCTATCCTTATATCTAGGTCATAAGCTATTTTCTTCAGTCTTCAATTTGTACACCCATTTATTTTTCCTTTATACCTTTTAGTAGTTCCACAAAGTTGTTTATGTGGTTCTTATGTAAGGATTTCATTTCCTTTTTCATGGCTTTAAATCACTCCCCTTTGAGCTCATTTTTTAGCTTCTTTAAAGCACTCTAGTTCTCACTCATCAGTGAGTAACACAAACTCAGTTAGAGAGTATCTCGTATGGGGTTTGGGTACCCTAGTTGATCTTCTTAATTGAGAACCAGCAAATGATTTCTGAAGAGCTAGTGTTTTTTTCTCCTCATAATCTGCTTAGTTATCAATAGTACCATTACTTCTAAGATATTCAACTACATCAGTCAGATCATTATCAATTAGAGGATTATTTACTACATCTTTAACATCTTATATGGAATCTCTCCCATTACCTTACTCTATACAAAGAAGAACTAGATCCAAGTTGATTGGATCTTTTTTTGGACGATTAAGTTTTTTACCTCTTTGAATATCTTCAATATTTTGATATTCAAATAATACAACATCTCTACTTCTGACAATCTTTCTTTTGATAGGATCTCATAACATGTACCTAAATTTTCGTTGTCATATCGCAAGAAGATGAATTCCTTCAACGTGGAACCGAGCTTCGATCTCTCATCTTTTGGAATATGAACAAATGTTTTACATTCAAACACCTACAAATAATTATACGATACATATTTTCCTTTCCAAAACTTATTTGGAATAACACATTCAATGGAACCAAGGGAAGTGAAAGAGGGATTGATCAAATCAATGGCATTTAAGTGAGCTTCATCCCAAAAGATCTTATATAGCATAGCATGAGATAATATTGTCCTCATTATTTTAACAATAGCTCTATTCATTCTCTCAACTATGCCATTATACTGAGGAGTCTTTGAAACTGATCTTTCATACCTGATTCAATTTCTTATGCAATAATGCTTAAAAGCTCCCATGTATTCTCCCCAATTATCTTTGCAAATACACTTTAAAAGTTTCTTAGTTTCTCATTCAACACTGGAATGAAACTACTTGAATACATCAAACACTTGATCTTTAGTCTTGAGCGCATAGGCCCAAAACTTCATGGAATGATCATCAATAAAGGTAATAAAGTACCTTGCTTCTTTAAAAGTACTAATGGTCACCGAACCACAAACATCAGAATACACAACCTCCAAAATATTGGGCTTTCTTTGTGAGGTTCTATAATAAAATGAAGCTCGATGTTACTTTCTAGCCAAGTAGTACGTACATGGTTCAAAAGACATAAATTTTTCTTTCATTCTAATTTATACCTCTCTTTTGGCTAGAATTTAAAGCCTCTTCTCACTCATATGTTCAAGATTTTTATTTCATAACTCGATTAATGAATATTATGTGAGAGCATTCACGCATCCATTATAGACTTTTACATTAGCCATGTAAAGAATATTCTCCTTCTTTCCTCCGGCTACTATTAGAGAACTTCTAGTGAACTTCCAATTACCAACACCAAACACATTGTTGTAGCTATCATCATCGAGTAGTCCAATGGATATCAAATTTAGATACATATATGGAATATATCTTACACCCTTAAAAACTAAGCGATAACCTATGTTGGTTTTGAGGAAAATATCTCTTATTCCCACGATCTTGGACATTTTATCATTTCACATCCTAACGTTATCAAAATATCCATTGGTATAGGATGTAAAGAAATCCTTCCTTGACGTTACATGACATGATGCACCGAAATCAATAATCCAACATATATCTTGCGATGTTAAATTAACACACCATCACAAATAATAATCACATCATTTCTATTAGACATTGTATTTATCATGCCTTATGCTTTAACACTGGCTTGCTCTTTTTTGAGTTGTTTGCATTTTTTTCATATGGTCCTTTTTGCCACAATGATAACATTTCATATCTCTTTTCATCCTCGATCTGTCTCTGAACCTATCTCTTAACTTGCCTATATTGTGAAATTTTCTATTGTTGCTTCTTCCTTGATATTCGAAGACAAGTGACTCCGACTCAATTTATGTTCCTTGCTCCTTGCTCCTTGCTCCTTGTTTCTTCAGTGAATATGCTATCTTTTACTATATATGTTTAATATAAGAACACCCAAATGAGTGGAGTTGCTTAATGATACCATTTATGTATCACAACTATCTCGTAAGTAGCTAAGTAACAATAATACTTATAATTCATCATTTAGTCCTATTTTCATATTTGTCAATTATTTCACCGATCTTTGATAGTCACTTAAATGTACATAAACACTTTAATTGTTTGTACTTTAAGTCAACTAGTCATCAGATAAGAAAGACTTTATTATGCATAGTCTTTCTCTTATACATGGACTTCAACTTTGTCTATAATGAATAGGTAATAGTTTGTGCTACATGATAAAAGATACTTTGATCAATCTATTGTCAAATTTATCTGATAGTTTTTTTATTAATCAAGGTCATTTTGAATTAGCTCACAAAAATCTTTGCAATAAACAATATCCTCCATCATTGGTTTTCAAATAGAATTATTTGATACCGTTAATTTATCATTGTTGTGGACGAAGTTGATATTGTCCTCTCCATTTAAAAAAATATACAATATTATAATAATTAATAATCAATCACTCTGATAATAATTATTAGGAAAGATAACAAATAAAATAATAAGACCCAAATAAAAGAATTAGGATGGTCCTTGGATATTACTTTTTTTTAATTTTGTGTAATTAAAATGAGTTAACAAAAAATATACGATGTATTTTACTATACACCGACTAATAAATAAAAATATAAAACAATCTCACAAAAATGTGATTTAACATTTTCTTATATTTTTATGTCAAAAAAATATCTCTCTCGCGTAAATTTCTTTATTATCTCATGTTATTAAGCTTGTCTTTTGAATTCTCTCCAAACTTTAGTATGAACATTGAATTTTATAAAGGATGCATGCTATTAATATACATCCTTTTATAATATTATATTTACTAATATTATAAACACATTGTATGAATTGTGGAGAGAGACTCCCATCTATTCTTCTCCTTTTTTATGCTTTAGACTTTTTTTGTTTTTGTTTTTCAATTCCTCTCCTCTACAATAAAAGGAAATATTTTCAAAATTCTCTTGAGATTGATCACAAAGAGTTTCGTGTACTTGCTTCTCTTAAGAAGCTAGTCAGTTGTGATAAAAAAAATGAAGTTTTCAGAAATTTAATAAGTTTCTCTCATTCTTATGCCTTGATATTAATATATCCACAAACCACTTGTGGTTGTAAAACAAAATAAATAATATCCTATATATTTGGTTCAAATTATAGTATATGTACATGAAATGAAATTCACATGGGATGGATGGGAAGAAGTGAGGAATATTAACATTCTTTGATCAGATCAATTGAATTTAAAATTTTTGGTACATGTCATGATCACCATGTATTTCTCACATGCAATTGTTCTCTAGCCGTGTCATGAGTCTTTATCTTATATATAAAAGTAATTGTTATTTAATATATATATATTGTTTTAATTTTATTATTCATTAATTCAATAGTTATATAATTTTTTCTTACTTTTTTTAAAGGACACTAAAAGCCTCATTTTATATTAATGAATTATACATCACACGAATGTGATTTAAATTTAGATTTATATATGATAGTAGAAGAGAGTCTATCACTTAAATTATAAATCAATTCTTAATTTTTTTTCATATCATTTGTTAAGATTATTTGTCTATAAAACAAACCCGTTCTTATTTTATGTTAAATGTTTAAAAATATTACTATATATCATAAATAAAATTGATTTGTTATGTAAAATCTTATTTGATAAGTTTTTATTGAGAAAATTTTATATATCACTTATTGTATGATTTCATTAATTAATATTAACCATTGATTTAGTTATATTTTTTATACCTTTTCCTTTTATATAAAAATGAAGGATTAAAATGAGTTATTTGACTACATGTCAACATCCCTATTGTATGCAAAAATTATTTTAATTTTATGATCGATTAAACTATTTAACATTAATACTTGAGGGCATATTAGTGATATTTATATTTTTTTCAATATTTAATGAATCAACTTGTAAGCTTAACAACACATTTTAAGATTTATTCAATAATATTTAATTTACCTATTTTACGAGTTTAAATAAACTAGCTTGTCTACTTCATAAACAATTAATAAACTCATTTGATAAAAAAAATTTCATAAGATAATTATAATAATATTTATACCAACATTTAAATTTTTAAATAAAATTTATATTTGTATTTTATTTTTTAAAATTACAAAATGTGATAACCCCTAAATTGCTATTACTTATATATTTAATAATTATATTAATCGTAACTTAATTCATAAAATTTAAATAAGATAAATTAAATTATAAATTCCCTTAATTGAACAGAAATTAAACGATTTATCTTTAACTAAATTAGCACATAAATGGGTAAACATTGGTTGGTCCACATTAGAGAGATACTAAAAGAAGCTGCACAATGCACCCTAAACTACATAATTTTTAACTTATGAAATCTTCCACAACAAAAAAAAGAAGATAATTCATTTCAAAGGAATAGGAAACAAAGTTCCCCAAGTTGTTGCCAACCATCATGATAACAGAAGTTGAGAGTCAAACCACTCCTTATGCCCATATATCTCTTCCACCTCTCCAACCACTCATCCACCACTTCATCGACCCTTTTATAAATATTGTAAGTTTCTTTGGAGTATCCCTTCGAATGTAAAATTTCCCCTAGAGTTTTCTAATACTCTTGTTTTCTCCCTATGGTTTTTTTCTTTGTATTTAGTATATTTGTGGTTAATGTCATGGATCAAGTTGATGGAGACGATTGTGATGAGGATGATGATTAGAGTTTTGTGGGGATTGCAAAATCCTAATGATTATTCCACTTTTTTTTGTTTATTTCTCCTCTATATTGTATTATGGTTGTTAAGATGGTAGTGTTTTTCTTTTTTCTTGAACTAATACGGTGGTAGATGAATGAGTCTTGTTTTTATAATAAAATTACTACTTTTATCACGTGGACACATACTAAAAGAGAAATGGTATTCTAGTTCATAAAACTTCCACAAATATTACTAAGGTGTTTTTGGTGTGGAGAACTAGGCATAGGTTGAGAAGACAATTTCCATGTATTAGATTTTCGAGAGCTTAGTTTCTAGTTTTTAGGTTTGAAATTAGAGGTGTTCTGTTGTATTCAATGTTTATAATCTTTTTACTATATTGTTTTAATAAAATTATATCTCATTTCATTAAAAAAAATAACTTTCTTTTTTATTGAAAAAATAAGTTGAATTAAATAAACTTCAAAAATTGAATTGGATAATGGTGTTTAAATTGGAATATTAGACCTAGGCAACGACTATGCTCATGTTTGTCACTTTCACCAACAATTTTCCTTCAAAATATTGCTAGAAAAATACAGTTACCTTAAATATAAATTGAAATCAGTCAATGCCTGAGGCTTGAACACGATTTTATCAAATTTTATGTAATGACTAATAGTCTAAGGAAAAGGTTTATTAGCCTCAATTTTGTAGGTAATTTTATAGAGATAGTTACTTTAATGGTTTATTCTTATTTTAGTAGTTTTTTTCGTATATTTTTAAATGATACATATGAAATATTTATATTTAAATTACCGATATATTTTTAATAAAATAAATAAAAATCTTGAACAATTAAGATACCTTAGAAGTATTAATTATAATTAAATTAATTAAAATATGTATTAATAATTTAAATAAGAATATTGAATATATCTTAATTGAAAATAGTGATAAAAAAATACCTAAATAAGAACATAGATGCTCTAAAAATATAAATACTTCAATTATATACATTACTTTGTTTGTATAATTGAGATTTAAAAGATAACTTTTTCCTTTCATGCATAAAAATATAAAAAATTGAGCTCATTATCATATCCACTAATAAAACCAACAAGTTTTAGATGGAATTTAAAAAAAACAATTTGTTTCAGTTGGAAAATTAGAATATAATGTAAATAAATGAGATAAGTTTATATATATATATATAAAAGGTTTCTTAACATGTAGTGTTAATATATTTAGAGAAATTTTTTTGATTTTTATATTAATTTTAATGGCCTATTTAATGTCTTAAAAAAGTATTATTCAGTGCTTTACTTTTATAAAAATGTTAAAAGAGGATAAAAAAAATTATTACTATTTTACATAAAATTATATTATTTTTTCAATATTTTATTTTATTTATAAATAAGGAGATAATAACAATAATTTTTTATTATGATATTTATTATAAAAATATTAAAATATTGAATAAATAGTAAAAACATTATCATAAAAATTATTAAAATTATTAAAATATTAAATAAATAGTAAAAAATTTATCATGAAAATTATTAAAATAATAAATAAATAATAAAATTTATCATTTTTTTATATTTTTATATTTTTTACAAAATATAAAGAATCAAATTATATTTTTTATATTCTCATAGATTAAATCACACAATATTTTTTAATAAAATGTACATTTATGGCACCTAATTCTTATATTTATCACTATTCAAGATTTTATATATTAAAAATTTATTTTATTAACAAAATTATGATACTTTATTTTAAAAACTCACCCAAGTTTCAAAATATATGCATTATTTTAAATAACGTGCTATGATGTTCTTAATAATGCATAAATTAATACAAGATATAATATCAGTTATTCCAAACCATTTTCTACTATTTTTGAAATTACTACCTTTAAAAGAAAATTAAAAGATTATATTGCACTAACCACAACTGGTATCTTTGGGGATATATTTTTACTTTACGAGTAAAATTGTACAAGTAGTTTGTATTTTATTATAAATTTAAATATTTATTTAATATATAATGTTAAAAATTATAAAAATTATAATACAATATTAAAATTTTATCATTTTAAAAAATGATAAATATATTAATTGAAGCAGTTAAACAGTCATAGAATAACTTTATTACAATGTAAATGGTAAAAATTCAAGGTATTTTTTTAATAATTTTAATTGTTAATATATTTAAATTAATATTTTTTAATTAGATGTTAAATTTTATTTATATATATATAAAGCTTTCTTCCCGAAAAAGCAAAAAAGATACAAAGCATAAGATATTGTAACTGTAACTTTTCTTTTTCTCACGACTTGTAAGCCACAAAAATTCCAAAGTATGGTGATGACATTAATGTAATGTTGGTATATGACTATATTCTTAGAATTGATTTCCATAAAAAGCTTAAATCATTTTTTTTATTTTTTATTTTTACAATTTTAAAAATCGTATTTTAATTTCGAACTTTTAATAAAATTAATTTAAAACATGTAATTTGCACATAAATTGTTATATATTTTAATTTTTACAAACATAATTTGATATAATGAAATTAAATAAATAATAAAAATTAATTATAATTTTTTTTAGTCAGATTTATTATTGTAAAACTCTTTAACCAAAAACTTTTTTATATGATAATTAAGTTTTAAAAGATTTAAAAATTAAGAACAATATATCTATTATATCGAGAAGTAATTTTCTTTATAATGTATTTTATTTAATATATATATATATAAAGATAATAAATGATATTATTTAAAAATATAAGATATTTGTATATAAAAAATTATTTATGTATAAATTATATTTTTATAGATAATATAAATTAAGCTTTTTATCTTATATAATTGTTCGATATAGAATTTTTAGTTGCAATAATAAGAATTGCAAATTACATTTACATACTCATGCTTTGACTAAAGGTATAGAGGCATTACCCAAATGGAGATTTCAGAATTATATTCTTAAATGCACCTTAAAATATAAGATTTTTGAAGACAATAAAATTCAAGGGTATTAGGAGTGAACAAAATCCCAAGTGATATACCAAATCTATTAAAACCAATATACTCTAATTAGAATGAGTTAGGTTTTATAACATCACATACATATTAGCTCTAGTCATACCTGATCTTATTATTGGAGTGCTAGAAATTAAAAATTATGAAATCTAATCTGATAATACATAATTTTAAAATTTATTTTTAAAAAATATAATATTATATAGAGATTTATTTATTGATGTTTAAATCTCACTAGTTTAAAATTATACATTATAAATAACATTACATGATTTTTGTTTAACAAATTCATAGTAATTATTTTATATACATTATTATATAGCTTATTAACTTTATTTTAAAAAATCAATAGATTTTTATTTTTTTAAATTATTTTTTCCATATCATTTTTAAATATTGTTCATTATTTTTTCTAATCTAAAAGTGTTCTTAAAATAATAATTTTTTAAATAAAAAATGAAGAAATATTAAATAAATAATTTTATATATATTTTTAAATTAAGTAGACTTAATTAACAAAAAAAAAATTCAATCTTACCCAAATCGACCAGTGTATATATAGATTTCAACCTAAAAATTTCTTAATTTAAAAAACACCATATTAGATTGAAATTTCGGTAGAATCCAAACAACCGGACCGATATCCACCCATATAAAGGGTGCAATGCCCCATCGAACTTCGTTCAGTCTCTAAGGCTTTCCTTATATAATTTGTGGATGTCTTTAATGTAGAATACTACAGTTTTAATTATTTTAGTTATTTTAAGAGTTAAAATAGTAAATACATATTATAAAAATTAAATAATACTTTCTTATGTCATGATTTATGAAAATTTTAGGGAAAAAATGATGTTATTATCCGTACAATGCTTAGGTATAAGTAATTTTTTTTTTAAAATGATTACATATCCAATTAAAGGACTCCTTAAAGGTAAATTTTTGTTGGAATTACGTGTCTGATTTGAAAAGGTTAATAATATCACATTGTAAAATCTTCATATATTGTCCTCCTTTATTTTTCTTTTTTATCTAAAGTTTTGAAAGATTTATTTGCTTTTTTCTTCTACGTAGACTTTTTGTAATTGATTTTTTTGAAAATATTATTAGTTATTTTGAATAAAAATAATATATATTTTATATAAATATTTTATTTTATCAAAATATTTATTTATAATAATTTATTTAATATATATCTCAATTAAATTTATTTTTTATTAGTAATATAAATTCGTTGTTTTAAAGATTACGAAAATTAATACACTATATAATATTAATATTTATTTTATTTATGAATTATTTAATATATTAATTGTAGTAATCAAATAAATAAATTAATTACCTAACGATAAAAATAAATATTAAAACTCAAGTTTTTTTTAATGTATGTTCGAAAAAGTTTTTAGTTTTAATTAATCAATTTTAATTATTAATATATTTAGAGTAATAATTTTTTGTTATAAATTGTATCTTTTTATCTTTAACTAATAAATTATATTTCCTAAAAACAATCCCATTTTAAAACGACAAAAACTTTGAAACAGACCGGACTGACCCTAATAAAAAAGCCAAAAATTACAATTTAATATGCAATTAATGCATTTATATAAAATAATAAATAAAAATGCTTTTCAACCACTTATATATAAAAGAAATGAAATTGCATAATCTATATCTATGTATAAGCAGTGAATTTTGATAATTTCAAAAATATAATATTGATAGCTATATTAAAATATGTTTTTCACGTATAAATAAATATATCAAAAATATAAAAGAGTCATTTGTATTATTTAATCTATTAAATTAAAAAATTATTATTTAATCAATCAATTTTACAAAAATGTTAATTAAAGATAAATTATAATATTTTAATATTTTTTATTAAAATATTATTTTTTTATCAATTGATTAAATACCAATAAAATAATATAATATTAAAAAATTTATAAAATATTTTTTTTAATATTTTTTAAATATCAATATTAGAAAAATTAATATATCTTTAAAAAAAAAAATAAAAATAATTATGATAATTAAATTTAATATAAATGAACTAAAATTTTTATAAATATAATAATAATATAACTAAAATATACATATTTAAAATAAAATATCTAATATATATATATATATATATTAAATAATTAACTTATCTAATTTATAAAAATAAAGTCATGAAACTTTTATTAAAATTGCGCTTGTGTAAAAAATTTCTCCTTTAACTGATTTAAGGGCCCACGTTGAAACTAAGCCTGCCGCTAAATTTCAACTACTTGACCACGGTACCCCTAACATCCCCTATAAAACACGAACCTTCGCCCTCATTTCCGAACTCCCCAACAAGCGGACGTCTCTCTGCTTTGTTCAGTCTCTCTCAAAGTCACAGATACTCTAAAGAGAAAACAAGTCCTGAAATTTCAGTCCTCAATAGCCATGGCCAAAGGAGGCAAGCTAATGAAGATCAAGTCAGCTCTGAAGAAATGGAACTCGTTCAGCAAGCAAAACCGTCCGAGCATAAACTCAATTGCCTGCGTAGACGACGAGTCGTCCAGAGTCGATCTCCACCCTGTCTTCGTTGGAAAATCCAGACGGCGTTATCTGGTGACCTACGACGTCATTGACCACTCACTATTCAGAGAGCTAGTGAAGAGGTCAGGGGACTCAGAAAACGACACCATAAACGTTGCTTGTGAGGTCGTTTTGTTCGAACACTTGCTTTGGATGCTTGAAAATGCAGAGGATCAGCCTGAGTCATTGAACGAACTCGTTGAGTTCTATGCCTGTGAGGGTCACTATGGGAATAATAATTAATTAAAAGTTGGGTGATTATCTGGAATGATCCACACGGTATAGTGTTGTACATTCTTTGCAAGGTTTTAATAATGGCCGTTAGTTAACTGAGCTTTAGGAAAAAAAAAAATTATCTGAGATAAGATGTTCAAGAGAATTTATATGATATTGGATCCTTGACCACGGACATTATTTCTATTTGAGAGGAAATGGACGGTGAGGATTAGCCCATTTTCACCATCTTAATTGGCTGATCTATACATATTTAACAGCTCTGATGGTGCCTGGTGGGGTAATTATTTCTTACGTGTATTCATTCTTCTTGTCGTAGAGTAGTTATTTTTGAAGATTTTGAAAATTTATTGCTTAGGTACTCTGTAGTAGTTACTTTTGAAGAGTTTAAAAATTAGTCAAAATAGTGGTTATGAGTTGTGTATATAAATTGGATTTTGATTATGTATTTATTTAATATTTAATTTATTTAAAAATATTATAATTTAAATATAATATTTTTAAACTAGATAAATTTAATTTAAAATTTTAATTTTTGATAAAATAATTTACGATATTATATTTAATTATAATAAAATTTGATTTTTAAATATAATGGCATTAAAAAGATATAATTTGATCACTAATTTATACAAAATTTATAACTTAATTATTAATTTTTTAATTATATGATAATTAAATATAATATTATTAAATTAATTTAATAAAAATTAAAATTTTAAAATTAAATTTATTAAATAGATTAAAGATAAAATATGTAGATAATTTATTATATTTTAATATTATTATTATTAAATAAGTTACAATAATAATATGTTATTATTTATAAAAATAATCATGACTCTTCAAAAAAGCGAGTAAATGTTTGAACAATTTGCTAGTTATTATTATACTTAAATTTATAAGTTATTTATAAGAATTTAGTTCAACTATAGTAAAAAAATGATATTATAAAGATGAATAATAATTTTTATATTTTTATTTTTATTTTATTTTATAAAATTTATCATGTAATTATCAGTATCAAAATTTTATTTATCAAAAATACTGTTAAAAAAATATGAAATAATTATTTTATCAAATATAACTACTTATATCATTTTTTTTAAAACAAAGTTACTAAACTGTATAATTAAAAAAAAATCACTTGACTTTAAGGACTTCAACCATTTTTTTTCCTTCCAAATATATTATATTGACGATAAGAATGGACGAAAAGTTGGGGTCTAATGGTAGCTTAACTAGGCACAACATTACATCTCAAAGTCTACATGCTAGAAGTAAAAGAATAGTACGATTAAGAATAATTTTTTGTCCATATCATCTTATTTTTTGATAAATTAATTAACAAAAAATAAATTCATCTTAAAAATCACAACGTTAAATTAAATTACTTAATAAAAAACCAAAAAAACCTCTTTTTTTTTTATCTTTAATAAAATAAATCAAGATCACACCTCTAACAAAACCATGACGATGATAGTTGGGTCTCCAACGAAATCATCTACAATGGTCGCCAAATGTTCGATGATAATGCAAATATATATATATTAATTGCTAAATTTGCTAATTTTTAGTCCATGTAATAACTAATAAGTTGGGGATAAACTTACAATGTAAGGAGAACGCCCTATGAACTCAGACAATACTGAGCTCTTTATCTTTGCAAATTAGAGAAAAATGTGGATGACGTTAATATATATCATTTTGATTTTTATGCTATATAATTACTCAATTCATTTTACTTTTTAATTTTTTTAAAAAAATTGTTTTTTTACATTAAAAAAATATACATCATATTTTAAAATATGGCAAAAAAAAAAAAAAGCTTTTTACAAGGAAATAAGGAGGGGGAAACAAAAATAAGATATTAATATATCTTTTTAATGTAGTATCTCTTCTCTTTTCAGACGAAGAAAGAGTTTTCGTCTTTTCAAAAGAAAAAAGATAAGGGGAATATTAGTATTTTTCATATTTATAATTAAAAATAATTTGTCAAACAATATAATTTGAGAGAGGAGAGCCAAATTTTTAAATAAAAAAAAATTCCAATAAAAAATGTCTAGTAGACCGTAGAGGCACGTATTTACACAGGCATATAGCAGACTAAGTAGAGAAAAATACACGGAGTACTTTATTTATCTTAAAAATAATATTTAATTCCCATATTTATTTATTTTATTAATTTAATCTTATTATTATAAAAAAAATATTAGATTAGATACTAGCTGTTATAATTTAAATAAATTATATTTAAAAAATAAAAATAAAAAATAATTATTTATCTTTTTCTAATATTTTTTAATAATAATATAATTAAATAATTAAAAAAATAATATAAAATTTAAATATCATTTTTATAATTACATTATCTAAATTAAATTTTTTTTAATCATTTAGAAATATTTTTCTTAAACCATAAGAACTTATTTGATCGTTTAACTTCAAAAGAGTTCTCAAAAACTATTTTTAAATTATAATTTAAAAAAATTTAAATAATATATTGTTAATTAAAAACAAAAAAATATAACTGTTATGGTGTTTGTAATTGTTTTAAAAAAAATCTAATTTTAAAATTAATCTTCTAATATAATTAAAATATTAAATAATATTTTTAGTCAATAAATTACCAAGTAGAAAAGTGATAACATATTAAAAAGTATAAAATTATTTTATATAAGTTGTTAAGAAAAAAATACAATAAAATAACTTAAATAAATTTTGATTTGAACTTATATTGGTTTTTTTAAATAATTAATAAAATATTAAATATATCCATAAAATAATTATTTAGATAAAAAATAAAATATTTTGTTATTTTTAAAACAATAAAAATAAATATTAAAGTAATTATGTAACTACTAATAATAAGGACTAATCACATTATGATATTTGGACTAATTAGAAAGTTCAAGGGTTTTATGGCTTGATAGGAGTAGAACTCTTAAATAATTTTCATAAATAATAAAAATATTTATTTTTAAAATTTTCAAACTTTAATATGATAAGTTGATAATATATTAAAATATTGATAAGAAATTATAGTTTTAGTGATGATTAAAGATAAAATTTTATATAGAATAAGTCTAATGCACCTAATACATGTGTACTATTAATCTTGTCCCAGATCTTTATTAAAAATATTTCTATATTTAAAATGAAAGAGGTTGGATTTAAGAGATGCGTGTATATACCTTATTATACTGGAGTTTTACCTAAAACACCCCCTTGTAATATAGATGATTACACACAAAGATGAAGAACTCGATCATAAGTAATTAACCCACACCTTCAACCAGATTAATCTTGTTGGATCTTGTAATAACTACAGTTTAGTTACAAGGATATATAACTACAGTTTATATATATAAACTTATCTTGAAACTATCACTTATGATTAGACAGTTATATATATACAGAATGAGTAGTTATAATATATTAATTAATATTTTTATACTCTCATATATTAAAAATTAAGATATAATGAAATTATTTTTTTATTTTTTATAAATTTTAATAGATTATATATAAGTAAAAAAATTAGGTAATATATCTTATCATATATATATATTGAAATTTTGATATTAGTTAGTGTATAACTTTTTTTATATTAATTAGTATAATTGTTCGTTTTTAACAACTTGTTTTTGTTTGTTTTAAATTTTATCTGTATATATACTCCAAAAAACAAAATTCACTAGATATTCTTTGATTTGCAGCACCACAAAGAAAAGATTTAGACACAAATACTATGCAACCATACAAAATTTCAAACTATTATATATAATACTCACTCTTTTAACTTTTAAGCATCTCACACGTACAAAAAGAATAAACAAATAATACTCTTATCTGCCATGGGTGCTCACCCTTCTAACATATCTATATAAAGCATATATAAAAAACTTGGACAGCATGTACACCCTTTTACTCTTTCAATTAAATTATGACTTTACTTCACACACTTTTCACCATATATTAGTAGCATATTAATATATGTCCTTACTTGGTTATAAACCAAAAGTCAGGTGATATTTAAGGGCACTTAATGTTTCACTCTAAAAATTTTCAACTTTTCAATTTTATTTGAATGTTTACTATCTAGCTACTACGTATACTAATATTTATATTTAGTTCGTACATTTTTATTGTTAAAAAAATTAATATATCATTTTATATTAAATATCATTCAATTGAACTATGATCATTTAAACACGTTTAATGTTAAAAATAATTCGATTAAATCTCATTTAATGTTATTGTAGTTTTATTTTTATTTTTATAAATTTTAAAGGTATTATTTTTTATAATTTAAAAAAAAATTAAAAATATTCAAATCTTTTCTCACGTTACAAAGAAAAAAAACTTCAATTTAAAATGATAAAATTTAAGGTTATTATAGTTAAAAATTTTAAAATCTATTCAATATTCTTAAAGAATAAAATCATGCATCTCTCACATGTATTCTTTTGTTTCATTTAAACAAAAAATCATAATTTAAATTTATTTTACTATCTTTTATAAATGGAACCCAATAAAAAAATAATAAGAATAAATTATTCATTTTTAGAAATTAATAAAAATAATTCATCCCCACCCAAACAAAAACAAACACCTAATATGTAATGTCACTTAATAATTCATGATATGAAGGTCTCAAGTGTGACTTTATGGGTTGGCAAATACTAGTGTGGTTTAGTTGCTTCTAATTGGAAACGCGTTATATATAGTACTAAATGCGTGTGTCAAAACAAGCTGGCTGTGTAGACCATACACTTTAGTAGTAGTAGAGTGCTTCTCCTTTTGTCTAACCAACCCTACCAAGCAAAAAAAAAAAAAAAAAACAAGTAGAGATTGTGTTTTGATTAAATATATATTCTAAAGGGTGAGTTTTCTAAATTAATACTTTTTAAAAAATAACAAATATATTATTTAATACTCTAACTTAAAAAATGTGTTTTTTTAAAATTTATTGTGAAAAAGTATAATTTAAATATATTTATTTGTGATAATGTGTTTTTTAAATTTATTGTGAAAAAATATCATTTAAATATATTTATTTGTGATAAAGTTGTTATGTTAAACAAGGTTAACTTTCTATTCAATTTTGTATTTATAAGATCTATGAATTTTATGGATAAAACGTTTTTTTATAAACTTATTTCTAAACTGGTTATCAAGTCTATCAAACAAAATATAAGAAACATCAAAAAATTTGATAATCGTACTTCAAGTATATCTTTATATAACTATAACATATAGTATTACACTAATATATTCACTTACACATGTTCAAAACAAAAATCAAAATAATATGTATTGCATTGTAGTTACAGTGCTCTTGACTCATATTCAAGCACTGTTACATATATATTTAAGTACATTTCATACAGGTTTTTGGATGAATCAATTTAGATGTTGTGTGATTGAGTTATATGTTTTTTTAGTTTAAGAAATCAACCTCCTTAAAAGACGGATCAATTTTGCTTTGGAACGATCTCTAAACAATCCTTAACTCATCGTGTTAAACTACGTAATTTTTAAAAAGGAGATCTGAAGAGAGGGATTGATCCCACCTGAGATAGATCCATTCCCTATCTTATTGGCATAACTTAATTTTGGAAGGGACCAATCCCCTAACAACAAGTGATCGATTTTATCTTTTTATATACATTTTTTAATCTCAATCAACTATTAATTACCTATTATATTTTACAACATCATATGAGTGACATTTTCTATTTAGGGTTTCTTTAAATACGTTAGGTATCTTTTATAATCAAAATACACAACGACATAACAATTTTTTGAAGAACAAAGTTTTTACATTTTGTTGTATGCGTATTTTTACTCCTTTTTATTTAGGTTTAGCTTTATTATTTCATCTAATGTTAGCATAGATTTGAGCCTCCTTATTGATTTTGAATATTTGATGATTATGCTAGTATAAATTTAAGCCTATTTATTGAATTTGCTTTTAATTGAAGTTTTAGGATTTGTTAGTTGATTTGATTTATTTTATACAATTATTTATAATTTAAATTATTCTAGAATACATATAAGTAACTTGTATTTATTGTGCTAACTTTGTTTGTAAGTAGATCTGTAAACGTGTCTGTTTGGTGATGAGTTAATCAAAATATTGGTCAAAATCTGCTTACGCTAATCTCAAGGACTATGAAAATAATACAAGGTCTCGTAAGTAAATTATATAAGGGCATTATCTTAGAGAACTTAGGTATTATAAAATTGAGTTTGTACTTGAATATTTGATTTTTATAATGAATAAATTAGGTGATTCGTTGGACTGTTGGTCAAGTGGATTGATAATTTTTTTCTTAAGTCATAATTATGACATAGGTTATTTCTATCTAAAAATCTCGTGTATTATTTTAAATTTTTTAAATTTATTGTTTGCATGCGATTACATGTCTAGTCGTTGTAATTAGGTTACGAAATTATAATTTGATAAAATTAGAAAAACCTATTCACTTCCTCTTGGTATATTTGGTGTGTTTTAGAATTTTCAACATTAAATATAACAAAATAACACATGTAACATACATATTTATATTTTTAATAGGTATATACATAAAAAAATTAATTAAAAATATTACTCAAATTTTTTAAAAAAAATTTCTTTCAAACTTTAACATAATTTTTAGTAAAATTTAAACATTTTTTTATTGCTTAATACATAAAGTAATACATTAGATGATAAAAAATTTATTTAAATTTAATTGAAAAAATTTGAGTAATCTTTTAATTAGAAATTAAGATATATATATATATATATATATATATATGTGTGTGTGAAAAAATATAAATATAAATATAAATATTTATATGTTATATGTATTATTTTATTATATTTAATAAAAAATTTAATATAAAGATAATTTTATCATACTTAAAAATAAATAGATTTAAAAACAATTATTTTAAACAAAAAAGAACTAAACACACAAAGTTAAATGGCATTTTTCCGTGTTTCGAATCTTGAAATCGTGTCTAACAACCTAATGATTTCGTACTATTTTTTTTTTAAATTATACATCTTTTTTTTTTATAGTTATATGGTGTGAGACTGTGAGGATTAATTAATTTTATAATTCCAATCTACTTGTTAATCAATCCACTAATTTGTTGATTTTACGCCATCTGTCTTGTACAAATGAACTAAAGTGATTGCCTGTGGGTCACCATTTTAGTTTTTAGTTTTTTTTTTAATTTTTTAGCTAAAGGCTAAGTGATTGTTTAGTTGACACCTGTCTCATTATTAAATTTAGAAAATAATGCTAATGTTATTTACTTCCAACAAAACTTAAACTTAAATTACATACTTATATTTTATAACAATTTTATATTATTATTATTCAAAAATTATTTTATTACATTTTTTATTTTTTTATGATATTAAATAAAATAATTAAATAAAAATATTAAAAATTATCATTTATCTTTATATATATTTTTTAACAATAATAGTACAATATTATCAAAAAATAAATATAATTACTTTTAAAATAAGTATAAAAATTATACTATAACCTTATCTTAAAGGTAAGAAATAATACTTTAAAATTAAAATTAAAGTTAAGAAGAAGGATAATAATGCAAAATTTTACATTTAAAATTACGTTCATATTATAAGTCAAAATAAATTTAAAAACGATGAAATTATTTATTTTTTAATAAATTTTTAACATGTTACATTTTATAATTATTTTTATTTAAAATATAGCACGAAAATTCTTCTTTTTAATAAATAAAGAAATAGATGTGATTCAAATATGAACTTTTGATGATAGAGATAATAAGTCATACCGTATCAAGCTAGTATCAATTTTGCCTTACACTCTAAAATTAATATAATTAAAAATATATAATATATAATAATAATTTTTTTAAAATCATAATTATAAAGCTTCCACTGTAACATTTCTTAAGAAAATATGGATATAACACATTTTGCATGTCTCTCGCCTAACCAAAATAAATAAATAAACGAGTTTCGTGGTATGAAGTGTTGCATATTCTCAATAAAAAGATAAAATAAATGTTGCATTTATATTCACTAGGGCGAGTTGGATAGGGCTGTAAATTCCGGTTAATTTTTTATAGAAAATTAATTTTATGTATATTTTTAATACTAAATAAATATTTTACTTAAAATAATATATTGTGTTTAATTTTTGTGTTTATATTTTGATATATTATGATATGTATTAATAATATTTAGTAAACATATAGACAAAACGATATAAATGAATCGTTAATAAAATGATTAAATATATATATTTTTATTCACACATTTATCACATATTAATTAATTGTACACATATAATTATAATACTACATGTTATATAAAAATATTTAAGTCTAATTTAATCCAAAAATATTTCATATATTTAATTTTAATTTATGATAATAAAATATTAGTATTAAATATTATAAAAATAAAAATAAAAAATAATTATGTGATAAACTTAAAACTAAAGCATTAATTTTTTTGTTTATATATTTAAAATTTTTCATATTAAATTTAAAATTTTTATTTTTTCCAATATCATATTATTTCATATTTTATTTTATTAATTTTTATCTTATTTAAAATTTTATAATATGAAAATTTTAATATTTTTTCAATAATTTTTCATTCATTTTACCATTATTATAAATTCGGACAAATAGATGCAATAAACAGTTTGTAAGTTTTTTATTTTTTAACAATATATATTGCTAAATATACTCTTAAGTTTAAAATCTTAAATCAAATCTTATTATTTATTTTTTAATATATTTATTTTAATTTTAGTTTTTAACACTTATACATGTATGATATTAATAATTATTAAATTATATTTTTATTTATGTCAAATAATTTTTTTAACAATATATATTGCTAAATATACTCTTAAGTTTAAAATCTTAAATCAAATCTTATTATTTATTTTTTAATATATTTATTTTAATTTTAGTTTTTAACACTTATACATGTATGATATTAATAATTATTAAATTATATTTTTATTTATGTCAAATAATTTTTTTATAATTAACTAACTTTATATCTCTTTTGTAATAAAACATAAAAAATTATCTTTAATTAAAAATAATTTATCATATATTTTAAATTTTTATTAGACATATATATATCATGATATTTTTTTACTTTTAAATATTTAAATATAATTATTTATTTTATTTTAAAAAATATACTTTAACCCCTCGTAATATTTTTCTAACTCTCCTTGATTCACGTACGCATTTTTTACAAAATAGGTTGTTAAGTATCTTTATCCCATTTCAGTAAGAAGTAAGACAATAATGCTACTTATAAACCTGGTAATCTTTAACCTAATGAGATATTATTAGATTGAGTTAGACTTGAGTTTCTAACATGATATCAGAACCCTGTTCTTGGTCTCTATGTGTTTGGACCCTAGGTTCTACCACAGTTTCACCGTAACGTTTATGGCCACCTCTTTCCGCTGTATGGATAGGACTATTAAGTATTCTTGTCACACATCGACCATGAATAAGGTAACAATGCTGCTTATAAGTCTGAACAACACTTAACTTAATAAAATCTTATTAGATTGAGTTAGACTTGAGTTTCTAACATGATATTAGAGTTTTATTCTTAGTCTCTATAAGCTTGGACCCTAAGCTCTATCACAGTCTTACTGTGACGCTTATATTCACCTCTATCTACTGTGTAAATGAGATTGTTAAGTATTATTATCGCACATCGGTCAGAAGTAAAACAATAATGTTATTTATAAATTTGAACAATTTTTAACTTAACGAGATCTTATTGAATTGAGTTAAACTTGAATTTTTAACAAAAATAAAAATAAAGATACACAAAATACTAGCAATAATAATATTGGTCATCATTACTCATAAACACATGTTTCCTCCCCTGCCGCTCTTTGTTTTCTTTATTCTTAGTCTTAATTTAACTTTTGTTATTTCCCTCTCTATGGCTAAAGCTAATTTATAGGCTAAAGATAGGAAGAGAAAATTGTGCACCAATCTGAACACAAAAGAATAACTCGATTTGTTATTAGGTTTTAACACAACAACTAAAAAAATGCATAAATAACATATTTAATGAATTATTATTATTATTATTTTGTTCTCATCATATTTTTATATTTTTAATTAAAATATAATTTTATTGACTTATATAAGTCAATAATGCGAGTAAACAATATTAATATGGTTATATTTAAGTTTAAAGTAAATGGATATAATAAGACACATTTACACTAAAAGGTTAGTGTAGTCTAATCCTGTTAAAAGCTAAAGTAAGAACCATTATTCTTTTGTTATTATTATTATTATTATTTAATGTGATAGTATAATTATATATAATTAATTTAAAATTATTTTTATTTTTATCAATCTGTTATATTTGTCAAAGATAATTAAAATAAAAAATTATTTATTTAATCACTTTTTCTTCACAAAATAATTAAAATATTACAAAATAAAAATTAAACTACTCACATTAACATAATTTTACCATCACTCGTACTAAAAATTAAGCTTTTAAATATGTATAGACAACGATTCTTGAACACATTGGAGGGATTTATTTTTAAATGTTATCATAGTATTAAAAAGTGAGTAATTTTGTGAGAAAAATATATACTCCTAATTTTGAATTCACACATATTACTGACTGTACTTCCTTTTATATCTATCTAAAGAAATATGTACTTCCAAAATGTAGAGGAAAAAAAAATTCAACATTGGAGGAGCGCTTTCTATTTAGATTTTTCTATTTTAACAACCCAAAGTTGCTCAGGAGCGCTTTCTATTTAGATGCGGATTTATATAAGTCTTGTGGGGTACTAATTTTTCTCATCTTTAATAAAGAAACTTTTAAATATTATATTTATTAAATTAATAAAAAAATTAAATATATATATTTTTAAATTTTATGTTTTAATTTTTTATTACTCAATTAATTATTACAAAATCAATAATTTAAACATATTATATACATATAACATCATTTTTTATTAAAAAATAAATTTAATTACATAGTATAATAACGTTTACTAATATTGTTTCATTTTTAATTTATTTTCGTTATAAATGATTTTTTCATTTAATATATATATATATATATATATATATATATATATATATATATATATATATAAAATGAGGTGACATTATGGTTCTTTAAAATATGTTGTTTGTGTCGTTTAATCTATTAAATTTAAAATTATATCATTTAAATTTTTAATTATTGAAAAAATGTATTATTTTAATGATTTAAGTATTTATTTTCTATCAAGTTATTAAACGCGATTAAAATATGAGTTTTTAACAAGAATAAAAATAAAATTTAATATGAATTTATTTAAAAAAAAAATCAACAATCATAATATTTAAATATAAAATTATTTAACTATATATTATAATTTTTACTAAAAATATAATATCAAAATAAAACAGTATTAAAGTCTCATATTTTAATCTCGGTTAATAACTTGAAAAAATAATAATAATATTTTATTAAAAAATCAATAAAATAATATAATTTGTTATTAATTGATATTTTTTTATACAATTGATGAATTAAATAATAATATTTTTAATCTAAGAAATTAAATAATATAATTAATTTAATCTAAGATATTTATCTGATATTTTTTTTATTTTTTTATAACTTAAAAAATATTTAGAATACTTAAAAGTAAATATATGTGAATAATTATATAATATAAAAATAAAAAATAAAGTAATATTTTTAATTATATTAAATTTTTATTATTGATTGTTATAATTATAATTATTAAGTTTAAAATTATAAGAATTTAAAAATAAAAATATTATTATACTGTTTCTATATTAAATATTATTCCTCCTGAACCTAGAGGTTAAATTGGATGCAAAATTCAAATTATGAAGCTATAAGAACACCTAAATACAATCCAACTAGAGCACCGGTGATGCGTTTTCTATTTAGCCACGAAACCTAAAGAACCATTAAAGGTTTACAGTCACTACAATTGCTAAAATTTCATTGCATGTCATCTAAAATAAATATATATAATACTTTTGTTCATAATTGAAAGATATTGAGAATAGAAATAGGAATAAAAATAGTTAATTGAAATAAAATTTATTAAAAATAATGTTATTATTATTATTATATTATTATTTAAAGTAATAGATTTGCTTGTCGTATGTTGATTGGACGAGATCAATAAAGAAGTCACCCACTTAAGGTAAAGCCATTTCCGTGCGGCTTCTTATGATAAGATGGCTTCACATCCGTCTAATTTCCTAGCACCTTCGCATTGATTTGCTTGTCGTATGGTGATTGGACGAGATCGAAAACAGTGTGGAGGGTATATTCGTCATTTCTATTTGATACACATTACTGAGTCAGATTTATTCTGAGACGCCTAAAAAAAGACCACCCCACGTGGGTTAAGATTCACGTAATCGGATTTCAGGCCCTATAAAACGGGCCCCATCTCACGAGTCCATGTTACTCCACTTCGAATTTACCTTATTTTTTTCCTTAAGAATTTTTGTTTCTTTGTTTCCTTATTCCACATTTTTAAGTCTAATTTTTATTTAATTTTAAATAAAAATTAAACTGAATACCTATCTAAAATTACAGGATTCCAATTTAAAATGTCTAGTTATATTTGTTTTTCCTTTTATCTTTTGTTTATTTAAATTTAAGTTTTGATACATTAAATTACAAAACAAGTTACCAATTGTGGGATAATTTAGATAAAAAATTTATTATATATAAAGGAAATTATTACTTCATTAAACAATAATACTTAATTCCAAGCTCAATAAACATATACCTTTATATCAAACAATTCATACCAGTTCATATTGATATCTTTTATAATTTTCAATAAACTCGATAGAAATATATCATCAATGCTTAATACGATAATGATTATTCCTCAAAAAATACTATAAAATAAGTTATATCTTGATAAATGTATAAAATTAATGTTAATCTTTTGTTAATAAGTTTAAATTTTATAAAAGTGTATTTTTTAATAAGTTATTAGAGTTATATATATATACACATGGGTATCAATAAAACGACAATGCATGGGGTATAATATGTATATATAGTGATTTGAGTTGCCTCTAAGAACCTGAGAAATAATAATAACAGAAAATATGTTGCCTGATCGAATGCTAGAGACGTAATGGACATTGGACAACAACAGCCACATACATTTTCCACAACGAATTAATGTCTGAAGAAGACCCATACATTGTTTTGTCCCAACTCACAGTGAGCATGTGTATAAATAAATTATATAAATACCTAGAAAATGAAATAAACAAAACAAATTAATATACGGCTGCATGTGACCGTTTTTTTTTGTTTTTGTTTTAAGAATAATGCTAAGGAATTAAATAAATAGTGTTCAAAATACACATCACATAATAAATATTACACAAATTCTATTAATTTTTTTTGTTACATAAATTATTATTGTAGAATCATTATTATTATTAGAATCGTGCTATATATGCTGTCCTATAAACAAGCACGATTGTTAGAGGGTTTTTGTAATTTGCATGGAAAAAATAAAATAAATGGTTAAAAACTTCGAGTCTCTCAAGTAACGACTCTAGCTATGTCGACATACGTGAGGTAATCATATTTTCACAAATTTAAATTTAAATAATTATTAATATAATAATAATTTTATTTAATAACATTAACACTAATATATAATTAATATTTTATATTTTTATGACAATAATAAAAATAATTATACTAATAATATTAATAATGCTGTGAGAGTTGCATGTATCCTACCTTAATTCTCATTATATAAAATAATATTTATGAAATTATAAATAAATTATATATATAATAAAAATATATGTTACCCTTTAAGTTTAAATTTTAATCCATATCAATCTATATTTAAAAAAAATTAACAATTTAAATATAATTTATTAAAATAAAATATATATAATATTTTTTTATTAAAAATAAATAATAATTGGAAAATAATCGATAAATGTTTTTAACGTGCATATGTTGTTTTTAAATATAAATTCTAAATAATTATTATATATATTGTGTTTAGGCATTGTGACTTAAAATTAAAAAAAAATGAAATAAATATGAACCAACATACCGAACCAATGGGACTGAATGAAAAATATTAAGAAATAATATACGGTGAAATGTGTGAAATTATTTACAATATGTAATTAATTAAGGACAATTAGAACATATTTATTAACGTTGGAGTAATATTTTTATTTTTAAAAAAAATTAAAACATCAAAGGAAAATAATAATATTAGTATCTTTAAAATTTAAAATAAAAAATAACATATTTTATCTCTATTTTACATATTTTGACTATTTTTAAAAAAAATTTTGTTATATCATTTTATATTAAATGTTATCAAATTTAATACTTTTTAAATTAAATTATCATCATTTAAACTTATTTAATGTTAAATGCTATTCAATTAGATTACATTAAGGTGGCGTTTGGTTCGTGGAATGGAATCGGAATCGGAATGAAATGGAATGAAAAGGAAACAATTTTGTTTGGTTTGACCACTGGAATCAAGCTCAGAATCAGGATTATAGTGTTTGGTTTGCCACTGGAATGGAATGAAAAAAGGTGTAAATGACCTTAATACCCCTACATGCTGTAAAGTTCAAATAATGTCATTTAATTACTATTTTTTCGTCACACAAAATACATTATTGAAATCATTATTTTTCTAAATAAGTATTATTTAATTAAAAAGAAATATATTATTAAAATTATTATTTTTCTAAATAGAGTTTAGGGTTTTGAGGTTTGGGATGTGTGATTTAGGGTTTAGGGATTTAGGATTTGGGGTTATATTTGTAGGTTAAGGTTTAGGGTTTATGGTTTTAGGATTTGGAATTTGGGGTTTAGGGTTTTGGGATTTATGTTTTAGGGTTTTGGGTTTTGGGATTTATGTTTTAAGGTTTAGGGTTTAAGGTTTAGAGATTTGGGGATTTGGGTTTTAAGGTTTTAGGGTTTAAGGTTTAGGGTTTAGGGTTTAGGGTTTAGAGATTTGGGGATTTGGGGTTTAGGGTTTAAGGTTTAGGGTTTTAGGATTTGGAATTTGGGGTTTAGGGTTTAGGATTTTGGGATTTATGTTTTAGGGTTTTGGGTTTTACGATTTATGTTTTAAGGTTTAGGGTTTTAGGGTTTAGGGATTTGGGATTTAGGGTTTATGGTTTAGGGATTTGGGATTTAGGGATTTGGGGATTTGTGGTTTAGGATTTAGGGTTTTAGGATTTGGAATTTGGGATTTAGGGTTTAGGGATTTGGGATTTATGTTTTAGGGTTTTGGGATTTATGTTTTAAGGTTTAGGGTTTTAGGGTTTAGGATTTTAGGATTTGGATTTAGGATTTAGGGTTTTGAAATTTTGGGTTTAGGGTTTAGGGTTTTGGAATTTTGGGTTTGAGAATTTGGGATTTAAATTTAAGGTTATATTTTAGGTGAGGGTAAAATTGAAAAAAAAAGTTTAGATGGGAATGGAATAATGATTACCAAAGGTGGGAGAAGGAATTGTGATTCCTTCTCTTTTGGTAATCAGATTCCATTCCGCCTTCTATTCCGTCCAACCAAACACACAAAATGGAAGGAATCAATTCTGATTCCATTCCATTCCCTCCAACCAAACGTGGGGTAAATGTTACTGAGATACCATTAAAAATGTTATTTTTATAATTTTCTAATACTAAATTATTAGATAAAATATTTAATTATTATGACATTAATATTTTTGTATAAAAATAGCAATTATCTTCGTTAAGAAGGGAGAGAATACTACCACACTTAATTTTATTGATTCTACTGCGTATATTTCAAATAGAAAAAAAAATATCTAGGAACCACTAAAAATCATGAAATAGTGTAAGTTAGGTTTATTTGCAAGTAAAATTTCTTAAATCATTTATACACATATAATATTAAAAATATTAAATGATTGTATTATATTTTATATACGAGGCATATGTGTGTGGTACAAGTAAAGTGTAGTACAAGTACAAGTGTGTTATACGAGTAAACTAGCTAGATCTAAAACCCATAACACAATATACATTAATAGCCTTCTTAAACTAAAGGTCGTTATGAGAGACTAATTTGAGGTTATCAATCAAATCACGAGTGCGTCTCTTAAAAAGTGTCTTGGTGAAGATATCTGCAAGTTGATCTTTGGAAAAGACAGAGAAAAGCTTGAGAGCACTATGGATAAGATGAGAATGAATAAAATGACAATCAATCTCATGTGTTTAGTTCGTTCATGAAAGACATCATTGTTAACAATATGAATGACACTCTGGTTGTCACAATAAAGAGGAGTAACATAGGTTGTGGATACTCCCAATTCCTTAAAAAACAATCGTAGCCAAAGGACCTCAAATGTGGTATTAGTAAGAGCACGATATTCGGCTTTAAATTAGAGCGGGTCATAAAAGTTTGTTTCTTACTTCGCCAAGAAATCAAAGAAAAACCAAGGAGAAAGTAATAACCTATAATGGACCTGTGTTTAGTGGGATCTCCTACCCAATCAGCATCAGAGAATGCACAAAGTACAGGAGGAGATTGAGCTAAGTAGAAAAGGCCATGGAAGAGAGTGTCTTTCAAGTATTATAGAATGCACAGAATAGTAGCATAGTGAGTCGATCGTGGAGCAGATAGATACTGGCTCATCTGATGAACATCATAAGAAATGTCTGGACGAGTAACTATGAGATAAACTAGGCTGCCAACCAATCGTATGTAAAGAGAAGGATTAGACAATGGTTTCCCCCCCGAGGGTGTCAGATACTCATTAAATTCAACTAGAGTGTCAATAGTTTTGCTGTCAGTGAGTCCAGCTCGAGATAAAAGGTCAAACATATACTTGGCTTGAGTAATATAAAGATCATATGTGGAATAACTGATCTCAAGACCCAATAAATAGTTAAGATGTCCAAGGCCTCTCATCTTAAACTGTTGACTAAAAAAATCCTTGAGTTCTTGAATTCCACTAAAGTTATCACCAGTTACGATCATATTATCCACATATAGGAAAAGCAAAATGGTGACTTTATCATTGCGAAGAAGAAATAAGGTAGAATCATAAGTACTAGTAGTGTAACCTAAGCGAAATATGGTGGAGCTGAATTTGATAAATCAAGCTCGTGGAGCTTGTTTAAGGCCATAAAGTGCAAGTCGAAGGCAACAAACCTTGTTTGTTTCAACAAAAATACCAGAAGGAGGTTGCATATAAACTTCTTCATGTAGATCCTCATTAAAGAAGGCATTTTTAACATCTATTTACTAGCAACGACAATAGCTAAGAGGGTACGAATAGAGGAGATACAGGCAACTAGAGCAAAAGTCTCTTCATAATCAATCTCATACTCTTGTGTAAAACTTTTTGTAACAAGACGAGCCTTGTAGTGCTCGATGTACCCATCAAAACGAGTCTTGATCTTATAGATCCACTTACAACCAACCACTGACTGACTAGAAGGGAGAGTAACCAGATCCCAAGTATGATTTTTGGTTAATGCATCAATTTTCTTTTTCATTGTAATCTGCCATAAAAGGTTAGTAGAGAGCTCACGATAGATTTGAGGCTCATGGAGTGTAGCAAGGGCAATATAACAATGATAGTCAAGTAAATGTATAGGAATGGATTTTACCTGGGTTGAGTGGCGAGATGAAATGTATTGTGAAGAATCTTTAGGCAGATCAGGAGCAGGAAACCTAGGCTGAAGTTAGGGTAGCACATCATCAACATGTTCATCTATAACCTATCTAGGAGAATCATCAAAAATATTTGAAGATTGAATAGAGAAGTCCAAAAGATGATCAAAAGTATCTGTAAAAGGAACAAAAGACTCATATGGAAAGATTTCTAAAAAGAAGAGTAAGTTAGGGAAGAACGAAAGTAAGAGAGATCAACAAATAAACGGTGTTTCCAAAAGACAACATTACGGGAAACACGAAGACGATGAAAGACATAATCATAACATCGATATCCTTTTTGAGTTTCACCATAACAAGGAAACAACAAAGTCTAGATCGAGGCTCTGATACCATGTTAAAAATACTAAATGATTGTATTGTATTTTATAATAAAAAAATATACACGCGTGCCTTTATATAGGAAGCATATGTGCGCGGTACAAGTATAATACAAATACAAGTGTGCTATACAAGTAAACTAGCTAGACTTAAAACTCATAACACAATATACATTAATATATAATTATATATATTACACATAGATAACGTTATTATATGAACGTGTAAATAATTTGAGAAATTTTCATTATAAATCATAATTTAAATTATATTATAATTTTTTATAAAATTTAATATTATATTAAATGATTATCATAATATTTCGTTAGAACAAACATTCAATGTGTATTAATATAAATAAAAGAATAATATTATTTTACAAAATTTATATTTAAGGATTATAATAATATTATTTAATGATAATGATACATAAATATAATTAATTATAAAAATATAATAGATATTTTTTTATTGTGATAATAAAAGAATGAATGTAACAATATTATTATCCATAATTAATAGACATCTGTCCTATTTTATAGGAAAATGAAAATTGGTCGATAAAACTACAAATATATATTATGTTTTTTTATTACTTAACCAAAAATATTAACATTTCAAGTTTTTTTTATTTAACACTTGTAAAGTTGTAAGCTTAATATGTAATGAAGAGGTATGTTAAAGAACATGATATCCAGCTGGTGACAACCAACACACCAGTTGAAAGCAGCCACCAACAACTTGGTGGGGAAGGATAGGCTGTCCAAGAACATGTATCTCCATAATTGTGTTTATTTTTAATTATTACAATTTTGCTTTTCTTTTGTATAAATAGGTTGTAAACATTCGTTTATTCATCAATCAATAAATCCAATTCTTACATGGTATTAGAGCTTAGGAAACAATTCCCAGAAAATTCAGCTCATAGAAATTTTTTTTCCATTTTTCCTCAATCTGTTTTTTTTCCAAAACCAATTTCGATTCACAAAATAATTCCAATTTCATCCCATCATATTATTCAGAAGAATCCGAGCAATCTGCAATTAAAATCAAGCCAAAATACTCACCCATGCAAGGCCACACGCCGCCTTTATTTAAACTCACCGGCGTTCCACAGCCTCGCCACGGAGACACGCGCTAACACGCGACTACCACAAGAAGACGATTACGCCGTCAAGCTTAACGACGGCCGTCATTTCACTTGCCGGTTGTTCTTCCATCCGGTCCGGTCCGGCTTGGTCTTCATCCTGCTCACTTCTTCACCGTTCAGCTGCTTTCAAGCCACTCCACCTGCACGCTGCTCACCCACTTTTCCGACCTAAGCCTGCGGCTAAAATTTCCTGCTCGTAATCCTTGACTCATTTTCTATAAGATTAAGCATTTCAAGACATTATTTATTTCATAAATAGTCATTATTGTCTAAAATATACTTGAACCTATCACGTTCTTTAGAATTTATTCAACAAAAAATGTCTATAACTACCAATACCAATCCTACTTTACCAAAATGGTATGATGACCCTAGCCATTCATTATATCTACACCACTTAGACCAACCAGGCATGGTTCTCGTAGCTCAATCCTTAAACCAAGAAAACTATCACATTTGAGTCATGCAACGCTCTACGGCTCTAATAACCAAAAAACAAAGAAGGATTCATTGACGCACAATCAAAAGGCCATCAACAAACCTTGAAGCGAGAAATAAAACAATGGACTCGCCGACATTCTTGTCAAAGGATGGATCCTCAACACCATATCACCCAAAATTGCAGAAAGTGTCATGTATAGTGATACCGCATAATGAGTTATGGAAGAAGAATTAAAGGAACGCTTTTTCACACACCAACTGCACCTATTCCACATTGAAAGCAAGAGATCCATGATTGCATGCAAGAAGGTGTAAGCATTGGAGAATACTATACCAAATTGAAAAGTTTATGGGATAGTCGCGACAATGCCTTATGTCCCCTTCCACATTGTTGAGGAAATGCTCGGAAGAGAATTACAAGAATATCAACAAAAGCAACGAACCATAAAGTTTCTCATGTGGCTTAACACGGTTTACACATCAAAGACGTGGACAAATCTTGCTCATGGAACCATTACTCACAAGAAATAAGGTATATTCACTCATTGTTCAAGATGAAAAGCAAAGAGTCAGTTTCCACTCAAAGCATAGGAAGGATGCCGTAAGTCAGCCGCACTTGTTGCTAGAGATAGTCGCCCACAATATCCTCACAAAAATTACCCACCAAGGAACCCACATCTCAAGTGCAATAGATGCAACAATATAGGCCATAATTTCGAGAATTGCCGAAGTCACCTCAAATGTGATTTTTGTGGTCTCAATGGACACAATTTTGAAAACCGCCAAAACGTCTCAAATGTAATTTACGTGGTTTGAATGGACATGACATCAATATGTGTCGGAAGAAAGAAGCAATTCAAGATAAAAGAAACACAAGTTATGGCTTCCTTCCAAAGCTCATCATACCGACTTTTCGGGAAAGGTCAAGCTCGACACAAAGACACCATCCCACAACCTTACATCCGCCCCAATATCAAGCAGCTCCTTACACTTCTCAATCAATCCAAATCGGGTAGCATGGCAAGTCAAGTGACTACTTCTTCGTGTAACACATTACGTGCAACCTGCTTTTCCATTCGAAACTCGTTGGATTTTTGATACGTGAGCAACCGATCACATGGTCTGTTTCCAAAACCATGAGGCTCCAGATTCCGAAAGAATTCAATCGACATGTGCATTTACCCGATCATTCCTCGCCCGTGTCACACATATTGGCACCGTATTACATTTCTCAAATAATTTCATACTCCATAATGTCTTGTGTGTTCCTCCTTCAAATTAAACTTAGTTTCAAGAGCCAAACTAACTCAAACCTCATTTTTCCATGTCACCTTCACTAATAGTATGTGCTTTGTTCAAGACAAATGCTCGTGGAAGACGATTGGGAAGTGAACCGAGAAAGCAAGGACTCTACTACCCGACTATTTCTCAAAGAGGTCGGATGTTTCTCCTGTTTCAAACACTACTTCCACCAACTCTCATCTATGGCATCAATGACTTGGTCATTTATCTAATAATAGTTTACGTGTAATTTCTCTTTCCATCAACACACCTTTTTGTTCCATTAGTGATTGTTCTATTTGTCCATTAGCTAAGCAAACACGTAATCCATTTCCTTTAAGTTCCATCAATACAAAAGCACCTTTTAAAATGATTCATGTCGATATTTGGGGTGGTTATCACATTCCAACACTTAATGGAGCACGTTATTTTCTCACTATTGTTGATGATTACTCAAGATGCTATGGTCTATTTCTTACATACTAAATCGATACACGCACATTTCTTACCACCTTCATCAATCTTGTTGAAACACAATTTTCATCTAGAGTTAAAATCATTTGTAGTGACAATGGACCAGAATTCTCTATGACCCAGTTGTTTTCTACCAAGGGAATCCTTCATCAAACTAGTCAGGTCTCTACCCTCAACAAAATGGTGTTCACAACGCAAACACCGTCATCTTCTTAATGTCGCTCGCTCATTGCTCTTCCAAGCCAATCTTCTAAACAATTCCCGGGAGATGCCATTCTTTTACACCACATACCTCATAAATCGTACTCCAACACTGCTCTCAAGGGTAAAACACCATTTGAAGTGCTTTTTCACAAAACTCCTAGGTATGAACATCTTCGTGTTTTTGGTTCCCTTTGTTTTGTGTCTACACATCATGATCGACTCACCAAGTTTTGATGCTAGGTCACATAAATGCATATTCATCGGGTATCCATCCGGATCAAAGGTTATCGTGTCTACAATCCGGAAACAAGCAAGACTTTAAGTGTCTCGTGATGTTATCTTTCATGAACATGTATTTCCTTATTTCACTTCCGCCAACACTCCAACTCTATTTCCTCCATCGATGATACTATTTATGATGACATACCCAACATTCAATCAACCAATCCAAATATATCACTTGATCATACACCATCTCTCCTTCCAACAATCAACTCGGACACTCTTCATCTTCAAAATTCATCTCCGTGAATATCATCATCAACTTCTCCACCACACATAACTCCTCCAACACCACCACACATAGGCTTTGTCGATCCACCAATGTTCCGAGCTACCTTCAAAAATATCATGTAGAAGCTTCCTTGCCTTCTCGATCCTTCCCTTCGTCTCGCTCAGATCGTCCAAAGACAAAGGTACTTCTCATTCTTTATCTCATGTACTTACTTGGCGACCAATTATCACCGCACATCGTGCTTTTGCTACTTCTATTTCCATTCTCGTGAACCAACCACCTTCTGTCGAAGCTTTCAATGATCCAAAATGGCGGCTTGCCATGAAACATAAACCGGATGCTCTTGAAACTAATGGCACATGAACGCTTCAATGCCTTCCTCCACACAAGAAACCAATTGGTTGTAAATGGGTCTACAAAATCAAGTATAATCCCTGATGGCTCTGTGGAACGATATAAAGCACGGTTATGGCCAAAGGATACACGTATTGAAGGTTTTGACTACCAAGAAACTTTTGCACAGTGAGCCAAACTTGTCACCGTTTCGGCTTCTTCTTCATTGCCGTCATATTCAAAATTGGCATCTTCGACAACTCGATGTCAATAATGCTTTTCTCTACAAGTGATCTTTACGAAGATGTCTACATGTCCCTTCCACACGGATTCAGACGAAAGGGGGGGAAACACGAGTACGTAAGCTACACAAATCCTTGTACGGACTCAAACAAGCCTCACGGACAGCGGTTCATCAAGTTATCAACAACACTTAAGCTAGTACCGGTTTTAACCAATCCAAGTATGATCACTCACCGTTCGTTAAATCCGAACCCGTGGTAATTCCTTCTCTACTCTTCTTGTCTATATAGATGATATAATCATAACAGAAACAATATACAAGACATTGAAGAAACTAAGAATCATCTCATGAGACAATTCAAGCTTAAAAGATCTCGGTGAATTAAAGTATTTTTTGGGCATAGAAGTTTCACGTTCCGTGAAGCGGAATTGTTTTGTCACAACGCAAGTACGCACTTGAAATATCGAGACACATGGTTATCTTGGTGCCAAACTGCCAACTCACCTATAGAACAAAATTTATCCTCAACAAGGTTCAAGGGAATTCATCAAGAATCCCACATCCTATCGAAGACTTGTTGGGAGATTAATATACTTGACCATCACAAGACCCGACTTAGCTGTATGCACATTCTCGCATTCAATATATGGATAAACCACGACAACCACATTTGAAGTTACTCAACGAGTGCTAAGATATGTCAAGAAGACACCAGGACAAAGGTCTCTTTTTCTCAAAGAACTAGTTCATTTACAACTAAATGCTTTTTTGTGACGATTGGGCAAAATGCAACATACACGACGATCAACCACAGGATATTGTATGCTTTCTTGGAAACTCGCCTAATTTCTTAAGACTAAGAAACAAAATACGCCCATGATCAAGTGCATATCAGAATACCGCTTCTAATAAGAAGAACGTATGTCACAAGTAACCTAGTTACGATATATTTTGGATGATTTGGGTATCAAACACTCCCAACCGACTGCTATACAATCAAGCGCCTTCTTCACATTGCATCAAATCCAGTGTTTCATGAGCGAACTAAACACATGTAGATCGATTGCCATCTAGTAAGAGAAAAGATTCAAGCTGCAATGATCAAAACTTATCATATCTCTACATTAGAGCAACCAGCAGATATATTTACCAAATCTCTGAGTTTTCCACAGTTTTCAAGCTTACTTAACAAGTTAGGAATAATTAACATATATTCTAACTTGAGGGGGAATGTTAAAGAACATGATATCTAGCTGATGACAAACAACACACCAGCTGGAAGCAGCCACCAACAATTTGGTGGAGAAGGATAGGCTGTCCAAGAACATGCATCTCTATAATTGTGTTTATTTTTAATTATTACAATTTTGCTTTTATTTTGTATAAATAGGTTGTAAACATTCGTTTATTCATCGATCAATAAATCCAATTCTTACAAGGTAAATTCATATGTAACATATTTTTTTGATTAATATTTCATATTATTATACATTTAATTTAATTATATAATTATTATTTTATTCTATATCTTAATTTTAATGGTTCGATAAAATACTATTACGAAACAGTACTCCTACGTTTATATATCATTATCATTACTAACTAGTTAAAAAATTAAAACTTTATATATTATCGTTGCTATAATATCTCAATATAAAAATAAATTAAATTATAAGTCAATTAATACAAGTCTTACTTGATTAGATAATGGAAATCATGTTCAAAAATCAATAAAACATATACACGTTACTAAGATGTAATCGCACGATACAAATATAATTACTCTAAATATATATTTTTGTCATTGAAACATTTATTGTAAGCATTTAAATTATTCAAGAAAATACATTATTGTCCCTGATTAAATATAGGACATTGATATTTACACATTGAATTTATTAATGCAACAAATATTTTTTATTAATTATAATTTTATTTAACAATAATATTAATAAAAATAATAATTAGTTATAAGGATAAATTAACTATTCAAGTAATAAAAAAAATCAAAATATGAGAATCCATATCACCTTAATTACTTGAGTAACGAATACGAACTCCAAATTGAGAACAAGACATTGAAAAGAGAGATGTTAAAGGAAAAGGGACGTGGAAAAGAGCGGCATATGTTTGCATGTGAAATCAGGAAATTAATTAAAGGGGACCATTTTGACTAGGAATTTGCACTGTATGATGAATATAATGCCAAAATATTTACATGTGCTGCATGCCTTTTACATCTCTCTCTCTCTCTCTCTCTCTCTCTCTCTATATATATATATATACATGGAGTGCGTGCCTGCATATATAGGGAGAGTTTTAATTATATTTAAAATTCATATTAATTATTATTTTAATAATTTAATTTTTTAAAAAAATTATTCAAAATCTAATAATTTTAATTATTAAATCGTAAATATTTAATATATATATTATACCGAATCAATAAATACAAAGAATAATATTGATTGTTATTTCAATAACTTATAAGATTTTTTTAATATATAAAAAAATCATTTTCTTTGTATTTGAGAAAAAAATTTAAGATTGAATTTAATTGATTAAAATAATTAAACTTATTTTTATAATATGATTAAATTTTAATATTTTAATTAAATTATTATGTCATCTCAATAAAAATAAAAATTAATATTATGTTTAATTTTAATTAGATTATTGATTAAAATTAAGTATATATATTAATTAAGTATATATATTTATTGGTTTTTCAACAAAAAAGTTAAAAGGTCGGAAATAGCTGGCTTGATGCTTTTAGTCAATTACACAATACCATTTTCGTTATATATTTATATTATATAAGCAAAACATGACCTAAAAAGAAGATTTTTTTTCTCAAACAGTAGTGATGTGAACATATAAATTGAAATGATGGAATAGCTTGACATATATTTTATAAAAATAATTACCCTACTTATACTCGTATAAATTGGTTACAGTTCTTTCTAGTTAGACTCATAACCTCTAACCAATCAAATACTTTTTATTTATATATTTTAATTTTTTTTTAATTAAATTATACTTGATACGATTTTAAACTTGTGGTTTGAATAAATGTTTTGTTACATTAAATGGTTAAATAATTTTTTTAATAACTATTTTTTTAATTTGAGAACTTATTTTTGTTGATATTATTATAAGGTATTATTTACTTGAGATTTGAGGATGCAGATTTATCCCCGAATTGGTAAGTAATAAGTATACAAGTAATAGACCATGCTCAAACCATCAATGAAATTGGAAAATAAAATAATTAAAATACTTACAAATATAACAATAAAATAACTAAAATATACTAATTTAAATTAAAGTAAAAAATATATTCAATATGTTAAACTAACATAAATTACACTTTTTCCTTAATGAAACATCAATTCTACAAATATATATATATATATATTTTTTTTTGAAAAAAGAAACAATCAATTCTACGAATTTGTTTTCATCATTTATCCATTGTCATTGGGCTATGAGTATGAGACTGGTCCATTTTTAATCTTATATTTAGCCCAACTACTTGGTTACAAGTTTTTAAGTCCGGCCAGGTAAGTTGGAATAAAATGTTCAATATAATATGTATTGATAGCTAAAAATAAAAATGATAAAGTTCGTACGTTTAATAATTAAAATAACTTTAAATTTAATTAGATTTAGAATTTAAGGTTTAATATTTATGATTTAAAAATCAATAAATGTGTAATTTTAATGTTTGGGATTTAAGATTTAATAATCTATAAAAAGATATTATTAATAAATTAATATTTTTCTTCTAATTTAAAATATATTTTTAATTAATAACTTTATATTTTTATTTATTTTATTATTGATAATAAATAACAACTACACTAATCAAAGTTATCCATTGAGTCAACTCAATGAATACTAAATTTATTTATTTTTTTCGCTTATCTACATTTAACTCATGATTTATAATTTTTTAAATAAAATTATTTACACATTTTAGAGTAATATTTATTATTTCCTTTATTCCTTTAGTTAATTAGTTATTATATTCTATATTTATTTAAGATTATTATGTTTTTAGTAATTAAGTAATAAATTTTTATTATATATTTATTTAACAAAATTTTACAGATATTTTAGATTAATGATGAATCTTTCCCTTAGCTTCTTTTTTATTATTGTATAATTTATTTGAGATTTATTTTTTACTAATTAATTAATAAATTATTAATATTTAAAATAATAACACTATTTTCAAAATAATTTAGAATATTATCGCTCAATTTTTTAGACAATAATAACAATACTATAATTATAATTAAAGTAGTAATTATTTTTAACATTTTAATAAATTACATGCAACATACATGTTTATGACTAGTATTATTGAAAAAGTCTAAATATTATAAATTCAAGAATTGTGATAGATTTCAAATGATGTGAGAGAATTTAATTGGATGATATAGTTGAGCTTACAAAAGTGTATCAAATAAGATTGTGATAAATAAGTTGTGTTTGTGATATTTTTATGATATATAATAATATTCAATATTATGAAATTATTAATTTTAATTTTTTAGTTATATCAGTGCATTGATATGAAAATGTTAATTCTAATTTTTTAGTTATATTAGTGCATTGACATGAAAAAAAGACTGATATTATATAATATTAATGGGGATACTTTTACACAATGTTAAGACGTGGATTGAGGTTAATATAATAAAGAGATAATATTTGTAAAATTTTAACGTATAAGTGGTATTAAGTAGTGAAGTTAAAATAAATCGCATTTCCCTTTTACTAATGGTGTCAAAGTACAGAAGATACATGTCCAATGCATCTTAGTGGCATCGGATGTGAATAATTTCATCAATATGTCTACCTTATCTTATAGAATTTGAACAGCATACTCACATTATCTCTCAACTCGAGCCCTAAGTTGTGCATTTTTTGAGTCTGGATTGCAAATGCTACAAAAATTGCATATAAAACAGTTTTTGACCAATTTTTGACCAATTTTCGCAAACATAAAACACCAGCTATCTGGATCTTCAAATCATTATATCTCCACCTGAAAGTATTGGATGAATAAGTAGTAAATGCAAATATACATTAGCCTTTTGGAATGAGACTACTATAACTTTTGGTTAGAAAACAGTTCGTGTATATAATGAAATGAAAGGTCTAGCACATTTTCTGCTTAGCAACAAATCATGAGCTACATATTCCAACAAACATCGTATGTAGGGCAGACTCCATTAGAGAGAATTAAGAGTACTTTGCTAATACATCACTCTGGCAACAAATTATGAATATCAGAGCCCAGAACTTTCTAACTCAAGTTTTCCTATTTCGTGTTAAGTAAAAACTTGAAAATGAAAATATCTGCGTATAAAGAAACCCTGCATGCTTTAGACAGAGTTTCAATCCAAAATCTGGATCCCTACATTATTTACTCTTCGGGTATTGGACTTTCTGCTGCTGCATAAAGTACAAGTTGAAAAGATCTCTTAGTAAAACATAACAGTAATTGCAAAGACAATGCAATATTGTGCATATGCAGAAGAAGACAGGTTATGGACACATACAAATAACGAGCAATTAGGTTGCTTATTTCAGATGCGTTTCAGGCGAAGGAAAAATGCTAGACCAAGGATCCTTTGGATGTGCTTCTTTGAGAAGTGATTTCAAAGAAAGTGGTCTCATAAAAAGTGATTTCAAGAAAAAACATTGTATGTGTTTGACATAAAGTTGTTTATTAAAATTATTTTAAGTGGTATTTTAGTAATTTAATTGGGAAAGGAGCAAGCATCTTACAATACATTAAAAGTATTACTTATCCTAAAATACAAATAATACTTCTCAAAAGTTTGAACGAATTACACTTAGTGATTTCCAAATGTTGAATATTGGTTCTAAAAGTAACAAATTAGTGGCATAATTTAGGAAAATTAGTGGCCTAATTTGTGGCATGATTTAAGGAAATTAGGGGCATAATTTAAGGAAATTAGTGGCATAATTTAAGGAAATTAGTGGCCTAATTTAAGTCTTAAATTATGGCACAATTTAGGGAAAGAGAGTTTTGCTTCATCTATAAATAGGGAAGAGTTCATGCATTGAAGAACAAGGCAAAAATCAGAAAAATCAAAGAGAGCATAAGCAAACTCAAAGAGAGAAAATACTTGTGAGTTTGAGAGTTTTCTATAAATTTGGGGAAACGCTTGAGAGATATTATTAGTGAGGAAATCTGTATCTGTATTCTGTATATTTCCTACTCAGTTCAAATAATATCTGCTGCCTCCCGTGGACCTAGGCGAATTGCCGAACCACGTAAATTCTATGTGTTCATTTTATCGCTTTGATATATTCATACACCGTTATTTATTGCTTCTGCCCACAACAAATTGGTATCAGAGCCAAATATAGCAGTATTATATATCAAATCGAAGCTCTCGACGAGAAGAACACAACGATGAAAGAATCGCTCAAATCGGAAGTCAGAATCGCCGCCAGAAGCTGCCGAAGTGTTGCTACCAGCACTGAGTCAACTCACCGAGTTGGACCGAGTCAACTTAGTCACTAGTGATATTTGGACCGAGTTGGTCCGTTTTTCATCCGTTTTCAGCTGAGTTGGATCTATTCCTAGCTAATTGGACCATTAGGATTCAATCATGACTCCGTTTTTTCAAATAAGGTATAAAATTTGAAAAAACACTGTTTTAAGTTGTAAGTGCAAAATTTCTGTTATCTGCTTGTACTTATGGCTGATAAAAGAGAGATCGAAGAAGGTGAACAAACTGACCTTAGAATTTCTGTCAAACCAAGTTGTTCTACTCGAAAAACTATGTTGTCCAACGCAAAGTTCGAGGTGGAGAAATTCGACGGCACCAATAACTTTGGCATGTGGCAATGTGAAGTATTAGATCTATTGTTTCGAGAAGGATCTAATATAGCCTTGGAGAACCAGGAGCCGAGATTATTCAAATGAAGATTGGAATTATGTCAACTGACAAGCTTGTGGCACAATTCGACTGTGCTTAGGAAAAGATCAGAAGTACTTTGTCATGAAAGAGAATGTGGCTGCAGTTCTCTGGAAGAAACTAGAGGACAAGTACATGACGAAAAGTATTGAGAACAGACTCTACTTGAAGAAGAAACTTTTCCGTTTCCAGTACAAGTTGAAAAGATCTCTTAGTAAAACATAACAGTAATTGCAAAGACAATGCAATATTGTGCATATGCAGAAGAAGACAGGTTATGGACACATACAAATAACGAGCAATTAGGTTGCTTATTTCAGATGCGTTTCAGACGAAGGAAAAATGCTAGACCAAGGATCCTTTGGATGTGCTTCTTTGAGAAGTGATTTCAAAGAAAGTGGTCTCATAAAAAGTGATTTCAAGAAAAAACATTGTATGTGTTTGACATAAAGTTGTTTATTAAAATTATTTTAAGTGGTGTTTTAGTAATTTAATTGGAAAAGGCGCAAGCATCTTACAATACATTAAAAGTATTACTTATCCTAAAATACAAATAATACTTCTCAAAAGTT
Source organism: Hippophae gyantsensis (assembly GCA_030763125.1). Taxonomy (NCBI): domain Eukaryota; kingdom Viridiplantae; phylum Streptophyta; class Magnoliopsida; order Rosales; family Elaeagnaceae; genus Hippophae; species Hippophae gyantsensis. Next base: position 76,247,237 of record CM061028.1, on the reverse strand, counting down.
TGATAGAATTACACTTAGTGATTTCCAAATACTACTAGAAGTGCTTTGGCCCATCTAAAAGTACTTTTAGTCGAAAAGATAATGAGTTTGAATCGGGCCTAAGTTTCATGTAGATTTATACCATGAAAATGATCTGTGTTCTCAGTAAATCATTTGACTCCATGCTTAAAACCGGTTAAGTTCTTTACGAATCACACACCACTCCATTTAACGCACCCAATCAAAGACTCTTTATTCACTCTACAAGGAAGCCATTCAATCTATATTCGACAAAGAAACAAATGCTACAGAGGGCAAGGATAAAATATTTCAAGCATGAGGGATTAAGCAAGATACAAGTCCAATTGAAACATTAACCGGCAATAGTTGAACCCAATAAATGAATTTTCAAGTAGAGTCAAACGTGAAAACAAAATGAATTGAAAAAGAGACTTACCTGAATTGTCATCGTTTTTAGCCTTCACTTCATTCTCAATGCACTTAAGCAAGTACTTGAAAGTCTCAATCTCACATGGAATAGTAAGGGCACCACCATGATCAAATCCAAACTCCTCCTCTGCCTTCTCCAGCAATTGTTTGAAAAGGGAGTGACTGAGATAGCCAGTGGGAATGATGAACCTTCGAAGCTCAGGCCCGACATAAACAGCCAAATACCCTTTGGGGACGTCATGAGGTGGTTCAGGACTAGTACATCCATCTTCATCAGAATCACAGTACTTAACACCTGCAATCCTTTTGTTAATAACCGGTGAAATTCCAGTTACATTTGGACCGGTAGGGGACCTTGGCTTTGGGCCAAGCGTGACATTTTGCCACTTGTGGAGCATTTGTTTGAGCCGAGCAATCTGTCTTATTCCCAACAATTTGCTGCTTCCGACTTCATCCATTGTGAAATTTCTAATGAGACGGTTAAAAGAATCCCAAGGCTGAATTATAAGTGTATCTGATTCCAGACTAAAAAGTCTTATAGATCTTCTTCTACTACAATTACAGAAATAGATCTCCATAAGCTTATAAAAATCAATAAAGATCCTTCAAGTTTCAGTTTGCACGAAGATCCTACAGCAATACCATTGCATATGCAGAATTTTGATTCTAAATCTTACAGCTTGCCAGTGTGTGTACATATATGTATTTATTTATTTATAAGGGTAAAACTATCTGACTTCTGTACGCTGAATGCTCCCAATTAATCATCAACTTCCCAAGCTTCTGGATCATATATTGACGGAAATTCAACCAAATTTCGATTGAGCGCACAATAGAAACATCAAAATTCACTGAAACTTGATTTCTGAATAAACAAGATGACTAGAACACCGTCAAGATCAAATTACTGAGTTCCAATCCCTTTTCTTTTTCCTGAATATTCTACAAAATTCACTAAAACTGTCCAATGCTTTGAATGCACCCCAAAATTTACCAAATTTGTGCATTTCTATCTGGCCAATTGTTGATAATTGAATAACGAATTCAATCTATTTTATGAAATATGAGCTGTCCTTTAAAATTGATGAATGCAATGCATATAAGATCCCTTTAGATCCCACATTCAATTTGCACATACGATCCCTTTATATCTCTCTAAACCCCATCAATGCAATGCATATATATATATATATATAAATACATAAAATTCACACAATGTTTGTACATGAAAAATACCTAAATCGAAAGCATCAATAGTACCATGCAAAACAAAAAATAACTAACAATTCATAATTCTATAAACGAATGCATGGAAAAAATATACGTACCTGAAGAGGAGAAGGAGGACATCAGCTACGAATCGGAAGAAGAAAAGCCATGGAGGAGCTTCGAAGACGAATGTGGAGACAGAGAGAAACAGAGAGCAAGCTCTCCAAATAGTAAGAGAAAAAAAAAACTACGTTCAATATTAATCTATCTCATTATCTTTCCATTTTAACTAATTAAATAAATAAATAAATATGATGTTAAGAAAAGAAGAAAAATAAGAAAACAAATAATTGTGGTGGAAATTTATATATTTTTATTATTAAAAAAATATTAAATTATTTTACATTAAATGATACATTTCACTTTAAACTACAATTATTTTTATCTATATTTTATATTAAAAATTATTTTGATTTTTATACCCTATTCAATACCCTACGGAGGACATGTTTTTCTTCCTCGCTCCTCCGCTGTCTTCGCAATTTCTGTTCTCCAAACCAACCAGCTCAGTAACGGTTTTTTTCCCTCCTTTTTTTTCCGTTAAATTAAAATAAAGAAGTGTATTTTTCAAAGGTTTAAAAATTGTGAAGCGTGGACTCGCGAGTCTTGAGTAGAACGTAAATTTGGCCCATCTCGTGATAAAGTCTAACTTTATTTAGCATATGGAATGAAAGTATAAATAAGTTGATTGACTCATTTAGGGTGGGCATTTTTCTTTTGTGAAATCAACCGATCGATATAATTTTATGTTCAAATCTAACCTATATTTTTTCTTTTAAAGATTTATTAATCTAATACGTTTAAATTTTACATAAAACAATTTAGTAAATTTAATTATACGTTTTAAAAATATAAAATCGATTTAACTAAATCGAATCTATTTTTTTAATACACTAACTTTTCAAGTATTATTTATTTATATATTATAATATCTATTATTAAATTATAATTATAATTATATTAATATTTTATCTAAACGATATATAAAAATAAAAATATAATTAAAATATGACTTAAAATATTATCCAAAGAATATACAATTCTATCTTTCTACGAAAAAATTAACTAATATTTTTTATGTCACTCAATATATTTATTTACTTTGTTTTTATTTTTCTTTAAAAAAAATTATATAATAAATTTTTTCTGTTTTAATTAAAGAAAGTTTTATATAAGTCAAAAGCTAACAAGTTAACTTCTTCAAAATTATCTTATAGATTGATTTTAAAGTTAATTTTTGAATTAAAAATCGATTAAGATTTTAGATTTTTTAAAACTATTAATATAAGATAGGCTCAAAAATTCGATAACCAACTTAGTCAACCTATGTCCATTCTTAGACTCACCTAACATAAGTTTAAGTTTCTAAGAGAATTTATTCTTGATATTTTTTTATAGTGTTAAAGCCATAAAATTTCTGTGTTAATTCTTAATATCAATTAAAATTTTTAAATTAATAGATTTTATAAAATATAAAAAAAATTAATCATCGAGAAAAAGTATAAATGATGATATTTTTAAATACAAAGTAACTAGTATTTGAAGAGAGACATTAAAAATTATAAATAATTTGGTAGACTTATCTCCTTAAAAAGATTACAAATTTAGGACATAAAAATTTATAATTGAGATGATATTAATCATTTGACATAAAGAAGTGCATGAATTTGTTTAATTACTAAATGAACTTAAATACTAGTGCAATAAAATCAATAAGTACATTATTGTTTATTTAGTAATATTAGATTTTAAGAATCCAGTTCGATCTCGCCGAAATGATTTTAGGATTAAGGCAAAACATTTTAATATTAGTCAAGTTCAAACTCAATCCAAAGTTGGAATTAATTATTTTTTTGAATTTAAAAATACTTTTGAGCATTTTACAATAATAACTTTACTAATTTATATTTATAAAAAAAACTTTGCTAATATATAATTTAAATTAGTAACTATAAGTTAATTTATTATTATATATTTATAAATATTATAAACCCTCCCCTTCCTTATCTCAAATTATTTACAAAAAAAAAAATATAAAAAAATTTATATGTTATAGTCATGCCAATTGCAATAAGGCATGACAAAAAAATAGAATATAAATTACTATGTATTTATATTTTATACTTTGGCAGCTAATTTAATTGAAACATTTTTCTTTTAATTTTGTTCTTCTAAAGAAAAATTACACATAAATGTATAAATTTAAATTCTTCAACCCTCGAAACATCATCAGGGTACTATCTAGAAGAGTAATAGAATTGGTATTTTCTTAAGAATTATTATTTTATTTTATTTTATTTTTGAGAAAGAAGGAAAAAAGAAAAAAAGTAAACTTGAGGCACAAGCCTTTTCGGCTCAAGGGAGAGTTAAGGAAAAATGAAAGCAAAGGTGGGTTCGAAACTTTCAGTTGGGTCACAGAATCTCAGGCACTCGTTGAAGTTAAATTTTGAAATTCAAGATCTCAGATTATGTTGGAACAATTTACAACAGCTGGTGATTCATAACATATTGTGAAACAGTTAATAGTTTTGAATATATGAGAAATTTCAAGTTGGGGATGTAGCTCACATGGTAGAGCGCTCGCTTTGCATGCGAGAGGTACGGGGTTCGATACCCCGCATCTCCATCAATTTTTATTTTTCGTTTTTCCCTGAAGCCCTATTCAAGCCCAGCGAAAACGTCCATCTTTCTTTAAGGTTTCTGGAATTTTGGAGTTTGTGAGAGTTATGGGCGTTTCTTGCCCGTTGGCTACTTCCACCGAACAAACCGCTGGCGTTTGTTGAAGCCTAACCCGCCGCTGCTTTATTATTTTTGTAAAGGTATTGTATCTTTGCTATTTATGCATTCGTTGGTTGCCCATCATGTTTCTGTACAAATAACAATTGCAAGTTCATCGCCTTATTTAGCTCAGCTGTTTTATCAGGAGATGAAGACAAAAGGGAAAAAAAGTATTATATTGTTGTTCAATCGATCTTGATGATTTTAATGTAGGTCGAGTGTTTGATTAAATTGTTACTTGTGACGCTGTTGTTTCATATAGTCAATTGTCATATTTTTTAGCTGTTCCTTTTTTTTCAATGCTTGATAATATACTTCAGGTCAAGCTAGAATATCAGTGAGCTGCTACGATAATGTTCATATTCAGAATTTCAAAGGTTGGTTTGGTGTTCAGGTGTTCAGAGAGATTTCAAGAGGTACTCCTCTATTTATGCTAATATTCAATTTGATTCGTATTTAATCGGGGATTTCAGGTGGTGGGCTGTAAGGTTGAGTTATGAAGGTTGTACTTGCTTGACTAAAAGGGTGTGCTAACAAAACCAGAATGAAAATTAATTGCTTTAAATTGGTGTGTCATCTTTATGTGGTTTTGGCTTCTTCTAACCACTTCCATTTGCCTTATTTCGGAAACATCTGTTGCCATAACTCGTGCAGGATATGTACATAGGCCTTACATAGGGTACTCCCAAAACACCTGTTACGGATTTCCAAAGGTGTCTCTTTGTAGTTTCATAGCAGTAAGTACCTTGTACATATTTTCTCATCCTCAAGATCAACGAACCCAAGTAACAAGCATTACTCAGTTGAGTTGGCAAAATGAGTTAACCCACATTAAAGGGGTTAGCTTAAGACTCTCATTTAAGGCACAAAATAAGCAAAATACGTGAGATGATCCAAAAAACAATGTACCAGCGTAGCAGATTGAGGTTCAGATGATTTACCTTGGGAAATTATTTATTGCTCCTGAAATATGTGATGCGTGATATTCAATATCAATAAAATTCAAGATTAGTGCAACCTTTTCTTAAAAAAAAAATCTAATAAGAAATGGAGAGAGAAAGCAATCTGATTGATAAGTAACAAATAACACCTAGATTTACCAAACTGAAGAAATTTATTATGATTTGCAGGCTTATTCTACTGTGGGCTCCAGATTGAGTACAAAAACCAAAGGGTAAATAGATAAATAACTTACCAATATATCATAATGAAAGAGATGCATCTTATAACTTTGAAATGAAACATAACTGGTAAACTCATTACAAAAATTGTGGACAGAGTGAAACTGATTGTCTTTCAAAAAGCTGAAAATGTTAGCTATTAATCAGATATTCATCTACCTGTTAGTGAAAAAACAACTAAATCAGCATAAGAGAGAAGGATCATAAGGAATCAATCATCTTTTATCCGCCTGAGAAGTTTGGAAGCCCATCTTCGGACACGTCGCTTTAGTGTGAAACCCACAACTACACCAACAGCAAAGCAAAATGCACATAGCTTTGAGCATGTCCACAAAGATACAAATTGTCTGCACTCAGAACACACGATTATTAGCAGTTCGTAGGAAAATATGTGAAGCCTAAAACAACATACACTAATTGCACTTCGTTTCCAATGTAACGAACAGAACTTATCAAATCAAGTAGGCAGACTTCTAGGTTTAGGTTTGCATATTGAATGAGTATTCACAATTATCTTTAATCAATACATGAGACTCATGCTACATATAAACTCTCCCACATAATGCTTTTATCAATGTGTGAATTTGATTTTACCTCTAACTGTCCGCTTTTGAGTCCTTGTAAAAACACTTCTGACAGCAACAGAATAAAGTGTTTTTAGGGCACAAGAGCACATTTTAAGCATGCAGAAACACAAAAAACGGGCTGAAAGATTTTTTTTTGCTTGAATCAGTTTTGATTGAAACTACTTTTAATAGGCACAATCAGGGAGGGAGCCACACTTAAGTGAAAGGGGGCATGTATCTCTCTCAATTTTTGATAAAAAATTTTCCTTTTGTATTTATAAACATGCCTCTTTATTTTTCAAAAATACATAACAGTGTCTCAACTCAAGTTTATTATTTGAATATTATTTTTTCTTTTCTTTTATTATACTACGTATGCATTTATATTTCCCATATATACACTCTACTATTATACAATTTTTACCGACCGGACTCTAATAAAATGATAAATGTTTAATATCTTCTCATAAATTTTAGGAAAATTACATCAAATAACACCTAAAACTTATATATAATAACAAAAATAACACCCAAATAATATTGAAAGGGTTCAATTGGATATAATTCAACATTAAACAAGTTTAAATGGTCATAAGGGATGTTGATGTTATTTTTGTGGTTACAAGTTTTAAAGGTGTAGGTTTATTATTTTCTTTAAATTTTACTAGTTTGATTTCCTAACTTTTTCTTAAAAAATAATTCATTTTATCTCGCATACAATTTAACTATTCCATATTACACTATATATAATTATATAAATATTCATTGTTATTTATACCATGTATTATTGATCTTATCTATTTTTCTTTCACATAATTTTTTCTATGTTTATTACAATTTATGTTGTTTAATTTCTTTCTTTTCTTATCCGTCTGCATAGATATGCTATGTTATTTAATCTTATTACAACTTAATTTACGTAGTTTTGAGTTTTTATTTTAATTGAATAAAAATACACATTTGACATATAACACTTGTGATGTAATATTCAAAAATATTGACATTTGTAAATTTTTGGAACATCAACCATAACATTTTTGATATTATTTTATAATAATTCGATTAAAAAATTCATAACTTTTATTATAGTTATTCAAGTGGAGTCAAAATTGTTCATTTTTACTATTAAATTTACGTGCAATGTCTCCTTTGAACATTAATCCTGGCTACGTCGCTAGTCACAATAGCACATTTTGCACTTACATAAACACAAATGATGAGCTGAAACCTATTTTTTTTTCTTTCCTTAAATTGGTTGAAAATACTATTAATAGAAGTAGAAGCAAACAGCCAAACACACCTTTAAACTCTTATAGGGCACAACAATTGTCAATCTTGGTGGACATTTACAATTAACAACCGAATTGAGGTTAGGCATCCGTTAGAGCTTCTTGTGAAGAAAAGCCACCAAAATAACCTCATCTGAGCAGTCCCTCAAACCCAAAAACAAAGAATTTGGAAAATGATAAACAAAAATCAATCTCCCTTCAAGGGATTAACATGAACATGATCAAACCAATAGTTACTCAAGTGACAGTGACATAGAGCACTCTAATGACTTATCGATCTTAGACCAAATGTGTAACAGCAATTGAAAGTAATGAATAACAACGAACTTTCAAAGTCGGAATTCAGATTTTGATAACAAAATGGCGATAATACTTGTCTTTGCATTTAAAGAGGTTAAAAAAATGAAACTTTATTTAGGAAATTTTAGTCACTTCTTCGAAAAATAATGATTTCGAGCAAATCTATTCGAGAAATTAAAAATAATGAAAGATAGGTGAGGAAAGGAGAGTACCTGGGAGGTCTGGTAAGCAAGGCGCGAGACTGATCAGAGGATGCTAAAGCAGCAGATAGTCCTTCATTCAAATCTGGACCTCGATAAGACGAAGATGACGAAGAATCCACTTTTGAGTCTCCAGAAAAATTCCCAATCATTTTCTGAAATCCCTCCATAGCTCAAAGCTCAACGTCCACTAAAAACCCTAGTAACAGATAGACGATTTGCCCAACTCCAAGAGAGTGATTTTGGGCGCCGTCGAAGAAAGAAGTAAACAAAAGAGTCTATTTTTTTCTTCTTTTAATTGGAAAATTAGAAAGAAGAAAAAAAATGTCATTCTCCTTTATTCCAGCTTTTCTATTTGAGGATGAATGGTGGAAGAATTACATTAACTTGGATAAAAACATTCAAAATTTGATTATTATTTTTTTGTTGGGATAGAACAAATCAATTAATTATAAAAAAATATAAAATAAGTTTAAAAATTAAAAAAATTAAAAATACAATATATAAATATACACATGTATATTTTTTAAATTATTATATATTTTTAAATTAATTATTCAATTCAAACCTATACAATTCATTTATATATAACAACTCAATAAATATATATATATATATATATATTCACTTATTTTATTTTTAAAGTTTTGAAATTATTATATATTTTTTTATATTTAATAGACTTATAATATTTCATCTAAAAATTAATAAACTTTAATCATAATTAATATACTTCACTTTCCTCCATTATTTTATTAGATAAATTAGATTTATCATAATTATACCAATATTTTTAATATATTTTGATTTAATTTTTTTAAATTTAATATTTATATTTTTAAATATTTAAATTTAAATATCAAATATTAAACTTTTGCATATAAATTAAAATATTTAAATAATAAATATATATTTTAATAATTTAATACTTTTACATATAAATTAAAATATTTAAATAATAAATATATATTTTAATAATTTAATGCTAGTGAGATTTAAGTTTAAAGGCATATTTAAAGTTTTAAAGTTTGATAATTATATCATAATATAGAATCAATGAATATAAAATATTTTTTAATTTTTTATATTTTTGTACATTATTATCGGAGATTTTAAAAAATAATATTCTCTTTTATTTTTCTTATAAAACTCAATCATTTTTAAGTATAGGATACCTAGTCCCTTTAAATCATTATATGTTTTAAAGCATTGAAAAATTGTGTAACGTAATACAAATTTTTAAAACTAATTAAGATTTTTATTTATTTTTAATTGTAATTGATATTGTAATTGTATAACGTAATAATATAATCAAATAAAAGGGAGGGCTTTAGGCCTCTAGCTTTAGCCCCAACTCCATGAGGTCAACAATCATCCACGCCAAAGGCAAATCTGTCCCAAACCCAATCAGACTCCCTCTTATCTCCTTCAAACATATTAGATATTTTAACTGTACAATGTAAACTTGAGGCTCAAAACCAGAACTTGACATAGTGTTTTTTTTAATATATATTTTCATTATTACCTTCTCTTTCTTTTTTTGTCTTTTTGATTCTTGAAAATGGCTTCCCTTTCCCTTCCTAAGAACTCCATTCCATCTCTACTTCCTACCCAATCTTCTAAATGCCCATTTTCTCAAAACCTCTACATTGTCTCTAGATCCTCCCAGTCCCAATTTCATGGTCTCAAACTTTCCAATTCCTCACCTTTCACATTTCCATCCTCTTCTTCTCCTGTGAATACTCTTATCTTTGCCAGGGTACGTACGTATACATTGATTGCTCAATATGGCAATATAATTTTGATTTTTGCTATCGTTTTTGTAAAGTTAGAATATTTATACTACTTTATAGTTCTCTCTGTTTGTGTTTTTTTTTATTATTAACTGATTAGAAATTGTTTTTTTTTTAATTTAATTATTATTATATGAAGGTGAAAAAGGGTACAGTTCCACCATCATTCACATTGAAAGATCAGGATGGCAAAAATGTGAGTCTTTCCAAATTCAAAGGGAAGCCAGTTATTGTTTATTTCTACCCTGCTGATGAGACCCCTGGTTGCACCAAACAGGTACTTTTTTTTATTCATCGACTCTTTTAGCCTACGTTACTTGTTTTGGTACTCAGTCTCAATTTTGTCATATTAAGCTAGAAGAAGAACAAGAAAAAACAATTGAAAAATTCATATATTTTTTAGTGCAAATTCCATCTTTACTTAAAAATTAATTATTATATAACTTACCTAATTTGATCTATGTTTAACTATTAATATAAAATCGTTACATTGGTTGGATAAATCCTTCTAAATACAAATATAATTATGCACATCTTTTCCATCGGAAGAGTTCAAATCTATCCCACTTAAGTTCTCAAGGAACAAATTTCATCCTAAAATACAATTAATATTTTTAACATCGTTAACGTTTATTTATTAACAGATTAATGTGTACATTTAATTTATTTTAAACATATTTAATTTACTTGTAATTTTCTTATATAAATGTATAACGGATATTCTTTAACATACGAAATATAATACAATTATTAAATATTTTTAAAAAACATTATTATATTATTGTTATTAAAGAAAAATGTGATAAAGTCATTCCATTGTTTTTTACAGGCCTGCGCTTTTAGGGATTCTTATGAAAAATTTAAGAAAGGGGGAGCCGAGGTTGTTGGGATTAGTGGTGATGCTCCATCTTCTCACAAGGTAATATAATTGTGAAATGTTTCCATGGAAAACTACTAATTCTTTTTTTTTAATATGAATATTTACTTACTGCAGTATTTTTTAAATAAAAATAAAAAAATGAAGAAAAACATAAAATTTATTGTTAATTTTTTAAAATTAGTGAATTAAATTGTTATTAAAAAATAATGGAGGTAAATAATCTGTTCTAAAAAATTATTTAACCATCTGAATTAGTAGCTAATCAGTTACGAGCATGTAATTTGCAATTATTAGTACGAGAACAACATTTTTTTAAAAAAAAAAATTAGCCTTCTTCTTCTGTGTATATGAAACAACTCTAATTTTCATAAGAAGATAAAAATAGTCCAAAAATGTTCTACGTGAGTCTAACTTTATGTCTATGTCTATTAGCTTATCATAGACCTCAAATCTCATGTAATATTGAAAAGAATTGTATATCGGTTCTCTAGTATGATAATTTAGAAATAAAATTTAAATGGGTAAGAGAAAGAGAAAAAAATGATTAACACTATTTTAAATTGTTTTGCATTAAAAATTATATTAAATTTTTACTATTCATAAAATGTTAACACTAAATATTTTACTAAAAATTGTATTAAATGTCATATCAAAAGTTATATTTAATATTTTGTTTACTAATTTTGTATCATAAATTTAATTTTAATTTATTATATACAATGAAAGAATTATAATTTTTTTTCTTAAAAAAATTAATAACAGTACTAATGTGATGAATAATATCACATAAAATTTAGTGTAATATTATTTATGGTACTAAATTTTATGACACTAAATTTAATATTTGATTGAAATAATCTTATATTAAATTTAATGTTTTTGTGTAGTATTACGATATTATGAGTATTTTTACTCCCTTTACCCATAATTGTGACATGTTAAAATCTTTTTATTTGTAAAAAATATGTTAAATAATGATTTGTTTATTTTAAAATATAATTTTTATTTAAATATAATGAAATATTATATGTATGTTTATATTTTTTTATATAAAAAATATATATTAACTTTTTTAACAAATTCTTATATTTTTCATTATACTTATTTAGAAAAAATATAAACATACCCCTGTTTAAAAACACATTTTTTAAGCTAAAATACTAAAGAGTCCAAAATAAGAGAACATATGGTAACTTCACCTTTTTATAATATAAGTGCAGGCCTTTGCTAAGAAATACAGACTACCATTCACATTATTAAGTGATGAAGGGAACAAGGTGAGAAAAGAATGGGGAGTCCCAGGAGATCTGTTTGGGACATTGCCTGGAAGAGAAACTTACGTACTGGACAGGAATGGAGTAGTTCAACTCATCTACAACAACCAGTTCCAACCTGAAAAGCACATTGATGAGACTCTCAATTTCCTTAAATCCATTTGAACTTCTTCTTCTTCTTCGTATTATCGATCATTGGTTAGATTTTAAATTTGTTTTTGGGTAATTTAAAGTAACGATGGTATAACAAGAGTTGTAAGTGTTGAGAATCATTTTCTGTTCTGTTCTTCTGTGTATTACTCATGACATACCAAACATTCTTGATAGTTTTGATGGTTATTGAAAGTTAAGTATGTTACATGTGTTATTTATCGTGAATATAGATATGAATAAATAATTAGTAGATATATTTTAAACACGAATAAAAATATTAATTTATTGATTTTTAAACTATAAATTTTAAATTGATTATATTTAAAATTATTTTAATTTTTTTTATATATTTTAATTATTAAATATATTATTTTTATCTTTCTTATTATTAGATATAAATAACCATTATATTATATCTCTTTATTAATATTTTAACTCATGGTTGTCTAATTAACTAAAGGATAAATTATAAAAGATTTTTTTTTTGAACTTAACATTTGAAAGTGGGTTTGATTTAAAAAAAAAGTAATTTTATACTCATTTTGATTTCATAAATAAATGGTATTGATTATCTTGTTTTAAATTAATATATTTTAATTATTTTATTATTAAATTTATAAATAATTTATTTATTTTAAATATATTACTCTTTGAATATATGTTTTCATCTATTAATTCAATCTAATTTTAATTTTTTTATTAGAAAAATTATCTAAAAAAAATAAAATTGATAAAAATAATTAAAATATCCTAAAATATATTATTTAGGTGATTAAATTAATCAAATTTTTAAAAATATTAATATATTTAATTTATAAAAAAATTATCTAAATTTCATGTTACCCAAAAATATAATTAATTGGAAAAACACAATAAATAAAGCATGTTTTGATAACAACAAAATCTATTGTTTGATTTAAATAATATTTATACAATCACTGTACACACACCGACATACTTTATAAAAAAAATTATCAAAATTTTATGACACCCTAAAATATAATTAATTGTAAAAACGTAATAAATAAAGCATACATTGATAACAACAAAATCTATTGTTTGATTTAAATGATATATACTCACTGTACACACACCCACACACATAAATTAGTAGGATTCGATACTAATTTTTTACAATTTCCATACAAAAAGACAGCCGAGATAGACATAACAGAAATACATCATGATGTTTTTTAGTAAAAATATTATTTAATCTTCTGATTTTAATAAAATACTAAATAATTTTTTTACTTATAAAAAAAGTATTAATTAATACTTTTATTTATAAAATAAGTTATAAAAAACTTTTATTGATAATTTTTTTTACATAAATATTAATAAAGATATTTTTTCATTTATTTATATCTTATCAAATAAAAAATTGTAAATATAACTAGTAAAGATATTAAAGTGTTTATCCTATGATAGTAATATTTTTGATAATTTTTTATTTAAAAAAAAAATTAATTATTAAATATATTTTTTTATATTATTTTTATAAGTAAATAAATTAAATATTATATTTTTTGTTAAAAATTAAATAACATATTTCACTTATATATACTATATATGTAAAAGTTTATAGGGGAGAATAAATTTTAAGGTATTTAATCTTAGAGAACATAGCTAAAGAGTTTTTTATTTGTTTAATCAATCAGTATTAAAAAAAAGATTTAATCCTAACTTTGTTTAATTATATATTTAAGATTTATTTATATATTTAATCCCTAATCTATATAAAAAATTAAAATATGATATCTAAATTTTTAATTTACATAATTTAATTATTAATATTTTTAAATTTTATAAATTTAATCATATATTTCAATGTCAAATTGATTTAATATTATTATACTTAACAATTATATAACTAAAATATTGATGATAATAAATTAAGTACTAAGTTATGTTTTTTTAAAATAGTTTAAAGAACAAATAAATTAAAAAAATCATCATAATTTATTGTAATGTAATTAAATTGATTTAATAAAAATTAAAATTTTACATTAAATTTAAAATTATATGAATTAAAATATTAAAAAATAAATTATAATATTTTAAATAATTTAATAACAAAATTAATAAAGAAATCTTTATTTAATGGCACCAATGGTCCAAACCACCCCTACCTAACATTGACTGCGTTTAATCAGCATGTTCCCTCTTAGTCACCGTATGCATCAAATAAAATATGGTGGCAATTAATGTTATCATGTACTGATCTCTTAAGTGTTCCCAAGTGAGTTATATATCAACATGGCCATGTAAAAGCATCCATGAATATTAAAATTTTGATTTAAAAAATGATTTTTATTTTATTTTTTTAAATTGATCGAAAATCCTTTTCACTCATCTGCTTAATACCTATCTCACGTCTTAATTTTTTTATTTGTTTAAGAAAAACTTGTATAGTTTTCATATTTTATATAATAACATTATTATATATCATAAATATATTATAATTTTAATTAATACGATAATTTATTATTTGATATAATTAAATGAACCTAAATATACTTATAAATAATATGTGTAATAAGATAAATAATATTTTTCTTTCTACAACGGTAGTGACGAATACTCGTTAGGTTTAGTTTTAATAAAGCATATAAATTAAGTAATTTTTTTAGTTGAATATATAAATATTATTATTTTAATAAAATTTTATTTTGATAGTTAATCTAAATAATATTAAATTTTATAATATATCCGTGACAAATTTATAAAATTATTTCTAATCACTCGTTACAATCTTAATAACTTTAATGAATATTTTAAAAAATATATATATTCTTATAAATTTAATCACAATATAATCAAAATTAAATTTTCACCTATAATCAAAATATAATTTTAACATTAATTTTAAAATAAATAAATAAAAGAAGAAGTTAATTTGTCCTCACCAACAAGGTTAAGCCATTCACTATTTTTTTAAAAAAAATAAAAAAAAATAAAATTTCATTATCATAGAAATAGAGAATTGCTAACCGTAGATCTTTTTGTGGACATGAACAGATTCTACCACTAGTCTAACACGTGTCCTTAATATAGTAAAATATTAAATAAAATTGGGTATAAAATTAGGATCTACCTTGGCAATAAAGCATCTTAGGTCTCGATTCTTGGCATCTCCGCCAGATTCTAATATCCACTTGTATCATCTTACGGCTCACAATCTCTTTAAAGTCACACCTTCTCAAATCCCAATAAATTCATCATTACTTCACCACTCTTCTCATTTCATTATCCAAAAACACAAAAAAAACAAAACCCCTATAAAACCAACCTCTTTTCTTTCCCACCAAAAACAATAAAACACACACTCAACCCAACACAGACCTGATCTGTTTGGCTGCTGAAAACCCAAAAACCATGAACGTTTTAGCAGATTCAAATCTCGAAATCTTCGCCTTTAAATATCTAAGTTTTGGTTTCTTCTCCACAGTTAATAATCTCTGGCCATGGGTCGCCGTTATAACTGCCGCCGTCAGTTTCTGGAGGATGAAAGCTTCTGCCACCGTCTTTATTACTTCTTCCTCTTCTTCTATTAACGCCGTCTCTGGCTCGTTACCTTCAAAGAGTGACCAAAGCTTAAATGACTCAGTTCGATTTTCGGAGATATCGCAAACCAGCTTGGTCTATGAGCCAGCCAGCTCAACTAGTCCAGCTTCAACCTTACACTCGGCTTCGGCTGTTGGATTAATTAGTCACGTTGAAAATGATGTTGCTGTGACGAAAGGGGTTAAGTTTTTAGAAGTGTATTATGTCAATGAACAAAAAATTGACGGCGAGTTGACGTTGGAAGAAGAAATTAATGGCGAAGTGGTGGAAGGTTTTGGGGAGTGGTGGGAGAGTTGGGATAAAGGGTTGAGAATGAGAATGAGAACGAGGGATATGAGTTGGTATCGGTGCCAGGACTTGACCGAATTTAACGGCAATGTTGTGAGATTATGGGATGATTGTAGAGCTTAGAAAACATACGGCATAGAAAGCTCTGTCGTATGGTAATTTGTATCTTTACTTTAGTGATGGTACTACATGATATGCCACCTTTGTTTTAGTGTCAAAAATTCAGAATTGTATATAAGCTTTCTGGAATTAATGAATTTAATTAACGATCTAGTTATTAAGAGATGTTATTTATTATATTCTTCTTGAAATATTTTATTTATTTTATCAAAAAAATTATATTAATTTAATATTTTATTAACTTATAATAACATAAAATAATAAAATAATAAATAATTTATTGTTTATTAAACATAGTGCGGTAAGGAGTTACTTTCATCCTTTATTTAAATATTCTAGATGATGGTTGTTTTAATAAAAAAATTGATTTTTATGACGAGAGTCGTTCCGGTTAATAAATAAATAAATTAAGATAAATTAAATTTTAAATTTTTATTAACTTAAATGGTGAAAAAAATTTAAATATATTTATTTCTTATGATGAAATTTAGATTATATTTTAATTTAATAATTTATGTTTTATATATAATAATATTTATTATTTATAATTAAAATATTTATTTATTTTAATCAATATTTGTTTTACTTAACTATAAAATTTTAAAAATTTATAATGTATATATATATAAATGAGATTTGGGGGATAGGTAAGACAAAAAGGGTAATTCTCAACCCCATTTCATGGGGTATTTTTTTCGACGTTAAAATTAAAATTTTATCATAGATTTTAATTTTTATGAAACAAATTGACATTTTAAGAGAGCTGGATCTATTAAGGACAAATTGACTATTAACAAAAAAATATTATGTGTAATATCTATAAAATTATCACAAATTATATGCATATAATAAAGTTACGTACTTTTAAATTTTAATTTTTAGGTATTTATTTTTCAAAAATTTATTAAAAAATTAATAAATATTACATATTAATTATATTTGAATGAGACAATATAAAATTTTTTACTTAATAAAAATAAAACAAATACTTATAATTATCAATTATTTATTATCATTTAAAAAATTAGTCTCTTACATTAAGATGTTCGTGTCAAGTAGTCTCTTATATTCTAAAAAATGTGTCATTTTATCAATTATATTTTATAAAAAATATTAAAAAAATATAAAATTTATTATTCAATTATATTTTGTTAATATATTTATAATATAAATTTAACTATTTATTTAATATTTTAATAATTTTTTTTGATAAAATATCATAATAAAAAGTCATTTTTATCATTTTTTTATTTATCAATAAAATAAAGTATTAAAAAAATAATTTTATTCAAAATATTAATAAAAAATAATTTTGTTATTCTTTGAATTTTTTAGTAAAATAAATTATCAAATACCATATTTTTCGATAGACTTAGAGGAATCCTTTAACTTAATGTAAAAAATATATGCCATATTTTTCTTTATTATTTATTGTTATCGTAATAATTAAATTTAAGATTATAAGGATTAAGAAACTATGATGTCACTCATGCTAAATCGGCCTTTGCATGAACTAACTATTATTTGATAAATAATAATTATTATGATTAATTTAAAGAAAATTAATCATTTTAAATTACATATTTAAATAATATAAAATATCATTTAATTAAAAAAACACTTAAAGTGCTGCGTTTAGTTTTCTTGTTATGGTTATATTGAGTTATCACTACTACAAAAATAGGCATTAAAGTCGGTTAAAAACCGACTTTAAACAAATTTAAAGTCGGTTCGCTGAACCGACTTTAAATTTAGTGACTTAAAGGGTAAAGTCGGTTCACGCGATGAACCGACTTTACATACCGTATTTTTTTTATTTTTATTCTCATTTTTCGTATTATTCAATATATATAGCATAAAAAAACTAAAATTTAAATAATAATAGAAATAATTAAAATTTTAAATATATTTAATTACTTGATAATTAAATTTATTACAAAAACAAATAATGTATATATAATACATATAGTTAACTTAAATTACAAATAAAATAATGTCGTCAAAGTGTAATTATGCGATCGAGTAAGCTTGGTTGGCTTAGAATCTTGATTGGCCTTCACAAGCATTATGACAAAAAAATAGCTAATTCATATAACAATTCATATTCCCCTACATACACATGAGCACGTAAAACATTCATCAAACAAACAGTCTAAACTTCAGACATACGAATAAAGAAATTAAATCATTATAAATATTACCATCAAAAAGAGATTACCACATACAGCGACATTCGACGAACTCATATTAGCATTTTATTAATCATTTGTCTATATATATGAAGTTATCTGGAATCTCTGCTAGTATTTTTAAATGATATATATAATGAACTCTAAATATGAAATCAAGTGTAGCTCCGATTTCTTACTTGGCTTGTACGAGGTTTGGGGCCCTTAAACGGAACACGTTCATGGGCACTAAAACTCACACAAGCCAAGTAAGAAATCGGAGTTACACTTGATTTCATATTTAGAGTTCATTATATATATCATTAAAAATACTAGCAGAGATTCCAGATAAATTCATATTTATAAACAAATGATTAATAAAGTGCTAATGAAGTTCGTAAATGAAAGTAGGAAAGAGATATGAGATGTAGTTTGGGCCAAAAATAGGTCCATAAAACAATGCATCCCCTAAATACATGAGCATATAATCATCAATCAAACAAGTGATTTCGCATAACGTGAATAGATAGAGAAATTAAATCATTAAAAAATTTATCACATGTCGTCATATGCTATTCAAGATCATCTAATCTTATCCTAATTCTTCTTGTGATGATATAATTTGAAGCATGTGTTCTGCCCATTCCTCTCGTAAATCATCAAAAATTTGTTGATCGTAGTCTGCCTTGTTCCAACCAAAGAACTACATGTATTTAAAATCAAAATAAGAATATAATTTCATTTATTTACAAAAACAAACTCAAATATGTTAAAAAAAATTATGTATATGGATAAAAGATATTACCACATCATCAATTGGAATTTTGATATTTGTGATGATTTCACTCATAAACTTCATGACATAATAACCACACATGACTCCATTATTTTGTTGTGGAACCTACAAAATTTAAGTGTACATGATTTTTCATATCTTTATTATTCAATTGTAAAATTAATAAAATTATTAATATTGACTTATACATACCATAACTTTTGTCCATATAAGCTTATGAGATTTTTTGAGGGCAATGCCTCGAAACTTGTTCCATAACTTCCATGCCCTATCAAGGTTTAAAACGGTTAGTTTTTATTAAATATTACAAAAAATTATAGAAGAAACTAATATGTAACTATAACTCTTACATTTCAACAACTACTGTTGTATCTTTACTCAGTTCTATAGAAGCTGAGTCACAATACCAAGCATGATTATTAAACATATCAATGATGACCAACATCCAATGATCTTGGCCTTGTTCAAACCTTAATGGCCAAGGGATTATCAACTTTTGATTTACATTAGCGTTAATGCTCTATCACATAATTGTTTAGCTCGATGCTAACATCCTTCTCTTGATATTGATTGACATATGAAGAATCATAGAACATTGCTAAATGTGATGAGTGATTATGTTGAAGTCGATAATAACACGCCCTATATAAAAGATATATATATATATATATAATTAGATAATATAAATATAATTATATATGTTCTACATAAATAAAAGAAAAATAAATAGATTGAGGACTCACCTTGTCCACACTTGAATTATACTTAAATCGATCATTTGATATTCAAATAGTTGCAATAAGCACTCGATCGATATATACGTTTGGCCGAGGTCTACACCAGAAATGTCTATAGGAAGTGGCACAACCCATCCATCATTTATGCTAGATGCCTTCCCAACAATAGTCATCAAAGTGCCAAGATTTCTACTGAATTTTAACGCATAAATATGACTATACTTTTTCCAAGGCTTCTTCTTGAATGACTTGGTACGGGATGATTGGCCACTAGACATAGATTTAGCACGAGATACTTGCTTTGTATCTCTTAAATGTGCCGCATTTAAGAGATATGGTATAATAGACTAAAAAAAAGTATTATATATGGATTTTGTTAGTAACAATATAAGATATAATAAAATAATAGTAGTAAACAAGTGTTATCTTTTAAGTTAAAAAATAGTACCACGTCAAAATTTAGAACAACTTGAATCGACGGCCAAGCCACATACTGTCCAACCGCCTCTTGGACTGTGGTAGCATCAGAAGACACAGGTAGTGGACAATCATGAAACAATGATTGGTCAATTACTATTCGCCAATGATTAGGCAAATATTGATTATGAATCATCCGATCATCGCTCAATTGTTGTACCGTTCCAATAGCAACATAGTCTGTTGACGAAGGATGTTTCAACAAACATTTCATATTCTGTAAAAAATTTAAGTGTTAAAAAAATACAACATATAATAAGAATTTAAAAATAATAGATTATATACAACAGAAATTAAAATCTTACCACATATGATTCATCAAATAAAAGAGGACTCTCATGTGGGGTAGCTATTGGATGTACATTCTCACCAAGATGTTCATCTTGGTTTGATTTATGGTAAGAATGTGCAGATTGCATCAGAGAAAATGAACCACTACTTGATTGCATATGCATTCCTAGCATATAATGAGGTCCAATAGGATGGCTATATCCCATACTGGATGTAGTTTGAGCACAATGAGATTGCATGGGTGGCATGCCTGTCATGTATGGTGGCAAGCCTGTCATGTATGGTGGCATGCTTGGCATGAATTATGGCATGACTGGCGTGGAAGGTGGTATGCCTGGCATGGATGGTTGCATGCTTGGCCAATATGACATGCCCTGGTTGTAGCATAATGCCATGGCTGACATTTGTTGTGATTGATGTTCTTTTAGAGTGGCAATCTCACTCATAACTGAAGCCTTAAAGGAGTTGAATTCTTCTTCAATTTTAGTATACTTCTCCTTACTTACCGTCTGAGGCTTTTGTTTTGGAATGTTAAAATACTCCATAGAACCATCATATTGGCTACCTCCCCTAACACGACCAGGATGCTCACGGTCGAATGCATGATATAAAGCATCTCTTCCAGGCTATTCGATTATTTCACCCCTGGATATTTTTTCTTGAACGGCTCTCTACAAATAATAAAGTCATCAAACATATCATTCATTATTATATCAATTATTAAATATCATTAAGACTTTTTATCAACCAAAATTACTAACCAACTTATTTAATTGTTCTTCTCCTCGTTGAGTCATCGGTCTTGAATTCTTCGTTTTGGGGGTCTTTGTTTCTATGTATAATTCATTCGGTAACAATGTGTCTACCCAATTCAAATTTTCCTACATAAATTATGAAAATTTTATTAACAATAACATGAAATTAAATTGAAGAAAATAAATATAAAAATATTTATAAATTAAGACAAATTAATAATACCATTCTATATCTAACTTCAGGATTTGAAGACCTCCCAGTACGGTTAGGAAGAATGTTATGCATTTGTACATTCTGATGATCTTCTCTAATAATTTGAAATTCATCCGTACGCCTATAATCCACAAATTCTTTCCAAACTTGAGGTGTAATCCAGGGTGTCCTTCAGAACTTTGTAGATTTCATTCTCATCAAGTGTTTCCAAATATGGAAACACATAATTTCTTGCCAATCTGAAGTCTTATATTCCTTCCACGCCTTATTTGCAATTTTATAACACTTGCCCTTCCAATTGTCATCGACTTTGTAACGATTCTGTAAAAACACAAGACAAAAGATTAGATATACACCTAATATAATATATATATTGATTATAAAATATAAGAGACTTACACAAATGGTTATCCATATTTTGAACTTTTCTCGCTTCGTCAACCTCGCATCAATCATTTATATTGATTGGTATCTTGAACTTTGCAAGTCGACCAATAGAGGATTTCAATTGTTGACCATTTTCCCTATTGGATTACCAAGAGCATCAAATAGAACAGGTATTCTATCATCTGGGTTAAGTGGAGCATCAGGTATAATCGCCCAACCCCTTCTTTTCAAATACCCCAATGGATCATTTGGATCTACAATCTCTGTTGTTCGAATATCCATGAAATATCTGCAAACAATGAAGAAATATAAATTAATTGATAATTTTAGGAACATACATATATATAAGAGTTATTACAACAATATAGAACATACATTATGTTTAAGTAGGTTGTTGATCATATACATATATTCCTTCACAATCATTTCGAGCCCATGACGAAGAATCATCATCATCATCAATTAGATCATCACATACATTAGGCAATTTATTTGAGAAATTACTAATATTGGTTAATGTATCAAGCATAGAGTCATCATCTTCTACAACATCACAATGGTAAAACTCTTTTTGTGGAGGCGTTAACACAATAGACCCATCTTGAATCAATCTGATCGCTCACATAAAATACTTGTTTTGCATGAAGTGCTAACGTGAAAGGATCATCAGTGTGACTTATCCTGGATAAATTTACAAGGGTAAATCCAAACTCATCTATTTTATATCCCACATTGATAACATCTTCAACCCAATCACACAAGAAAACTGTTTCATGGAAGACCTCATAATCCAATTCCCAAATCTCTTGTATTATACCATAATATGTTCTATCAGAAAGTACAGGATTAACATCTTTTGAACTGGCAAATTGCATAGTTTGTGCAACCATCTTCACCCCACTATTTTGATTTACTCGGACTTTGTCCCTAGCTTGAGTCGTAAACCTCGATCCATTTATTGTGAAACTATAAAATGATTTGACATCAAATTTTGGCCTATGTGCAAGCCATTGTAAACTTTCTGATATTTTATGATTGAGTTTCTTGAGTTCATCTCGAATCTATGTATACAAAAACACAAAATGTGTTTAGAGCAAAGTTTTAAAACATTGAATAGATCTAGGAAGATACATGCATGAATTTTTGTTTGTGATACTTACGTGGTTACGAAACCAATTAATAAGCTCTCGCTTATGTTCATCATACAACCATTTTTCTCCTCCTTTTTTTTTTATACCGAGGATCGATCTTCAATAAGTTTAAATGCATCCTGTAATGTTATTAAATATATATTAAATTATATATCATCATTAATAGTTAAATAAAAAATGATTTTTGCAATCATGAAACAATGAACATCACTTACTCTATGTACAGTTGTGCCTCATTATTATTTACCAAAATGATTCGGTGTGCTTTTTCCCATCGAGTGTGATCAATAAATAATTTCTTACTTCCACCAAGCATAGGGTTACCTACTTGGATCATGTGACGTTCTACGAACAACTTGTGTGTAGGATTCCCAATTTCAGTGCAACCACTAAAGTATTCAGAACAAAACTCAATGGCCTCTTCAGCAATGTAGCGTTCCACCATACATCCTTCAGGTCGATTTCTATTATTTACATATCCTTTAAGGACTTGCATATATCTCTCAAAAGGATACATCCACCTTAAGTAAGTAGTACCACACAATTGAACCTCTCGAACTAAATGAACACATAAGTGAATCATTATATCGAAGAAAGAAGGAGGAAAATATTTTTCAATTAGACACAAAGTCTCTACAATTTCTTTCTCAGAAAGAATTTAACTCGCCAATTGATATAGATTTCTTGCATATTGTATTGAAGAATGAACAAAGCCGAATTATTGATAATCGAACATGTTTTGGAAGAATTGATCTAATAGCAACTGGTAATAACTGTTGCATTAAGATATGACAGTCATGTGATTTCAATCCATATAGTCTCTTATCGGTGATAGACACAAAATTTCTTAAGTTGGATGAGTAACCATCAGGAACTTTCACACCCTCCAAACATTTACAAAACACATCCTTCTCTTTTGTTGACATTGTATATGATGCTGGTGGTAAGTATGTTCGATTCTTATCATTTTCCACTCTTGGTTCCAATTCAAGTCGTATGCCTAGTTTTTTTAAATCCAATCTTGCTTTAATTCCATCCTTTGTTTTTCCAGGTATATTAAGTAAAGTACCAATCAAGCTCTCACATACATTCTTCTCAATGTGCATGACATCTAAGATGTGACGAATGTGTAGGTCTTTCCAATAAGGTAATTCCCAAAATATTGATTTTTTTTTCAACAACCATGGTAAGTCGGTTCAAACTCTTTTTCATTTTCACCCATTTCATTAGTTGACCTCTTTCGTTTCCCTACCTTAGTGAGTTTTTTTTTTCATCTTTCCATATCGTTTGAATGTCATCCCATTCAATTGCCTTAATATCTCAATACCTTGCAAAGGTCGAGTTGCTTGATCATGATCTTCTTTACCATCGAACAGTTTCTTTTGGTATCTAAACTTGTGTCTAGATGGAAAAAATCTTCTATGTCTTCTATAAGACATCTTTCGTCCGTGAACAAGATAAGTTGCAGAAGTTCCATCACTACATATAGGACATCCCTTGTAACCTTTTGTTGCATGTCCTGATAAGTTTCCATAGGCAGGAAAATCATTAATTGTCCATAAAAGGACCCCCTTCAAGTTAAAGTATTCTTCTTTATATGCATCGTAAACATTTACACCATCATTCCACAACGTCTTTAAATCATCTATCAGAGGCTGCAAATATACATCAATATCAACACCGGGTTGTTTCGGACCTGAGATCAATAATGTTAACATCATGAATTTTCTTTTCATACACAACCAGGGAGGAAGGTTGTATGTTACCATAATTATCGCCAACAGCTATATCTACTACCGAGGAGCTATGTGGATTAATTCCATCAAGAAGAATAGCAAGACGAAGATTGCGCGGATCGATGAAAATTGAGGAGATAAATTATCTACTACTTTCCAATTTGGAGAATCACAAGGATGACGTAGCACCCCATCATCAGATCGATTATCTGAATGCCAAGTCAACATCTTTGATGTATATTTACTATTGAACAACCTTTGAAAGCGAGGAATCGGAGGAAAGTACCAAAGAACCTTTGTGCATGCCTTTCTTATGTGTTGTACTCTCATTTGTACCATGTTTCCATCTCGATTCTTTACACATAGGACAATCATGTAATGTCTCATATTCTTTTCTATAAAGAATGCAATCATTAGGACAAGCGTGAATCTTATGATATTCCATGCCAAATCGACTAAGAGATTTCTTCACTTCATACATTGAAGATGGCAATTCAATACCCTCAGGAAACATATCGACTAGTAGATTTAGTAATTCTGTGAATCCCTTATCAGAAAAACCATGTTTTGCCTTCACATTGTACAAATGAACCAATCCCAACATTTTAGTGTATTTTTTGCATTTTGGATACAACGGTTTTTCGGCATCTTCTATAAGTTTATTAAAGGTTTCAGGATCATCATCTCGTAATTCATCTTCAACATCATGAAACATATTTTCTGTCTGTACATTATGATAAGATGTATGTAATCCACTCACATTCTTATTTATCTTTTTTACATGAATATTATCAATATTTTCTCCATGATAATACCAATATTTATAGCTTAATAGAATACCATTACGGATAAGGTGATACTTAACCTCATCAAATTCATGAAATCGCTCATTTTTACATTTAACGCATGGGCAGCGAATCATATTAGTTCCAGTATTACTATTTCTACAAGCAAATTCCATGAAACTTTCAACTCCAGAAATATAGTCTTGCTCAATTCTACACTTTGACATCCAAGATTTGTCCATTTTCTATTAATGACATCAGATAAACATATTACTTAATTATGTATACAATGAATATATTTGAAGTATTATTATATATAAATTTCCTAATTATTAGAATATATATCAAAACATACATAATGCAAAACAATTGTCACTTTAATCATTTTACAAAATTATTTCTATACAAGCAAAATAAAACAAACTGAATATTAATATGTTAAAAATTCTACTTGATAATTATTTATTATCCACGCACAGTAAATATATATAATCCATCAAAACCACAATATTTCAGATATTATTTCCACATAAAATAAGTCAAACAAAATAAAAAACATATCTAGGTCAAAAATTTATACAGAAAAACTGCAAAATTCTACTTGATAATTATTTATTATCCACGCACAGTAAATATATATAATCCATCAACACCACAACATTTTAGATATTATTTCCACATAAAATAAATCAAACAAAATAAAAAACATACCTAAATCAAAAATTTATAGAGAAAAAATTGCAAAATTCTACTATAATTATTTATTATCCACGCAAAATAATTATATATAATTCATCAAAACCACAACATTTCATATATTATTTCCACATAAAATAAGTCGAACAAAATAAAAAACATATGTAGGTCAAAAATTTATACAGAAAAACTGCAAAATTTTACTTGATAATTATTTATTATCCACGCATAGTAAATATATATAATCCATCAACACCACAACATTTCAGATATTATTTTCACATAAAATAAATCAAACAAAATAAAAAACATACCTAAATCAAAAATTTATACAGAAAAAATTGCAAAATTCTATTATAATTATTTATTATCCACGCAAAATAATTATATATAATCCATCAAAACCACAACATTTCAGATATTATTTCCACATAAAATAAATCAAATAAAATAAAAAACATACCTAAATCAAAAATTTATAAAGAAAAAAACTACAAAATTATACTATAATAATTTATTATCCACGCAAAATAATTATATATAATCCATCAAAACCACAACATTTCAGATATTATTTTCACATAAAATAAATCAAATAAAATAAAAAACATACCTAAATCAAAAATTTATACAGAAAAAAACTGTAAAATTCTACTATAATTATTTATTATCCACGCAAAATAATTATATACAATCCATCAAAACCACAAAATTTCAGATATTATTTCCACATAAAATAAGTCAAACAAAATAAAATACATATCTACATCAAAAATTTATACAGAAAATGGGTATAAAAAAATTGTAATATTTCGCTCAAAAAAATAGTAGATCTGAAAGATAATGAGAAGAGAAATATAACTTACAAAATGACGTTACGAATGGTAGTCGGAGGTGGCCGAAAATTTAGAGCGAAGGTGGCGCACGGTGTAGGAAAATGGAGGAGAGAGAGAGGAAGAAATTGGAGGAGAGAGGAAGAAAAATGATTTCTGCGTAAAATTTGCCCGAAACTTGATTATATTACGTGGATAGCGTCGGTTCTCCACGTCAACCGACGCTATCCACGTCGGACGTAGCGTCGGTTTAACAACGAACCGACTTTAAATTCATTATAAAGTCAGTTTTTCTCAAAAACCGACTTTACACAGCGACTTAAATACCTCTTTTTGTAGTAGTGTATCATATTAATATATTATCGGTTCAAACATTGAAGCCCTCTTTTTGTTCAATTTTTTTAGTTGAGTTAATACCCATTTATTTTGGATGCGCGGATTAGCATTTTATTAATGAAGTTCGATAATTATTTCTATACTTCAAATCCTTTAGTTTCTTCCATAGCGTATAATGTTACAAAGAGGAATGCAAAGAGAAGAGAATATAGGAAATAAATAATTTGAGGAATGTTTGTGATACTCTGACATACACTCTCGTCTATACTCTTTTAATTAATACAATTAAATATGATAAATATTTTGAGTATATATAT
Source organism: Hippophae gyantsensis (assembly GCA_030763125.1). Taxonomy (NCBI): domain Eukaryota; kingdom Viridiplantae; phylum Streptophyta; class Magnoliopsida; order Rosales; family Elaeagnaceae; genus Hippophae; species Hippophae gyantsensis. The sequence continues at coordinate 76,219,474 of CM061028.1, read as the reverse complement.
ATATATTTAGGTAACATATGTTATCTTATTAACAAAAAGATAAAAATTATTCATTATTATTAAAATATATGATAATGTAATATTTTAGATTAATGAAATTTAATATAAATGTAGTTTTATTTTTAAAAAAATTAAATTCTTAATTCTTAAAAGAGAGACAAAGCAATGTTAATAATGATGAATATATTTCATAAATAATAAATAATACATATTAAAAAAATGTATATAAAAGAGTACTCTTAGCATTTCCCAAATAATTTTAAAAAATATGTACGAGCAAATGCAAATACGACTTTGTCTTGAATTTAACACCAAAAATCGCCTTTATATTGTAAAAAAAGGAAGATCTAAAAAGAATATTATAAAATGGGAATTAATACTTTTTACTATCTTATTATTATATTGGTATCCTGATACGCAAATAATTCTATTAAAATTATTAATATTTTTTAATTTAAATTTAATAATAATTTTAATTAGTTGTAATAATTTATATGTATTAATTACTATTAAAATTAATCAAAATTTATAACAATAATTTTAATAAAAATATTTAATTTATTTTAATTAAAAATAAGACAAGAAATTCAAATCAATACTAGAAGTAATCCAAAAGTCTTTTGCAAGCACGACATGGAAACTATGGCTAGAATTAAGTAGTATTCCTGTTAGAAATACTTAATGATTGTATCTTATTATGTGATTAAATGAATATACATAGTGTCTTTATATAGGAGTTATAAGTAAATTAGATATGTCTAAAGTAACTAGATATATATATTAACAGTCCCCCTCAAACTCAAGGTGGATGAGAGACCAGATTGAGGTTGTCAACCAAATTACGAGTGTGTTCTTTGGGAAGTGTCTTAGTGAAGATATCTGCAAGTTAATCGTTGGAGGAAATGGGAAAAAACTTGACAGTATCATGAACAAGATGAGAGCGAATAAAGTGACAATCAATCTCGATGTATTTAGTCCATTCATGGAAGACATCATTGTAAGCAATAAGAATGACACTCTGATTATCACAATAAAGGGGAGTAGTAGAGGATGTGGACGCACTCAAATCCTTAAGAAGTCATCGTAGCCAAAGGAGCTCAGATGTGGTATCAGCAAGAGCACGATATTTTGCTTCAATACTAGAGCGGGCCAAGAAGGTTTGTTTCTTACTTCGCCAAGAAATCAAAGAAGAACCAAGGAGAAAGCAATAACCTGTAGTGGACATGCGATCAGTGGGATCTCCTGCCCAATCAGCATCAAAGAATGCACGAAGTATTAGAGGAGACTGAGCTGAGTAGAAAAGGCCATGGAAGATAGTGCCTTTCAAGTAACGTAGAATACACAAAACAACATCATAGTGAGTTGATCGTGAAGCATAAAGATACTGGCTCGCCTGATGAACAACATAAGAAATGTCTAGACGAGTAACTGTAAGATAAACCACGCTGCCAACCAATCATCTGTAAATAGAGGGATTAGACAATGGTTGCCCCTCCGATGGTGTTAGATGCGCATTAAGTTCAACTGGAGTGTCAACAGTCTGGCTATCAGTGAGTCCAGCTTGAGATAAGAGGTCAGATGCATACTTAGCTTGAGTAATATAAAGACCATCTATGGAACGAGTGATCTCAAGACCCAAGAAATAGCTGAGATGTCCAAGGTATTTCATCTCAAACTACTGACTAAGAAAATCCTTGAGTTCTTGAATGCCACTGAAGTCATTACCAATTATGATCATATCATCCACATATAGGAGAAGCAAAATGGTGCCTTTTATCATTGCGACGAAGAAAAAAGGTAGAATCATAAGGATTGGCAGTGTAACCTAAGCGAAGGATGGTGGAGCTGAACTTGGCAAACCATGATCGTGGAGCTTGTTTAAGGCCATAAAATGCACGTTGAAGGCGACAAATCTTATTTGTTTCAACAAAAAAACCAGGAAGAGGTTGTATATAGACTTCTTCATTCAGATCCTCATTAAGGAATACATTTTTAACATCCATATGAAAAAGGTCCAATTTACTAGCAGCGACAACAACTAAGAGGGTACGAACAGAGGAAATACGAGCAACTGGAGCAAAAGTGTCTTCATAATCAATCCCATACTCTTGTGAAAACCTTTTTGCTATAAGACAAGCCTTGTAGCACTCAATGGAACCATCAGAGCGAGTCTTGATCTTATATATCCACTTACTACCAACCACAGACTCACTAGGAGGGAGAGTAGCCAGATCCCAAGTATGGTTTTTGGTTAATGCATCAATCTCTTCTCTCATTGAAATATGCCAAAAATGGTTAGTAGATGTCTCACGATAGATGTGAGGCTCATGAAGTGTAACAAGGGCAGTGTAACAATGATAATCAAGTAAATGTGTAGGAATGGATCTCACCCGGGTTGAATGGCTAGGTGGAATGTCTTGTGGATGATCGTCAGGCGAAACAGGAGTAGGGGACCTATGTTCAAGGTGGGGTAGCTCGTTATCAACCTGTTCTTCTACAACTTGTCTAGGAGAATCATAAAAAATATCTGAAGATTGAATAGTGAAGTCCAAACGTGGATTATATCTATAGAAGGAACAAGAGACTCATTTGGAAAGATTTCTAAAACATTTGAATTATTTAGGGAAGAACGAAAATGAGAAAGTTCAATAAATAAGTGATGTTACCAAAAGACAACATTGCAGGAAACACGAAGATGATGTGAGACAGGATCATAACATCGATACCCTTTTTAAGTTTCACCATAACCAAGAAAACAACAAAGTCTAGATCGAGGTTCAAGTTTTTTGTGTTCATGAGGCCGAAGAAGAACAAAATAGGTAGATCCGAATGAGTGAAGGTAATGATAGTCAGAAGATGACCCAAAAAGGCGCTCATACGGAGTCTGATTATGAATGATAGTGCTTGGAATTCAATTAATGGCATGAACAACATGAAGAGCGACTTCACCCTAAAATGGGGCAGGAACTTTGGCAGAAAGAAGAAGAGCACGAATAGTGTTAAGAATATGACGAAGTTTTCTTTCGGCTCTACCATTTTGTTGAGAGGTTCCTGGACAGGTTAGATGATATACAGTGCCATAGGAGTGTAACAGAGCTTAAAAAAGCATTTTGAGTATATTCAAGAGCATTATCAGATCGAAAAGTTTTGATATGTTTGAAGAATTATGTTTCAACCATTTTTGCAAAGTTACTATATATTGGTAAGATTTCAGAACCAGATTTCATTGGAAAGATCCAACTATAACGAGAATAATCATCAATAAAAACAACAAAATATTGAGATCCACCAATACTAGTAATAGGAGAAGGTCCCCAAACATAAGAATGAATTAACTCAAAAATACTATTAGAGAAAAATTTACTATTATTGAAAGGTAAAGCTGGCTGTTTTCCTAACTAGTATGAAGTACAATCAAAAGTGTCTTTGGACACAGAACTAAATAGACCTTTAGAAGCTAACTGTTGTACCCAAGTGGATGGGGCATGACCAAGACGAGAATGCCAAAGTGCGAGAAAAGGTAAGGAAGAAACTGTAGTAGTTGTAGCAGCAACAGGTGGAATATGAAGATTGTTCATGGGAAACATACTCCCAACCCTAGTACTGGTCCCAAGCTCTTACCCCATTCTCAGATCTTGCACAATACACCCAGAATAGTAAAAAATAAGGTGATATCCTAGTTCAACTAATTGCCCACAGAGCATAAATTATAGGATAGGTCAGGTACATGAAAAACCCCAAAAACAGAGTGGGTAGAGGTCGAAACAAAACCTAGACTATTCCCATGAATGGTGGAACCATCAGCTATATGAATATTAAGAGGATGTGGTACATGGTCAAGTTTGGAGAATAAAGATGAGTAAGGTGTCATGTGATTACAACATGTAGAGTAAAAAAGCCAAGTTTGAGACTTACCAGCAGAACTGAAAGAGTAGTGGAAAGAGATGCATTACCAGCCATTTGAACAGCCTGAGTTATGATCTTCTGTAGTTCAATAGAGGAGAGGTTGATAGTGGATCCAAAATACTGGGACTCTGCTGAACTAGAAGGCATAAGCGAAGTAGGCTTAGTATTAGCAACATCAGTAGTAGATTTGTTACGATGGTAACAAGTCTCAATGGTGTGACCATGACACTTGCAATAATTGTATAACCTTTTATTGCTCTGCATGCGACGATTATAAAAGCCATAGGAATCACCTGATTGCTGAGGTTGCTCAATGGCAGGAGTAATAGCCAAAACATTGAACTTATTCTGGGCTTGAAGGGTTGCAAGCCAAGCTTCTTCTCTAACCAACTCATTTACAGTAGTATCAAGAGAGAGAGGAGGACTACGATTAAGAAGTTGAACTCGGATGGGCTCAAAGTCCTTGTGGAGTGATATCAAGAACTCATAGAGACAAAATTCATCCCTAACTATAGCATATTGCTGAGCATCTGTTGAGCATACCCAAATTGGATCACAAAGGTCAATTTGGTCCCAAAGGAAGCGAAGCTGATCAAAGTAGTCATTGATGGATTTCCTTGGTTCTTGTTGAAGTCTATGCAATTCAACTATTAGCTGATATTTCCTGAATCCGTGAGTAGTGGAGTATCTTTTGGCCAACATATCCCATGCTAATTTGGCATCATCAAAGCTGCCCAACAGATTGGAGATGGAGGGAAAGGAAGTATTCCAAATCCATGTGAGGATCATGTAGTTATGACTATCCCATTCAATCATGCGACCAAGGAAAGTAGCATCTTCTTCACTTGCTCCTTTAACAGGAATGATAATTGCACCAGTACAGTAATGCCAGAGTATACGACCCTTAAGAAAACTATGCATAGCTTGAGATCATGATAAGTAATTCTTAGTCCCTTCCAATACAGTATTGATAGGGTAAGAAATAAAAAAAACATCATTTGTATCCATTTGGAAACACAATATGCAAAAATAGACTACAAAAATGAAGTCTACGCAAAAAATTGGGTAAGGAGGACCTGAATTGCAAAAGTCAACAGTCATCAATCAACAATTCAAGGTCAATGGTCAGCACGGTCATCGGGGAGTTGCTATGATGTCAGCTGAATGCGATGATGACATCAACCCTAGGGATGTGTCACTGGTGATGTCACAGGACCAGAATGTGGTGTGTGTGGTGCATGAATCTGATGCGTTGTTTCTGTTGGCGGCGCGTGCGGAGGGATATGATTGCGATACACCCACGGTTGTGTAGATTTGGTCGCAGCGATCACAATGGTATCTGTAGAAATGTCATCGGGGTAAGATTTCACGGCGATGTTTGGTTTCAGTGACAGTGTATGAAAAGATGTGCATATCCTTTGAGCGGAATGTGAGGGAGAGTGCAGAGTTCGATGGTTGCGATACTTCCATGGTTGTGTAGATCTGGTCGATCCGATCATAGTGGTATATGTAGAAAAATTATTGGACCAAGATGCACGGTGGCGACGATGATTGTTGTGGTTTATATGGTGCGGCACTCCTTAATAATGGCGACTGTAGACCCAAAACCCAAGGACAACAACTGGAAGATATAGGTGATTCAGCGGTGAGTGGTTGCAGCTGCTATTGTGACAGTAGAAGCTATAAGGGTTGAGTAACATCAGAAAAGACAAGACTGCTAGAAATATAAGAGCATTAGCTCTAATACCATGTTAGAAATACTTAACGATTGTATTATATTATGTGATTACATGAATATACATAATACCTTTATATATAAGTTACAAGTAAACTAGATATGTCTAAAGTAACTAGATATAGATATGTCTAAAGTAACTAGATATAGATATGTCTAAAGTAAATAGATATACATTAGTAGATATATATACGTTAATATGTTACTAGATGTACATTAACAGTTACAAAATTAAGACAATATTAACTTGTATTAGTGCTGAAGTTTTGGATAATTATAATTTATAACTATCACATATAATATTACATTTATATATTTAATAACGTATATTTATAATATTTATAATTATTTTTGTTGGTAAAATATTTATTTAAATTTAAGTTAATTTATGAAATTATTATTTAATAATTTATTAAATATATTTCAATATTTTTAAAATTGATTTATATTTTATTAAGAATTTTAATAAATTTTGGATAATTAAACCTTAAACAAATTAACTGACAATGAGGAATATATAAACAGCCAAAAATTTGATTATTTAGGAACTAAATCATTTGGCAAGGACAAGTACAAGACAAGGTATTGATATACATACTGAAAGAATTTGGCTCTTGTAGAGAGGGAATACTTAGGAAATCAATTGATGTTAGTTGGTGAGTTAATTTGGTTACCGGAGAATTAATTAATATATTATATATTTTTTCATGTTTATATAAATTATTTTATAAGAGTCTTACATGTTTAAGTTAAATAATTGTACGAATGATTATGTTTATTTGGATTTAATTATTAAATTTTAAAGATATTATTTTTATTGAACTTATGCTTAATCTTTTTGTTCTATGATTTGTTAATTGTCTTGATTTAATTGATATATGATTTGAATAATCTAGTTAAAATTATTTATTTTTAAATATATTTTAGAACATTCACAGATACTTATGTTTTTTTGTACTAACCCTCGTTGCAATTGTTCTGCAAATGTGTCTTATTGGTGAGCAGCTTATTAGAACGTTGGTTAAATATCGCTTACATTAATGTTAAAAATTGTGAAAATAGAGTAGGAGTTTGTAAGTTAAATATATTGGGACAATATCATTGAGAGTGTAGCATAAGAGAGAGTTTGTACTTAAACATTTAATTTTCATAGTAGAAAATTAGATGATGTGATAGACTGATAATTTTCATCTTAGTTCATGATTGTGACTTAGATGATTTCTACCTAAAAATATAATTTGTTATTTTTTTTATTTCCATACTTTACTTTTACACGTCGTTAAATGTCTGGTCACTTTGTTTAGATTACTAAATTATAATGAACCTAATAAAAAAAGGTGAGTCATCTATTAGACTCTCACTATTTGATAAGTATAATTATCCTTACTGGAAGGCTTCCATGCAAGCTTATTTTAGACAAGATGAAAAAATATGAGATTCCATTCTTGAAGGTTAAGAACCATCTTTCGTAACCAAAGATTATGTAACAACCATAAAGACTAAACAATAATGAACCATTGAAGAAAGAACCCTTAATAGATCAAATAAAAAAGGGTTAAGTTTTATTTTTGCTACAATGTTGATGGACGAGTTCCATTGTATCTCTAACTGTGAGACTGTGAAAGATGCATGAAATGCACTTTCTCTTGTTCACAAGGGAACTTCCCAAGTGAAACAAACTACACTGAGATTGTTGAATTCTCAGTTTGACTTTCTAAAAATAAGTAATAATGAAATGTTTAATCAATTTTATGCATATTTTTGTGATATTACTAATGTTTTCTCTACACTTGGTGCGAGAATTCCTTGGTCTATAATTGTACACAAAAAATTGAGTTAGTTGACAAAAGATTATAAGATGAAAGTCACTACTATAGAGGAGAGCAAAAATGTGAACACTTTGAATATTGATGAACTAGTTTGGTCCATCCAAACATATGAGCTTACTCTTGAGCCATCAAAGAAGAACAAGAACGTGGCATTCAAAGCTCCAAAAAGGTTATTTTTGATAATGATGATGATTTAGATGATTAATTTGTTGTTTCATTTGCTCGCAGATTCAAGAAGTACCTCAATACAAATAACTAACAAAACAACTCCTAAAAAAGGACATTATAATAAATTCAAGGACAAAATGTTAAAGTAACCTAATCATAGGGGCTTAGAAGGTAAGAAATCTAAACTTGTTGGTCCTTAATGTTTTACCTATAGTAGTTTTGGTCATATATCTATAAAGTGTGCAAATAATAGGAAGAAAACTGAAAGAACATTTAATACTACTCTTAATGATATAAAGAGTGAACTAGAAAAGGAAAATATCCAAAAGATAGTAGAACAATCTTCACTGCAAAAGCTAATGTACATTCAAACTATATCAACACTCGCTCAGATGAAGACGATGATGGAGTTAACTCTTCTTTTTTTTAGCTAAATATAATGCAACTAGTTTTGAAGAATTATTTAGGGATTGTATAGATGTTAAAAAACAAAAAGATAAACTTTTAAATGAAGTGGCAAAGTTGAATGAAATAATCAGTAAGTCTTGACACTCTTAATGTAAGTCTTGCAGGAACAAAATAAGAAAGCTCTAAACTCAACGAAGAACTTGTTGCTACTAAGAAAATAATGAAAATCTTGACATTAGGTGCTCAAAAACTGAACAAAGTTTTAAGTTATGTCAAGTCACACGATGATACATGTAATCTTGAATATATGAATGAGAGCTCTACACCTTCAACATAAAAATATATATTTGTAAGATCCTCTAACTCTACTCCTACTATTATTACTTATGCATAAACCACCATTCCAACTATGATAGAAAAAGCTGTTAAGTTTGTAACTGTTTGTCATTATTATGGTAAGAAAAGTCATATAAGACCAAAATATAGGTTTGTAATGAATGCTTCTAAATTTAATAATTCATTCCATGTTTTACATAATAGGACTAATAACCATCAACTATCTATCATGTTGCATCATATTTTAGGATGAATGAAACTCATAGTAACATGTTCAAAAATTATATTAGTAAGCATGAGATCATAGGTTCAAAGAGGTAAGTAAAATTCAATACTTTTAATTGTAGAACTCCTTATCATCGTCCTATTATGCATATTGTATCTTCATTTGAGGTGAATATGAAAAGTACAACTAAGTCCAAGAACATGCTTATGAAACCTGAAGTAGTTGAGTCTCAATCCAAAAAAATAAAGAAACCAAAATTCAAGAAAATTTGGATTATGAATTTTTTTCCCGATCATCTAACCATCCTTTTTTTACCTAGATACTTTTGGTAAAGTACTTATATGACCTTAGGTAAAAAATTTCATAGTATGGCAATTATTTCATTTCTTTATCCTTGTTAAAAAAATTAAAAATGTTAAATAGAATCCTTTTTGCCCAATAAGGTAATTGACTTATTCAACCCTAACACACATACGACCTTGTCTTTAGTGGCTTAACTAGTTTTGATGTTTATTGTATAAATAATTCTAAAATTTTGACTTGTGCATACACATGTACTTTTACATGTGATGATTGATGTTGACATGGACTTATTCACATACTCACGAACATACATGTATGTTATGCTTAAATTTTATGATTTCTCTTAAAAGATTTTAAAACTTCAACTATTCTTAATTGCAAAATTGTGTTGACTTTTATATATTACTTTTTAAAATTTTACTATAGGGAAGCACCTAGTATTGAGAAGGTTGTCTCATAACAAGTGTAAAATTCATTATATATTTATAGTTCATACATATAAAAAAATAAATTAAAAATATTATACAAAAATAATACTATGCTTATAAAAAGTGTACTTGACATGTACAAAGAGAAAGAACTAAAAGTGGTCAAAAATAAATAAATAAATAATCTTATACTTCTTTTATAAGATAAAGAAAAAAAAGCTTAAAGTTATCTCTTGATAAATATATTTTATTTTGTGAGATTGAAGACTCAATTACAGTTTTACATAATAGTGTATACTTTTTCTTTTGAGTTCTTCTTCACTGATTATAAATTATTTAATTGGTATATTTGTTGAGTTGGAACATGTACATTAATTTTAAGTAAATTTAAATATGTTATTATACGTGCCTCTTATACATTAGATAATTAAAATTAGAACAAAAGTGAGTTCTAAATTGATTTTTTGTTTATATGTGTTTAAATGAGTTTAATATCTTATATGGATATTTATGAAAAAATAAAAAAAAATCATATTTTTATTTATTGAAATCTTCTACTTATTTAACTATTTAATCGATTTTAGAGTTAAAGAGTAATTGGACTTAAAATTTAAACCACATTATACTTTTGTTTTCATCTGCTTTTACATCACTTTTCTATTAATATACTTTTTACCCTTAGGAGGAGTTTAGCTCCATTGCATACATTTCTTTTTAATTGTTTTTAAGTTTGTAATTTCCAGTGCTTTGTCCTTTTTTTACGTCAGAAAGAAAGAGAGTGATTAATTGTTTCATTATTATGTTTTATAATGTTATGTATACAGGGGAGAACACATTTAGGGTAAGAATGTTTTGCATCATTTTGTTTTATGTTAAGTTTGATTGATATAAATGCATGTATTACATGATTGTTTTTTACACTTTGTTTATTTCTATGTAAACTGAACTGATGTACAATAAGGCTTTAGAGGTAATATGTCATATGCTTTGACTGTGTAATTTTAGTTATATACAAGTTTGTCAAGTTACAATGAAGATGGATTCACTAGATTATATGATAGTTTCATTATAAAGTCTAATACATCAATGTATTTTTATCTTATTCTTATAAGTGTCATTTAGTAAGTGAGAGATTTATCACACAATATGCGAAATGGGTAGTTTGTAAGAACTATTAGTATTGATTGTTTTCGTGGATAAAACATTTACATGCAATCTTATGTTTAAGCTTGCTATCAAATTTCTCAAGTCAAATGTTCGAGTTACAGATAGTCATAATTCAAGTATATATTTTTATAATTGAAATAGCCCACGAACCGGTAAACAACCAAGATAAAGGAGATATGGATTCTTAATAGCCTCGTCATACACACATAAAATAGAATAATAGTGAAAACAGATCCCTCAGTAGAAGCAGTAACAATATAATATCAACGAGAACATTCAATAACATATATTATATGTAAAATAACAAGAAGATATAAGTAGATATAGAAAATAAACATGTTTTAATCAGAGTTTAAAAAATAGTATGTTTTAATATATACAATTGATGAGTGCTCAAAAAGCACTAAAATAACCATGATTTTATGCACATTAATTGATTAATATATATATATTTATATGTTTTATCATATATTTATATATATTTGTCTTTTTCGGAATCACGGGTATTTTTATTGTTTTTCAGATATTTTGGCTTAAAAACGTAACTTAAAGACTCAAAGAGGAATACTGGAAGCAATACATCACAAATATATTAATAAATAAATGGGAAAAGATCAATAAATAAGGAAAAATTGGATAAAATGGGTCAAAAAGGTCAAAAATGTCAAAAAGGAGAAAATCGCGCCGCCGCGCGCGTCCCTGCGCGCCCAGCTGCCCTCCGCGCGCGCCGACGCCCATTTCGCCCCATTTTTCACGTGCAGCCGCCCATGACGTCATGCTGACATCATCAATGACCTCAGCATTTGCACTCCGCGTTTTAACATTTTTTCACTCATTTTTTTCTCTCCATCCTCACCTATAAATACCCCACTTCCCTTCACTTCTAAACAGACCTCAAAACCATTCTTCTCTTCTCTTTCTTTCTCTCATTTCTTAGTTTTTAAGCTTTTCTTAGTTTTTAGTTGTTCTTAGTTAATTTCTCTTAGTTTTAGAGTTCTTCCCTTTTTGGGAAGAACTAATTATGTTTTTGTAATTTATTAGCTTTTTAATTAAATAAATGGGTGTGCAAATTCCGCTTGGAGGTTTTCCAGCAACGGGAATAGCATCGAAGTTCTGTAAGGATTTTATTTTCTTTACAGTTATTTTTTATGCTTTATTCTTACATGTTATATTTAATTTGTCTGTGATTAAATTTAACTCTGCTGGCTGTTTATAAACATGATTTAATAATAACGTTGTTATGCTTATAAATATTAAATAGGTAAAAATCTCTAAAATGAATTGATTTTATTTTTTATTCAAGATTTTATATTAAGAATGTTAGAGAGAAATATATTATTTTTCATTACAAACTTAAATCCGAAAATTAGATTTTAAGGTTTAGTTATCCGGTCTAATTTAGAGTAGTGCTCTTTTATTTGTTGGTACAATCGCCCGGTAGTTAGAATGAAACTCTATTTCAAAAGTTTTTATAAGAATTATTATCTGAAAATGTATTGACAACATGTTTTCAGTAGTGGTTTTAAAACTTGAAAGTTAGTACTCGGATAACTAAATTCGTAAGTTTAATTTGAACACCTTGAATAAAGTTTAAACTGTCTAACCCCACCAAAGGTGGCATTTAAATGGTTCATTTTCAATCTCTTAGAAAAAGAAATTAATTTAATTAACCAAATTAGTTATCAACCCCACCCATAGGTGTTAATTGATTTGTTTAATTAACAAAGAATATCTAACCCCACCAAAGGTGGTATTCATATAAAAAAGAGAGAATCAATAAATATCAATTCGTATCTTTAATAACCTAAATAATATGAGCAAGCATAATTAACTTAATTATTATATCCATAAATACTCTATTGTTTTAACAGATAAAATTTGCATAAATGTTTATTGAATCTATGTTTATTTTTATGTAATTAGATTAAAAACACAAAATCCAAAATATCATGACAGGATGTTTAGGATTTAATTTCGTTTTTAAAAGTTTGAATAATAAATTAAAAACCACATACATTCCTTCCTTAGATCGACCTTGGGAGTATACTTACCATTTTCTACAAAATGATTCGTGCACTTGCGAGAGTTTTATAAATAGATAAAACCAAATGAACGGGCAGGATCGGCGATGTCGGTTTTGCCCCGATCAAGTTTTTGGCGCAGTTGCCGGGCAAGGAATAGCGTTTTTAAATTATTTACCAAAATTTTAAAAACTTTTTGTGTTGTAAATAATTGTGATTTTTTTTTATTAAAAAAAAATAAAAAATTTTGTTGTTTGTGAAAAGTAAAAAAAAAAATTCAAATTTCAATTTCATAATAAATAAATAAAAAATATAGCATTAATAATAAAATAATTTTGAATTTTGAAATTTGAAATTTGAAGTAAAAAAAAGTAAATAAATTTTAAATTAAATTAATAAATAAATAAGAATAAAAAAATAATAAAAATAATAAAAATAATAAAAAAATAATAAAAATAATAAAAAATAATAATAATAAATAATAAATAAATAATAAATAAATAATAAATAAATAATAAATAAATAATAAATAAATAATAAATAAATAAATAAAAATTTTAAAAAAATAAACCTTTCATAAATTGTAAAATAAATTTTTGTTCGTAAATAGTAAAAAAAAATAAAATAATAAAATAATAAATAAAAAAATAATATTTTTTTAAAATTGTAAATTTCATAAAAAAAAACTTACCATTCATAAATAGTAAAAAAAATAAAAATAAATAAAAAATTAAATTTCAAAATTCATAAAAAAAGGTTATAGTTCATGAATAGTAAAAAAAAATTTCAAAAAATAAAAGATAAAAAATTAATAAAAAAAACATTAAGTAAATAAAATTTAAACTTTTTTAATTTTAATAAATTTGACTTAGGGTTTAACTAGTTTTTGTTTAGTGTTTTGTATTAAATACCATGTAAATTTTCTCTAAATTTTTGTGTGGTTATTATTTTGTTGACAGGAGTTTTAAATTTACGTTTTCAATAGTCTATGCGTGGTAGGAGATCCTTAGGAAACCCTCTTACACCATATGTAGATAATATTCATAAATTTAAACAAGTGTCAACAATACTGGATTCCAACCACCAATCTGTTTTTGAGCCAAACGTAGAACCAAACCTTAGTCCTTTACTAGAACCAAAAGAAATGACAGAAAACCAACATGTTAGGGAAACCACCATGAAGGAGTTTGCAAGACCAGTGATTGGCACGGCAACTGCCGCTATCCAGTTGGGTGAAGCTGCTCGGAATTATGACCTAAAAAATAATCATTTTTCTATGCTTCCTTCCTTTTATGGGCTTCCCAATGAAGATTCTCTTTCCTTCATTAGAGACTTCTATGCTACGGTCCAAACCTTCCCCCTCGGTATTCTAAACGAGGATCAACTTCGAATGAGATGTTTCCCCTACACCTTAAAGGATAAGGCCAAAGCTTGGTTAATGTCACTTCCCCCAGGTTCTCTGATGACATGGGAGAACATTTATAATAAATTCATGGGAAAATTCTATTCCCACCAAAAAACATCAGAGTTGAGAGGAAAGATTGCTACTTTCTCTCAGATGGAAGGAGAACCATTCCATGAAGCTTGGGATAGGTTCAAAATGTTTCTCACTCAATGTCCCCATCACAGCTTTCCCTTACAGTTGCAGAACCAATTCTTTTACGATGGACTTACACAACAATGTCAGTTCATTGTCGACAACGCTGCAGGAGGAGCAATGGGAGAAAAGACTGCCTCAGAGACGTACAACCTTTTTGAGATGTTGGGTGCTAATTCCCAACAGAAAAGCTCACGAGTAAGAAAAGTTGGAGTTCATGAAATCGATTCCAACACTGAAGTTCAACAACAACTTGTTCAACTGACCAAGCAAGTTGCCCTTCTCACTACACAAACCAACACCAATAATGAACAGTATGGTTTGTATGGCAACATGGGACATGGTACTGAAGCCTGTCCATACCAAGGAGAAACAACAGCTCGACCTGAACAGGTTAATGTATTGGGAGCATATCAACAGAGACCAAGGTATGACCCCAATTCAAATACCTACAATCCTGGGTGGAGAAATCATCCGAACTTCTCCTGGAGGCAAAACAACCCTCCTTTCACTCAGAGCTCAAATCAGCCAGGCCAGTAATTCCACCCACCTATCCCAAGAAGCATTCCCAATAAATCAACCTTGGAGGACAACTTGAATTCTTTTATTCAAGTTTGTAGAGATAACCAATTCAAAACCAATCAACGGTTGGATTCTAAGGAAGCTTCTATGAAAAAGGTGGAAGTTCAAGTAGAACAGTTAGTTGAACATTTACAAAAACAAAGCAAAGACTAATTTGATGGTCAAATGGGGTAAAATAAATTCAATGAAGATGAGACATTGAGTTTGTCATTCTGTAATCTCCAAGCAACGTCTTACTAGAAGACGATAAATTTTAGTCCTACATGGGAGGTCACCCATTATTGTATTTTCCTTTGTTTTAGTTTTATTTTGTGTGTAATAAAATTCAAATGAAATAAATTTGTTTATTTCAAAAATTGTGTCCATTCTTTAAATTTAGCATAAAAAAAAAAAAAAATTAAAAAAAAATTAAAAATTAAAAATTAAAAATTAAAAAAAAAATTTTACACCTTTTTGCTTTAAGCTTGTACATTTTGTCAAGTGAGAAATCTTTCTAAATGATATCTACTATTTTTTAAGAGCTAAATGTTGATAGGAGGAGGATCAATTTCAACTACAAATAACCATGGGAGATGCTGAAGATAGGTGGAAAATGATGAAGGACTATACAATGCCAATCATTGGCAATGTAACTTCTGGCATACAATTACAAGAGGCTGCAAGGAATTATGAATTAAAAAAGATTCATTATTCTTTGTTGCCTTCCTTTTATGGTGTCCCTAATGAAGATCCTTTGCATTTCATTCGAGAATTCTATGCTATTGTCCAAACCTTTCCACTACATGCAATTAATGAAGATCAACTTAGGATGAGGTGTTTTCCTTACACCCTCAAGGATAAAGCTTGGTCATGGTTCATTACTCTACAATCGGGTTCTCTAAAAACTTGGGAGGTAGTATATGAAATTTTTATGGGTAGGTTCTATTCCCATCAAAATACTGTTGACTTAAGGACGAAGATAGCAACATTTTCTCAAATGTATGAAGAGCCCTTTCATGAAGCTTGGGAACGATTCAAACTCCTTTTCATTCAATGTCATAATCATAGCTTTCCATTGCAACTACAAAACCAATTCTTTTATGATGGTTTGACACTGCAGAGTCAATACATGGTTGATAATGCTACTGGAGGTGCTGTGGGAGAAAAAACTGCAGAGGAAGCCTATAATCTTTATGAGCTGTTGGGTTCTAATTCCCAACAAAGAAGTGCTAGAAGGAGAGCAAGAGTCAATGAAGTTGGCTCCAATAATGAGATAACCTTGCAACTTGCTGAATTGACTAAACAAGTGCAACTTCTTACTACCCACCAAATGCCAAATCAAGAGGTGTGTGAAGTGTGTTTTTCAATTGGGCATGGTACTCATAATTGTTCAAGTACTTGTGATTCTAGTGTCAATTCCATAGAGGAAGTCAAATCCTTTCAAAGGTATCATCCAAACACCTATAATCACCCTAACCATCATTGGAAGCAAAACAATTACCCAGTCTATACCCAATCTTTCAATCCAACCTTAGAGGATAGCTTGAATGCTTTTATTCAAGTTAGTTGTGACAACCAATTGATAAATAATCAAAGATTGAACACCATGGAGGCTTCGGTTAAAAGAATTGAATCTAAAATTGGGCAACTGGCTGAACAAATGCAAAAGAAAGAACCAGGAAAGTTGCCCAGTCAACCAGAACAAGCAAAGGATGTAAGAACCCTTCGAAGTGGTAAGGTAGTCAATACCAGTTTACCTGAAATCTCTAACAATTTACCTTGTAGTTCAGGTAACAAAGAAGGTGATATTCTAGTCTCACAAAAAGGAGAAATAAGTGTTAAACTTAACAAGCCTTCTGAAAAACTCATTGGAGAGTCATCTGACATCCCCAAAATTCAAAAGACAACAGAACCACACCAGTTGCAAGTACCTTTTCCACATCGATTAAAAGAATCCAAACAAGATAAGCAATTCTATGATCTTTTTAATATGCTCTCTAAAGTAAATATCAATTTACCATTATTAGAAGTGATCATGAATGTGCCCTCATATGCTAAGTTTTTCAAAGATTTGAACACTAAGAAAAGGAGGTATGAACTGAATGAACGAGTAGTAGTATCAAAAATTTCTAGCGCTGTACTTCAGCACAAACTACCCCCTAAGTTAAAAGACTCTGGAAGTTTTATTATAAACATAACTATGGGGGATAGGAAGGTTGCTAAAGCAATGCTTGATTTAGGTGCTAGTATAAATTTGATGTCTTACTCTATATTCTTACAGCTCAATCTAGGAGATTTAAAACCAACAACTATGTCCCTTCAACTTGCAGATAGATCTCTTAAGTATCCAAAGGGAATAGTTGAGGATGTATTGGTACAAGTAGACAAATTGATAATACCTGTTGACTTTGTGGTTCTGGATATGCAAGAAAATCCAGCATTGGACAAAGAGCACACAATATTACTTGGTAGACCATTTATGGCAACTACTAAAACTATTATTGATGTCCAAGATGGAAAATTGACAATGACAGTCTTAGGAGAAACTGTTCATTTTAAAGTTTTTGATTCTTCACCTTTTCCTTCTATTTCTGCCATCGATGAAATATTCGATGTTGACCCTTTGGATAATCTTGTCCAAAGCACCTTTTTCCAAACCAGAATAGAAGACAAGCTTGAGACTGTTCTTACACTTGAAGAGGTCAAAGAAGATTTAGATGAGGAAATTAAGGGGTACCTTGAACAACTAGACAATGATGAAGTAATGACAAAATCTAGTACACTTTTAAATCTACCCAGTTCTTCATCTAGTAAAGAGGCCAATCCACTTGAACTTGAACTCAAAGACTTACCTGAGCACTTAAAATATGTGTTTTTGGGAGAAGGGGAAACTTATCCAGTGATAATTTCTTCAACCTTGACCAAAACCCAAGAAAAGGAACTCATCAAAGTGCTTGAACAGTTTAAGAAATCTATAGGTTGGAGTATCGGGGATATAAGAGGCATTAGTCCTACAATGTGTATGCACAAGATCAACTTGGAGGATGGTGCTAAACCTGTACGAGAAGCCCAAAGAAGACTAAACCCAAATATGCAAGAGGTAGTTAAGAAAGAAATTCTTAAATTGTTGGAAGAAGGGATTATCTATCCTATTGCGGATAGTAAGTGGGTTAGTCCAGTGCATGTGGTACCAAAGAAATCTGGGATAACAGTTGTTAAAAATGACAAAAGTGAATTAGTGCCCACTAGAATAATCACTGGATGGAGAATGTGTATAGATTTTAGGAAACTAAATTTATATACTAAAAAGGATCACTTTCCTCTTCCATTCACTGACCAAATGTTGGAAAGATTAGCTGGGCACGAATTTTACTGTTTTTTTAGATGGATTGTCTGGATATTATCAAGTACCCATAGCACTAGAAGATCAGGAGAAGACCACATTTACATGTCCTTTTGGGACATTTGCTTTTCGAAAAATGCCATTTGGGTTATGCAATGCCCCTGCCACTTTCCAAAGATGCATGATATCTATTTTCTCGGACATGGTGGAAAAATTCATTGAGATTTTCATGGACGATTTCTCTGTCTTTGGGAACTCATTTGATGATTGCTTACATAAATTGATTTTGGTTTTAGAAAGATGCATTGAATGCAATCTCACCCTTAGTTGGGAGAAAAGTCATTTTATGGTTCAACAAGGGATAGTTTTAGGACATATAATTTCAAACAAGGGTATTGAAGTTGATAAAGCAAAAGTTGAATTGATATCCAAACTACCTCCCCCTACATCTGTGAAGGGGATAAGAAGCTTCTTAGGACATGCAGGATTTTACAGACGATTTATTAAAGATTTCTCTAAAATAAGTCGTCCCTTATGTAACTTGCTATCAAAGGATGTTTATTTTGATTTCAACAATGATTGTCTTATTGCCTTTAATACCTTAAAAGAGAAACTAACATCTACCCCTGTTATTATGGCACCAAACTGGTCTTTACCTTTTGAAATAATGTGTGATGCTTCTGATTATGCTATAGGAGCAGTCTTGGGACAAATAGTGGATAAGCGTTTGCATGTCATCTACTATGCTAGCAAAACACTCAATGATGCCCAAATGAATTATACCACCACTGAAAAGGAATTCTTGGCTATAGTGTTTTCTTTAAACAAATTTCGGTCTTATTTAGTAGGATCTAAAGTGATTGTGCATTCTAATCATGATGCTTTAAGATACCTATTAAGTAAACCAAATGCCAAGCCAAGATTAATCAGGTGGGTCTTACTCTTACAAGAATTTGACTTAGAAATCAAGGATAAGAAAGGCAGTGAAAACTTAGTAGCTGACCATTTGTCTAGGTTGATTTCTGACTTCAACTCTCTTAAAAATGAGAGTAATGAAGATATAGTTGAAACATTTCCTGATGAACAGTTATTTTCAATAGGTCCTAACCCATGGTATGCTGATATTGTAAATTATCTTGCCACCGGTGTTTTGCGACCTAACACTTCATATCAGGACAAGAAAAGGTTTTTTAAAACTATTAAGGACTATTTTTGGGATGACCCTTATTTATACAAGATTGGTCAAGATCAAGTCATCCGAGATGTGTACGAAGAAGAACATAAGAGCATTTTAACTTTTTGTCATGAACTTCATTGTGGGGGCCATTTTGGTGGTGAAAAGACAAAGACGTAAGGTACTACAAATGGATTATTTTGGCCCACTCTTTTTAAAGATGCTCATATGTTTTGTGCACAATGTGATAGATGTCAAAGAACAGGAAACATAAGCAAAAGAGATGAAATGCCTTTGACATCTAATTTAGTTGTTGAACTCTTTGATGTATGGGGGATTAACTTTATGGGTCCTTTTCGCCCATCTAATGGTTTTCAATACATTTTGGTTGGTGTGGATTATGTATCCAAGTGGGTAGAAGCTATCCCCACTAAAACCAATGATGGTAATGTTGTTGTTAAATTCTTGAAGGATTTAATATTCAGTAGGTTCGGAATGCCTAGAGCCATAATAAGTGATGAAGGTAGCCATTTTTGTAACAAGATCTTTGATGGAGTACTAAACAAGTACAACATCACACATAAAGTAGCTACTCCATATCATCCTCAAACTTCTGGTTTAGTGGAAGTAAGTAATAGGCAAATTAAAGGAATATTGGAACGCACTGTGCGTCCTTCAAGGAAGGATTGGGCATTTAAGTTAAATGATGCCTTATGGGCATACCGCACTGCTTACAAAACACCTATTGGGATGAGCCCTTACCGGTTAATCTTTGGGAAAGCGTGCCACCTTCCAGTTGAACTTGAACACAAGGCTTACTGGGCAATTAAAGAGTTAAACATGGATTTAGATAAAGCAGGACAAAAATGGTTACTCCATCTTAATGAGTTGGAATAAATTAGGAACGAAGCCTATGAGAATGCCAAATTATACAAAGAGCGTACTAAGCGCTATCATGACAAGAGGCTAGTTCCTAAGATTCTTCACCCTGGAATGAAAGTTCTTTTATTTAACTCTCGTTTGAGATTGTTTCCAGGAAAGCTGAGATCAAGATGGGATGGACCATTCAAAATAGTTCAGGTATTTGCACATGGAGTAGTAGAACTATTAGATTCCAAGACACAGAAAACATTCAAAGTCAATGGGCATCATGTGAAGCCTTATTTAGAAGAACCAAACAACATTGCTGAAATGGATTGCATTTGGCTGAGTAACCCTTAGCACCATAAAGTTACGTCTTGCTAAGACGTTAAAGTAAGGTCTGGATGGGAGCGAACTCATCATTTTAGGTAATTTTTTGTTATTTGTTTTATATACTTAATTTTATTGTTTATTTTAGTTTAATTATATGTGAATAATTTTTAAATTGTTAAAACTAAAAATATTTGTTGAGTTGTTAGAAGTTCACAGCAATCTGTCTGTATACACTTTAATGATGAATATGATGAATGCACCTGCATTTCTCCATTACTACTTACACATTCTTAAGAAATAAGTAATTTTTCTTCTCTTTTCTCTTTATCTTTAATTTATAGTTGTTACATTGAGGACAATGTAAGTTCTAGGTTGGGGGTGGTGAAAAGTTACCATGCTTAATTAGAAAAGAAAAAAAAGATTTAACAATTTAAAAATTCAAAAAAAAATTTCAAAAAAAAAATTATTAATTTTTTCTTTTTTATGTTCACATCTTCATTTTTTGTGTTTGGTTTTATTTTCCTTATGTGATTTAGTAATTTTTGGAATTAAAAAAAAATTCACAAAAATTTATCATTTCTTTAAATCAAATTTAAGTAAATAGTTAAGTCTTTTGTACTGTTAGATTAATTTTTGAAAACATATCATGAAATATTATGTAATTATTTTTGAAAATTAGTTAATTTTTGTCATAACTAGTATTTCTTGATAAGATGTAGAAATTATATTAAACCCAAAATCAGTGTTTATGAATTTGTTTTAGTAGAGACTACCTTTGTGAGATATAATTTGAGCCTAATTTCCCTTATTCAGAGTGAAATATATATTTTTTCTACTCCAAACACATTTCTTATTTCTTCAAATTTTTAGATGATCTCTATAGGCATTAACATTGAATGTATGAATTTTTTCTCATCTTAATAGAGTGTTGTATATTTTTTTTTATTATTTTTGCTTAGATTAAATGATTTGAGTAGAAATTGATAGTATATGCTTTTATCTCATTCATGCATAACTGCTACAAAAAAAAGACATATCTGGGGGTACCTAAACCAAGATCAAACAAAAAAGCCACAAAATTAACCACTCACCAAAATCCTAAAAAAAAATGTACAATCTGTACATGGGTTGACTCTCTAAAAAAAATGATATATATTGAAAAGTATCTTCAGAAAAATATAGAGAGATAAAGAATATATAGTATAATCTACATATTATGACCCATATTACCCAAAATTCAAAAAAAATGTACAATCTGTACATGGGTTGACTCTCTAAACAAATGATATATATTGAAAAATATCTTCAGAAAAATATAGAGAGAAAGAATATATAGTATAATCTACATACTATGACCCACATTGCCTACAAAGTTGTGAGTAAAGGCTAATTACAAAAGAAAGATATAGGAAGTAATTCCCTAAAAAGTCATTGCACTTTCTTCATTTGTAAAAGGCATATATCTTGAAATTTTTTCTTAATGAGTTTGATTTATGCATGAAAATAATTTTTATATATGATATCTTTATAATTTATACATTTGATTCCTTCCATGAGATCAACGTAAAAATAACACTTTGAGCCTTTCTTCTTTATACATATGCGAACATATTAGTTCATTTCTATACATCAACTCTTTCGCATATAAATTAGTATGAGTGTTTGAACCCATAGGATTCAGTGTTTTGAGAGTATTGACTTGTGAGGAATAGAGTCGAAGCGAATTCAGATTTATGACACTGAAACTGGGTGAAATTAAATTGATACATTTTTTATATGAAATATGAAAATGATTTCCGACTAATTATTATAATAAATCATGATTGTTTAAAAAGATTAAAATAACTTATGCTTGAGATTTTAATTATGATCTTAAAGGAGATTAAAAAGTATGAGACATTTTTGTGATATGTTGTTTTCTTTTATTCTTAAACGTTAATTTTTGATTTTGTTGTAATTTTAGTTTTTAAGTTGATTGTTGTTATTATTTCTTTTAATTTTTACATTTAGTTCAATGTTTGTGGGTATCATTACTGAAAACCCTCACGAGACTCAAACTCGTCCACTATGGCAACCTAGGGGTTTAAAGGCTTGTTGCATAGGCTAAATGCAACCGTGTCAATCTACGGAAGTGATTTAGGATAGTTTAATTTATAGTTTTTATCGCTTCTCTTGCTAAGGGACTAGCAAGAAGCTGGTTGGGGGTTGTGATGAGTGCTCAAAAAGCACTAAAATAACCATGATTTTATGCACATTAATTGATTAATATATATATATTTATATGTTTTATCATATATTTATATATATTTGTCTTTTTCGGAATCACGGGTATTTTTATTGTTTTTCAGGTATTTTGGCTTAAAAACGTAACTTAAAGACTCAAAGAGGAATACTGGAAGCAATACATCACAAATATATTAATAAATAAATGGGAAAAGATCAATAAATATGGAAAAATTGGATAAAATGGGTCAAAAAGGTCAAAAATGTCAAAAAGGAGAAAATCGCGCCGCCGCGCCCCAGCGCCCAACCGTGCGCGCAGTAGCCCCAGTCTCGTGCCAAGCCGCGCGTGCCTTGCCCCAGATCCGCGCACGCCCGCGCGCGCCATTACTGTTCACGCACGCGTCCCTGCGCGCCCAGCTGCCCTCCGCGCGCACCGACGCCCATTTCGCCCCATTTTTCACGTGCAGCCGCCCATGACGTCATCAATGACCTCATTATTTGCACTCCGCGTTTTCACATTTTTTTAACATTTTTTCACTCATTTTTTTCTCTCCATCCTCACCTATAAATACCCCCCTTCCCTTCACTTCTAAACAGACTTCAAAACCATTCTTCTCTTCTCTTTCTTTCTCTCATTTCTTAGTTTTTAGTTGTTCTTAGTTAATTTCTCTTAGTTTTAGAGTTCTTCCCTTTTTGGGAAGAACTAGTTATGTTTTTGTAATTTATTAGCTTTTTGATTCAATAAATGGGTGTGCAAATTCCGCTTGGAGGTTTTCCAGCAACGGGAATAGCATCGAAGTTCTGTAAGGATTTTATTTTCTTTACAGTTATTTTTTATGCTTTATTCTTACATGTTATATTTAATTTGTCTGTGATTAAATTTAACTCTGCTGGCTGTTTATAAACATGATTTAATAATAACGTTGTTATGCTTGCGAAATATTAAATAGGTAAAAATCTCTAAAATGAATTGATTTTATTTTTATTCAAGATTTTATATTAAGAATGTTAGAGAGAAATATATTATTTTTCATTACAAACTTAAATCCGAAAATTAGATTTTAAGGTTTAGTTATCCGGTCTAATTTAGAGTAGTGCTCTTTTATTTGTTGGTACAATCGCCCGGTAGTTAGAATGAAACTCTATTTCAAAAGTTTTTATAAGAATTATTATCTGAAAATGTATTGACAACATGTTTTCAGTAGTGGTTTTAAAACTTGAAAGTTAGTACTCGGATAACTAAATTCGTAAGTTTAATTTGAACACCTTGAATAAAGTTTAAACTGTCTAACCCCACCAAAGGTGGCATTTAAATGGTTCATTTTCAATCTCTTAGAAAAAGAAATTAATTTAATTAACCAAATTAGTTATCAACCCCACCCATAGGTGTTAATTGATTTGTTTAGTTAACAAAGAATATCTAACCCCACCAAAGGTGGTATTCATATAAAAAAGAGAGAATCAATAAATATCAATTCGTATCTTTAATAACCTAAATAATATGAGCAAGCATAATTAACTTAATTATTATATCCATAAATACTCCACTATTTTAACAGATAAAATTTGCATAAATGTTTATTGAATCTATGTTTATTTTTATGTAATTAGATTAAAAACACAAAACCCAAAATATCGTGACAGGATGTTTAGGATTTAATTTCGTTTTTAAAAGTTTGAATAATAAATTAAAAACCACATACATTCCTTCCTTAGATCGACCTTGGGAGTATACTTATCATTTTCTACGAAATGATTCGTGCACTTGCAAGAGTTTTATAAATAGATAAAACCAAATGAACGGGCAGGATCGGCGATGTCGGTTTTGCCCCGATCAACAATTTAAACTCATATTATACTAGCACAATAACAAAACATGTATAATACACGATGTAATGAGATAAACTTACATATAGACTGTATCTATGTGATAACGTTCTCGAGTTGCTTGAGATAACCACTCAGTAACAAACAATTCACTAATTAATAAAATAGTTAAAACTCTAAACGAAATAAAATTACTATTATCTCTATCAATTAGAACCTCTATTCAAATTGCTTATTGATGTTTTTGCAACTTTTTGGTTCGACACACGAACCTGACTCTCTTTCATAACTGACACCACCCGATGTGATGTGATCAAGTACCATTGAACAATAATATGTAGAATGATCTAACACAACTTTTGAATACTTCTCACATAAAGATGTACTCACTCACCATGTAAAAATAGTTACTGTCACTATTCTATGCTCACACTAACGTATAACAATTATTGAAATACTTTCAAAGTAATTAGTAAATATAGAATTCAAATTAATAAAAATTTTGATAGAATTTTGACCGATTTTTGAATTAAATAATAAATTAATAAGTAGGTATTTATAGTAATCGATCGGTTACCTTACCAGCCACATTGCCAAGGGTGGTGGCGAGTTCCACAACTATAGTAACAAGGTGCAAAAAATTTATATATTTTTTATTTTTAAAAATATTGGGTAAGATTCGCAAATATTCTCATAAAAAATAAGCCAAAAAATCACGAGTAAAAACATTGGCATAAATATACTCGTATACAAAGTGTACCTATCTGTGTGTACGTGTGAATTACTGATCCGTAGTAAACAACCTTACATAAAAAAAATAAAAACACTAAGTAAAATAAAACAGATATCATATTTTGTACACATACAATTAACACACAAATATGAGTACAACGAGACTTATAATAACTATTACACATAGTATTATACTTATACATTCAATAACACATATTCATAATACTTGAAATTATTTTTATTAATAAAATATTTATTTAAACTCAAGTTAGTTTATGAAATTACTACTTAGTCTTTTCTTAAATGTATTTTAATATTTTTAATAAATGTCTTAGTCTTTTCTTAAATGTATTTTAATATTTTTAAGAAATGTCTTAAAATTGATTTATTATTTTATTAAAATTTTAATAAAATTTAGATAATAAATTTTAAAAATAATTATTTTTAATATTATTTGGTTATATATATAGAGAGAGAGATAGATGATAAAAAAACATTCAAGAAAATACTATTATCATCGACGTCATTAGACAGCGGCCTTAGAAAATCAATTGATGTTACTTGCTAAGTTAATTTGGTTAGTTGAGAACTAATTAATATATTACAATAAAATGGGATTGAATTGATTTTTATCACTCACGTACATATTTACCGGTCTATCAGTTTTTTTGTTAACTTTATTTAAGTTATTAAATTATAAATTAATAAAATTTAAAAATAACATATTTTATAATTTATATATATAAATCACTTTTTTTTTTAATTAATAAATTATTATCACTTCACCCAAAGAAATATTGTAAATTTAATTAGCTTGTTTCGAAGAAAAGGAAATAAAATGCTTGGCACCTAACCCAGGTATGCTTTCCGATTATCTGGAGGTATTTCGATGAATACCGGATGACTTGTGTTGTTTGTCGTAAATAAATGCATGTTAAATTTAAGAGATTTTAAATGACGCTTAATATTTATATATTGTATATAATAAATAAATAACTTTTTATAAAAAAAAAATCTGATATTACTTACAATAATCATTATTATAAAAATTATCTTTTGAGATGATAATTTTTCAATAGCAATCACCACTTATATAGATGTTTTAAAGATATAATTTTTTAAAACTATTAATAAGTAAAATAACAACCGTTCTAAAAGTTACAATTACTTTAAAAGATTTTTATAGACATTTTTAGAAATATTTTTAGAGACAATTAATAACCATTCCAAAACACTTTTAGGAACATTTTTAAACTTACGTTAAAAACGTTCCTAAATTTTTTTTATAAATTTTCATTAACAACCATTCCAAAATACATTTTTACAAACGATAGAATGTTTTTCATATTTAGAACCATTAAAAATCTTTTTATTGTTATAATGAATATTACACAATATATTTCTTATTCTATCATTGTGTATAATTTGACCAAATATTTTCTATTTTATTATATTTTAATTTTATTTAACTATTTTTTTTTCTATTTTTTAAACATATATTTTTTTAAAAAAGACTTATTAGATTTTTTTCTCATACTACATTAATAATTTAACTCTATACTATGTAAATATTTATAGAGTTCATAAACAATACAAACTATCAAATCATAAAAAATATATTAACTAAAAAAAAGAAGAAGATAAATTTCATATTATTTATAAACATTATATTAATATCATTCTTTTAAGTAAACAATATCTTTTTTACTCTAACATCAAAATATAATCTATGTAAAAATTCAAATATAAAATTAACTCTCTTCTTAATAATTTAATCTTTTAACAGAATTGATTATTAACTCTTATTTAATATATTGTTAAAGCTTAAGTTCTTAGGTTCTAATCTTTGTTATTCTAATTTTTTTACGATTATTAAAGAAAATATTAAAAAAAATCATATCAACTAAATATAGTGTTAAGACTCAAACATAATATAATATGATATTCATTCCGTTTACTCACAACTTAAACTTTTAAAATAATTAATTATTAATTCTATTCTAACATATTTATTTATTTTAAAAGTGATTTGAAATGAAGTGGGTTAAAGATAAACATTATAACATTTTACATAAAATTATTAGTAGTAATTAATTTAATTAACAAGAGAATATGCATCCTAAACTACTTATTTTAAAATTAAAAATTACTTATTTTTCGTTAAATCATAAATATATTTATCAAACTTTTAAAACAGCTCATCAAACCATTTTCAAACAAAAAAAAAATGTTACAAACCAACCTTCTTATTGATAAATACGGTGATACTCAAATAAAAATTCTTAAAATTAAAAATGTAGTCATTTGAAATAATGTTAAGTTTGGGATGTATAATAGTATTTTTTTTTTTGTTCTTGACATCTTCAACGTACGCAGCCTCTCACACCACGTGTACAAATATGTATCACTTACCCATACGTCCAGCCATGCACAGTCTTGCCATGTTCCCCTTTATCCAAACTCAGCTTTGCTGTAAGCTTCAATAACACAATCTTTACTGTCACATTTTAGTCTTTCAATAATATATCAGATATGATGTTACCTCCACCGGTTGAGCGTAGCCAGTTGACAAACTGGGCTCCATACAAGATGGCATTGTAATCATCGGTGTAACTACAAGCGATTAGAGGAACACACTTAGGGTGACTTAAATTTTAAGTTAAATATTTATGAAATTATATATATATATATATATATATATATAATATAAAATTAATATATGCTTATTTGAATCTTTATTTATAAGATTTTATCATTCAAATTCAATAATTTAAATATATATAACATTTTTTTATTAAAAATAATTAATATTATTATTTTATTTATATGTTGTCTAAATCTGCCCTGATTATAGCCTTATGGGTAGGATGCAGTTTAAAATTTGATAAATATATGTATTTATATTGAATTAAGTAAGTTATAAAACAACTTATTCGAATTAGTTGGTAAAATAAAAAATTGAGCAGCTATATGTGCCAGGACCTTTTTCCAAAAATAAAAAATAATAAAAATAATTGTTACATCGATGAAAAAAAAACCAACTAGTTTGTTACCGAGTCATCAATTGTTAACTTCGGTTTATTATAATTAATTTCGGATGTAAATAGTATTATTTTTTTATTTTTTTCCATCAGAAACATTTTTTATTGACATAAGGAACGAGTTCTAAAAAGAAACATTTAGGATAAATTTGATACGTTATATTTAATAATAAGTTAAATATATTGAAATAAAATATATTAAATTATATTTTATTTGATTTATATAATTTTCGGTGAAAAGTTATATAATGTAATGGAATAAGATTAATTATAAATATTTTAATTAAATAATATATATTTAAAATATTTTTATTATAAAATTTATGTAAATTAATATTTAATTTATTTTTATATTTTTTAATTTGAGATGAAAAAAAATCAATACATATAATTTTATAATTAAAAATACATAAAAATAAAGTTAAGTGTTAAATACCGATCTTGGTTGTACGAAATTTTTATATTATCGTATTATTTTTATATTTAATGGAATATTTGATTTTACAATAAAATGCATAATAATAAAAAAAAATTATATAATTAATATCTTTAATATCGTGTAACAAATATATTTTAATTGTTAATAAGTATTTTTCATATTGTCCTCGGAATTGAACACGGGAAAGAAGGAGATCGAGGAGGACTCCATTTTTTTATCTTTATAGAAAGAGTCGGGATCGAAGTTAAAAGCTCCAACATGTCTACTATGTATGAAGTTAAAAAAAAAAAATAATAGAATATTACTCTGCGTTTTTGATCAATTAGTAGGTGTTAATTATAAAGTGGATTAATTAAGATAAAAGTCACCTTAATTAAGCTTGTAATGTGTTAGTTAGGTGTAGTATTTTAACTTGGTACAAATGACAGATCATGATTGAGATATGTGATTAGGTATATATATTCATGACTAATTGATATCAATTGTTAGAACCACATGCAATAATTCAAATTTCTTTAATTCAAAACATGGCTCAAAGATATTAAAGGGATCGATGAACGTTCATTCATGTCGAAAAAATTAGATTTGTCTTATTCTACACATTACATTTATCCTATACAATTGTATATTAATTTAAATTAATATGCATAATTCATTACATAATAATTTTTTATTAACAAATTATGCGACCTATAAATTCATACCATTTCAAATTAAAAATTATAATATGTTAGGTTTAAATAATAGAATTATAAATTAAATTTAGATAATAATTAATAATTTTAACTTAAAAATATGAAAAATAATTTATTATTTTATTATTATGCATTATAAATTTTGATTATTTGTAATAAAATTATTAAAAGAATCTTATAAAATCTTCAAATAAATATAAAAAATATTATATTTTAATATATATAATATGTTCAAATTTATGTACAATTGAAAAGTTAATTCTATAACCAAATCATTTTAATTTTTTATTTTTATAAAAATATAAAAAAAAGTAAAAAGTGTAATAAGATTAACGATTATTTAAAAAAAATAAAAAATATGAAATATAATAAAATTAACGATTGATATTAACGTATAATAAATTATAGGTAAAATATTTTTTCATTCTATGTCTTGTAAATTTTAAAAATTTATATTCAATTAAATCTAAACATTACGTACAAATCATTCACAGTTCTTCCAAATTTACAAATTAATCGGGCCTGAGCTCTGAGTTCAAATATCAAGAAAATTTTGGAAAAACATGAATTATTACATCAACAAGCCAACAAGCCAACGTTAACAACACTAGCAGCCTTGTAATTAATTACTTGCCAATTTCATTACGATCCGTACAGTAGTTTATGCCATTAAATAACATGCTGCTATCTTATTTCTCTAATTAGCTAAGCGTTCGTACGTAAGTTATAAATATAAGAAGTGGAGTTATATTCACAATTATTTTTTATTACTAATAATTTTTTTTTAATTATAATAAAATTATTTTATATATTTTTGTTGCATCATTGTACATGCACTCCCCTCTGGTTAACAAAAGGCAAACGTGGACGGTTGGTTTTCATTTATGGGTACTTGATAAATGAAGGATGTAACATTGCAGGTAGACATCAACAACATTGATGTCGGAGTTATTGAGTATAGCTATTTTCCCATCAATATATGAATAGAAAAGGTGTGATACGGGTATATTATTGCAATAAATTTTAATAATACTTAATTATATATATATTTTTTAAATCAATAATTTTTATAATGCGAGTATTAATTATTTTAAAAATAAAAAAAAATAATTTAAATTTTAGTTAATATTAATACATGCTAAAATTTAATTCAGTATAAATATAAATTTATAATTTCTAATATTCATCGTTATCAATTCTTAACTAGAATATGATATTTATTTCTCGTTAATAGGATAATAACTTTGACAATATACTGTAGAGCTTTTTTTTCTTTTTTTTTTATCAATTTGTTAATCTATCAAAAAATTATTCTAATGGTAAAATGTTAAATATATTTTTACGAAAATGTGAAAGATATTGGCTTGTTGATAAAAAAAATTGAAAAAATTATAAAAACAAATTATTTATATTTTAAATTAATTTTTTTATTTAATTTATGTATTTTAATTACTTAAAATATTTATACTAATTAATAAGTTAATCAGATTAAAAATAATTAAGTAAATTATCTAATTATAACTATTATAAATAAATAAATCTTGATATTAGTAATTGTTTATTTTTATTCGACATTTTAGCAATATCTATTGACTTATTAATCAAAATTTATGAAAATAATGTTTTCATAAATTTATGAAAATGACATTTTATCGTCATTTTTGTGATAATTTAATCAAAATTTATGAAAATAATGTTTTCATACCGAAATGTGTAAAAAAATAACATTATCCCAACAATATCAACAATATTGACGACAATTTTGACATTTTTATCATTGCTCATAAATATATAAATATACTTATAACATAATTTAATGAACTGAAAATATGATTATATCTCATAATATCTTTAACAGATACTACTGATAGAGTTTTGGTGACTATCATCAACGACCCACTCAAGTTTTGACAATCCATCAAATATAGCATGTTACATTCAAAATAGTTTTAGTAATCTACCGAATGTAACATGTTAAATCGATATATACACATCTTTGTATGCATGTAATATATTACATCAATCATAGTTTCGATGATTCATTAGATGTAATATGTTATATTTATCCATAATTTTATATATAATATGTTACATCTATATGAGCTTTGATATGATGATTGATGATTATTATCGAAACAACGATGAGATCATTAGAGCTTCAGTTGTTCGCGATAGATGTCAAATATACGGTAAGTGTGACATTAATTTCATTTTATTAAAGTTATAAAATGATAATCTTTTGATTTTTTATTATATAATTTAGTGTAAAATTATGAGTTTGAAAATAAGTTATTATTAGTTAATTTTTTGTATCAATTTATCAAAAATACATCCTTATTATTTGTATGTACAAATAGCTATTAAAATTAGTAACTTTAAAATTTCACTTCACACAATTATATTCAATTTTTTAAAACATAAAAATTTATTCTTATAATAATAACCTTAAAGAAGTATTAATAAAATTTGTGTATTTATTATTTAGTCTATAAGAATAATTTATATAAGGTTTAATTATTTGGGATAATTTTCATGAAATTTTATTTTTAATATTTTTTTTAAAAATATTTTTTTATAAATAAAATAAATATATATATATATATTAATATTATAAAAAAATTAACTTATATTTTTATAATGAATGAATTAAAAATAAAATTAATTTAAACATTTATACACAAAATGGTTTATTTAATGCACAATTTCATATGTTAATGGTGATAATAACACATATTAAATAATATGATAAATTATTTATTAATCTTAGATTAATGATAATAAGGTGGTTCAGATTAAAAAAATTAAAATTATAAATTTTATGGTAAAAAAATAAAAAAATGTGAGTTATTTTTAGTTGTTATTTTATTATTGATTGGGAGTATAATCATGATGTATTTAAGTGTATAACTGATTGGGAGTATCATCATGATGTATTTAAATGTATAACATAATTTTTTATATATAGAATTTCATTTTCAAACATTACTTAATAAAAAAATATATGTTTGTTTTATTTAGAAAGTAAATAAATAAATATTTATTATCTTTTTAATATTATAATAAAGTAAATATTTATATTTTAACTTGTAAATTAAAAATAAAACTCTGTTTAACGATTGACTTATTTGTACATTGAGTAAATAACTCTTCTAATAATGGTACCTACCATTACTCAAACTATAGCCTGAACTCCAATAGTCAAAATTGGTGAAGAAATAATAATTTCTCAGCTATCATTCGACTCCAATAGTCAAAATTTACAATACCCTAACAAAAATTTTCCCACAAAAATATTTGTTAAACTGAATATTACTACAATAGAAAGGAAAATACATATTTTATGGAAAATAAAAGCTCACAAATTCAATCATAAATATTCCATTTTTGTAATATATTGTATTAACTCCTTTTATGATGTACTAGTTAACACGTGATTTATACATCCATTGCTATATTTTTTATATTTTTATATTTTTAAATTGTTTAATTTTAATTAATATTTAAAATAAATAATCATATTTTTTTTATTAATTAGAGATCATTGTAACTCCTTATTAACTAAAAACATAAATGTATACGAAAATAAATATTATAAAAAATATATATATAAATTATTTCGTTCACAAATATTTTAAGTATGATTTAAATTTTAAAAAAATTATTCTAAAAATTACATTTTTTATATTAATAGAACATTTTAATTACATAACTTATTTAATTAAATTACATATTTTTTTAAAATATAAATATTTTAACTATGTAATTTTAAAATTATATAATTAAAATATTTTAAATTTTAAATTGAATCTTTTATAAAATCCATGGACAAAATATCACTAACAAATAGATTTTAAGAATTAAGATCCGATTTTTTACTATATTTATACAGATAATTATAATTTAGTAAAGTTATATTTAAATTAGAATGAATTTGCAATTAATGAAAAAATTTCGTTGATTTACTAAGAAAAAACTAATTTTTCCTCTTAACACATAAAATAATTAATCCATTATTGAACTTTAAGGTTCGTTAGATTAGATTCACAAAACACCCTTAACAAAAGCAAATTAAACAACTAATTAAGTAATTAACCCCAGAACCTTGAGGACTATTTGGACATTTCACTTACTCAACTCTATAAAACAAATCTCACCCACACCGCCCTCATTTCAAACCAAATTAAATGCACACCCAATCCATCACGCTACCTCTTAATTTCTTTCATGCTTCTCAGATCTCTCACCCATTCACTCACTCTGTAACTCTGAACCTTTCCAAAATCTCACCAATGTCTCTATCTCGCCTTTTCCCATTCCTTCTCTCTTTCTCTCTTTTCATTTCACTCCCCTACTTCGCCACCGCACACAAAGACAATACTCCCTATCCAGCTTCAGATCTCGTCCGTTCATCTTGTACCCATGCCACTTATCCCACTCTCTGTCTCCGAACCCTCTCGACTTACTCCAGTTCCTCCACGACACCTCGTGACTTAGCCCTCGCTGCCGTCAACGTCAGCCTAGCTGGAGCTCGCCGAGTTCACAGCTACCTTTCTCAAGTCGGCTCTGACTCGTCCCTTAAAGCTGGACCGAAACGTCAACAAGCCGCGTTGAATGACTGTGTCGACCAGATGTCTGACTCGGTTGATGAACTCAGTAGAACGCTGAAGGAACTCAGACACATTCGTGTGAAAAGTTTCCAGTGGCAGATGAGTAATGTTCAGACATGGGTGAGTGCAGCTCTGACTAATGAAGATACTTGTGTTGATGGATTTCAGGACGTTGATGGAAAAGTGAAATCGGATGTGAAGCGTAGGATTACGAATGTTGCTAAGGTTACGAGTAATGCGTTGTGCATGATTAATCAGCTTGATGAGAGCCGTGGTAAGCCTTGATTATTGACGTTTCTGATTCTGCTACTACAATCCTCTACTCTTCGTAAAATAACCTCTATCTTTCTTTCTTTTTTTCTTTTTTCTTTTTTCTTTTTCTTTTTTTCTTTTTTCCTTTTTCCTTGTTATCTAGATATTATTGTTGAAAGTTGTATTATGTATGGAAGATATTTGAGAAATTAAAAAAAAAAGTGTTCTAAAATTTATAATAAAGAAATATCAACTAATAGTATTGAATGAGTTTTACTGTGAGATGGTGTTCAACTTTAAACAAATTTAAATAATTCTATTCAATTTAAACCAAAATTAAAAGTGAAATAATCCATCTTATTTTTTTTAATAAGTGAAAATGTATAAATTATACCTAAAAGTTGTTATTTTTATGACTATAAATTTTAAAGTTATTATTTTATTATTTTTTCTAAGATATTTTTTATACAAATTTCAATTTTAAGGCAATATATCATAATTATATATGTTTCTGCAAAATCTGTCTATAAACCAAAAGTGATTATTAAAGATTGAAGTTCCGTTAAGTTTTCTTGAATTTCTCTATTTTTTGTTTCTATTTTAATTTGAAGTGATAAAATTTTAAGTATATGTTATAAATAATTAAAT
Source organism: Hippophae gyantsensis (assembly GCA_030763125.1). Classification (NCBI taxonomy): domain Eukaryota; kingdom Viridiplantae; phylum Streptophyta; class Magnoliopsida; order Rosales; family Elaeagnaceae; genus Hippophae; species Hippophae gyantsensis. The sequence continues at coordinate 76,184,614 of CM061028.1, read as the reverse complement.
TTATACTAAAATGATACGTGAATTTGTATATAATTTATACATATCTTTTGTATATAAATAAAAATATATGTATATGTTATAGTCTTCTAAGAATAAAAATAATAATAGATATTGAATTTTATCAAACCAATATTATTATTATTATTATTATTATTATATTTATTTGAAAAATATAATTATAAATATTAAAAGAAAATGGAATAAAATTAAAAAGATAAACTAATATGATTTTTAAATGATATAAAATAAGAAAAAAATCAATGATTATATGAATACTTAAAAATTGATCATTTTAGATTATTCTCGAGTGGTCTTGGAACGGTGGGAAAGAACAATCATTTCTCATACACCTTCAAATCATTTATATTTTTATATTTTTATAACAATAATAGTAAATATTATTAAATAAGTAAATAAAATTTACAAATAACAATCCTAATCCATCTATCCAAATACAACAATGAATTAAAAGATAGAATTTTTAGAGTCATTCAAGCATGCTATGGTACTTATCACCTTAATGTCTAAACATATCAATCGAAATATTGTTAGTCTTACGACAATAAAAAAGTACACTATCTCTTAAAAAAAACCTGCACCGGACATAACTACAAAATGAAAAACATCCAAGGATAACTAAGACTACCCATAAGCATCTAACAAAGTGAAATTATATGTAGATATTACATGACAAAACATACACCTATAAACCATGGACAAATAGACAATAAGCTAAATACAAAACGAGACACTAAAATAAAGACAAAACAAAGTACAAATTGGTTGAAGGACACCCATACACCGCTATAGCACCACCCCTCAGCCAAACAACTAGAGTAGACAAAGAATCACTGGTATTGAGGCCGAAGAACAACATCCGGTCCACTCCTCCACCCTAAAAAAGTGAGCTATGTCATGAAACAAAACCATAACCATTGAGTACAATCCTTAGAGCCTTATTAACGATGGAGGAAGTTGGCGATTGAGGACGAAAAACCGGAGGTGAAGGCAATGGAGGCAGCTGGTAGAAACCCTAAAAACAAGAGAAAAATCTATCTACTTTCAAAACGTCGAAATGTATAAAACTTTCTAAATTTTCATGTTATTGTAAATAAAATATGATCTATATATAAATAATATATTATTTTAAGATAAATTTAATTATGTAAATATTGTTTTTACGAAAAACAGTTCTCTCATTCATTCAATTCATTCAAATTAAGTTAAACATTATAATTCTTAGCCTCCTTGCTCAATAAACTCTAAACACCAAAAGGAGCATCACAATCCCATACACGAAACCCATTTTCCTTTGTTGCAAAATCAGCAACAAATGTACCACCAAATTATATTCTCTTCTTCTAAAAGCCACATTTGAGTTACATTCCCTCAAGAAACATCTAACCTCATCTATTAGGAACCCTTCTAGGGCAAGACATTCACTCTCCATGTTAATCGTAGAAACTGATCTCTTTAAATCAGATTCAAAAATAAAATCACATTACCTAAGAATTTTAGCAGAAAATGCAGCAAGCATGATTACCTATAACTCAGTTGCTAGAACTGAGATCCCACCACCCCTCATCTCAACTAAGGTTAACATAACCTTCACATGCCTATCCCTAAACACCACACTCAAACCCACCTTTTCACCTTTTATAGCAGCATCAGAGTTGGCTTTTAAGCCTTCCCTAAGGAGGCTGCACCCAATGCAATTCTTGCTCCCTCACAATCTGCACATTCGCATGCTTAGTCTTTGACACAGAATTCCCTTGCCTGAAAATCAGACCATTCCAACAAAACCATCATAGTTCTACCATATTTACCATACACCAGTTCATTTCTATTATGCCAAATAGCCTAACACAAGTAGCAGAAATGGATCAGCTCCTCCCCACTACATTGAGTCCATAAACCATTAAAACACATTAACAAAATTGTTACTCATGCACTAGCAAAGCTTGTCAAAAAACACAGTTTTTCCAAACCTTCTTAGCCATATAGTACCACCATGAACTATGTGATACATCCTCATAGCCACCATTACAAATAGGACAACAAGCCACCCCAACAACTTTTCTCCTGTACAGAGTAGCCATACCTCGTAAAATGTTCACATTGACCAGGTACAGAGTAGCCCTCCAAACAAACATTTTAACTTTATTAGGCACCCACATTGACCACACGCAAGATCACCGAGCTTGTAGTGTCAAACAACTACTTCCAGATCCAAAAACATTTCTCTGGGTCATCAATCTCATCTCCTTAGCTTGCTAATAGCCATTTTTAACATTGTAAACCCCATCTGAGCACCTGGTCCAAACAAGCCTATCCATATTCCTCTTTCCACATAAAGGAATACTCAGGATAAGAGTTCACTCCCTTTCATCAAAGCATCTTCTCACCAAATCACCATCCCAAGTTCCATTCTGATTCATAAGAGCAACCGCCACGACATTATCATCCATCACCCTAGTTGAGAGTACATTTGGCATTTGCCCAGGTAATCACTTCTCCTTATAAATCCCTACCTTTTCACCATTCCTCACCCTCCATCTTGTAACTTTTCTGATTAGTTTCTTCCACTAGGCCAAACTCTTTCATAGAAAAGAAGAGCCAGCAAAGCACCTTTGCCTCCAAAATACCACAATCCAAAAAATACTTGCCCTTCAATACCCTTGCCACCAAAGAGTTAGGCTTATCTACCAACCTCTATACCTGCTTTGCCAACAATGCCTGAATAAAAGAAATCAGGTTCCTAAAACCCATTCCACCAAGAACCTTTGGCATACAAAGTTTATCCTAAGATAATCAATGCAGAGCTTTCTTATCCATCTCACTGTCCCACCAAAATCTAGCCATTAGACTATGCATATCCTCACAAAGTCCACTAGGCAATCGGAAACATCTCATAATGTAAGTTGGGATTGTCTGCACAACAGTTTTCAAGAGAATCTCTTTCCTAGCCTTGGAGACCTCTCCTTTTCAGGTCTCAAGTTTCTTGTATACTCTTTTTTTTAGATGTCAAACATCATCTTCTTGTTTCTTCCAGCTAAGGTAGGCAACCCTATATACTTTTCATGAAAACTGACCTCAGAAATGCCTAAACCCCCTTACACTAATAGCTTAGCTTGCTCAGCTATATTAGGACCAAAACACAGCATATTTGTCAAGATTCACCTTTTGTCCAGATGCCTTCTCATACATCACCAACACGTCCTTAAGCTTGTTACAAGAAGCCATATAAACCTCCATGAATATCACCATCCAATTCACCTTTCCTCAACAAACTAGAGAGCCCATCTGCATAAAGAATGAATAGATATAGGGATAAGGGGTCACCTTGCCTTGGTCCCCTTGAAGGTTTGAAACCCTCGGTCTAGTAACCATTTATAAGTGGAGCATAAGATATAGAAGACACAATTCAAAATTGCCTCACCCATTTATCATCAAAACTGAGCTTTCTCATTATGACATCCAAAAAACAACCCCAATCCTATCATAAGCCTTACATATAACAAGCGTCATAGCAGTCTTATAACGTTTACCTTTTAGACACCTCTTCATAGAGTGAATTGTTTCAAAAGTAATGAAAGCATTATCAGTGATAAACCTCCTAGGTATAAAACACTTTGTGACTCTGAGATAACCATAGAAAGTACTTTTTTCATCCTATTAGTTATGTACTTAACTACAAGCTTATACAACACATTGCATAGACTAATAGGTCTAAATCAAGAAACTAGTTTAAGCTCGTCCATTTTAAGAATTAAAGAGATTAAAGTATAAACCTCCCAGGTACAAAAGCACTTTGTGATCGAGATAACCATAGAAAGTACTTTTTTCATCCTATTAGTTATGTACTTAGCTACAAGCTTATAAAACACATTGCATAGACTAATAGGTCTAAATCAAGAAATTAGTTTAGGTTCATCCACTTTAAGAATCAAAGAGATTAAAGTATAATTTTTACCTTCTAAAGATGCATTCTTATTTAACACTTCCAGGATAGCTTCTGAGACTTGATTCCCCACCATATGCCAATACTTCTGTTAGAAAAGAGTTGGCATCCCATCAGGACTAGGTGCCTTAATAGGCTGCATTTGATTAAGAGCTATTTCCACATCAAGCTTGGTAAAAGGAACCAACAACACATAATTCATCTCACCAGTGACCAAAAGCACAATGCTTGTAGTTACAACATCCACCCCCACAGTTCCCTTCCTCCTATCATTAGCCTTGCTATGAAAAAACTTGAGTTCTTGTCACCATGTCTCAACCAAACCTACATCGACCTTTGCCTCCATATAATCTCCTCCCATTCTTAAAGGGAGTTGATCTCCCTTTCAGTTGTAGCCACCGGATCGATATTGATTTCTCACTAGGCCCCTTACATTTGCAATCTTTTAACTTCACATTCAACACCTCTAATCTCTTCTACACATGCCCTCCTAATTCCAATTCCATCTATGCAAACCATCTGCACACATGTTAATCTTCAAAGCAGCCTCATCAAATTTTGGCATACTAGCCGCCCCCCCCCCCCCCCACCATTGCTCTAACAATCATTTATCACCTCCTCACACCCATCAATGCCCACTCAAAATTCCTGAAATCTAAAATATTTCTTCTTTCTTCCCCTTGGCAAACAACTATCACATTTACCATATCCAATCACAAGAACAACATGATCAGACCTTGACATTTCCACATGATTAACCATTAACGTAGGGAACTTTTCCAGACAGAGCATTAACATAGTTACATAAGCCTTGTCCAACCACATTGAGTATTACAACTCCTACTGTTCCAAGTATAATGATAACCCTTAAAAGCCATTTCATGCAACCTACACCTTTTTATAGTCTCCTTAAAGGAATCTATTTGAGCCTAAGTTTATTCCCCCCAAGCTGATCATCCCAGCTTGCAATCTCATTAAAATCACCAAAAACTAACCAAGGCACACCACCAACACGAGCCAATCTTTCCAACAAATTCTAAAGAGTGTTGTTCAGATTTTTTAGGATTCTAATAGAAACCAGTCACTTGAGCAAAACCTCAATACTGAATATCCACCATCATATTAACATGCCCCACATCAAAGGATCTAATTGACACCTTCAAGTCATTGTTCCAAAGAACCATCGGTACAACCCCCTTGCCCTTACTAGGCACCTTAAAAGCACTATTAAAACCCAAATTAACTCTCAATTGCTCACATTCACCGACATGTAACCTTGTCTCTATCAAAAACGCCAAATTGGGCAACATTCTGATTAAATCTTGCATAATCATGAATGATAAGAGGTTCCCAAACCCCCTAGCATTCCAAGCTAGAGCATTCATAACTCGTGACGGGGCTGTTCCACAGACCCCATCATGTGATGTTTAATTTCAGGAACAATACTTAAGATAACATTACTATGATTAATTATGTAAATCTTAAACATGTTATTGAAAGTTCGAATTATTCCTTTTTTGGTTGCTATTTCGTAAGATGTTGATAATGTCTTTTGAATTTGGAGTTGCATTCCTGAGTCGGAAACAGCTAAAATATAAAGCTAATTGTAACGTAAGAGAAAAAAGCTCGATACAATCAGCTTGATAATTCATAGTTGTATCTTGTAAAGATACACTGAGATTACAGGAAAAAAAAATGTAGTCACAATCTTATAGGCTTAGATCTCAAGTAATTATTAATTTTTTAAAATAAAAAATAATTGTTTCTGTCAATGTTATTGCAAAAGAAGCACAAAAGGTCAAATTTTAATAAAATATTATTATTTAAGTGATAATAAAACGAAAAATTAAAACTAAAAAATAAATTAGACAAAAAATGATACACTAAACTATTAAAATTATTGCTGAATGTTAATAATAATAATTAAAATGATAATTTTAATTTCTTTTATAAGTAAAAATTAATTTTGTTCTTACTCTATCCTTTTCTTAAAGAACACTTTTTTATGTAAAACTTACTCTTTAAGTACAATTTGTGATAAATTAATTTTTTCTTTCTTAAAGCAACATGATAAAAAAAATTATTCTTAAAACTATAAAACTAAACAACATAACTTAAGAAACTATTGCAGCTATTCGCCTGAAAAAATAATAGGTCAATTTAACATTTACAAGTAGTTCTTTGCATTTCTTCTTATATGTAATGAAACATCCAAAAGTAAACATTTTATAAGGCTCAAATCTCAATCCTACATCACACACTTAAAATGATGCTTATTGTTTGGACTAAAAATAAAGAACAGAGTAATAAACCAGATTACGCGACCTTGAAGCACTTGGTGACAAAAACAATCTACCAAAAACATCTAAGAATTCATTACAATTGATTATCATCTCTGGATCTATGACGTACTAGTACACATGAAACCAAAAAAAATCAAAGCAAAGCGAGTATATATATATTAATGGCTGAAATATAGACCAAGCCATCGTGTGGTCATTCATAAAATGAGACTTATCACAAATTTGCGACCAACAATTACAGCCAAATTGGGATTCATCTACCCCAACAAATGGCTCTTTCCAATCGACAGTATAGCCTTTGTGATCAGTAGTTCAACAAATCTGTTTTACATGGCCATAGGGCTCCTCTGATAAGAAAAAGGATCAAAGCATATCAATGTCTAGTTATTATCGCAAATACACATCTCAGTACTTACATTTTGATGATTAGAAACAGATCATTTAAATTCGTTCAATATTAAATTCTATTTAATTGAATCAATTCAATATTAAAATGTTAAGTATTTATCACTCTATTAGAATCTAATTAATAAAAATTGTATAATAGTAAAATTAAAGTAAAAAATATATGAAGAATGTAAATAAATACGCAGTATAACAAAAGAAAAAGAAAAAATAATATTCAAATAATAAACTTAAAAGAGACACTTTTATATATTTTTGTAAAATAAACATATTTATAAATATAACAAAGAAAAAAAAATTATCTAAAAGTTGAGGGAGACACGTCCTTTCTCACTTAGGTGTGGTTCCATCCTTGATTATAAGTGCTTTTTTCAAAAGTAAAAGGACTGATTTTTTTTATAATTCTATCTGAAAAGCTTTGCATCCCAAATCAATGACTTCTACAATAGGCACTTAAGCCATCCCAAATCAACACAAGGGTATAGTGGGGATCTAGAGAAAGAATTTAAAACTGTACCTTCAGCATCATTACAGGTTGATGTTGCATTCGTTCCGTCTTTACTCGTAAGGGGCAAACAAGATCGACGAGTTGTGGCCACCAAACCCAAAAGAATTTGAAAGTGCCACCTTTATGTTAAGTTTTTCTTTCTTTGGGCCCACTAGTACTTTTGTATCCTGAATTGTTGCATGGGAGGAAAAAAATTAGTTGATCCCTCTCGCCTGACGGGATTAAAGTGCAACTTTTGTTATCTTATAATTGTTTAAATTTTACCGTTTACTATGGTAAGAAAAATATAATATCATGTTTCTAATGGTTAAAAACTTAGGCTTTAGAGAATAGCATACCACTCCTTCATCTGGGTTTTCTAAGTTGATGTTAGGATGAACCCACCCTTTTTGTATTGCCTACGGAAAAGACAGAGGACATAGCATTATCATCACAAACCTAACCCAATACCAGAAACAACACTCTTAAAAAAGCAGTGAAGAAAAAGAAAGAAATACGAAAAGCTGCATGTCGTGTGTTTACTTTTGCAAAATACAAATTCGCATGTATCGTGGGTAGACTTTTTTTAACCGATTTCAACTAAGAGAAATGCTAATTGCACACAACCCACTCAAAGAATGACACGTGACATATTATTATCTAGGTGTAAGCTCTGACTTCTAGGTACATGTGATATATAACAATTGGTTTGTGCGCAACTAGCATTCCTCTTTTGACTTAATACCAGTCACCACAATACTAAATTTTCAAGCAGACTGATTACGACCAGTAAAGGAACAAAGCTCACCTGTACCGTTGCTATGGCTTCCACAGCTCCAGCTGCTCCTAGAAGATGTCCAATCATAGATTTTGTAGAGTTTATTCTCAACTATGAAAGTGTGTATAACTCGTCATTGTCAATCAGAAAAGTGAAGAATAATGAATTATATACTATTGAAATAAATTACCTCAGAATTCTTGCCAAAACAATGAATAAGAGCTTGATACTCTTTACGGTCACCAGAAGGCGTAGATGTTGCATGAGCATTTATGTAATTTACATCTTCTGCACGTACCCCAGACTGAGCTAATGCCTTCTCTATGCAGAGAATAATGCCAAGCCCTGGTGCAGAACGGGAAGGAGAAAAACGCTAAGCAAGATACAGAATACTCAGAAGGGTCCATCAAAAATGAAAAAGAGATGTAATATAGAGTCATCAATATATGAATGAAATCTTCGACCCAAAAAAAAAAAACGAACGAACGAATCATTGGAAGCTTCTATTTACAGCATAATTTAAACAAATTAGTCTTCAATTAATTTTATCCCTATATATAGAGATCGTTATAATAATGCAATGAAAACAAACTTGGTGCCCCTCATGCCAGAATTTATATCGAAGACAAAGCAAAGTACCATCAGGGTGTGGTTCAGTCATGTGATAAGCATCACATGTGAAACTTCCACCAAGAAATTCAGCATATATAGTTGCACCTCTTCTCTGCAAAATCAGAAACATTAATGAGATTATCATTATTTAAAGGCACATCTGCATGAAAATGATTTAGCATTAAATCCACGCACGAATAAATAATTAAATACGTGGCCATTTAAAGCAAGAAACTATTATTGACCAAAACAGGGCAACTAATTCACGCATATTATAGTGAATGATACAACTTTGAGGAACTCGCCCTGAGATGGCAAAATTGCTTAATACCAACCTTGGCATGCTCTAATTCTTCCAAAAGCAAAACACCAGATCCTTCCCCCATAACAAATCCATCACGATTCTGTTCCATAACAAACACCATACTGTGAGCACAGCTTATATTTTAGCTTATGGCACGTTTGTTTCGCGAAATGGAAAAGTAATAATAATTAAATTGAATAAAAATGAAATAATATGATTATAATTCACGAAATAGAAAAGTAATAATAATTAAATTGAATAAAAATGAAATAATATGATTATAATTCACGAAATAGAAAAGTAATAATAATTAAATTGAATGGAAATGAAATAATATGATTATAATTGTGTTTGCTTGACAATTAGAATCAAATAAGGAATTAATATTTTATTGTTTGGTTTGGAGATGGAATGGAATGAAATACATACACTTTTACAATAATACCCTTAACTTATAATAAAACTCATATATTTAGTATCATTTAATAACTATATAACATTATATTTTCTTATAAATAATATTACTTGATGAGAAATTTACTATAAAAAATTCTTCGGATTTTTTTGTTATTATAAATAGAAATAATTCTTCAAAAAATGTGAGGATTTTATCAAAATTAATTAAACATACTTTAATTTAAAAATAAGCAGTAACGTATTCTACCAGTTAAACATTCGTAGTTAAAGAACGAAGCCCTTTCATCAAAAAAAAAAATTTTTTTTTAAAGAATGGAGCAATCAAACTATTTTAGAAAGAATAAATATTGCACAGTAAAAAAAACGGATGATAAGGAATTGCAAAAGTTTGTCTTATAAGCTGGAAAGGAAAACTCATTCCAAAGGGGTGCTATAGAAAGCTTTATTTGCTGATATCATGAAGCAGATTTAAATTCCCATATACTTAATGCCGAACCAAACAACATGACGGAGAAAACTCTTTCCATTCTTATATTGATTCAGTACAACCAAACATCACCTAAAAAGAATCAGAGTAACTTCAAAAAAATCTCAATAATCCACCAAACAAAAAAAGTCAATGTGAAGTCAACTCCTGAATGAAACACCAAAAAACAGAAATACAAAGATTCACGTCTAGTGACATCAGAGTTTCCTTTTTATTTTCTTGTATTCATGCTTGCAAGATTTTAAAATGACGAGACATGAAAAAACCCAGTTTCTAATATTCCATATAACAAGATCAAACAAAAACTGTGCATAGAGCTTAACTGATCCTATATATGACATCACATGGGCATGGGTATGAGTACTCGGACACTCCAAATTTGGTAAAAAAAAAAAAATTATATAGCATGTCCGACACCTGTATATGTATCCAAAAATTTACGACTCGTGTTGTTCTAAAAAGTCCAAGTAACATAAACAAATACACTACTCAGTAATCAGATACTTGCCGATTGATATTCCAGAAGAAGTGATATGCAGTGAATGGCTAAAAAAAAGTAGAAAGACAATTATAACATTACACTGTCCCAAGGCCGTGAAGCTTTGGTTGGATCACTGTTCCTTCGTGAAAGTGCCCTGCATGCGACGAAGCCACCCAAGCCTGTAGCAACAATTATGGAAGTACACATGAAATCAATTAGAAATTATAAGAATCGTCACCATAGTGCAAAATTGACCTTTCAGAAGAACAATGTAGGAAATGTAAAAATAAATAAACAAATCAATATACCTATTGGTATTATTGCTGCATCCGATCCACCGCAAAGCATGATATCCTGTATTAAAAAAACACGTTGAAAAGAAATTGTGACTAATTTGACAGCTATTTTAATTAGATTTCTCAAGACTTATAAGGACATATTAAAATTTGTTAGCCAAACAATTATCAATAGCTGAATCGGCATTAAGAAGCCAAAAACTTACAGCTTCGCCTCTGATGATATGGTTTGCTGCGTTCAAAATGCAAAAGTTACTTGTAGCACAGGCAGTTGAGATTGAATAATTCGGACCCATCCAACCCTGGAATTAGATGCAGAAAACTAGCGTTAAATAATTGATAACAATAGTTTAATGTGCTTAAGCTTTCAAATTATGTTTTAATCATGCAGCACTATTAATTTAAGCTGACCAGATCCATTGCAAGCATGGCGGACCCCATATTTGTAGTGGCAAAAGGTACACAGAAAGGATTCATCTTCTTATGGGAAATCCGTAAAGCTTCAAGTGCATCGTAGAAAACCTGTTCAACAAATAAATAATAAAAACACAATAGATATATAGGGAATAAATCAATATGAGAACTTGATACTGGATTACTTCCTGCGATAATATCTACTTCAGTGATCCCATCTTATTGTGGAAGTAGAGAACACCTTGTTTCCCAACACAAGTATATTGCAAAAGTCAGAGCAGGTAAAACTGATAACTCTATTTGATTTCATATTTATACGCATTCAAACCCCATAGAAAGATTCTTAGATGAATTCAAAGTAACTCATATTAAACACTCAGTTTTCTATTCACAATTTTCAGTATGTACTATGTTTCAAATGAAAGTAGAGATCAATTTACCTTCATACCACCCATTGCTGAGCCAATCAGAACTCCGCATTTAGTTTTATCCAACTCATCCATTACATCTTCTGTAACTCCACCATCCGCCAAGGCTTTCTTACCAGCTGTAAGCATGTACAACATAAATTTATCCATCCTCTTGGATAGTTTTGGTGCAACCAATCCATCAGTTGAGAAAGATTTGATCTCTCCTGCAATTCTCTAAAAGATAAAGGCACATTAACCTAAGCATGATCCAAAAGGTAGTCAACAATAAGTATATAATATAACTTACGGTTGGGAATTGTAAGCAATCAAAATTCTCTATCTCACTAATGCCACTGACACCCTCGAGCAAATTACTGTATAACATATCTGGATCATGACCAAGTGGAGTCTCCACACCCATCCCTGTTACAACTACTCGCCTATTATTTGTCATGGGTTTTGCTTTAGTAGTCACTTCCTCAGCAGATTGCACAGCTAAAGGCTTGGTTTCCCCTAAAGTTAAAGGGAATCAAAAAGAAGAAAATTCAAATATTAAAAAAGAAACATTCAAGAAAATAAGGCAACACTACAAATATAATTAAGCATCTCAATTATTTTGGGAAAGAGCAAGCTTCTTCTACTTCACTAGGGTGAGTTTGAGATAAACCGCGGCAACTTATCAACAACTTTTATTACTTGAAATCAAGTATCACTTTTCTGAAAACAAGATATAACCAGGGCAAAAAATTTAGAAAACAAGGAGAAAATGGAAGTTCAAGTAGGTTGGATTCCTTTCCAAGACAAAGTACTCAACCCTAGTTATATTTTAAAAAATAGGATTAAGGTTAGAATACAAAAACTGCTAGATGCCCAAAAAATATTGATGCTACAGAATCCTGACAATTGGGAAAAGACCGGCAAGGTTTAAAGTAAAGGTTAAAAGTATATGAGCATGTTTCAAAAGGATAAATTTCATTATGAATTGATTGATACAGACAAGACACTACATGAGCAAGAGCTTTTGCTGGAATTAGTTTGCCTACTATTTTTATTTGACTATGCATGGCCTTTTCTAGTTAAACTTAAATAATTAGTGGTTTTTAATTTGGAACAAAATAGTAATTTCTGAAGGGATATAAGAATTTTTTCATCTACAAAAACACAAGAAAATTGGTCATTTTCGTTAAATTCTATGTATTAGTGTGTCATGGAAATACAGCAAGACTCTGAAGAGTAGTCATCAATCAGAGAAGTTGAAGTTTTTGGAGGATCCAAATAAAGATTTCAGCAGGATATTGTCATCAATCTTTGTCACATTCATGTTGAACAGCAAGGGTGAATAACCGATAAAACACATTATCACAACTTTTGGCATATAGTTTACAAGGAAAAATGCATTTTCAACCATATCAGTTTCTTATTCAATGCACATTAAGCAACCAACTGAAAAGCAAGTGGATAAAGTTGAAGATTAAACAATGAATTCATTGAGATTAAAAATTGTTATCAGTCTTTGTCACGTTCATGTTGAACAGCAAGGGTGAATAACCGATAAAAAAACACATTATCACAACTTTTGGCATATAGTTACAAGGAAAAATGCATTTTCAACCAGACCAGTTTCTTATTTAATGCACATTAAGCAACCACCTGAACAGAAAGTAGATAAAATTGAAGATTCAACAATGAATTCGGCTGAGTATCAAGTTTAGACTCAAGATAAGTGGAAAAGTACAGCCAAATTGAAGACATGCATTAAATAGATAACACAGACAAACCCCACATGTCAGATAAAGGAGGACGTGAATTCATTATACATAACTACAAAAAGGAGCAAAAAATGAAGATTAAAACTTCTTTGTAACTGTTCAATTTCAGTATGGCATCTCAATATAAAATACCTGAATGGGCGGCTCGATTTAAACGCCTTTTTATATGATTGGTACTAAAACTATTGGATCCGAATTGCGCAGGTAATCCGTTGTATCCTAAAGAAGACATTCCCTTAGAGCTAAAGTACTCGTCACACGGTTCAAAAGCGAAGCAAGAACTCATCAGACCTTGAATGCTGGATCCATAAAAGGATGAAATCAATCCCCTGTTAAATTCGACAGTCCTGATGCAACGTTTGGACAATATCTTTCTCCTCCGAACCCTCCTGTTGAGTCTCTTGGACAAGTTGAACAAAGATGGGTTGTTATGATTGTCTATGTCATACGATACAGACATGCAAGCAGCCACAAGCCACGTGCAGAGCGGAGATGCAAGTGAAGAGGCCGCCATAAAAGAAACCCGGATGCTAAAATCGAAAACCCAGATTGAAAAAGTCGATATAAGAGAGACCCAGCAGTTAAAAAGGCAGCTGAAAATGGTATGAGGCTAATGAAGTAAAAAATAAGGGGAAATAGGTGTTTGGTGGAAATGAGAGGTGAAGTTAATTGAGATTATGATAATAGGAAGAAGCTGAAGAAGAAAGGAAGGCTAGGGAAAGAGATTGAAGCCTTGAAGGGCACATTCGATCTCCTTCTCTTCCCCTTGAGTGATAGAGATAAGTGTTTATTTGAAAAACCTCGCCAAGTTTTGGACAATCTGAAATGAACGCCAAGTGCTCTCTCTCTTTCTGATTTCTCACACTGCGATTTGTTTCGAGACTATTGACGCAGAGCAGAAGTACAATATTTTATCTATATAAATAATTATAACAATTAATAATATTAAACACATTAAAATAAATAAAATTTAATATTAAATTTATTCAAATAAAAATATTTAACGTGAAATGTTGGGATAAAACTTTGAATATATAATAATATTTTTATTATTATAAATTTTAAAGAATTTTATTTTTATTGTTTTCAAATAAATTTATAATTATGTATTTTTTATGGATAGCGATAATGTTAGAATAATATTTTTTTAAAAAAATTATAAAAAATAATATCCTTAAAATATATAACAATAAAATAATATCTAATAATATTGAATGAATTATAATTAGACGATTTTAAACATTTAACGAGTTTAATTTCTACATGTTTAAAATAAAATAATATATTAAAATTTTTTAATAAAAAATATATGAGATAAAAATAAAATATGTTATTTGTGTGTAGTTATAAATTTTAAGATTATTATTTTTATTATTTTTTCAAATTATTATTGATATAATAATAATTTTATTCGATAATAATAAATAATGTTAAACATAATATAAATATTTTATAAAATTTTATTATAATAATAACAAAAATTTACTATATTTTATATTTCAATATATTTATTAATTAATAACAATTCTTTTTATAATAAGTGGTTCCCAATAATAACCCACGTGTTAGGTTCTAATCCGATGTTTCAAGTAGATTCATTTAAAACATTCATTCATGACCTGCCACGTATTTATCATCTTGAAATAACTCGTAATAGAAAGACATTTTGATTAATTAATTGAAAAATCATATTTTTTTCCATTTGTTTGAACAGCGTTATTTTATTGGGCCTAGGGGTAAATACGATTTAATCTGATATAATTTTTAAAAAATTTATTAAAATTAGATTAAATTATGTATACTTATCAAAATCGGATCGGATTGATGTATGATTTAATTATAATTAAATTATTAAATATATAATTATAATTAAATAATTATTTATTTGATAAATATATCATCGATTTTTTAATTTATTTATTATTATTTTTCTTACATCAAATTCACTGTAGATTAGACACTTATCGAACACAATTTTTTTTTATGTTTTTACTATAATCATTTTATGTATATATTAATTATAACTATTTAATATAATTTAAATAATTTTTAAATTTTGTGAGTTGGACCAAACTAAAAATAGAAAAAATTCGGACCAAAATGTCCAAGATAATTCAGTTTTTAAATTCTGTTCGATTTTCTAGTTTGTTTATCCACTCTTACCTGGAGGTCAATTCATAGTAGATTGCACGATTATTTATATCATACATTTAATATATTAAAATTTAAAGAAAATTTAAAACTAAAAAATTATTATTGAAATTAGATTTGAAGTCTTAAAAAAAACCCACCGGGCTCATCTTCCTTAATTATTATTAGTGTCCTTAGCCTTTTGGTTTTTGTTATATTCTCTCATTATGGGTTTTTTCTCCTTGGCCATGAGTAAAGCTAAATAACCCGATTGGATTTTGTACACGAAAAAGAGTATAACATGGGGAAAACATTTTATAACATTATTATATCATTTATTAATATTTATATTTTATAAATCTAACAATTATTTAAATTTTAATAAAATATAATCAATAATAATAAACTTATCAACTAAAATGATCTTACTAAGACCCACTTAATTGCCTAAACTTTCAGTTAGATTATTAACCATTAGACAGATTTAAATTCTCATGCTGCTTGAATGAATAAGTTGAGTAGTTTACTGAGTCAAGTACTTCAACTAGCCAGCCAAAAATTTCATTTCAAAATTCATCAGTAGTTAAATAAATTAATATTTATAAAACATGAATAATGATGATCTAATTTTTTTTTTCAAAGATTCTTATGATTTATATCTCAATCAAAATAGTCCAAGTTTATTTATTTATAAAAAAATGTATTTTTTTTTTACTTATTATACGAATATTTTTATTATCGTACAATTAATATGATATATAATAATTAAATAATATAATTAAATTTATTCGTAACTAATTATTACATCCGTTAATGATTTTTATGTAACAATTTAATATAAAAACTTATTTGTTAAACTCTTTGTTATTTTCTTCTCCTACTCATTTTCTTTGCTCTTAATGCAACTCTCCTCTCGTATTGGGACGAAGACTATTAAGAATCACCCCATTAAATATACTCTTTTCAAATGGTATCAACACATTTTTCTATTTCTTTTTAACATATACACACACATTCATCGTTAAAACTAACACAAATACAGAAATAACATTTTAATATTTTCCTTTTCTTACTTCTATGTTTTTTTGGGTTATTGTTTATGGCTTGTATATCTTCTTAGATCTTCATTAATATTATTTGTTTAATGTTTTCCTTAGTTTTATTGTTCATAAGTTTTAATTGATTTTAGTAAATTTGAATGTGATTTATGACTTGTTAAAAAGATGATTTTGTGACATCGAAAGCAAAAAAATGTCCTCTTAAAGAGTCTCCGTCAACTCAGATTGTGCTAATCATATTGTTTTCTAGTTTTCATGATTTATATATATCCATGTTTTTTTAATTCATTTATATGTATGCATTCTTTTATATTTCTTTTTAAATTTCTAGTACGTTCATTTATTTTTGTAAAAAATACTACATGGATAAATATTTTAAAAATAAAATTATTTTATTAAAATTAAAAATATATAAATATATATATATATAATTTAAATAAAAAAATAAAATAATAATCGATGTATGTATATCACACAGTGTCTTTCAGATAATTTTTCCGCTCATTATGAGTGTTTCAGAACGACAAAAACTTATCTCTCAAGCTATAACGATTAAACAATAATAAACTTACACCATAATTTATTATTCTATAAATTTTAAAATATTCAAATTCTATTAAAAGAACCAAACTCTAGATATAAAATATACAACAACAAAAAATAATAATTTTATTTTACCTTCCCGTAAAACCTTTTTCTTTTCTTTTCTCTTTCTTATCTTTTCCTTCTTCTCATTTCTTCTCTACGCTTCTCTTATTCTATGTTTTTTTTTGTTTTTTCTTCCCTTTTCTTTAGCTTATTTTTTCTTCTTATTTTCGTTCTATTTTCTTTCTTCTATGAACATGTATATATAGATATACACATAAGAAAATGAAAAGAGTTTCTTCGATTCAAAAATAGAAAACATTTTTTTTCAAATTCAAAAATGGACGCAAAACGAAAAGAGAAATTGAAACAGAAAAACAGAAGTTGAGAAAATATGGAAAGAAACAAAAAATTAAAGAAATTGAAACTGAAATTGAAGATGAAGATAACTGTTTTTTAACAATTTTAATTCATAATTTCTAACAATCCCCCAAATGAATAAAAATTGACATAGATTTTAAATCAAATTTTGACACAAAATAGAGTTCAAGGGATCGAAACCTGTATAGGATAGGTGGGTGTTACACTTTGAACCTTCCTTTGTGAAAGTATATCTACCTTACTGACTGACCAGTACACGCGATATTCTTGAATTATTTTGTCGTTTATGTAAGCGATGACATACTTCACACAAGAATCTTCCATGACATAATTCAATTCTCACTGTTATGTTCGTTTTGGCCATGAACATATGCCTGATTTTGTGAGAATCTTTAAAGAATTGAGGCCTATACAATTTTCTTTCGAAACGGCCCTACACCTCCCTCACATAGGTGATCCCTTATCTTTTAAAAGTAATCAAAGAGTAATACATATACTTCGCTCGATATTCTCATCATAAGAATCATTAAAAGCCTTAACTTATCCTTATCTTATGAGTATCGTTGTTTTCATCATAGGAATGGACTTGAGAGTAAACCCCTACAGTGATTTCACTAAGTCTTTACAATTAGGTTGTCCCTTTAAACCTAGATCTTAGGATTTTCAGTCAAATAAGTTGTGTTTTCTTTGCAAATCCTCGTTCATTCATGGGCTTCAGTCTCATTCCTTTTGATGACTTATCAACTAACTCTCGATTTAACCCTTTAGTTAAGGAAATAGCTATGTTATCCTTTGACTTCACATAATCAATAGAGATAACCCCAGTTGAGAATAGTTATCTAATGCCATTATGTCTATGATGTATATGTCGAGACTTACCATTATACATATTGCTCGGTACCTTTCCAATAACAGATTGACTATCATAATGAATGCATATTGCAAGTACATGCTTCACCCATTTAGGAATATTATCTACAAAATTGTGTAGCCATTTGGCTTCTTCGTCACATTTATCCAAAGTGGTGAACTCAGATTTCATCGTGGATATAGCAATGCATGTTTGTTTAGAGAACTTTCATGAAACAAATGCACCACCCAACTTGAATACATATCCACTGGTAGATTTTGAGTCTTTTATATCATATATTATTTTACATCACTGTATCCTTCTAATACAACTGGATATCTTGTATAGTATAGTTCATAGCTATGTGTATATCTTAAGTATCTAAATAATATTGTAATACCTTTTCAGTGATAAAATCCTAAATTACTAGTATATCTACTTAGTTTGCTTACAACGTAAGTTATATCTGGTCTCGTACAACTCATCAGGTACATAAAACTTCCTATCACTTTAGAATATTCTAGTTGAGACACACTCTCACTTTTATTCTTTGATAGGTGTAGATTTACATCTATTGGTGTTCTCACAATTCTAGAATCACCATTGTTGAATTTCTCAAGTATTTTGTCAACATAATGACATTGACTTAGAGTGAGACCACTTGATGTCTTAATTCCTAAAATTATATCAGTAGACCCCATGTCTTTCATATCAAACCTTGAATTCAACACACACTTAGTAGATTTGATCATTTGATCATTACTACCCATAATTAGCATGTCATCAACGTAAAGACACAAAATAACATAACCAACTTATTTGTCATTGATATGTACACATTTGTCACATTCGTTGATTTTAAAGCCATTTGTTCTCATGACATTATGAAACATTTTATGTCATTGTTTTGGTGCTTGTTTCAAGTCATATAAAGACTTCACCAATTTATAGACCTTTTATTCTTGCCCTAGGCATAAAATATTCTTAGGTTGGTCCGTGTAGATTTTTTCATCTATCTTTCCATTTAGAAAGGTTGTCTTTACATCCATTTGATGTATTTCAAGATTTTGTAAAGTTGTGATATCAATTATCATTCTTATAGATGTTATTCTCGTCATAACAGAATAATTATCAAAGTAATCAAGATCATGTTATTATTTGTATCCCTTAATTACAAACCTTACCTTGTACTTATTAATTGATCCATCTAATTTACGTTTTCTTGCAAAAATCCACTTAGACACTAGCGTTTTACTACTTGAAGGTAAATCAACTAGTTCCCAAGTGTGATTTTGTAGAATGGACTCAATTTCACTATTAATGTCTTCTTGTCACCGAGGACCTTTAGAAAAATTCATAACCTCTTCATAGGTTTGAGGTTCACTTTTTAACAATTAGGTTAAAAAATATAGACTATAAGGCATCTCTGTCCTAACCCTATTGCAACGTCTAAGTTCAACCCTAAACTTATCCTCAACCTCTTGTTCAGGTTCTTTATTTTGACTATATTCATTCATAATTTTATACGTTCATTTAGACAAATTTGATTCTCCTTGAGATTTACCTGAAAATACATATTCAAAAAATGATGCATTTTTTATTTCAACGATAAAAAAATATACAACAATAAAAAATAAAGGAACCAAACTCTAGATAGAAAATATATAATAACAAAAAATAAAAATAAAAATAATTTTCTTTTACCTTCCCGTACAGCCCTTTTTTTTCTTTTCTTTTCCTTTTCCTTTTTCCTTTTCTCTTTCTTCTCTTTCCATTCTTCGCTTTTCTTCTTTACGTTTTTATCTTTCTTTGTTTTTCTTTCCCTTTTCTTTTCTTTAATTTATTTTTTCTTCTTATTTTCTTTTGTTTTCTTTCTTCTTTGAACATGTATATATAAATATACTCATAAAAAACGAGAAAGAGTCTTCAATTCATAAATAGAAAGTTTTTTTAAAATTCAAAAACGGACACAAAATGGAAGAGAAATTGAAGTAAAAAAACGGGCAGAGAAACAGAGTTGAGAAATCGATGGAGAGAAACAAAAAATTGAAAAATTTGAAGATGAAGATAATCGTTTTCTAGCAATTTAATTCATAATTTATAACATCTTTTTTTCAATATTCAAACTGTCCATTTTCACAATAAATACCCATAATTACATTCTTTAAAAAAATCCCTTGTAACTATGTAATCTTCTTATTAAAAAAATTGCATCAAAACTAGAGGTAATAATTTATATAATAGTTCGATTGATCGAATTAAACCCAAATCGTTGAATACAGATAAAATTAAAGTTGAACTAAATTCGTGCAAACTTAAATAATTTGAAAAAATTCATCCAAACTCAAATTAATTAAAAATAAATCAAGTTGGATTTGAGTTGGATTTAAGCTAATTCGTTAACTCGAAATAAAAAAAATGACATCTTACAACTTACACACTATGTTAAAAACTTAAAATTAAAGAAATATATTTCTTCTCATATCATATTGTAATTCTTACAATGAATATCTTTCTTCTTTTTTTAAAATAAGATAAAAAATTATTATCTCAAAATTCATATATGTTTTGAATAAATTATACCTTATTCATTTTATCATGTTAATATTAACAAACTCAATCACAAATAAAATTTCAGAAAGAAAAAAATAATGTAAAAGTAACAAGCATATTATGATTTGAATGAGTATATTAGTAATTATTATGTTATATTCATAACTTGTGAGCTAGTTTTGGTAAATTTATATTCCTCGAGAAAGAACTATTCTTGTAAACTTAAAATAAAAATGTCCTATTATACATAATAAATCTAGTTTTTGGTTAATTAATATGTTTATTGTTTTTGTTTTTAGTTATTAACTTGTAAATATGGTTCAACTTTAATCAAATAAGCAATAAGGAGGTGGTAGGAGATAACATAACTGAAGTAATGGAAAACACAATAGAGGGAGATGGAACAACCATTGATGTTGTTCCAAATTCAAAGAAGCAAATATTTCATGAGACTATCTCTTTGACCTTTCATAATATTTGACGAGATAATTACAAGTATTATAATCAAATCTATTAAAATAGATATGATATTGGAACATGTATTTACATATGTCATTATAGTAAGTGTGCTATGAAGACACACGTGATGTATGTCATATTCTTATTAATTAGTTATTGTAACAGAGTAAATGTGTGTAAGGAATTATATTATATTTGTAAACTTTATTTTGTGCATTCAGTGTTAATTTATTATTTATTCAAAAGATCAATTGTTGTAACATTATTTTCTTCATTTTTAATGTTTTAAATAATATTATTTAAATTAATGAACTTTAATCATTAAATATATATTTTTATTTATAAAAAAATTATCTAAAAATATATAATTAATAATTTATACTAGTTTAAACCAACTCGTTTATATTTTGTTTGAATTTGAGTTATATTTATTGATTCACATGAATTATCACCCTTAATTAAAATTACTCTATTTTTTTATATTTTTGAAATCATCTAATTTTTCTACTTCATTTTACATATTTTTCATTAAAAAAATTTAAATTCATGTTATCTTTATCAATATCGAGACTTGCTACCTTATTCATCGTGGCTTAATCGTCCCATTTGTTAAGGCTTAGTTATCTAATTTGTTAAGCTCTAATATTATCTCTTATTATTATTATTATTATTATTATTATTATTATTTAAAAAAAAAACAATTATTTTTTATTTAGCAAAAAAAAAATATTTTTTACTTAGCAAAAAAAAAATATGAAGAGGTTCTCACGTGAATGGTTAAATTTTATTCTTAACTTAAAAGAGATCTACGAGATTTCTTAAATATATAAGTATATATTAAGCGCAATACTCATGTACTGTGACAGATTACATCTAGGTTGTTATTTATTGATTGGATTCCAACTCAACTCCTTCACTTACCTCTCTTACCATATATAATACATTTTCGTGTATTATTCATAAATTTTATTTGTATATAAATCTCCTATTATCAACTATCAGAATATTCCTCTATTTTAAAAAAAATCTCCTTATAATAACGAAATACTCACAAAAATTTGATAAATATTCACCTGGAGAACACTACTTTGTGGTTAATGGTTCAACTGAACTGTATCCTTTTCATTTACACGAGAAAGGAAAAAAAATTGTGTATTTCTTTTATTAAAGTCGATGTAATCCTTGTAAAATATCATTAAATTATTTTATTTTTATTTATACTATTTATTTCATAAAACATCTCATCTATTTTATTACATTAGCATATTAATGATAGATTTAAAATAATTTAGATAATTAAATTATATATTTATTAAAAATATATCACTAAATTATTTAAATTATTATAAATCTATCACTTAATTATTTAATTTATTTCAAATATACGACTAATGTTTGATATCATCAGATGAAAATTAACAAAATGATATAATTTTTTTTTTTATAAATTAGATGATACAAATAAGACGAAAAATAATTCGATAATATAAACTAACAAATATAACAATTCGATGATATTTTCGTAAATTTACCCTTAAAATTAGACAAAATATTTTCATCTCAAATTATTATAAGTTATTGACTTAAATAACAAATTATAATAAAATAAAGTAAATATATTTACTTTTATTATCCATTTATATTTTAGCATTTGATAAGTAATGTAAATAAAAGTAGTGTTATATTAAAATTCTTATGACTATTTAATTTAACTAATTTCATCTTATAATTATTATATTAGACATTAAATATTTCATAATTTTTAAAATAAATATTTTTATTTTATAATTTTTAAATTAAACAATAATAATCTCGTTATGTATGAAGGGTAGAAATTATAAATCTTATTTTTATAATTTTGATTAACTGAAAATATTAATTTTAATAAATTATATAATAAAATTATTTTTTATAATAATAAAATTAATGATATTTAATTCATAAATTAGAAAATTAAAATACTTATTTTAAAAAAATTATTAAAAATTTAATATTTAACTATAATTACAAAACTAATATTAACATTTAATACACAACTTTTCCCCTAAATAAACGTGCTCTTAAAAGTTATTAAACAAACTAATGAGCACGTGATGTCCGTATACTGACAACGGAGTAGACATTGGTGACTATTGAGAGGCAGATTCGACAATTTATTCTGGGATACACCGACGCATCACTTTGGGGGTAGAACTAGACGAGAATTAGATATTTTTATTTACGTGATATATTTTTTTATATATAAAATTTTATTTTTAAATCATCTAAAAGAATATAAATTTATTAAATAATTTTTTTTTATTATTATACCAAAATAAACATATAATTTTTTTTTATTAAAAGGTTAGTTAATATTAGCCTTTTAACATTATTAAACTAATAACTTGATCAAAATAGAACATTAAACTAACAAGCTTTATATTTGATTTGTGAGCTACAAGTTACAAGCAATCAAAGGACCCAAGAACCCAACATTAACCCAAAAAAGAAGACCCTTGTAGACCCTCCTAGGACCTCTTTTCCGATTTGATTTTCAAATATTGTGTGCATGTTTATGTTCCAATTATAGCAATTACTTCTGTTACTTCAAAAACAAATCACAAATTTATAATAAATACTAACGAGATAACAATTTTTAATTAGATGTAATTATATGAGTATGATTGTGTCAATGGATAGATTGCCTTTTTTTTCATTCATAAATGTTCCCATCACAGCCAAAAGGAGAGACAACATATTTTTTTAGAAGCTTTTAACAAAAGAATATTCTTTTTTATCACAATTGATATATCACTATTTTATTTAAAATTTACATATTTAATAAAAAATTAATACATTAATTATGATTAAGATATATAAAAACAATATTTAACAAAACATGTTTTCGTCGGAAACGATGCCTATACTTGAGCATACAACAAACATGAACTACGGGGTAACGTCATAACATAAGATGCATTATAATTTAGTTTGTCCCTCTATAATTAAAACAGAATACTCAGAAAAGGAAACGAGTGAGATCATGAAGGGAAATTGGTGAAGTAAATAATAGGTAAGCCAAAACATCATTTCTCTGAACTAAATTCCAGAAATTGCTCTTCACATATTAAAAACTTTTTAGCAAAGAGAACGATAGGTCTTAATCTTTCACACCATTTCGTCTTCATTAATTATACTTGGAAACTTGATATCAAAATGGGAGGTTTTCAGAAACTGGGAAAAAAATAAAAACCTTCATATGGACAATTAGATTCCGTTATATTATTATTTTATTACAATACATCAATACACATCCCTAAATTTCTTAACTTATATTCATTTTATTACAGATATCTCCCTCGAACAAAATAAGAAATAGTGACGAGAAAGGTTATAGTTGTTATTTTTCAAACCAATGTGTCTTTTTGTTGTTTCAAAAAAGCTAGAGATGTATTTGCATTTGACCCAAAAACAAAAAACGTCATACCAGTCACAACTGAAACTCTACTAGAAAAGACATTCATAATTGCAATATAGCCCTTAGAGTAATAGCAGAGATAAATTATTATTATGTTTCATTTTCTTTAACTGCACTAGGAGACTCATTTTATAGCTATTTTTCCGGCCTTTCTTTTTTTATCCGAGCACTAACAAAGAAATAATGCAAGTTTATATACATGGATCGATTTATGCACTTCCAATTAATAACATATAGGTGAATCAGATGGACATCAGTCTTAGCCCTTTCAGCAACAAGAGAACATAATCATTCAACCACAATAAAGAAATAACTATGGTTTGTTACTCCTGAATAGAAGCTTACAGAGAATGACTGGCACTTGTATCCTGAATTACAAGACCCAAGTTAAGCAAAGATTTATGTGCTATATTAGTTATTACATTCCGAAAATTGGAATATCATGATATATATAAACAAAATTAATAAAGAGTGCAAAGTAGCTTTGGACTGATCTTCAACAACTTTCATTTCAACTTCCAAAGGGAATTCAGAGAAGAAATGACCAAGTACAATTCTCAGTCCCAAAACAATCAGGTACAATGAAAACAAAAGATGCTGGGCCAATGACCTAGAGCGAAATAAACAAGAGAACACTGTGTCCAACTAAAGTCTACAATGCCCAAGCCAAATTTGGATTAGCATGAGCAAAGTGACCCAGTAGAAGGTTGGCATTTTTTTTTCTTTTCCATGAAATCTAGAACCAATTACATTTAAAAAAAAGATTTTTTTTCTGTATGGCCAATTTAGTTTATCATTCAACAATAGCATTTCCGCAAAAAAAAGGAAAAAAAACTTCAGCATAATGTTTACAAGCTAAATAAATTTGCATCTCACTCTGTATATTAAATCCACTTGCTTCAGTCGACAGGTTCTTGTATTTGGGTGTAGAGCTCTTTAATCAAAGTTTCAACTCTCTGTAGTAAAAAATAAATATATAATCAGCACACCCAACTACAACATAGGCAAATAAACAGAGAAAGAAACAGTCAGTTGGCCCTCTACCTTGACAGAACTTCCAACCTCTTCTAGCTTTTGCAATAGAGCTTGCTCCCCTAAATGAGGAAATGAAACCTGCCTTAATGATTTTGATGGAGACATCGCCAGCTGGTAAAAGGTAAGAAGAATAAATTGTTAGATACGGTGAGATAAATAAGAAAGATAGAGAACAATAAGGAAAAGTTTCCATCAAACCATCATAACTAGGTTTTTGGTAAATAACCACAAAACCCTAATCATAAGTGTGTAGATAAAACAAAATACAGAGATTGATTTATTCATAAGTTGAATTCTCATATGTTGTGTGCTCATACATATGGTAGATGCCCTACCCTCAAATTTGGATCTTCAATCGTAGTGACTTGTTTGGAGAAAGCCTCAGCCCTCATATTTGCAAGGCGTATAAGAACAGCCTGTTATGCCCATTTTAATGAAGGTAAATTAGATCATACATTCATTTACAATGATGGTAAAATCTCCTTGAAAGTTTATGAATTGACATAGAAGAGTACCTTCCTAAATGCACTTGGGTTTGCAATTCCGTGGATGTGCAAATCATCACTAATTGGCCTTCTTATGCCACGATTTTCTATTCTAAGTGAATAGACACCAAATAGAGACTGTAGATATCCTGAGTATAACAATAAGGCGTCACTGGATGTGGTAATAAGGAATACATTGAAACCTACAATCTCTAAGCACCCAAGTAGTATAAGAAGATCCTTTTGAATCTACATTTTCTAGTTTGAAGAGTGTTGAAGATTTGTTTTCTAGCATTGAACAAAAGAGATTGTAGTAACATAGCATTTCAAAAACATATTCAATGACAACATAAAGAGAGTACGAAAATATACCTTGTTCAATGACTACATCGGCCACTGAAGGCAACAGGATATACTTCTCTTTCTTCAACACTCCAAAACATGGAAATGGCACTGGCTTTGTAGCCTAAACTAGAGAAAGACAGAGTTAATGAATAATAACTGAATGACCATATCTACAGATTGGTATCATACAGAAAAAAAAGGAACACCAGAAAATCACTATTACAGTTATTAAACAAGAATAGTACAATACTAATAAGTTCATAATTGTCACCATCTCAATAAGAGGTGAAGACTGAAGAGTGTAAATTATTTACTTTGTACACAATAGAGTTTGAAGTAAGATAGAGACTTCGTGATTGAATATCTTTCCGTAATATGTATCTCCGAATGGGTAAATAAAGCAACATGAACAAACCGAGTCCCCATGCCAGTAACAAAAGCAAGGAATAAAGAACCCATTGAGTTGTATGATACTTCACAAATTTATCTTCCATCTCCTGAAAGGAAGCTGTATATAGAACTGGTTCATCTTCATCTTCATCTACCTTACGGTGACCCTTATCTGATAATAAACCTCTCTCCAAACTATCAATCTCAACGACCTCATCTGCCGAACCCATTTCAACGGCCTCACTGAAACAACATTCAAGTTTGCAATAAATAAACGGAAATTGGAAGTATAGATTAACAATATTTTAGTTCAGTAATCAATGGAATCGCATTCTACAAATTACTAAATGCTTAGACGGCTATAATGAATCTAAATGAAAAACCCTAATTAACTCCAGAAGAAGAGGAATAAATTACCGAAATAGATTACGGATAAAATGAATCGTATACAGAGAAGCGAAGAAAGTAGAAGCTTAAAAATTGATGATAATATTGGAATCAATTTGAAATTTCTTCAGTTTCGTGAAATTCAGAGCTATGGGAAAATTGATTAAGGATGTTGATGAAGCCAGCACCGGTTTGTGCTAATATGCGCCAGAGGTTTATGGTGTTTAAGAGTAAGACCGTTAGGTACTAAAGTTGACTTCCGGGTCTATTAATAAAGTATAACAGTTCATTTTTTATTGATGTTTCATGAATCGGCGTCTGATAATGTTGTACATACATAAATCATATTTTATATAATTATATATAATGCATTAATGTAAATATAACCATTCATAAAAGTTCTATTTTTTTTTGGTAAAAAAACAATGCTACGTAACCCGACTGCTTTTGATTCCCGATATTCTTGATTTTTTTAATGTCATTAATTAATATTAAAAAATTTAAAATTAAATTAAAATAAAAACAATATAATTAGATCATATAAATTGAGAATCAGATCTGATCAGGAAACATTCAACAGAAAATGATATTTTTAACTATGTCTAAACTAAATTATATAAATTAAAATATTAAATATTAAATTATAATATCAATATATTAAATCTTTACTATAAACTATAATATTTTTAATTAAAAATAGCACAAATTCTCAATAAGTGAAGTTATATTCTTACGAAAACATATGATTTTGAATAAAAATTGAAATCTATTGTGACAGTTATAATAAAGTGAATCAAACTTTTCATTGTATATGTGTCTTATTGTGTAAGTATTATAAGAAAGTGGAAATAAAACTTTTCAATATATATGTATTTTAGTAAGTATTTATATAAGTAAAGATAAAATATATTTTGTTTATTTAACAACCACAAACAGCTTAATTATATACATTATTTCTAAATTATATTACATAATTCATAAATTTAATTACAAACTCTTTTATATTTTAATAAAAAATTGTATTTAAAGTATAACATGAGTAATCAAATCTATATTTTTATCGATGAAAATATTTTATCCTATAAATATTCCAAGTTTTTAACGGAGAATGGTATACAAAAGAATTATAATTAAATTTTATATTCAATAAAAAAATTATAAATATACGAGTTATTTATAATAAAAAATAAACATATTTTTAATATCAATATAAAAAAAATTACATATTTTTAAATAATTCTTTAAATTTCTTAAAAACAAATATAAAAATTAAACACAAACATTCTTTTATAATATTTGATTTTAAATTTTTTAATATAATAACATATAATTAAAAATAATAAAAGATAAAGATATATTAGATTCAAATAAATTAATACAAATATACAATTAATAATTAATTGATAATTTACATGAATATTTAACTAATTAATCATACTTATTTATAATTAATTAGGTTATTAAATATACACTATTACAAAAAAGAGTATTTAAGTCGATATGTAAAGTCGATTCGGTGTAGAACCGACGCTATCCATATAGGACGTAATATTGGTTGACGTGTTGAACCGATGCTACACACGTGGATAAAATATTTTCTCTTCTTTTCCTCAGATAGAAACTATTTTAAGCACTGCATATAGGGGTGTCCATGGTCCGATTTGGTTTGGTTTTTCCTAAAAAAAAATTAACCAAATCGAACCGTTCATATTACTCGAACTGGACCGTTTGAAACAGTTTTAAGAAATAAAAACCGGATTGAACCGTTTGATTTATAAAATGGTTTGATCCGGTTTGGTCCGATTTTTTTATAATTTAATGAAGAATAATGTGAATTTTTTAATATATTATTAAACCGGTCTGGTCCGGTTCGAACGGTTAATTAGTACAAATCGGACCGGACCGTTTAATTAGTAAAACCGTTCAGTTTGGTCCTGTCCGATCCAGTTTTACGGTTTGGTCCGGTCCGGACCGGTTTATGGACACCCCTAGCTACATATCTCTCAAAAACCCAAAACCTCCTCCTCTTTTACTCCATTTTTTTCTCATTTTTCGACCACCAATTCCAACACCAATTAATGGGTTTTATTCCTCTCTAACTAATCTTTTAAATCTCCTATTTTTTGAGCAAAATACTCAAAAAAAATTATATGTATTTCTCACTTATAAAACACCATTTTTTCTTCATTTTCTCCATTCTGTCACATCATTTACTCTTGTAAGTATTTCTATTAATTATTCGTACTTATTATTCATATATTTTTCTATTATTACGTGTTATTATTTATGTGTATAAATGTTTGTATTATATATGTAGATTTGTATTATAATATCAAGAGAAAGATATGATAATCTTGAATAGCAGAAAACAACATCATGATAATTTTTATGTTATTAATTAATATTTTATTTTTCAATTATTTGTATTATTTAAATTATTTGTTAAATATATATATTTTTGTTATTATTTAATGATCGAATACAAGTTTTTAATTTGAGTATAATAGAAAATGAGTAAATTTTGTAAAAAATTAAAAATTTAAAGTCGATTTACCGCGTGAAATAACTTTAAACGTAAAGTCGGTTCATCGCGTGAACCAATTTTAAATTTTAAGTCATTTTATTTAAAGTCGATTCAGCAAACTGACTTTAAATTGGTTTAAAGTCAATTTTTAACCGACTTTAAATTAATTTAAAGTCAATTTTTAACCGACTTTAATACCCATTTTTATAGTAGTGATGTAAGTTCAAGTTATTAATTTTTCATTTTATGTATGAAAATATCATTAGTTGGGGATCAAATTCTTTATTAATCAAGTCAATTAATATTCTAAGGTGGAGATCATTAGTTGTTAGATTAAATTATGTTTTATTTATAAAAAAAATAAAAAACCACTTAAATCACTTATTTAAGTAAAACACGTAATTTAAACTTTTATTCAAAGTATTAAAATTAGATCTAGATGACGTTTATGAAATCCAACTCTCGTATTTTAAATCTATTAAGAAAAATATATATTAATGTATTAATCTATAATATTTTTTGTAGAAATCTTGAATAAATAATAATCTCAATTTATTTTATAAATATGTTCATCTAAATTAATATTCACAAATATGACAACAAGACTAATTTTTCATAGTAATAATCAGCGAGACATATTCAAATTTAATCAATTATCAATAAATTAAAAACAACATTCATAAAACACATAAAGATTAATCTGTATATAAAATTAATAAATACAAATAAAATCTACAAATACCAATTAAAGATAAATAAGTATGTTCTACTTTCTAATTATGATCTTGATCACAATACATTACTGAATATATAGAAATATTATGTATTTTTTTATTTGAAAAATCTCTAAGAGATTTATCTATTGACCTAGAGAAAAACAAAACATATATATATATATATATATATATATATATATATATATATATATATATATATATATAAGTAAGTTGAGGTTGCGTAAGAGCTTTACGTCGAATTAAAATAGGCGTGTTGTGACTCAGAATTTCCACTGTCGTGACTCGAGATACGTAATATTTTGTCTAAGTCATCCAAAATAGATCATATCACGACACAATTTAATTCATGTCGCGATACAAAAAGTGTAATGTGCCTAATGAATTGTGCAAAGATGAGTGTGTCGCGACACACTAAATCTTTACCGCGACACAAAATATTTTGCTTGAATTCTTGTTTTTCACACCTTACATTTTGGTTGATTCCTCGTATAAGGCTTATATGTTTTATTTTTCTAAGCTTCTAAGATGCAAATTTAGTACTTTAAATACTCTTTTTCATATATTGATTAATTTATACATTTAAAGTTAAAAACACATGAATATAACAAAAAAATGCACACAATTATAAACATATAAACTCGCATAAATATTCACATAAATATAACGTAATCAAACATATTTATCATATTTAAGTGGATTAAAATCATAAAATATTAATGATTTTCAAGCACTTATCAAAGAGTTCCTACCCGAATCTATAAACATTTAGCATGGGGTCTTATGCCATCCCATGACATTAGCAACACTAGTAGTTTAATGTGAATTTATAAATAAATAGTATATTTAGTGCATCGTTTTGAATAAATTAAGTACATATATATCAATGTTCATTGAAAAGATATATAATACAATCAGATAAAATTAATGATAAATATTAAAATAATTTATATTTAAAAAAGTATTTAATTTATTTTATATAGTTTTCTTTCATATCAAAACAATTTCATTAATATTTATTTCATTTAAAAAAATATTTTTTTAATGCGAGATGAAAGAAAAAAATCAAAATATATAATTTTATAATTTAAATGATCTAATTTCACAACCACAAACATGACTTAATATAAATCACATAGTTAGGTATTTAATATTATGTAGCAAACATGTTAGAATAAAATTATTAGATAAATCTTAAGCTAAAGTGTATCATTAGTTTTCTAAATTTTTAAAACCTATAATTTGATTCCAAAATTTTTAAAACTTAATTTATACTTTATACATTTAAAATTTTACACATAAGTTTTAGTTTAGATAATAAAATGTATATTTACGAAATAAAAATTTATGATTTATGTATGAAATTTTAAAATTTGAGGACTAAATGTTATGATTTAAAAATTTAGTAATTTATGTGTAAATTCTTAAAAAATTATGATTAACTAGTATGTTTTAAAATTTTAGAAAAGTGTGTATTAATTTAATTAAAATTTAAAAATGAATCATGCAATTTAATATAAATGTTAATGATAAAATAAATTTTAACATAAAAACTAAGTTGGACCATTCTAATTTAAGCCCATTTTAAGGCAAATTGAAGATCACGATCCACGAGAATAACAAAACAAAAAAAGGAATCCACTTTTTTTGTTTTGTTTTTTATAGGAAAGGAATCAACGTTTTGTGTAGATTGATTTTTAGAGATTTGTTTATTTAATATATGTACGCTCCTTTACTGATTGCGTGATGTATGTCCTACTTTATCGCTTTAAATTAAAATGTGCAGTAATACACTAAAAGTAGATAGTTTTTTTTTTTAAATATTCATTTGAGTATATAGTTGAGCAAGAATATATATAACAAAATTAAATATTTTTTTATATGAATATGTTAGTTATTTATTCTCAAATCATGATATGAACATAGATACGTGCACTTTGATAATCTAATTTTTTATAAATTTTAAATATTTCTTAACAAATTTTGAAAAATATATACCCTATAAGTTATTTGGACGGGACATAATGCATTTTCTAAGTGAAAATTGATTGAAAAGGAAATAGTGGGACTCAAAAGTCAGGAAAATTCTACCCATTTACGTTTACTCTCTTATTAATTTTTTTTAATATAATGTGTTTTTGTTATTAATAATTATTGATTTATTTCTAATAACAAATATTCTTTTATAAAATAAATTATCAAGAAAAAACTTATTATTATGTTAGGTAAGAATCTCTCCCCTCCTTTCTATTATATTTTCAAATTTAAAATAAAATTAGTGATTTATTAATGATTGCATAAATCATAATATAATTAATTATTATTAATAAATAATTATATAATTATTTTAACATCACATCTCATTGATTTAATATTTAATCCAATAATAATGAGTAATATAAGGTAACATAAATTTATATTCATATTACATGATATTACACATAATTAAATAACTTTAAAAATAAAAAAAATTAATTATTTTAAAAAAATTTAAACATATATTATATTATAGTTAATATGAATATAAATTTATATGATATTAATATTCATAATTATATAATACATACAAGAAAGAAATTGATAGGCGTATTATTTTCAATAAAATTACTCTAAAAACAAACAATAACATTCGGACATGCCATGGTATAGTCCGCGTTGACTTAAGGAGACCCATGGGCACCATGATGAGATGTCCATAATCACTACGTCAGGTTAATATAGAAATCCTGGGTTGGGTTCTCCTTTGGACCCACAATCAAGTAGCCAGATCTTACTTCATATCCAGCCCATCACGGCCCACTCCACGTCGTTGTTGTCGGAAGGTAACAGAAAACGAAAACGTTAACGTCATTCTTGATTATGATTTATCACTTTCTTTCTTCAGAAACGTATTGAGAGAGATTTTAATCACGTTGAACTGAAGATTTTATTATAATTATCCATTAATGCATGGTCACTTTTATTTTTTCGTTGTAATTATATAATTTATCTATTTTAGTTTTATAATTTTTTAAATAAAATTTATTATTTCTAGCTTAAAAATATAATTAATAAATTAAAAATTATATATTTTATTAATAAAAAATATTTCAAAAAAATATTTTCTTGCCACTTTCACTCATTCTCTACTTTCTCTCTTTTCACTCCTTTTTACATTGTTGATAAGAAATAAAAAATAAAACCGAGAGAGAAAAAATGAATAAGAAAGAGTGAACTAATGAGAAGAAATAATAAATGAGAGAAAGAGAGATAAAAAGAATAAAAGGAAGGGGAGAGAAGAGATAATGATTTTTTAAAAATTTTATTTTATCTTTGAAAATTTTAAATTTTAAAAAATTAAATTAAATTAATTATATTTATAAATTACATTATTAATAAAACATGTTTAAAAAGTTAAAAGAATTAAAATATATGAGACATGAGCAAGAAAACATCCTTATTGATTCCATAAAATATATAATTACCCGAATTAGACTAAGCTGCAAAAACTTCTTTTTATTGATTTTTAGCTTAATCCATGATTAATTATATTACTTCCACGAAGATGAAAATATTTATGATATAATTATAATTTATCATTAATTATATTTAAATTTTAATTATTTTATTATTATAAATAATTTATAAAATTGTTTAAAAAATTTATTTTATCAATTCACACCCTAAAACAGATACGATACGATACCAACTCCTACTTTTCCCTTAATAGGAGTCAACTGAATTTGATTTGAAAAACATGTGTTGAGGAGCGTAAGAAGATAAAAAGATAATCGCATCATTAGTAATGCTTTGTATATATTTAGCAAGTTACCAGACATTAATTTGGTCTCACATTTGTGTGGCATAAAACTAATTACCTTTAATACTTATTATGCCTAATGATTTAAAAGGTAAACTCTAAACTACTAGGTCCTGTACAATGGTATCAATTGAAACCTTACCCTTCTTCTAATAATCATAAATAAAAGTTATGATAATTTAATAATAATTTTAATAAATTAAAATAACTTAAATATATTAATATTATTAAAATTGATTGAAATATGTTTAAAGATTTTAAATAAAAATATTTTATATATTTGATCTGAAAATAATGAAGAAAAAAAATCCCAAGAAGTAGTGTAAAGAGAATAAGCCCAATACTCAAGATGATGAACCTAACTGGCTACTAATTATACGTACGATATCTTTTAGCACCAAAGCAAAACAACAAATTTTGCACAAATATCCACACTTAAAAGTAAAATTTAACAAATCAATTTTATATAACACATATGTTAAACCCTAATTTGATTAGACGGTACTCTTTGTAGTTTTCAAAACATTAAATTCACCTTTTACAAAAAAATTGATTTGCATTAAAAAAAAAAACCTACCAAGCAAGAGAAAAATAACAAAGGTTTAAAGGTTAAATAGATACAAATTGTGATTTATCGTTTAAATTAGATATAACCAGACGTAAGAAATTGGTTCTCTTCTTTTTTTCAATGATACTGAATATAATACTAAATAAAACTATAATAGTTTTAAATTGAATTGTTTTTGTTAGTTAGTGAGTGAGAAAATTGATGATAATTTTAGACAAATTTGTTTATTTTTATGAAATTATGAGATTATATCAGCCTAACTAAATCTAATAATTATTGAATTAACATATATATTTTAAAATAATTATTAACTAAATCTAGCTGTTTTACTTAGTATGTAAATGTATAATTGCTGAAAAAGAATAACATTTTCTTATATTATAAATGATTATTAATTAAAATAATATAATTTATTTTTAACTTATAATTATAATTATTTATGATAAATAGAATTAAGAAATAAAAAAAGGCTAATAAATTCACCCACGTGTCTGTCAATTATAGCCATTACTAAAATTAATACGCATATCGGAGCAGAGAAGATACTATTTCGTTATAATATTAGAATAAAGTGTATTATTTTAAGTTAAATTTTAATTAAATTTATATATAAAATTTTTAAAAGATATAATTAATATTTAAATTTTTAAATTTTTAAATAATAAATATATATATTTTAATAATTATATTACAATCAGCTTAAAAATTTTACAAATAAATTATACTTTCCATAACAATATTAGTACTGCATTTGTTTTTTAAATGAATTGAAGAACTGGGTTTGTCGGCTTTTGCAAATTCCATTTATATAAATATTCAAAGCCGACCTTTCTTGTTTTTTTAATAAATTAAAATAAAGAAGACAAGAGCAGATCAATAACAGGGATTAAATGTGAGCTGTTTAGAATATCAGAGAAAGCTAGCATGAAGCTGTGGCGAGTATAGCAGACAACTGCTATGATATTTACAAATTAATTAAAGGCCTTATTTGGAAATTTAGATGCTATCAGTTAGTAAGTATTAAGAGAATTTTTTTTTATTATTATTACCGTGTATTTTAGATATATTAGTTTTGTTATTTTTAGAGGTTATTCAAGATATATTAAAGTATGAAAATAATATTTTGTAATATTAACGTGATGTTTATAAGTAAGAATAAACGTTATTATTGTTACTTTAACTGCTTCTTTTTTAGAGTTGATAAAATATATTACATTAATTTTAATTTTAATTGTGAGTACATAATAAGTACTGAATTATTTATTAAAAAAAATCTAAACATTACAGCTTATGTATGGCATTTCGTGATTCAACTCTACTTAAATATTTACTCAGTACTAAGTGAGAATCTATTCATTCATTGAATGTCATATAAAAAACATATAACAAAATAATCAACGTTACGTACCCTGAGAGATATAACTGATAAGATTATAAGAAGAGGAATCGAGAAAAAAACCAACATTGAAAAAAAAAACTCTAAAATCTCTTTTTTATTAAATAATTTAAACATTATATATATTTATTCAAAATTTTATCTATAACGATGAGATGAGAATTTTTAACAATTAGACTGAAATTAAATACCAAACATGAATCACCATACATATAGATAATTATTTTTTTTTTATTTTACTAAGTATCATATACACACTCTTCTATTTAAGCATAAATTTAAACTTATATCATCTTAATACATATTATAAACTTGTGCCATTGCAATTATCCCCAATATTTATCTTTAACTTGAAGTTGAGGAAGGGAGTTGAAGGAATTGAAAGTTGATTGATTGAACTCCACACAATTTTTTTCTTTCTTGGATTGAACTCCACACAATAATTCTTTTTCTTTGGATTGAACCCCACCTTTTAATATTGTAATTAAGATGCTGTTTTGAACATGGCCACTAAAAAAAATAAAATTTAATACTAATTATAAAAATAATATTTTTTTTTTGTTAAATTAATGTGTTTTTATTATTTAAAAAATATAATACATCATTTCAAATCGAATTATATTTAAAATTAAATATTATTTAATTTAACTTAATATAATGTTATAAAATTGATATTTTTATTTTTATAAATTTTAATTTTATTATATTTTATAATAAATAAAAAAAACTGTGGGTACTCTAGAATTATAGAGTGTATATCGAAAATCCAAAAATAATAAGTTAAAGGACATCACTCACTTTAAAAGAGAGATATTGTGGAATGACCTGGATGGTGACCTTAGTGGCTATATTCTCAACATCACCTCCTATATTCTTCTTTTTTATGTGAATCAACGTCATCTCTATCCAACGGTTGATACAACATGACACCAGGGAATCACTTTTTTCAGACTTAACAACTTATATGGTCTTTTAAAGTATTATTTTACAGGGAAATATAGTCACGGATATTAATGTTCATTTAATTAAAAGTGTTTCTTTTAATAATTAATGTAAAATACGCTAATTTACATAAATAAATTTTTTTATTATTTAATTAATGCTTTGATGGGATTGTATTCTATAATTTAAATAATTATACTAATATCACATCATTAAAATTAAATTTTATCTATAGTAAAAATCTAATAATATTAACACAATAATTTTAGTTATTTTCACAATAAAATTATATAAAATATCAATTTTATTTTTAATATTAATTACTTTTTAATGTTATTTTTATATGATAAATTTATCATTAATAAATTATTATAATGATAATAATAAAATGCATTGTGACAGTATGAATATCTAACTAAAGTTTACTTATTAATTTTAAGTTATAATAAATAAATAAATAAAAATTTGAAAATAATATTCATGTGTAACAAAAAAATATTGAATTAAATATATTTTTCATGATTAAAAAAATTAGATCTAAAAATAATAAAATTTAAAGATATTAATTCAATTAATATCCATGAAAAATATCATTTTCTTTGCATATATTCTACTATCAAGATTATATAGAAAATAACAAATTAAATTTATTTAACTTTTAAAAAAAATGATGGACTGAGAGAACCCAATCCAAAAATAATAAAATTAAATTACTTATTTCCATAAATAATGAAACTAATTGCATTTTATAACTCATAATATTAAATTGTAACTATTAAATGAATAACATATTAAAATACATGTAAATTTAAGTGGTTAATAAATAATTTATATTTGATTTAATTAAAGGTATAATTCTATTCATATATATTGTTTTATTTTTAGTTCTTTTCTTAAAAAAATATCCTTTTTAATAATATAAATAAATATTTTTCTACTAAATACATTAAAAATAAAATCAGGTAATTAATTTCATTATTTATGCACAAATTTAATTATATTTTTAGAATACCCGAGCTGCACAAAAATTACATTCCATTAATTGGGACTCTCTTCACAAAAAAAAGGGGGTTTTTGTGGTTCGTTGTCTAAAAATCAATTACTCTATTCCGATGATTAGCTTAATCAAACGGATTGAAATTCGATGATATTATTCGATCAAGAACTATATAAAGACCACTACAAACCCACCACCCACTTCTTATTTGGTGGTCGACCACCCTTTTTTTTTAATACCGATAAATACTTAATATTCATACAATAAATATATTTTTATATATTATTTTAATTTTTTATATTAATAAATATCAAAATATTTATATAATAAATATATTTTTCATAAATAATTATTTTATATAATTCAATTTTTTTTGTTAAATGAAGTTTGATAATTCAT
The DNA here is from genome assembly GCA_030763125.1 of Hippophae gyantsensis. Classification (NCBI taxonomy): domain Eukaryota; kingdom Viridiplantae; phylum Streptophyta; class Magnoliopsida; order Rosales; family Elaeagnaceae; genus Hippophae; species Hippophae gyantsensis. The sequence continues at coordinate 76,146,016 of CM061028.1, read as the reverse complement.
ACATTTAATTAATATCTATGTAATGAATATTAGATAAATTTACTTACGAGCATTTCATATTTTTATTGAATATTTATGTAATAAATTTTTTTTTATGAATAGTATTTTATATAATGTAATTATTTTTAATAATTATGTGTTAGATCAATTTATTTATAAGTAGATAATATTTTTGTTAAACTAATAATTTTTATGCCGATATCATATTATATTCTATATCAATTAAAAATGAGACTAATATAAATTATTCATATGTAAAAATGATTATTAAATTTAATCAAGTCATATCTATTGTTCATATAAGATGAAATTCTTAAATAGTAAAAATATTAAATAAAAACGTTTATATCTTATTTTTTTATGTTTGACTTATTTATTAAACAAATTTATGTAATTGTTATTAATATTTAATAAATCACTCATGTTTATATTATATTATTCATAAAATAATAATTATTATATATTTATTTATCATTAAAATAAAAAATTAATTAACTATTTATTTTAATGTCATTATGCAAACCATTTTATAAAATATTTTAACATCATTTTTTCTATAATAATGAAAATAACTAAAAAAATAATATTCAAATGTTACTTTTTTATTTTATTTTATTTTATAAATAAATAATTTAAAATAATAACAATTATTTTTTGATGATTAATATTATTATATATTTATTAAATTTAAATAATATGTACCATCTAAAACTCTAGCTAACAGTAAAAGGTAAATCATGATTAGTAATTTTATATTTATATAAGTTAAATTTTCTCATATATTAATATTTTAAAAAAATAAATAAATTTTTAAAATTTAAATAATTATTATATACAGTAGGATATAAAGAATACAAATATAAAAATATAAATAAAATTAAATAATATTAACATTTTTAATAATAATGGTAAGGTTTGTTATTTATAGACTTGAAGTTATTGGTTAAAAGCTGATTTGAAACATTATTTTTAATCTGTCTTATTTAGTAGTGAATTAAGAAATCTCTCTTCATAACCATTAGGAGAGTAGGGGTAATTTTAATATTAAAAAGAACTATAAAAGAGTAAAAAGACTAATTTTAGACCATATCCAGCAAATAACACCCCTGTTTCTTTGTTGTTTATTGGTCATATAGATAAATTATAATTAACTAGCCAATCCCTGTGCATAACTAATCTGCATGCTTTATATATATATATATATATATATATATATATTTCAATGGTTAAATCCTTATTTTTGAACGTGCAGAAGGGGAATAGAATTAGTCGGTCATATTTGTTTTTATTTTCAAGGGTTAAGGGTTGAAGTCATAAAGTATATTAGGTTATTTTCATAGTTTAACTTATAATTCAAAATTATAGTTTTTTTCTTACTTTACATGTGAAATATAGAGTATAGATGATTAAATAATTTATCTTTATATTGAAATATAATTGGAATATAAAGAGAGTAATGTATTATTATTTTAAAAAAAATTGTTAATTATATGAATATGTTTCACATTTAAAAAATATAAATATATAATTAAGATGTAATAATTTTATTTTAAACCCATAACTAACTCGTTATAATTATACGTCGAGATGAAATTCTTATTATTCATATGTTATTTTGAGTTAATTAAAAGAAAAATAGATATTTATTTTTCCTTGAATAATAAAACTAGTCACGATGCAATTTGAGATGATGTTCCTCACATGTGGAGTAATTATAAATAAATTTAAATTAATTGTTTGTAGTAAAACTAGGCACGATGGAATTTGAGATATGTTCCCATCGAAATGAAAGACAGGTAAGGGTTCCAAATTTAAAAGCAAGGAAGCATAATGTTATAAATTGGTCTTTTGAAATGACAAAACACATAACTCAGAATAAGCATATGTCTATGCCTGTTGATAAAACATGATATATAGGACTCAACTCTAATTGTTAGTTATGTCTTATCTTGTCGTTTAAAGGATTCAAACGAAAACAATTAATTAATTAATTCTGCTTAATTGATAGAATATAAGGAAAAATTCAATATAGTTTTTAATAATTGATTAAAATAAATAAATTTAATTATATTATTAAATTATTATATTTCACATTAATTCTTGTCTAGTCTAGTTACAACTTGAGGTAAAAAAAGTACTATTCAATTAATTTATATAATAAATTAATGAATTAAATATATATAACATAGGTGAAGGATGAATTATAAATTTAATGAATCGTGGTATGGGGGATTAGACACCATTTGTTTATGTGTTTAAAGATTTTGTAAAAGCACTTTTAATAATAATAATAATAAATTACGTTATCAAACATTAAATTTTTTATGAAAATGTTCGAAAAACGCATGCTTTCTATGCATGTGTTTATTTCTAAATTATTATTTTTTAAAAGTACAAGCAAACAAATCATACTTTGTATGCAATATAAATGTAAGATTGAATGAAACTTAAAAGAGAAAGTCAGCTTTCAGTTTAGTAGTGATTGTTGTTGCAAGAATTAGTTGATGATGGCGGTCCTTCGCCCTCAAATTAGTTGCTTATGTATTGAATTTTGACCCTAACATGATGCTTAAGTATTTTGTTCAAAGCTTTTGGACGCGAGACTAAAAATATTTGGAAAACTCTGTATGTTATTCTTAAAATTCATCTCCTCGTAAACTTTGTTCAAAAATAAACTATAAATTATATAAAAATTTATAATTAACACTTAATTTAATAATAAATCTCATATTTAAAAGTAAATATACAATTGATTACTTGGTGAGTTTTGTGTCCACTAAAAACAAATAAAAGGTTAAAATATATCATTATTTTTCAAATTTCAACAAAATTCAATTACAAATTTTAAAAAATTTAGGATTTACGATTTTATTCAAAATTTCTAAAACTTCACTTATAAATTTTCAAAAAATTTAAATTTTATAGTTTAATTCTTAAATTTTTAAAATTTTACGCATAAATCCTAACTTGTTTATTAAAATAAATATTTTTGAATCAAAAATTTAAGATTTATGTGTGAGGTTTTAAAAATTTATATACTAAATTGTAAGATTTAAAAATTTAAAAAATTATTAGTTAAGTCTTAAAAATTTGAGAACCAAATCATATGTTTTATAAGTTTGAAGACATATATTTGAATTTTATTAAAATTTGGAGACCAATAATACACTATAATCTAAATAAAATTACTCTAAATATTTAAAGTGTATATAAACAAAATTAACAAATATTTGGTTATTTATTTAAAATATATATATTTAAATTATCCTATGATTCAAATTAAGTGGGTGGTTTATCCAATAAAATTCCTTCTCACTCCTTATTTCAAGCTTCAGATTATTAACATGTATACTAAGATCACATTTGATTTAATAAAAAAATAAAAAAGTGACACAATTGAAAAATCTCTTAAGTTCATAATTTTAAAGATTATTTTATTGAAAATGTTGCGTGGGTTTACATAAATGTTAATAAGGTTTTTTATTTATAAAAAATATAACTTATATAATATGTTTATCCTTGTTAATCATATTTCTTTTCTTTAACGATTTTATTTTGTGAAATAATTCTTACTAACATAATGTTAATATTTTTGACTATTTTTAAATATTATATATAATTCCATTTTATTTTGTGAAATAATTCTTACTAATATAATGTTAATATTTTTTACCATTTTTAAATATTATATATAATTTCATTGAGCGAAATGATATATTATATCATATAGTTATATTAAAATAAAGACTTTATTTATTATTACCTTTCATATACCATATTTTTAAAAATTGTGTAGTTCTCAATTAAAAAATAAATAAAATCACTTACAAATATCACTAGAATGTTTTATATATAATAATATTTTATTTTGTGTAGTTAAAAGATGTGATTAAAATACAATTAAAAGATGTCAAGAAAGAGCATCGAGATTAATTAGAATTTAAATACATCAAATGAAAATAACATATGACACTGGTTGTACTCATATTATATAAAACAGTAAAATTGAATAATTTAAAGAGAAAAATGTAATAAATTTTTTGAAAGATGTGTGTTTTAAAAGTTTTTTTGATAAAGATTTTATATATTGTACATGATTTTAAATATTATGTATTTTTGTTCTTTCATATTAATATGTTATATTTTGAAAGTGTTCAATAAGATGCACTTGGTTTTGAATCATAAAACTCTTAAAATGAGAAACATGTAGTCCTAAATATGTTTACAATTGTGGTAATTAAGAAGGAATATTAATTACCGTGAAAGATTATCACATCGATTAAAAGTACATTCTATTTTTATAATTGTTGATAAGGGATTATCATTTAGTGACATAAGTATAAAAATGTGTATTTTATATATTGAACATGACCTAACTAGATGGAACATTATATATATTATGTTTTGTGTCATTAATGTTTCTATTGTGTCTTTAGAATCTTAGATATGAAATGTGTAGGTTTTAAATATGATAAGTATACAATGTGATTGATATTTAAAAACTATCTTATGATATGAATGGAATATCAATTCTTTGTGTACACCATATGTGGAATAAATCTATATGTTAATATTATCATTGTCTTTCAATTTTGAGTTATGATATTACTCGACCACTTGGTAAAGTAGAATTATATCGCATGCAATGTAATTGATGTAGTTATAATAATAATTCACTTGAGAAACCAAGAAAATGAATATAATGCGAAAGTGGCACGATCCTATTTTGTATATTATTCATAATGTCATGTGAGAAGGATAAACACAAAATTAGTGGATCGAGTAAATCATTACTATATCGTTTGAAAAACTACAATGTAATGATACAAGCTCTTATAATCTATAATATAAAGTTTTATATTATTGCCAAGATGATATGGTTGCTCTATACGGTCACACCAACTGAAGAGAAACAATGAGTATTTTACATTTCATAATGATGTATAATATAAAATACATGAGATGAAATGCTAAAATAAAAATGTCATAATATGACATGCTTAGACCATAAATAAATTTGTGAAGTTTTGCAAATATTATTTGATTTAATGTTTGAATGCATTATAAAGATAATAGAGACATTGTATAATAGAATAATATAAATAATTGTTTTTGTTTATAAATTAATTTATTAAACGAATCACAAGTTAAGATTAAAGAGAACATAAGATGGATAAACAAGGCTAATGATATTTGTGTAATTGATTCAAACCTTACACGAAAAGTTTCCCTAACACTTGTCTATTTCAGGAAGCATAATTGAGGAAAATAGAGCTAATATGCTACCTATAAAACTTGGAAAGACTTGCTCAAGGCCCAAACCTAGGTGGTTCAACCCTAGGCCAAAAATATATTTTCTCATCTCTTATTGATATGTTGTTAGATCTAAGTATTGAACTCTACATTCATCTATCTAAAAGATGTGCTAGTTTGTTGTTTAGGTTTAAGGTGAACCAAGAGGTGCTTCCGAAAGAGATGTTATTTCCAAGAAATCTATAAGGGAAATTGATTTATCTCTACTAAAGAAGTTTGGCAATCTCTTGATAAAATAATATTTTTCATCTCTAGTAATAAGTTAGATAAGATTTGTTTATTTTATTTAATACATATTAGGTGTTTGCTGAAATACTTCTTGCTTGCAATTGTCATACAAACGAGTTTCTTTTATGTATTGAACCAAGTGGTAAGAGAAAAAATTTAAATTATCACCATATAGATATATACATATAATCTCACATTTTTCATATTAAGTTTTAATATGACTTAGTAGCTTTAGGTTTTTTTATTCCATAATTTTAAGAAAATTGTTAATTAATGATAAATAATAAGATTTTAATAAATTTTTATTAAAATATTAATTTTTTTATTAGCAATTAAAATAAAAAGAAGGTTATAGTGGTTGGGTGAACTTTACTACTATCAATTTTTTGTACAATTTTTTGATATTATGTATAAATTTAATATTTTTAAACCTATAAAAAGTTAAATGTATAAACTTATTCAATATTTTGTATATATTTTTGTTAAATTGATATAATTTATTTTGAAATAATGTTCATTAACAATTGTAAACTAACGAAGATACTTAAACCCATACAAAATCATATAAAATTATCACATTTATTAGTCTATTGAGGTGATAGCCAACCCATGTATTATTTAAAAGATAAAAAAAATAAATTTTAAAATATTAATAAATTATAAAAATTATAATAAAAAATATTGTTGTGAAACAATAAATATTAAACAATCACATCTTATTTCTTTTGGTCTTGCTCATCTTTTATATTTTTTTATTTTATTATTTTATTTTTAAAATATTTAAGTAAATAAATTACACTATTTTTTATTTTATTATTACCATGTAATATGAGTTCTTACTATTACATAGATTATTTATTTTTATAATTGATTGGTAAATAATTTTGCTATTGCTATTTCATAATAAATAAAAATTATGTTTTAAAATACTTACATATAAAACACTTTTTAAATATTTTATTTTATTTGTATTATTAGTGTAATTTTAATCTAATACATTTTATATTAAAAATTATAATGTTCATAAATTATCTTATATGTATTTTTTAATTTTATTGCTAAAAATATTTCTCACATAATTGCACCATTTAGAAAATAATATGTTGACCTATTTAAGATTCACCTTCTAGCTCTCCCATTTATTAAAATACAATTTAAACTCAAATTTTTACAACAACAAAATTGATAGTTAATATTAAAAAATCATAATATTTATTTTAATTTTTTTTTTATTATTATTTTATTCTAATATTTTATAAAAATAATTTAAAAACAATAATGTATTTAATTTTTTTGTTAAAATATTTTTTAAATAATTTTATATTTAATTTTATTCTTATTTTTATTAATGGTTAATATTTTAATATTTTTTAATAACTTAAAAAATAATATTTCAGATATAAATAGCCCGTACGAGGGGAGAGATGTGATGAGACTCCTACAAAGAGGCACAAGAGAAAGGAGGAAGCAAATGCGATAGATAGAGATAAAAAAAAAACGAGAAAAAAACCGAAGCACGTATAAATTTCTGTCGGAGCTTGGAGGTAGTTGGACCGACAAAATCTGGAGCAATGCACATGCTTGGCCTTTGGTTAAACTGACGACTGAACGTAAAGGAGGTTTCCTCGAAGACTACGATCGCAATCAAAAATAATAATGTCAGAATTTTTTATACGTAGTTGTCATAGCAAATTTTTTTAACAATAGGTTAATATGTTAATTTTTATAAATTTAAAAGCATTAAATTATATTTAAAATATTTATTTATTATGTAATTAATATTTATATTTTAAAAATATCAATTTTTATTTCACAATATAAAAATATTATTGTAAAAGTATATTTATTTATAATATTAATTATAATTTAATATTATTATTATTGTATAAAATTTATGTTAACGCATTATAATTTAAAATAATTTATATATTAGGATCATAATTAACATAATAATTTATATTTAAATATATTTATTTAGATTTGTATTAATTTTACTTATTATTAATAAACTCTTGTATAATTTTGATGGTAAATAATCATTTGAACCGACTCTATATTATTTAAATTTTTCACGGGACAAACGCAATTCTCTAAGCACGAGGCAAAGTGACAATAATTTATCCAAATTAACTTAATCTAAAATTTAATTTTAAAATTTTATTAATTTTAAAAATCACATCTATATCGTATTAATTTAATTTTAATTTATTTAAACTTTATAAATATCAAGCTAACTCAATATATTTATTATTTTATATAATTATTTTAAAAAAATTTCTTTAAGTTTTTCCATATTTTTTTTATTTTTTTCTCGGTTTTTATTATTCATCAAATAATAACACCTATCTCTACTCGTCTATCATCATGTCACCCTTATGACGATGAAAAAGCAAAATAGAATAATGAGTAGTTACAAGAGAGATAATAATTCTATATTATTTAATAATTTATCTATTATAATATCATATTTTTAACATTAAAATTTATATAATTAATAAAATTAAGTAAATAATTATTAATTATTATTATTTATTTGTGTTACTTTAAAATCTTTCTTGATGGTTAAGATTAATATATATAATGATATTAAGTAATTAATTAGAATATAAATCTTAAATTTATGAATTATTATAAAATTATCATCGAAAATATTAGAAACTATTGGAAAAGATAAAGTTTATAAAAAAAATTAGTAAAACCTGATCTCACGTTACTTTTTTACATTATTTAAAATATGTATAAATAGTGAATTATTAAGATTGGACCCAAAGGGTACCCACTTTTGTGCAAGGCGAGAGGACCTAAGTAAATGTGATACCACACACACTCGCGTGCCGTCCGTCCGTCCGACCAATCGGTCGTGCCATGCCGAGCCGAGCCGAGCCGAGCTGAGTCCAAGTGCGTGTGCGTGTGTGTGAGGTGAGATGATATTTTTTTTTTTTAGAAAAATATTTAAAAAAAACTTTTTCACTTAGAAAAATGGTTGTTATATATATATATTTTTTTTTTCTGAGAAAAATAATCGTTATTTTCTTTTACTCAGAATGTGATCGTTATTTTCTTTTATCAGAATATGACCGTTAAATGACTGTTATTCTTCTTTATTCAAAAAAATGACCGTTACTCTTCTTTATTCAAAAAAATGACCGTTGCTCATCTTTACTCACAAAAATGTTTGTTACTCGTCTTTACTCAGAAAATTGTTGTTACTCTTCATTATTCAGAATATTTGTTACGCTCTCCATCCCCAAACATTACCGTTATTATCATAATGGTTACACGGTTTCTGAAACCTATAAATAGAGGGCCTCAGCTCTTAGTTTTTACACAACAATCTACAAACTCATCTTACTAAGAAAAAATTATCTCTGTAATTCTAAGTTATTTTTCAGTTTTCTGAGCAACAAATTTTTTAGGTGTAACATTTCGGTCTTCATCAGTGCAGTGAAGTTCCGAGACAGATAAATAAGATTGTGGGTTCTTTTATCCTGGGAATGATGAGACTGTACTTGCTTGTACAAATTTGGGTAGAGCCGCGAAACGTTTTAAAAAGAGTGACCTAATCTGCGACTCAACTCAAGCAATTCATTTTAAATCATCGACAATATTGTTTCAATACTATTTTAACAAACTTGTTTCAACAGAAACTATATCACAAGAGTTAAAAAAATATTAATAAACAGAATTCATTAATAAAAAATAGGAGAAAATTTTCATAACTCAACGTAAACTAAATTAAAAAAATTGATTTAGGTTGAATTGATTTATCAAATTTATTGATTTAAAATGATTTTCATTTTTCAAAAACCTATAATTTTATATTGGTTTCAAATTTATAATTTTTTATCTAAATTTAAACTATAATGCCATGTAAACAATAGTAAGGAAATATTTATTTCCCACAATATTTATTTTAATCCATTGTATTTTTAATTTTTTTTTACTTTTTATTATCAAATATCCATCAATTCCCGACTAGAGAGATCAAATTCATTCTATTTAATTTAAAAAAATCTAAAATATGATTAATGTGTTTTAAACGATATATGATGTAATTATTCGATTTGTTTAAAAAATGAATTCACATCTGTCAGTGATATAAAGATGATTTCGATATGAAGGAGGTTTGAGATTCAGGTCCTATTATAATTACATAAACAGTGTAATTATTTAAAAAAAACTTGATATCCCATCCAATGTAAACAATATATGTTCAAACGTATAGAATCAACGTATATTAAAAAAAATTAAACGTACAATTATTAGAGATTTATTAACTTTTTTACAATTATTAGAGATTTATCGTAATATTTTCGTAACTAAATTGTTAAACAGCACTCTTTACAATCTAAATTAACCATGCCCAAGCATAAGTATCATGGTATTTTTAATAGATAAGCGGTAAATTTTTAAACTGATCTATTATTCAAAAATTTAAGTTTTATGTACAAATTCAAATAAAAAAAGAAATGAGTAAAACTTAAAATAAAATTGTGATGTATTTCAAACCTAACTCCCATAAAAAGTAGCATAATATGTTCCAATTATCATTTACATATACATTGATATATATAGCATTATATCTTACAATAAGAAGAAAAATACATATTAATCATATTAAAAATTGTTGTATTTTCTATTTTGACGATAAAATACAAAATTGAAAAATTTAATGGTAGGAATAATTTTAGTCTATAACAAATGAAAATACATGTCATATTAGTTAAATAATAGCTCGTTAAGACATTTGAAGACAATGATAAATTTTCAGAAAAATTGACTAATGAAGAAAAGAATGCATTGATAAAAAATGCTCTCAATTCAATTTAGTTATCCTTGTCTAATAGGGTATTTATACGAGGTTGGTGATAAAGAATCTCCCATTGAGTTATGACTTAAATTGGATAATTTGTATATGACCAAATCTTTAACAAGTTGGTTATATTTAGTGTTTGTATATATTCAGAATGTGAAAAGGTACACATTTACATGATCACCTTGATGAATTTATTAAAATTATTCGTTATTTAAAAAATAGTGGTGTTAAAATTGATAACGAGGGTGATACCTTAATTCTATTATGTTTTTTACCTCATTCATTTGAACATTTTATTGATACTATGTTATATGGGCGAGACACTATTGGAAGATGTCAAAACAACTTTAAATTCTAGAGAGTTGAAGAAAAATGTGTCTATAAGTAACAATGATAATAACAGTGGTTTATTTGTCAGAGGTAGAAATCAAGAAAAAAACACAAGTAATAATATAAGCAAGTATAGATTCAAATCTAAAAAAATAAAGATAAATGCAACTATTACTGTCAGGAAGGGCATTGGAGAGTAAATTGTTCGAAACTCAAAGGTAAAGAAAATTTATCATAATGTTTTTTTGTTACTAATGATGTTATTGGTGTTGCAGATAGTTTTGGTTCCGATGGTGAAAATGTTCTATCGGTATTTATTGGTTGTTTTGGAGATGTTTGGATTCTTGATTCCGGTTGCACTTAACATATGTGCCCCAATAGGAACTGGTTTGCTTCTTATCAATCTATTGGTGTGGGTGTTGTCTTGATGGGAAACAATGTGTCCTACAAGATTGTTGGTATTGGTACTATTCGAATTAAGATACATGATGATATTATTAGGACTTTAAAAGATGTTTGCTATGTTCTAGATTTGAAAAATAACTTGATATTTTTGGGTACTCTTGATTTATATGGCTACAAGTATGTAGCTGAACGTGGAGGATTAAGAATTAGTAAGGGTGCTCTCGTTGTTTATTGAATGACAATTGTCGCGTGACCTCTATATGCTTCAGGGTAGTACTCTTAATGACAGTGTTTTAGTTTCATCCTCGTTAGATCAAGATTCATATACTACTCGATTATAGCATATGTAGTTAGGGCATATGAGTGAGGAAGTGATGTCTATTTTGAGCGAACATAATTTGCTTGGTGGTCATAAAATTGGGAAGCTTAATTTCAATGAATACTATGTCTATTGAAAAGCATCGCCGGGTCAAGTTTAGTACCGCCATCCATAAAACGAAGGTACTATTAATTATATTCATTCAGGTCTTTGGGGTCTTTCTCGTGTTGTGCCTAAGGGTGGTGCCTGATATATGTTAACTTTTATTGATGAATTCTCCCGTCATGTTTTGGTGTATTTTCTAAAGAACAAGAATGATGCGTTCTCAAAATTTGTAAAATTCAAGGCTTGTATAGAAAATCAAACAGACAAGAAAATTAATCATTTAAGGACTAACATTGGTTTGGAATTTGGTGAAAGTGAGTTTAAAGAGTTATGTGAAAGAAATATCATAGGGGGACACCACACTGTGTGTCATACACCATAGTAAAATGAAGTTGCATAACTTGTGAATAGGACTCTTTAAAAAGAGCTCATTGTTGTGTGTTCTTTTTCAAGTTAATTTGGATAAATCCTTTTGGATTAAAACTTGTAATCATGCTTGCTATTTGGTGAATCGTTTTCCATCAACTACAATTGAGTTGAAAACTCTAATATCCCCGTTCTCCACGATTCCAAAGGTAAATTTGTAAGAAATTTAAGTGAAAAAAATAATTTCTTTTTGACAACGATTTATGTTAGTTAACTTATATTTCCTTTATTGAATGTTAATATTTTACGGCATATAAGTTAACTACTTTTAAAATATTAACGTATAATAAATATTACATAATACATATAAATACTATACATTAATATCTTTTTAATGAACTTAAAATCACATATTCTCACAGTGGATCATTTATTTTTAATATTTTATATTTTTAATTTATTTTTATTATATTATAATTTTATTTAAATTATTTATTTATTTATATTTTTTACAAGATCTATGTATTTTTTGTACGTGAGAGGTTAGTTAGTTTTTTTAATGGATTAAAGCTCTTATTATAGATATAAAATAAGATATTTTATCTTATTTAGTATGTCTAATTAGTTTATGATGTAATATTATTTTATTTTATTTTATTTTATCTTATTTAGATTATAAATTTAACTTTAAATATATATTTTATTATTTTTTATTAAATTTAAATTATAAACTCTAGTTTATCATAATTTTAATTATTTTTGTATTATTATTTATTTTATTTAAATTAATTAATAATAAATGATATATTTTAATTAATATTATTTCATTTATATTATATTATTAAAAATTAATTTATATAAAATTTTATATTATTTATAAACACTGTAATAAGACGTTTGTTAATGAAAACTCCTTTTTATACGGTTAACAAATTTAATCAAATGTTTGTGTCAAAAGTAGAAATTAGGTGGGAATATTATCTGCGTGGAGCATAAGATAATATAGCTATATTACTTCAATAATTACTGCATTAAACTAAGTTAATCTCTCTAAAAATTAATACTTTTACTGGATTTAACTAACTATATTTTAGTTCATTTTTACATAATTTAATACTAATAATGTATATTAGATGAAAATTGAACTAAAAGGAACGTAAAAAAATTTATTCAGTAAAAAAAAATCAAATGAAATTAAGTAATTTACTAGAATTAATGAACTTAACTAATTTTAAATAAATTGATTTCTTTTAAGTTAATTAAGTTAGAATAAGTAACTTATTTGATATATTTAAGTTGGACTGTGAGGTTCTATGATTTTTTATTTTTTATTTTTACGTAGAGGTATAAAAAAAAGTTCAACTTTATGGACGCCTAAAATCAGGATATGCAATTCTTATTTTTATGGTAAAAAAAAGCCTCCCACAATTATTATTAAATGTTATGGTCCAATTGATAATAAAAATAAATATTATAGGGATAACTTTATTTAAGTATAATGATGTGCCAGGGAAGGAATCGCCGAATAATTGGCATCATGGCATGGGAACCGGTGCCTTTTTTTTTATTTTAGGAAATATTATCTTTCACGCTTTTAATTATTACTAGCATGTAAATGACTTTTAATTTTTTTATAATAAAATATATATTTTATTTTATTTTGTTATTTTTTAAAATACTTATAGATAATATATAATTAACTAAAAATTACATATTAAATAGTTTTAAAATAAATAAAATTTTAAATAATTAAAATTATTTATAAATATAAGTAGATAAATAAATTTATTTAAAATTCTTAATGAATATGATTCTTATTCAATTATCATATGATTAGTATTATGATTAGAATTCTTAGTGGATGTAGTTATTATTTGATGGTTATGATAATAACAACCCATGTCAATGGTTTAATTTATATATATTATTTAAGTTAAATTATTAATATTGTTTTCTTTAGATTTAAAAATATCATTTAATTTAATTAATTTTTTTAAAATAATTTATTAATATTATTTTAATAATTTTTTAATTAAAATATTATTTTTAAAGTGCATTGAAAATAAAACCATTTAACAATAGGTGAAAGTAAAATTAAATAAGAATTATTTAAGGAAAAACAATTATAACAATATTTAAGCATAAATTTATTTAAATAAATATATATATATATATATATATATATATATTATAAAATTTTAAAAAAATCATGATAATCAATAAAAATTATAAATAATATTTTGTTATTTTTTATATTAGTGGTTATTTTATTGTTGTTAAAGATTTTTATTTTAATCATGTTTAATTATTTAATAAAAATTATTAAAATAATATATTTTGTTATAAATGATTTATTTTTTATAATTATAAAACTAAATGATAATATTAAAAATTTAAAAACTATACAAAATAAATAACAAACAATTTTTTAATTTTTAATTTTTACAGTGAACTTTAAATGAAAATTGAAGGAAAAAAAAGTATGAAGTAGATGGGATTATTTATATATATAAATGTAAATTTAATTTAATTCAATTAAAATTCAAATAATTTACCCTTATATTATCTTTCTCGAAGCTTTATTAGGCCGAAGTAAGCTTGACTAAGTCCATTTATCCTATCTAAATATATTTAGTGTCGTGCTAAATATTTATATTATTAATCAAATCTAAATATGATGTTAAATATTAGTTAAGTTTAAATTTAATATAATATCTATATGTTTGAATATTTTATTATTATATATGTATATATATTATAATTTAAAGTATAAATAATCATATTCTAACACATATTATAACTATTTTTTAAAAATATAAATAATTTTTTAATTTAAATTTTTTTATGACACGTTTACTATAAATAAATGATACTATATAAAGAATAAAAATAATATTATTTATTTTTTTATTAAGAAAAGTATTATATAATATATACTTAACTATTATTTGAATATAAATATATTTAAATTATTAAATTTGTAGTATATTTTTAAGTGATAAAAATTTAAAAATTAAAATTCATGAACACAATTATATTTTATATATATAATAAAATATAATTTAATATATATTATAACTAAGTGGGAGACAATTAAGAATGAGCGTTAAAGGATAGGAGATATTATGTTAATAATTATAACTATTTCTCATTTATTTTTAGATATATTTTATATATAATCAATAGTTATAAGTTAGTATTAGTTTTTTCATGATTTAAATAAGTTTTTTATTTTTAATATTTATTTAAAATATATTTAATTTTTTAAAAATAAATATTAAAATATTAGATATTAATTTTTATTTTTTAATTATTTAATACATGTTTATAAATAAAATAAAAATATATAATAATTAGAATAAATAAAATTTAATATAATTATTCTAAATATTATACGTTTTATTATTAAAAATATATTTTTATATAATTATATGTATATAAAAAAATAATATTAATATATTCGATTTCGATTAACTATAATATTGTAATAACTATACCCATCTTATGCGTGATCTATTACGGTTATTTTTAGAAAAAAGTTATTAAATTTTTATAAATAATTATAATTATAATTATATATAGTTAAAATATTTATTGTTATATATCATGTTACTTTTAATTTCATTTAGGTATATTTTTTTAAGAATATATATATTTTAATCCTATTAAAATTAATATAAATGTAAATTTATATATAAATATGTATTTAACATTCTTTATTTACATGAAACACAAATTGGAGAGGAAGAATAACTTTATCCTCCGTGGGATAATTCTTTACCGGTAAAAATTAAAATCACACAAACGATATCAATCATTTTGAGATGAGAAAAAAAATTATTGGTGAGAAAAAAAGTATATTTTGTTATAAGTAAAGGTCAAACTACACGTAATTCTTCTAGTAAAGTTTGAATCCATAGCTTGCATCATCTTTATCACTACTGGGTGACAGGAAATAAATATATTCATTTTGTTATGCTTTTTTGATGAAATAACTTTAAATGCTTTCTACTTTCTATAGTTTAATGATATTTATTTGTTGTGGGCATTTTATTGGCTTGAAATTGTGGTAAGAAACTAGAGTACACCAATATCTCCATTCTCCACGATTCCAAACGTAAATTTGTAAGAAATTTAAGTGAAAAAAAAGTAATGTCTTTTTTTATAACTTTCTATGTTATTTAACTTATATTTCAATTATTTTGAAAGTTAATATTTTACGGCGAATAACTTAACTATTTTAAAATATTAATGTATAATAAATATAACATAATGCATATAAATATTGTATATTAATATTTTTTTAATTAGCTTAAAGAAAGTGTAGATAATTTATTTTTAATATTTTATATTTTTAACCGTAGACTTATGTATATTAATTAGTTTTTTTAATTGATTAAAATTCTAGATATAAAATAAGATATTTTTATCTCATATTATATCTTATTTAGTATGTCTATTGAATTTATAATGTAATATTATTTTATTTTATTTTATTTTATCTTATTTAGATTATAAATTTAATTTTAAATATATATTATATTATTTTTTATTAAATTTAAATTATAAACTCTAATTTATCCTATTGTTAATTATTTTTATATTATTACTTGTTTTATTTAAATTTATGATATATTTTAGTTAATATTATTTATTATTATATTATTTTATTAAAAATTATTTTATATAAAAATTTAATATTATTTATAAACAGTATAATAACACGTTTGTTAACGAAAACTCCTTTTTATACGGTTAACAAATTTAATCAAATGTTTGTGTCAAAAGTAGAAATTAGGTGGGAATATTATCTGCGTGGAGCGTAAGATAATATAGCTATATTGTTTCAATAATTACTGCATTAAACTAAGTTAATCTCTCTAAAAATTAATACTTTTACTGGATTATTGTGTCTTATTGAGTACATTTTTAACTTTTATAGGAAAAGGAGAAGCTTTGCTCGACTAATTCCATGTCGGATCTATATTCAAATATAATAGAAAAAAAAGCTGTCTGTGCTTTACAAAGTTGGCCTCTGATTTCTCGGCGATAAGTCAGTGTTCTCCACCTTGTTCCCGTCGACAATTCCCTGTTCACGTATCCACTCATAACAAAAAAATCTCTAAATAATAATAAATAGGAGAAAACAAGAATTACTTGTCTTTGTTCCGTGATTTTCCATTTTGGGTTTTCCGTTTTTGTTTCTGGGTTTCTATATTTGATTCATTGGAGAGGTGATACGGATACTTCTTTCAGGTGGTTTTGATCCTTTAATGCCGTGCTTTGGTTTTTCCAAATTGGAGTTTTGACCCTGGGACTGAAAAATGGAATCTGTGGCTCACTTTACTGATTCTAGATTTTTGGTTGCAAAGTTCTGTTTCCCCCTTTGTTATTCATCTCTTTTTTTTCCTATATGTGTTGATAGAGAAATTTCATATTCGGCAGTTCATAGACATTGAGAGTTACATTTCAGCTTTTTGTAGTGTCTGGAATCTTGAGCTGAAACACAAGGTAAATAGCGGAAATGGAAAGTTAACGATTTGGGTTTCTTTTGATTGGTAAACTGGAGAAGCCTTTGAACTGAGGAAAGCCTGTGGATCCATTCAATGTGAGCTGTGAGGCTTTCTATTAAGCTTTGGGAATTTCTCTGAGACTTTTTGATTGCTTGGAAAAGTGGTGTTGTCCTTTTGGGGATATTCATATTGTTGCTAAAACTGTATTTATGGTAAAGAACTGCTAGCTTACAAAAAAGGGAATTAAAGTTTCTTTAAATTTATTATTCGTAGTTGTCAACATGAGGACTCCTTCAAATGGGTTTTTGGCAAGTTCAGGAGAAGGTGAGGAATTCTAAGTTTACTGTTTCTATTTCTATGCCTTTTTGTAATTAATCTTTTGCTCTGCCTCCTCTTTTTATCCTTCCAATATTTTTTGGGGATTTTAGTTTTGCTGTCTAGATTTTGATTAGTTAACTAGGGAAAGCAACTGAATACTTCCTTAATTAGGTGGTTTTTTTTTCTTTTATCCTCTCCTTTAAATCCTTTTAATGTTCAAATATACACCATTTTTTTTTTGTACTTTTTAGTTATGATTTCTATATATTTAGTCTCGTTCTTTCTTATATTTTTTATGGATGATATAAAGTTGTGGTTTACTCCTAGAAATTGAACAGACAAGGTCTGTGGAGTGTGGAGTCTATATACCTCTCTTATTCTCCCAACACTAATAGTAGAGTTAATAAGGATTAAGATTGTTTTTACTCATAGGGTTAACTTATGGAAAGCTCATAGTCTTATAAACTTTCACTTGGTATCAGTTTTAATCAATTGGGTCAAAATACACACGAAATATAGATATATATATTTTGTATTATGATACAAGTAATTCTAAATCTTAAAGTAGATAAGATTTTACCCCATTCAAATACCACAGTTTGATGGCACATTGAGGGGATGTGAGAAGAAATGTCTTCATAAGGAATTTTTTTTCTTGCTAAATGTCTTAATAAGGATTATCTTCACTCATAGGGTTAACCTTTTGAAATTGAAAAGTACATGGTTTTTATGTACTTCTACACTTATTTCATATGCTGAATTAAGAATTTTAGAATTTTGCCTTTGATTTTTCAAGATCATAATTTAATTCAGAAGTTTTTCCTCTTTATATTACCTTTGTATAATTCTGAGGATCGAATAATATTCTTTGGTTATGGAAATTAGGAGAGAGGAAGTACATTAATTCAGAGTTATGGCATGCTTGTGCTGGGCCATTAGTTTCTTTGCCTCCAGCTGGGAGTCTTGTAGTATACTTTCCTCAAGGTCACAGTGAACAAGTAAGTTCTTTAAACTCTGGTGCATAACCTTATGATTTATAAATTCTGGTGTCAAATGAACTATCTTTGATTGTCTTGTAGGTTGCAGCATCTATGCACAAGGAGGCTGATATCATTCCAAGTTATCCCAATCTGCCTTCAAAGTTGATTTGCATGCTTCATAATGTCACATTGCATGTATGTGAAAGCACGCAGTGTTTTAACTTTTAAGTCTTTTGAAGAAGAGTGTTGTCAAACAAGTATAAAAAATCATTAACAGACTATCTCGGCTGAAATGCAAACTTTGTGTGTTTTATGGATTGTGTTGCCATTGTATATTTATTACATTGCCTATCTTATGTAAAAGATGATATCGAACTCTTAACAGTTTTTCTGTTGTGGATTTTCGTCATTTACACTAGATTTATATTTTATGAATCAGGCTGATCCAGAGACAGATGAAGTCTATGCACAAATGACACTCCAGCCAGTAAACAAAGTAGGTTAGCCTTTATAAATTGATATTTAAACAATTTATCACTTGGTTTCTATGTTTTCTGTTATATTTATGCATGTGGAAAAGAGTATAATAGAATTGTTTTTACAGTATGACAAAGAAGCACTACTGGCTTCTGACATAGGTCTCAAGCAAAATAGGCAACCTGCTGAGTTCTTCTGCAAAACTCTCACTGCAAGTGACACAAGTACTCATGGTGGATTTTCTGTACCTCGACGTGCTGCTGAAAAGATCTTCCCTCCTTTGGTGTGTAAAATATATTTCAACTTTTGTAATTTTAACTCAAAATTATGTTTTTTTTTGTTAAGAAAAATTATAGTCTGTTACATTATCGCAAAATGTTGAAAAATCATTGTGAAATGTTTGCTAGGATTATTCAATGCAACCACCCGCAAAAGAGTTAGTTGCTCGAGATTTGCATGATTATGCATGGACATTCAGGCATATTTATCGTGGTAATGCTCCTTAGCAAATATATTCCTGCCCTTTTCTCTTTCTTTATCTATTCTGGTATATGATTCACGGATAATTTGTTGAAACTTTATTCTCTGGACAAGTAGTTTATAAAACCATATTTGTTGACCATATGTTTTAAATACTTGCCATGTTAGTATGTTTCTCCATTTTGATTTTACATGCATTTAAATGTCCTTCAAGCCTGTTCTCACCCTGAAAATTTGTCAAGGATATTACTCTGTGCTTATATTGTGTATCTCATTTTCTAATTTTAATTATATGTATGGTTCTAGATTTGTAAATGTTGGGGATGATCCGATTTAGAAAGACACTAGAAAAAGGTTGGAGAATGAGAGTGAATTGGTTGGTTTGATGCTAGGTTTATATATATATATATACATGTACACTCGTTGATTACATAAGGGTACATGTCATAGCATGTCATAAGATACAATAATAAATACATAAATTAATCTAGGGTCGACCACATTGTGAGATCGGACAGATGATCAATCCTTGAATATTCCAGGCTTGTGAGGAATTTGTAAAATCCATCTTCTAGGCGCGAGCTTAACTCAAGACTTGGGCATTGGGTATCAAGGTTCGGACACTACAAGGATTGGGCTCCAGGTCGTACTTTATGTTGTATGAAAAATCTCTTTCAATATAAGTGAAATTGGCAATAATTTGAGCCCTAATTATATGAGTATGGTCAATTTTTTGCTTTGAACATGAGCGTTCTTTTCGTGATGGATCAACAACTAGTAGATAGATTTATAAACTCCTGTGTATCTTTTGATTTTTCTTTGGCTGCACTTAGTTTGTTTGCTTGATATGTTTGAAAGTTTTTATAGAATTTATACGAAACATTTTGAAGAAATAATATTTATTGAATTGTATTTCTTATTGTAATAAATTTACACTTCTAATAATTTATAGTAAAATTAGGCTAAGAAGAAAAAAAAATCTTTTAATAATTAGTACAAATTTTCTCATTAAATTATTTTAATTTCCTAATAACATACACAATAAATATTGATATCCTAATTGATGTACATGATTAAATCCTTGATTATTTGAGATTTTGATACTCTTTCTCAAGTTTGATCATATATATTAATCTTATACAACTTGTTAATGAAATCATTGAAGTTTGGCCGGAGAAGCCCTGTAGTGAAGATATCAACAGTTTGCTTCTTTGTTGTGACATTGGCCATGCAAATACTTCAATCTTCGATTTTTCCTTTACTAAAGTGTCTATCCACTTCTATATATTTAGTTATATAATGTTAAATTAGACTAAGGGAAATATTGATGGATGTTTTCTTATTGCAATTAAGTTTGCTTGAAGACTTCACTACAACATATAGTTCATTTAAGAGTTTCCCTAGCCATAATATCTCACATATTTCATGACAAGTGTGAACATAAAAACTTTTGTGTACCATCTCTGGAAGAGTGATTGAAATATTCTCTTTCATTATTGGTCCGGAGGATTTGAATTTGTGTTTGGAATTGGGTTTGAACCATTGAACGAAAATTAATGAAAACATCATGAACATTGACTTTTTTTTTGAGTAAATAAATCCAACAAATCCTAGTATAATCATTAATAAATTTGACAAACCACTTTGAGTATGGTTAGTAAAACAAGAAGGTCCCCATATGTCACTATAGATTAAAGCAAATAGTTTGGATGATTTGTATTGGACTTTGGGAAAAGAGGCACATTGATGTTGTGCAATTTCATAAAGACTTTTTTTTTATTTTGAAAAATAGATGAAAATAATTGTTTCAGATAAAGTTTGGTTAACCCTTTTTCTAATATCAATACAAAATTTCAATATCTTTAAAAACAGACGTAGAATCATAAATTTTAATTTGGCTACGTTCGTTAGCATTAGTGTTATCAAAATAGTAAAGCACTTTACACAAATTAGCACTGTCAATTGTCTTTTCCAATGATAGGTTCTAAAAGATAATGAGATGGAAGAAAATTAGTAAAATAATATGAGCCTTTAGTTAATTGATTGATAGATATTTGATTGCATGATAAATTTGAGATATGGAGGACAAAATTGGGGATAATTAGAGTTAGAAATTTAAACACTCATTTTTCTCACAATGGATGAAAGAGATCTGTCTACTATTCTGACTTTAAGATTAT
Organism: Hippophae gyantsensis; assembly: GCA_030763125.1. Classification (NCBI taxonomy): domain Eukaryota; kingdom Viridiplantae; phylum Streptophyta; class Magnoliopsida; order Rosales; family Elaeagnaceae; genus Hippophae; species Hippophae gyantsensis. The sequence continues at coordinate 76,124,186 of CM061028.1, read as the reverse complement.
CGGTATATGGTAGGTAAAAGTTAAATAAATTATATGGGTTAGTCATATGATTTGATGCACTATGGTCAATAATCGAAGGAATTTTGGCTTGAGATGTAGCTAGAGCACTCAAATAATTGACTTTGTATGCTAGCAAAGTTGAGAAAATATTTACAGATGGCTTGTTGGTATTTTGGATATTGAAAAAGAGTTTGTAGAGCTAATCTAGCTATTTTGAATTAAATGCTCCCTTGAACTTAAGCCATCACGAGTTTTATGGGTTTCAATTGAAACTTGATAAAACCTTGTGTCTTATTTTGTCTTGGTTTTTAATTTGTCGATTTTTCATGAATTCTCAACACGTGTTCTTTGTATGTTTGGATTTACAACATTAATTGCAATAACTTTTTTTTTATTGTGAATTTTGGCTTCCATAAATCCCACGAGGAAAATATGTTGAAGGCTTAATAAGAAAACCAAGCAGAATCCTGTTATTATGAAAAAATTGGATTAAGTTGGCCGATGGTGTACCAAGTCCAGGCCCAAGCCCATTAGATGACTTAACCCATTTAGACTTAATACTCTCATGTATGGGTTGTCTTCTTCCAGTCATGAGAGTGCATTTAGCCTCGAGAGCGTCTCCAGTTGCGAGAGCTCTACCAATCTTGTAAGGGGTAAGAGGTCATTAGCAACGAGCAAGATTTGAAATATTGATATCGGTGAAGATATAGAGATATAATTTTTACAAAAATAAACTTTAAAAAAAATCACAAAAACTATGGAAACTCTTATCAAAAATAAGAATTTTTTTTATAAAATTTTATAAAAAATCAAAACAATCAATTATTTATATTTTAAATTAATTTTTTATTTAATGCATGTATTTTTAAATACAAAATATTTATACTAATCAATAAGTTGATTAATTAATTAAAATATTATATAAGAAAATATATATTCTTTTTGCTAAATATTATATAATAAGTAGTTAAAAGTAAAAATTTATAAATTATAGATTTAATTAACCTAGTTTTAATTTTTATCAATATATAATTTACTGACTTAAACAAAGTGGTCAGTTATTCAATCGCGAGTAAGAATAAAGTGTCAAAATAAAAGAATAACACACAATATTTTTAGGTGGAAACAACTTATACTACAACCATTACCTAAGAGGACAAGAACTGGTCCACTGGTGAAAAACAAATGTTCAAGTATAAACCCATGTTTTGTTTTCACATTTTCTAATATTATCGTAAGCGGTTTTTAGATCAACGTTCCAATAAGCTTCTCGTTAATCAAATATGTTCTCGAATTAACTGCAAAATTGTTAGCATAAAAACACCATTGTTCGTGTGTGTTCTAGAACAGATTTAATAATGAATAATTTTAACTAAATGATTCAAAACATATGTCATTTAAATCAAATCAACTAGCAAATCGTAGAGCAAAAAGATCAAACGCAAGTTCAATAAAAATAGCTTCTTTAAAGATTAATAATCAAATCAAATAATTATGATATGACAAACAAAATTATTTGATCTAACAATTCAAGAACAAAAATAAAGAATAAGCTATAAGAACATATGATCAAAATATCATAAACTAATTAGGCTTATTAATCAATCAAATATAATCACTAATATTTGATATATTAACTAAATAAAGAAGCCTAAAGAATTATGATCTTATATTTGCAAAACAAGAGAGAAATTAAGAAGAGAATAATCCTCTTGTGTGGTTGATTGAAACAAGAAGTAATGATAAATATCTTTTCTATTACAAATAGGATTAGCAACACATATTAATTAAAAAGACTTTTATATAATCGATAAATATATTTTCTATTACAAATAAAATTAGTAATACTTATTAATTAAGAAGACTCCTATTTAAAGAAAAGTTTTTTTAAAGTACTCATTAATCATGAAGACTTCTATTTAAAAAATAGTTCTTTTAAAGTATACTTAATGTTAGCTTTTAACATATATATATTTTAGCATAAATATTTTAGTAGTAAAAATAATACCAGATTTATGTGTGAGTGCAATCCTATGTGTTATAGTTATAACATATATACCTGAAATACGACTATTTGGAAATATAGTATTTCTTTGACTTTGCTTGATAGACTTGATATTGAGCTTAAAAATAAATTTACATAAAAATATTTTGTCCACAAAAATAGCTAACACTTATAATCCTTACAGACTTTCCCTTTGGTATTTTCGTGTGGTAAAGTCTCTCTCTTACTACACGACACTTAAAGGAATAAGATAAAATACAATGACGATCTAGACTCCATAGTGGAACTATCTTATGGTCTTATGAATCCATCTTTTGTTGCAACTTGACAAGCTTGTAAGTAACTGAAATGACATTGACAAAGCATACGACAACTTAATATGAAAGCTTTATTGTATATTAGTTCAGTTTATTGTAAAAATAATCATGTAATGCATCAAGTTTAACATAAGACAAAATGATGGAAAGCATTCTTACCCTAAATATGTTCTCTCCCTGTATGAATAAGAAAATAAATCATAAAAGTGAAACATACTCTTCTCCTTTTTGACATACGAGAAAGATAAAACATTGGACAAAACAATTGAGCTAAACTCCCCCTAATGATAGAGAGTAAGGTAAAAATAAATTAATGCATAAGTGCAGTCTGGTTTAAACTCTCTCTAAATTCTCTAACTCTAACTTAAAAATCAATTAAAAAGTTAATAAATAAGAAGGTACGAATGAGTAATAATCTGATTTTTTATTTTATTTTCATAAATAGTCACATAGGGTATTAAACTCATTTAATCACAAATGAGCATACAACCAATTGAGAATTTATTTTTTTTTCTTTCATTTTTTTAACTCAATTTTTGATTATCTATTGTATAAATAAGCAAGTAGAGTAGAAGAGTCACATTTTACCTATATAATGACATATTGATATTTATTTAAAAGCATTATATATGTTTAAACTCCACAAATATACCAATTAAGTCATTTATGATCAATCAAAAAAGACTTAAAAGAAAAAAATATCACATATTATATAAAATTATAATTGTGTCTTCAATCTCACAAAATAAAATATATATACTAAAAGAGGTTGTTTCTTTGTTATGAACTTCAGAGGTTGTTTCCAATTCGTGATTGACTATAAGTTCAACCATGGTAAGTTAGGTTTCAATTAACCATGCTCCGATATCATGTAAAATTATTAGAGAACATTTTGAGGAAATGATATTTATTGAATTGTATTTCTTATTGTAGGTATTGCGTACTTTAGGTCTTATAAGTATGTGATTTATACACTTTAGTCTTATAACTTTTGTAACTTTTGTAACTTTTTAGGTGTATGATCATTTAAGTCAAAATTTTCAATAATTAGGATTTTTTAGTGATAAAATAAAAATTATATATTTTATCAATAAAAACATTGAAAAACGAGGAAAAAGGCACCAACAGCTCCCCTCGATGCCTTTTCTCCTTTTCTCTCTCTCTCTCTCTATTTCTCCATCCTTTCTCTCTCTCTTCCTCTTTCCCTCACTCATTATCTCTCAATATAATTTTAATTTTTTATTAATAAAGTAATGATGAGAGGTATAGAAAGTGAATAAGAGAGAAAGTGGAGGAGGAAGGGGAAAGAGGGGCTGATGGTGTTTTTTTTTTAAAGTAATCAAATATATAATTTTCATTTTACTTTTGAAAAAATTAAAATTTTTAAATTTTTTGACTTAATTGATCGTACTTTTAAATTACAGTATTAATGGATTGTACTTAAAAAGTTACACGACTAAAATATATCATTCACATAGTTACAAGACTAAAATGACCATGCAATCTTATTGTTATAAATTTACACTTGTTCTTACTACCTATTTATGGTAAAATTAAGCTAAAAAGAAAAAAAATCCTTTAATAATTAATAGAAATCTACCTCATTAAATTATTATAATCTCTTAATAATACACACAATTAATATTGATATATTAATTAATGTAAATGATAAAATCCTTTATTATTTGGATTTCAACAATTTTTACCCAAGAAATCTAGAACAATCCATTATTTTCACCAATTTGAGAAAAAATTCTAGGGTTTAGATATTAGATATTGACATAATGTTTCATACATTTCTCAAAACAATTCATTTCAGGCCAACCAAAGCGACATCTGTTGACAACAGGTTGGAGTATCTTCGTTAGCACAAAAAGACTTTTTGCTGGAGATTCTGTTCTTTTTATAAGGTATAAGATACACACAACATAATATTAATCTTTAAAGAAAAGTGTTTGGTCCTTAAATTAGGCCATGGGTGTTATTTGGTCCTTATATTTGAAGATGTATCATTTAGTCCATTATTGTAGGACAAGTTGCATTATTTTAATAATTTTTTTATTAAAATATATATTTTTCTATTAAATAAGTAAAACACAAGTCTTTAAAATGATAAATTGTAAAATAATATGAATTTTTTCACAAAATATTTTTTAATATTTGTTGATTGACACAACTTTATTTTTTTATTAATTTTAATTTTTTACCAAATTTTAAAATATATATTTAAATAATTTATGTTAAAATATTATTATTGTTGATTTTTTATTAAATAACTTTAATTTCATTTTTTTGTTAAGTGTTTTCGTCTTAATCGCTTGATAAGGAAAAAAAAAATTTAATAGAAAAATCATCAAATAATGTAATTTGTCATTAGTTGATATTTTTTACAAAATGAAAGACTAAATGACATAACTTGTAATTTAAGGATCATATGACACCAATAATCTAACGTAGCGAATTTATGGCCTCGCTCCCTATGCTGTTTAGCTGAGACAACCTCTCTTTTTTTTTCTTTTTCAGAGATGAAAAACAGCAGCTGCTCTTGGGTATAAGACGTGCTAAACAGCAGCCGGCTCTCTCTTCATCAGTCATATCCAGTGATAGCATGCACATTGGAGTTCTTGCTGCTGCCGCTCATGCTGCTGCCAATAACAGCCCATTTACAATATTTTATAATCCGAGGTACCCTTACAAAATGTTTTGATGCTGATATCATTGTTATTTGTTGGTATATGATATTGAGGATTAAAGATTCTGATTCTGAGAAACAATCGTCAAAATTTTAACAGGGCATGCCATTCTGAGTTTGTCATACCCATAGCCAAATTGAATAAAGCAATGTATACCCAAGTTTCACTTGGCATGCGATTTAGGATGATGTTTGAGACAGAGGATTCTGGTGTACGGAGATACATGGGCACAATCACAGGAGTCAGTGATTTGGATACTGTACGATGGAAAAATTCGCAGTGGCGTAATCTTCAGGTTTGATTTGATCATTTTTGTTACAAGACTGTTGAATAAATGCCCTTTTTAAAAAACAAATTTTGACTTTGTTTCTTAATATATGTGCTTTTGATAGGTTGGTTGGGATGAATCAACTGCTGGAGAACGGCCTAGCCGAGTTTCACTTTGGGAAATTGAGCCTGTTATAACTCCCTTTTACATATGTCCTCCACCATTTTTTAGACCCAAGTTTTTCAAACAATCAGGGATGGCAGGTAAGCTAAATCTGAAGCCTAATTCTGATTAACTAGATGGTTTTATGTACTAGACCATCTTTGCAGTATTCAAGCATTGATTGATGTGTGTGTTTATCTTTTAAAATTAAATGAACTTGTTACCTTAGTGTTGGGAAACTGTGTTAGTTCATTCACATCGAACAAACTTATGGTTCTTCTATAGTTTTTGCCATCTATTTGTTTATACTTTTGAAATTTTGTAGAAGATCTGAAACAAAATGGGAAAAAAAAATTCAAAAGGGATTTCAACGTTCAAAAAGCACATTTCATGCCTTCTGTTACAAACAGAAGCACAAATAACAGGCTTATTCTAGAAAGCACTTTTGAGGGAAATCACTTGTAACAAAAGCACAAGCAATGACTCTTAATGTTTTTGGCGAAATTTGCCGATTATTATTGACAATCGACCGTAGATTCATAGATTGCATGTTGGTGAAAGAATTGAATTAGGAAAATCTGATTGTAACTCCCCCTTCCACTATCATTTGAAATTCTATTGGGATTATTTTGCAGATGATGAGTCTGATATAGAGAATGCTTTCAAGAGAGCCATGCCCTGGCTTGGAGATGAATTTGGCATGAAGGACAACCCAAGCTCAGTTTTCCCGGGTTTGAGTTTAGTACAGTGGATGAGTATGCAGCAAAATAATCAGTTGCCGGCTACTCAGTCGGGTCTTTTTCCATCCATGGCTTCTTCAACTTCCTTGAACAATAACCTTGGAGTTGATGACCCATCTAAGTTACTGAATTTTCAATCTCCTGTCCAGTCTGGGCCAAGCTTTCAGTTCAATAAAGTAACTCCATCAAACCAGGTCAGTCAAATGCAACCGACAAATATGACATGGCCCCAACAACAGCAATTGCATCAATTATTGCAGACTTCAATGAACAACCAACATCCACCCGTGCAGCAATTGTTACAGAATCCCGCTAACCAACAGGTTCAGGATAACTCGCAGCCACAGCCACAGCACCAACAAGAACTTCAGCAATATCAACAGCAGCCAAAAACACAGCATCAACCACAAATAAGCCAACCTTTACCAAATAATGGTGTGGTTGCTACTACCCAGGTCCAAAATCAAAGTTTGCAGCAATCGAGTGTATATACTCAGTTTCCACAACAACAGTTACTGAGCGGGAATACCCTAGCCCAGCAATTTGTACAGCCAAGTCTCATTCCAGTTCAACCAGCTTCATTACCACAGGACAATCAATTTCAGCAACGAATTGAACTGCAACCTAATTTCTTACAAAAGCAGCAGCAGTCGGCAAATTTTCAGCCAAACACGTTGCAGTTTCTGCAACAAAACCTTTCTCAGAGAGCACAGCAGCAGCCACAAGCCCAACAGCTGTCACAAGAGGGATTGTCAGAACAACAACTTCAGTTGCAGTTATTACAGAAGTTACAGCAGCAGCAGCAACATCAAAAGTTGCTCTGTGCGCCAGGCTTGTTATCACAACCTCAAATGCTGCAGCAAGCACATCATCAGAACAATCAATTACAATCAGCGTCTCCATCTCAACATCATCAACAACCAATAAGCAGCAATAGCTTCTCAGCAGATAAGCTCTTCGGCCTAAACAAATTTACAACTTCAGCATTGACACAAACTCAACAAATGCCAACTAGCCAACCCCAAATCCAACACAAGCCACTCACAGCTATTAGAGCCAACTCTGGTCTTACTGATGGTGATGCTCCATCATGTTCAACCTCCCCTTCTACTAACACTTGCCAGATTTCTCCCTCAAACCTCATGAACAGAAACCAGCTAGGACAACCTATACTTGTGGGTGATTCAACAGTTGAACCTACATGTAATTTGGTTCAAGGGCTTCAAAGCAAGTACGATAATCAGATCATACATGAATTGCCAAACTCAAGAGGACCTGACCTGCTTAAATATAAAGGCACTATCAATGATCAGTTGGAAGCTTCTTCTGGAACATCATATTGTTTGGATGCTGGCACAATCCAGCAAAATTTTGCACTCCCCACTTTTTGTTTGGATGGTGACGTCCAATCACAAGATCGAAACCATCTTCCTTTCACAACTAATGTTGATGAATTAGCACCTGACACTCTTTTGTCAAGGGTATACGACTCTCAAAAAGATCTCCAGAAGTTGCTTACAAATTATGGCAATGCTCCAAGAGATATTGAAACGGACTTGTCCACGGCTGGAATTAGCTCTCAATCGTTCGGGGTGACAAATATGACAATGAAGCCAGGGTGCTCAAACGAAATTGCTATCAATGAAGTTGGGGTTTTGAACAATGGAATGTGGAGTAACCAGAGCCAACGTATGAGAACATACACCAAGGTTTGTTATGCTTAAATCTCTTGGCTTGAATTAGTACTTGGAATATGTTTCAATTTTACCCTTAACATGGGTGAAATATTTGGATCTACTTTGGGGCTGTAGATTGTATGGTAAAAGTTAGGCTTATATGTTTGTTTCTGCTTTTGAGTCTGTAAAATTGCTTTTAAACCAAATATAAAAATTTCTCCTAAGTGCTTTCAGTGCTCAAAAAACATAATTTGTGATTTTTCCTAAAAGCATTTGCATTTTCTTCTTCGATCACATTTTAACAAAAACACAAGCAAACAGACCCTAAGTCACTGCAGTGTCACCAAAAGCTTTAGAAAATAATATATTTTCATGTAATTTGAGCTGGAATTGTCTCCTGAAGCTGGCCTGCTATTATTAAATAGTGTGATTTTGTGAATTGTGATAATTCCAAATGCCTAATATTACTTTAAACTGGTACAGGTTAAAAAGCGTGGTTCTGTTGGAAGACGCATTGATGTCACCCGCTACAAAGAATATGATGAGCTAAGGCATGATTTGGCTCGCATGTTTGGAATTGAAGGACAGCTAGAAGATCCACAGAGGACAGATTGGAAGCTTGTCTATGTGGACCATGAAAATGACATACTTCTCGTTGGTGATGATCCATGGGAGTAAGTCAATGACCACTAACTAGAATGGTTTAACATTTTGATATTTTTAGTTTGTTCTCAACCAATCATTTGCAGGGAATTTGTAAGCTGTGTTCAAAGCATAAGAATATTGTCGTCTACTGAAGTGCAACAGATGAGCTTGGATGGAGATCTTGGTAATGTTCCTGTTTCTGTTCCTAATCAAGCTTGCAGTGCAACCGACAGTGGGAATGCATGGAGAGCACAGTACGACGATAACTCAGCTGCATAATTTGACCGTCCGAGATTCTAGGATTGAGGCAAAACTGCCCCCATATGCAGGTGAGATGCTAATGATACACCAGCTAGGGACAGTATAGGTAACTCGTTCTTTGTGGCTTAAATGCCATTATGAGAAGTATGATTTAATGTGGCTTCTAACCGTGAATCATTTGTTGCCATACTGGTCTGAAATGGGGAAATTTTGGCAAAAAGATGGCAGGGATGGCATACATTGTGTACAATATGGCCCCTCTTGGTTATTAACATCATTTTCTTATCTTGGTTTGTAAATACTGTGAAAGAACACTCATGAAGCTAAACATGTCTTTCCTATGTTGACATCTCTAGGAAGTAGTGGCATTTATTGCCATGTCTAAATTTTTTTCCTTCAGTGGTCTTTGCCTAGACTACATTTTTCTACTTGGTAAAAATTCTGATTGCAGGTTTGTCTTGTAGCCGGGACTAAAGGTCACTTGTATGTTATATATATATATATATATTGTCCTATAGATGATACTTTGGATGGGATATTTATTCAAAATGTTCATGGGATTTAGCACATCTTTACTTATACCTTTGAGATTTGCAAAAAATGCTATAATTCTCTTACTTTATGGTTAATACTATTGGTGTCTTCAAAACTAATGATGTTAATTTTTTTCATGTATATTATGTTAATATTTCTATAGTTTTGATATCAATTTGTGAGTTTTGATCGTCGATTGGTCCTTTGGGAGATTTTAGTCGATATAACATTTTTCTAAGAGATCACACCTAGTTACTTGTTCTAAATAAGCTTTTTTATGTCTTAGATAGGTTTGATAATATAATTGTAAATTCATACAATCACATGTTTTTGTACAAACAATGTACGTATAATCTTCGAAAAGATAATAATTAAACATAAGGTTACTATATTCTTTTTTTTTCTTCTAAAAAGACTTTTTTTACTAAATATTCTTTTAATATTTTTGAAGCATGATGATCTATTATGTTTGTAATAACTTTAATATAATTTGTATAAATATTTAAAAATGTGTTGAACTTTCTAAAATTTTGAAGACCAATTTCATGATCATCATTTTTAAAATATCTAGTTAAGGTTAAAAGATAGTCTTTATCAAATTTTTTTAATAAAATTATATTTTTATCTTTCATTTTAATTTCTTTTAAATTGATTGTTTAATGTTTAGTTGTAAATTCTTGTACTTAATTTTTCTTATCATAATATTGTGATATTTTTATCTTTTCTTCTGTTTGTCTTTTCTTATTATAACGATTGCTTAAACTTTAATACCATCTTTGCAATGGTGAGCCTGAGCTTTCTACATTTTCAATTTTGACTTATTGGAAAAAAGTAATTGAATTTTATTTTATTCATAGTGTAATAGTTATTACAAACTTAAAACTAATTAAGAACCTTGAATGAATTTTTAACCGTTCATAATTAAAGATCGTGCATTTTTTAGAGGTATGTGCTATGGTTTTTTCGTGTCTTTCAAAATGAAAATAACGGTTCCTTTTATAGCACAACAATCTTTGTTTTTACAAGGTGAAAATTATTATTTTATCTTTACTTTCATAATTTGTTTTCTTTTATGTTTTAAATATTAGCCATTATTTTTTTCTTGCACATGCTACTAACTAAAGATTAATATCTTTATTTTTTGTTGTCGTCTTCTATTGATAGTTTCTCTCTTTATTTGTCTTTGTTGTTTTTTATCGCCAGTCTTTTTAATGACGTTGATGATGATGCATCTTTGTCTTCTCGATCTTGAGGTAGTAAATGCATCTGTGATCTTTGGTGGTTTTTCTGGCATAGAAACAAAATACTTTCCTTGTTTCTTTACCTATTTTTTGGTTGTTACTGTTAAAATTTGTTTTATATTTGATAATTTTTGCATCATTTTTTTTTGAAAGAGTTATGTTACTATGAGAAATGATTATGAGTTTACTTGTTGAATAGTTTACTTTAATCTCAGTAAAGTTATTAATCTTCCTAAATTTATAGTAAATTTAGCCTAATATTTAACCTCTTAATACACAAAATTCTTCTGTGTTGAATTCTTTTTAAGGAAGCGTCCTTGGTTTGAGAATTTCTCTATTTATATTGAAAATCCCTATTTTGATGAAGTGGTAGGGAATGATATATCTTTCTTCATTCCAGTTCATCAGTGAATGAAAAACCTGAAATAAACAGGCTTGTCACCTAGTTTAAATTTCTTCCTAAAGTTCTTTATTGCTCTTTTGAAATTTTATGTAGAATAATTTAATCCACTTAAATTAATTCTTAGCTATATGTTTTTTATTAGTTATGCATAGAAAGCTTTATAAACAAATATTAGATCAATTCTTTCCAAAATGTTGAATTTATTTTTTATGGAGAATTCATTTTCTATAGTATAGAACTTCATCACTTCAATGTGTTCTTGTGTAGATTTTCTATCCAAATTGTAGAGACTCAACAATTATGGTTTATTAAGGCTTCTATATTGGTCTTTTTCATCTTCAATGACTGATGAATTTCTAGGAAATGTTTCCTTGAATAACATTGAATGCTTTATTATCTTTGATGTCTCTCAGAGATTTACTTCTCTAAATTATACCGGAGGTCTTATTATTTTTCCTAGAGTTGTCAACCTGTTTGGTATTGTTGGTTGTTGTAGTATTGTAGAATAATTTCTTACTATTTCCTTTGGAGTTATTAGTTTTGGTATTTTGTAATTGACATAATTTTCTTCAACTTCTATTCTGTTGGTGAAGGCTCTGTGAGTTACTCCACTAATCCATAGAATATTTTACTGGTTTCTACTCAGTTGTTATAGATTCCTGATTTTGGGCTATTATAGACCACAAGTTCCTTTTTGTTCCTCTTTTTCTACTTCATCAACCCAATTAAACTTTATTGTTCAGAGATGTTATTCTCGTTTGAACTATTAGGTTCTTCTTTTCCATATTGAATTCTTTCTTTTGAAGTTTTATCTTTTTTAGATTGAATCTTTAATGAAGATTCCTCTTTTGGGCTTTTGGACCCTAAGAGTTGTTTTGAATAATCAAATCCTTCTTGTTTATTTCTTGTCTCCATAAGAGACCTCTCGAGGTATAATAGCTCGAGTTGTTCCTGTAGGAGTTTTATCTCATTTTCCTTTATCTTGATCTTAATATCAAGATATTTCATTAAAATAGTTAGAAGTGAATTCTCTAGTGAGAGCATCTATTAAACTATTATTATTTTTCAAGAGATATTCGACATCAAAATTGTAGTAGTTGAATTATTGTTGACATTTGACTAATTTTTCTTGTTTATAATCACCTACAATATTAGTTCTTAAGAAATAATCAAAAAATTTGCTATATGTTCTAACAATAAATCTAGAACTTATAACATATATTACAAATTTCTTAATAGCCCTTTTTATAGTTAGATATTCTTTCATTATTGTGATAATTTAACTCTGGAACTTGTAAAGATCATGATGTATATCTACAAAGATATTCATCTCTATCATATAGTTTTGTTTTCAGAACTTCTCCCCAATATTCTTATGAAACATCTGTTTCAATTATCATTTTATCATCTAGCCTGGATGATATAAAGTTGGTAAATTTTTTATCTTGACCTTTACTTTATCTATATATAGAGTATCTTGTTCTATCAATTTTAATATATGATCTTTTTTCAATTTTGCTTGTAAGACCTTTTTGTATTTCTGCAAGTTTCTTTATATATGTTTTACACATGTCAAACATCCTAAAAATATTTGTAATTGATTTTTATCTTTAAATTTTCAACTATTACAATTTTGATCTTAAACAATTTTCAGTATTTAATTTTCACCCAAAAATACTTAATTTTCTACTGAGTAAGTACTACTTTCTTTTCAACTAGTATAATACATTTTTTTCTGCATTCTTGTATAATATTAATAATATTCAAATATTATTTATTTAATTCATTACTAAAAACCAAAATATCATCTATATAGACAAATAAAATATTTTGTAATTTTTTTAAAGATGTTATCCATATATCTTTGAAAAATATCTAGGACTTGTTTTAATTCAAATGGTACAACAATTTATTGGAGTTGTCCTTAGGAGCAACTAAATACCGTTAATTTTTGAGATTTTTCATCTAATCTTATTTGTCAAATCTACTTTTGCAATCAAAACTTAAGAAATATTTTTTTCTTTTTATTAATGATAATAATTCTTAATTCTTTAGAATAAAGTATTTATTATCAATGATTTTCTTATTCAATTTTTGAAGTTTATTACCATTTTCTTTTTTTACTCTTCTTTTTCGACTAAGAATGATGAACTATAGTAAGGTGAATTACTTAATATTATGATTTTTAGTTCTAAAAGTTCTTCAATTTGTTTTTCAAATTCAATTTTATCTTCTGGAGTATAAATCATTAGTTTTACTCTAATAACCTAGTTAAGGTTTTTTAATTTTATGTTGACAGTTGTCTTAGATTTATTTATTTTTGAATCCAAAACATTTTCTGAACTTATTGTTTTTAATAGTTTTTATGCCTGTTAGGGCTTTATCTTCCTATATTTCATTGAGAAAAAAGTTCTATTTTTTCCTATATCTAATGAAATATTTTCTAAATAAGGTTTTTATTACTCTATCTAACCACGTATTTTCTTTTTATGTTGTTGCATAAAAATTGGGTTAATACAGTCAAAGTTTTTCTTATTTTTGATACATAATTGGTATCAGCATCTAATGTTGTTAGACTTATTTTGTCTAAATATTGTATAAAATGTTGATATAAATTTAGAAAATTATTTTCTATCAATAAATCAACTCCTGTTTTCTATTAATATATGGTAGGAATATGATACATTTCTCATTCTATCATTATATATGTATCATTTAAAATCTTATTAAGATTTATTATAGTATTATTAGCAATTCTTACAATTAAATCTTTTGATGCCTATTTTGAATGTTCGTAAGGAAACACATGTTTACCCTCTACATACATACTAGCTCATGTATCTATACATGCATGTAAATAAGAGCTGACATATCCTTTAAATTTAAGTCCTATCTTTATGTAGGTACCATTTGGATTTATAATACTATACAAATCATTCCTCTTCTCATGAAGAGTACCTATAATATGAGTGTTCATATTTTGAGTCGGTTATTTCCTCCTTAGTTTCCTCTGATAGATAAATATTGTAAATATCATTTATATCTGATTCCTCAATTGGTTCTTCTAAGCTTTTTGCTTTCTATGCAAATTCTTTTTTTAAATTCTTTCCTATGTTGAAGCCTACTTGAACATTCGTTGACATAATGTCTTTCACTACAGATCAAACATTTGCATTTTTTCTTTCCTAAAGAACAAAAATTCTTAATTTCAAGAGGCTTATACTTTTTCTTCTAAAATATATTTTCCTATAGGTTTCCCTATTTAATATTCTTTTATATTTTTGAAAATCTTGCTTCTTGAATTTATATTTTTTAAATCTCTTGTATTTTTTGTATTTCTGTTTGTAGGGTTTTATGTTACATCCATATTTTTTTGATATTCTAAAATCCTTTGTATCACAACAGATTTTATCATTTCCTCTTATTTGTTTATATTATTTTCTTTCTTGACATTTAATAATTATCCAGTTTTTAATGCTTCTTATTCTTCTTCCTAGAAGTCTAGTATAGTTTTCTTATTTCTCTGATTCCACTTTTATGTTAAAGTCTTATGCAATATTCAATGTAATTTTTGGAAAAATATTTTCTTATAAGTTGTTTGCATAGAGGGTGGTAATTTATAATAATACATTTTATATTCACAAATAAAAATCTATGTAACATATGTTACAAATTTTTATATTTGTTAGATGTCATTTGACTTTATTAATTTCATTTTTAGTGAATTCAGTGATAGTTCTTCTTTTATCTTTTCTAATAAATTCCTTGTATATTTTGTTTATTACTATATCTAAATATTATCTTCTTGCGAAAGCATTCCCTTGTATTAATAAATGTTGTTGATCTATTAATTTGAAAATCAAAATTTAACATTTTATGTTATTTATGAGCTATTAATACCCTACAAATTGAAGAGTTTGTTTGTGTAGTTTGAGAGGCTTGTATAAGTACACTCATACTACTAGCCCATTTATCTAAGATTTTTTTCCTATCTCTTATACAATCTATATCTAAAAGATTAGACTTATAATTATCAATGAGCTTGAATTCTGGTGAGATATTACCTCTAGTTTCTCAATGCAACTCTTATTCTATTTTGGATGATTGTCCTTTTCAATACGTAGTGTCAGGCCCTCCTGACCTTTGTCTCATTTTTTCTTCCCTATGTGGATCAAATGTTCCTTCTTGGTAAAGAACTGGTAATAAAATTGGTTTCATATGATCTTTTGGGGTCATAATTTATGGTTCAGTATTTTAGTCTAATTGATTATTATCATATCTTTCTTTTTTTTGTACAAAGTTTTTCATTATATTATTCTTTTAATTTTTCATTGGTTAGACAAACTAACTAATTTTTTATATTTTTATTTTTAGCGTTATGAACTATTCTTCTAATTCTTTTCTATATATCATTAAATTGAAGTTATATATTTTTTATTAGATTTTTCATCTCTCATTTATAGGAATCAAGGCATATGATCTTCTAAATGGTTTTACTTTTAATCATTCTAAGAGATTATATTTATGACCTACAATATCATTATTTCTATATGTTATATACATATTTTATTAGTTTTAAAAATTTCATATGTATATATTATTGAAATTTATTATAACTACATTCATTTATTTCTTTTAATAATTTTTTTGTGTTTATATTATACATTATAGGTATTTTGTATTTGATTATTGAATTAAATTTATTTCTTCTATTAAGAGTCTCAAAGCTTTCATTAACGTTACTTGATTTTTTGCTTTGCTTATTAGATTTTCATCTATTTATAGTTGTATATTTTTTAATTTTTCTTTAAATATTATTATTTTTTCAATATGATATTATAATATAATACTTTCATTATTTGAACTTCATCTTTTAGTTTTATAACTTGTTAGTGATTTCTACTTCTAAAATTAACCGTTTTGTTTTTTTTGTATGTTATTAAGAATTTTTCCTTAATATCTAAATATCATTCATTTCTTTTTCTTTAAATCTCCTTTTTCAAATTCAAAAATTAGATAAAATATACTATAAATTTTAACTTTTATATCTAAATTACAATAAAATCATTCCTAATAGATCATTTTTCCAATTTATTGTATTACTATAGATAAACCAAAGTAATTTGTCTACGTATGTAACCTGTAAATGAGACGAGCCTTTTTTGGAGAAACAAAATTTTTACGAGATTCTTCAGCACAGATGACAGTTCGACATCCCAATGAAAAAATTTAAATAGTGTTAATTCCCTCTTTTAAAAATGAAAAATCATGTCAAGCAAAAGCGTAACACAATTGAAGCTTTCAGGCTTTATAGGTGACGACCATCTTAATCTAACTGTTGCGAATTCAAAACCAAGTTCTTTGACGTTCGTCCATAAATTTTTTGAAAAAAAATACACATTATGCAAATGAATTGACATTAAGAGAGTACAGCCATTACGTCCGAAGCCCTTAAAGCTATGTAGTCGTAACCATCTTTGCCCTTGAAATCATTCCCAGCGTATTTTGAGAACATTACAGTGTTTCCAGTCCTAATGGACAATGGTTTCGGGTTCCCTTCCTCATCTACTGGACCCGGTCCAACCGCAATAACCTGTTCCATTGAGTGAGACGATGAAAGGGCATTAGCATCCTGACAAACTGAACAAGTGCTAAATCCATTTAGTTATATAAATATTTGAAAGCGATAAGTACCGTGCCAACGGAGGGCTTCTCTTTAGCTGCCTCAGTCAGCAACAAACCTCCTGCCGTCTTCTCCTCAGCCTCAGCTACCTATAAATGCAACTGAAAGGTAAGATGAAGTAGACCTATGTTGGTCAAACTTACATGCACCAAAAAGTGCAATAAATGACAATAAAAAAATAAAAAAAAAAGTAATTGTCAAGCCAACAACAAAAAACAAATTGAGTAAATGGTGCATCCTTTTGTTAAAAAGTAAGAAAATTCAATTAAGAATTAGTTGACAAAACGTATAGAAAGAGAGCTTCTGTATTTATAAATATAACAACCCAATAGGTACATTGTATTATTAAAAAAAATCCAATCAAGAGAAAAAGACTTTAGTGAGAGAAAATTGATAACAATTTTATTAGGTGTAATTGGGTTGTGAAGCTTGAATTGCTTGGTAGGTCATCATACAAAAGCTAGAACCAAGTCGGACTGTATTAACCACGTACAGAAACTACAATGGAAGCTGTCCTTAGCAAATGTAGATTTTAGAATCAGATAGACAAACCTTGATTAAGACTCTGTCATTCAGTGGCTTGAGGTCCTTGGCATCATCTGATTCAAGAATACCAACTATGTCATCATCCTTCAATATAAGGTGCTTTGCACCATTAAACTCCACTTCTGTTCCAGCATACTTGGAGTATACAATTTGTGCGCCAGCCTACAAATGCTTGGTTGATAAGACATCAATACTACAGAGAACCATAACTACAAACTTAAAGAGAAATAGAAAACACCAACAAAAATAATGACCATTGGATCACCTTAACACTAAGGTCAAGCTTTTTCTTGCCAACGTCTTTACCCTCTCCAACAGCAACCACCTCACCACCTTGTGGCTTTGATTGCGCCGAGGTTGGAAGTAGTATTCCACCACCAGTCTTCTCTTCTGATATTTTGATCTTCACCAGCACTCTATCGCCCAATGGCTTGATGGAGGTGTACTGTGAATTGAAAGGCTTATTATTATCAGATGTGTAATTTAGAGTGAGAACAACAGATGATATTAAGAGCCTGTTCTATTAGTGCATCCAATTATCTAAATGAGCACCAAGTTTTATCCATGCCAGTTTCAAAGATAATAAAATCGGAACTAACAATGGATTCACAAATAAAAAATACCACGACAAAAGTGCCACAACATTGTCATTATACCGAGCACGTTAATATAATGCATGCGTAATAAACAAATAGGTAACTTATTGAGACCACAAGTTCACAGCTACAATTGGCTTAAGACTTACAATAATATGTTTCCAAATATGATAGCAAAACAGAAGAATAAACATACAAACCCTGCACAAACTTATTGAGTTTTAAACCAAGCTTTCATTACATTGGATAATGAACATTATTATGCTTAAACATCTATAAAGGCACTACAAGGGTAAAAAGTTTAAAACAATTCAAACGCTTCATTAAATTATTAAATAAAGAAAAATCAACCAACAACAGAGCACAAAAAGAATCAGTCTTTAGTCTTACAATTCAAATACAGAGACGAAATTACCTTAGGTGCAACCAAAGTGGCAGCTTTGACAACGAGATTTCTGAAAGACCTTTGGTTGAGGTTCGTTAAACTCACATGTCCTACGGAGGTAAACTTGATCAATGAAGGTCTAAGACCTTCAAATGAGGACAAGCTCCTTCCAGAAATTGAAGATGCTGTGAGTTGAGATGTTGCCATGTGTTGTTCTACTCTGAAATAATTGCCTAAATTAAATTCGAAAAAAAGAAAAGAACTTGAATTCCTAAGTTCCGAGAAGATTAGCGGATTGAAAATGAATGAACAAAAGCGATTTACATTAATTATGAAATGAAATGAGGAATGAAAGTTACCTTTTAAATAGAGGATTGCGCAATTGAGACAAAAATATATAGAGAGGATAAGGAACTTTCGGAAGAAGTTTGAGCTCTTAGTTGTTGGAGTAGAGAGGATAAAACCCTAAAAGCTTAGCGGAAGAAGTGTGAGGTTTTATTTGACGATAAAAGAGCTTTCTAGAATTCTGAGAGAAAGCGTCAAATAATCCACGCGCTTTATCGCGGGTGGGGGAACCTGTACACGTAGTTTTCTTTTTTTTTGGTTTCAGATGGACACTTTACCGGTATTTGAAAGAGTAAAAATAAATAACCTTTTTACAATTTCACTTATTAATAATATTTTATCGATAATAAATTTATAATAATTTAAAAAAAAAAATTATCACTATTATTTTATATTTATTATATTTTTAATTAAAATAAATTAATTTTTTATTAATAATCGTGAATTTGAGCTAACTTTACTTTAGAACAATTTATAAAACAAATTTTTCCAAAAATAAAACACTTGAATAATACCAACTAGACATGCGTGCCTCGTAATGGGCATCGCTGCTTAAACAACACACCATTGGCTCACATCGCATAACTATTTGAGCCCAACTTTATATATCTTTGGTGACCATCTTTTTGTATTGTGTTATATGATTGCTTTCATGCTATTTTTTTTATTAATTAATTCATTTATAAATTTTTTTTTCTTCAAATAATAATCATATATTTTAAATATATAGAGTATACGGTGTTAAGTCTCATATCAACCAGATACTAGTTTTTTAGTGCTCATATAAATTTGGATAATCAAGTCTAACATGATATAAAAGTTAGTTTTCTGGTTTTTTCGTCCCCATTGGCACCCAAGAGCTTAGTGGTACGTTCACTCCCAGGTTTCGTCCATCCAATGTCGACCAGTACCACCAGTCAATATGAAAGGGGATGTTAAGTCCCATATCGACCAGATATTAATCTTCTGCTATACATATAAATTGGATAATCCTTCATCTTACAACCTAGATTTTGAGATTGAGTTAAACTCAAATCTAACATATAAGATTGAGATTTAAACATTTAACTTATACCAAAAATTTACTAACTAGGTTATAAAAGTGGTAAAATTCATATTATTTTTACACTACATAAAGGTAGGCAAATCTATATTCATTTGGTATAACTTAAAAAGTATGCATTGATATTATTGAATGAATAGATCTTTATTGATGGAAAAAATTTATTTTATACATCTTTCTACCTAATTTTTTAAAAGATAAATATAACATATACGAACTAAGTAATAAAAGCTTTCAACAACATGTTTTAGATTTTTAATAATACTAGTTGTTGAAAGTATAAAACATTTACTAAGTACTAAAAAATTTACTTGAAACTAAGCCTTAAACTTAAAGAAACCTAATGATTGAAATGAAATCTTAAAAATAAAAAATCTAGCAAACAGCCTCCACGACAAGCCTCTTGACAATATCACCACAACTTGTTGACCCAAATTTAATTTCAGAAACATCAATTGTACAAGACTCCTTGCCAACACATTCCTGTAAATATTTAAATAAACAAAACATAAATAAGTATAAATAATAAATAAAAGTAAAAATAAAAAGTATGTAAGATTAAAACATACCTTTTGAAGAATAGACAAGGCATTATTTGCACCCTCACAAGTTCCTTTCTCAAAAGATCCACAAGTTCCTTTGGCATTGCCAAAGGAAGCAAACTTAATAGCTGAAATTGGTCTATTTTGACATGATATTTCCAATGTGTTATTTTCATAAGTATTTCCACAAACTGCTCCAATTGTGACTGTTTGGAAATTTACAAGAGATGGGTTGCCTCCAATTTCTTCAAATAACACCAATGTATTATCACCATCATTAAAGAAGGACCTTGGAATATGATACCTATATTGATTATACAATTTCATAAAAAAAAAATTAGGAATAATTAATTTTTTAAAATAATAATAATCAATTAATTAATTAAACTATAATAAAATAATAATTACGTACCATCTTTGAGTAGGTTGACCACAATTATAAACACACTTTTTGCTATCATATGAACCACGATAATCACAAGGCTCATCAGAACAACCATCACCAGCGATATAACTGGGCCAATATCTTCCAATACTTTGCCCATTTACCCAAGCTTCACCTTTCCCTAATCCTTGTAAATCCACAACCACTGGATCTTTACCCAAAGGAGGTTTAAAAGAAGTCTAAACCAATTAAATAGGAAAGGAAAAGAAAAAAAAGAGCACTGTATTTAATATTTATATTTAATAAAAAAAACAAGAAGCATAATTAATGTTTAATTTGAAAAAATAAATAGGGACTTAAGTGTCAATATACCTTGTACCAAGTCATCCTCCTCTCAATTGAGAGCTCTTGGGCCGACCATTTACCTTCAGAAGTTGGGCTGAAGAACTTGCTTTGAAGCCCATTTAGCCCAACCTTATAAGTCCATTTGCGTCCAGCCAAATTTTTTATAATAGTTTCATCTCCCTTTCTTCCAATTACTGCCACTTGACCAAAGATTCCACTGGCTATCCTCTCAAATCTGGGTCCATAATTCTGTTGGATCATAAATAAATTAGCAAGCATTATTAATTAATGCAAAAATTAAATTAAATAATAGTAATAATAATAATTTAATATATTTTTTTAAAAATAATATTTTATATACAATTATATGGATTAATTCTAAGTAGGTCGTGGGATTGAATTGTAGACCATGGATACAAATTTAAATTCTATGAATATAATATTTCTTTTATTTAATTAAAAATTATATGTAATTGGTTTCAGAATATACATGGAATCCAACGGTGGCACTCAAAATTGTGATCAAATTCTTTCCTGTCTTAAACTTGACTCTTTGTTCCAAAGCAACATCACTTCCTTGAATTGGACCCCATTTTGAACCTGTTTGTACCAAAAATAAAAAATTATTAATTATTAATTTCAAAAATCACTTTAATTATTATTGCTTATAAACTTTAAAAAAAATGTATTTTATATTTATTAATAATTACCAATATATTCGCCATTGACATATGCATGAAAAACTTGACCAGTGCCGTTAATCATTAGGGTCATATTTTTACTCCAAACAGGGTCACCTTTCTTGATATTCAGACTGAGAGAATAATTAAAAAGGTAATTAACTAACCATATTATTTAATTATTAAAAAAAATATGTAAATAAAATTAATAAATTTACAATAATTATTATGTATACTTACCTAGTCATGTACCAAAGATAATCACTGACATCATCAATAACCTTTTGATCAATAATTTGATGTGCAGAAATGTCTCCTTTACCCTTAACTAGAGTTTCATCAACACTCTCTGGTCTCCACAACCACTTTAGAGATTCAGGTTCATCTTCAGCCTTGTTTTCTTTCTTTACCTTCACTGAAGTTTGAGCATTCACCTATATAATGGAAAACCAATTTATTAATACAGTTTTATTATTAAATATTAATATATGATAATTTTTTTAATAATAATGAAAAGTTATTGAAAATTAAATTTGATTTAATAAATCACCTTGGCAGTGTTGAAAACTTCATTTTTACAATCAGGAAGAATACTAACAGACCAAGCAGGAACATTGTATTTTTTCCCTTTGAAATTAATTGTAGCATCAGCTGTTGAATTTGCATTTCCAAAAAAGCAGCTTGATGACTTATTTGTTGCATATTCTGTTATCTGCATATTAAAAAAATAAAAATTAATAAAATAAGAATTATTTATTTATTTATTTATAATGAAAAATGTTTTGGTAAGATCCATATTTTACATAAACAGAATTGCCAAGATCTGTCTCATTAACATTGCCATGAGTAAGAGTAAATTCAATAGACTTCAAAACTTGATGAAGTTGCTTCAAATGCCCCCACTTTGGTTGGTTCAAACTACCTGAATTAATAATATTTTTAAAAAATATATAGATAATTATTAATAAGATTAATAATTTAGTTAAATAAGTAAATTTAAAGTTTAAATTAAGAATTAATTTACTAATTACCATATTCATCAATAGGAGCATCATAATCATAGGTAGTGGTGATATATGGACCACCAGCTGTTCGACCGAAATTAGTTCCACCATGATACTGTTGCACAAAAAACATTAGTAAATTAATTGCAAAAATAAATTAAATCTATTTAACTAAAACTATTAAAATAATGAATTTTTAATATTGTTAATATAGTATGAAAATTAATTAACCATGTAATAGTTTTGAAATGTCCCTCCACGTTGGAAAAATCTGGCAACAGCAAAAGCAAGATCCTCAGCTGTACGGTAAGGGTCTTTGCCACCCCAGTTTTTAAACCTAAATTAATTAAGAAGACAAATTATTATTAATTAATTAATTAAATACAAACTTTAAATATATAATTAATAGTTAACGGTTGTCCTATAAATAATTTTTTAATATATCTTTTTGTTTGATATAATTTTTTTCTTGATTTAATAGTTATTTATTAAAATTAAATTTTAAAATATGATAATTATTTGAACATTCGGACTAAGTCGAAACTCGATCCCCAAAACCACCCAAACCAAGTCACCGGATTGAGATGAAAGATAATGCATTCCAAATGTCCTATCCATGAAATAACTCGATCTCAATAATAACTCGAGTTCGATCACATTCTAATTTTATAGACAGTACGAGTTCAAAGACAATACGAATAAAACTTAACCTAGATATCAGACATATTATATTTTAAGTCAATTATAACCCCTTAACGTGTAAATATATATATCTTTATTATAACTAGTACATGTATTTATAAATATTCTATAAATAGATGAACATTTCCGAAGATCTACACAATTAATCAATTATTTTAATTTTTTTTTAATTTTTTTCCCTAAAATATTGAATCTCAACAATAATATATACCTTATTAATTTAAATTCTTACATAGTTAATATGATTTAGCAAGTAATTAATAATACAAATTGATAAATTATTTACTAACCAGCCTGTCCAGTTTTCTGTCCACATTATAGGAGTGTCAGGATTCTTTGGTTTGAATCCATCACAGTAAAAACCATTGCATGTGCTAATCTACGTTAATGTTAAATACAAAATAATAGTTAGAATAATTAATATAACATAATATCATAAATAAAAATAAAATAATAATTACCATTGATTTTGGAGTCTCAGGTTGTTGACACATGATCCATGGAACTCCAATATTAAGAGATTCAGCCATATTTGCACACCAATCAATATATGCTTTACCTGCTGCTCCATAAGCTTGTTCAACGTTCCCATACTCATTCTCAATCTGAGTAAAATAATAATAAAATTATTTAGTAAAAGAATTTATAAATTATAAGATATAAATATATTATTAATGATAAAACAAATAATATATATATATACCTGAGCAATAATAATGGGTCCACCTTGATGTGCAAAAAGCTTCTCTTTTTTAACCATATCAACAATCAATGTTGTAAAGTTTTGCATCTCATTCTAAAAATTCAAATCAATTTTGAAAACTTTAATTAGAAAAATAACAAATCTATAATATTTATATTTAATCATTATAAATATTTTTTGTTAATTAAATAATATATATATATTATAATTTAATAATTACCATAAAGATTTCATTAGCAGTCCTCATTTGAATGCCAGGCATGTTTTGCAACCAAACTGGAAATCCTCTGTTCATTAAAGTAAATATTATTCATTATTT
Organism: Hippophae gyantsensis; assembly: GCA_030763125.1. Classification (NCBI taxonomy): domain Eukaryota; kingdom Viridiplantae; phylum Streptophyta; class Magnoliopsida; order Rosales; family Elaeagnaceae; genus Hippophae; species Hippophae gyantsensis. Next base: position 76,099,943 of record CM061028.1, on the reverse strand, counting down.
TATAACATTAATTAAGTTATATAATTAATAAATAAATAATTTTTAATGGTAAGATTCATCACTAGTTTTGTTTCAAATAAAACATTAATATACCCGTAATTCCATTCGGCACAAACATAAGGACCAATACGAAGCACAACATATAAGCCTTCTTCTTGTATGGTTTTCAAAAACCTAATTAGATCAAGATTTCCATCAAAATTATATTTGCGTCGAGAAGGTTCATGAGCATTCCAGAATACATATGTCTCAACAGCATCCAATCCACCTTCCTTTGCTTTCTTGATCAAATCTGGCCACATCTGTTGAACAATATTAATTAATTATTATTTTACATTATTTAATTTCTTAATTTGTTTAAAAATAATTGATAAAAACGAAAATTAGGAAAGACAGCTAATAATTATTACTTCAGTAGTACTGCGAGGATAGTGAATAGAACCAGAGAGTAAGACTCTTCTTTGACCATCAATTGTGATGGCTCTTCCATCATAGGAAACATGAGTAGCTTGAGCATAAAAATTGAATAAGAAAAGTAAAAATAAAATTGAATGACCCATTTTGATGTCTTATGATTTATGAAAGCTTTAGCTCTCTTTATATAAGTTTCAAGAAAAACAAATAATTAGCTTATTAAAACATATCTTAACAGATTAATATCTTCTTTTTTCTGTTTTTTTCTTTGTTAACAGATTATCCATTCTTTAACCATCTTACTAATATCTAAATTATAATTTATTTTTTCCTTAAAAAAATAAAATTACCTTTATCCAAATTACACAATTAGATTGTGATATATAGGTACATATGTTTTTAAGTATTTTTAGGTCAAATCTTAAAGCTTTAAAATTATATAGATTGACCCAGATAAATATTTTGGACTATTTTTATTGTTGAATTATAATTCACAAATATTAAGTGTTTGACTTCTTTTAAGTTTTATTATATTTGACTTTTTTTTATCATATTTTTGCTACTATTTCTCTTGTAATAGTTGTTGGAGTTTATTTTCTTATTTTTCTATCTCTGTATATATATCACTATTCATTAATTATCTTCTTTTTTTATGTAGGTCAATATACGATAGTTATATATATAAGATAGCTTTTTTTAATAAACAATTACATAATAAATAACAATAACAAATAAAAAATGAATAGTAAAAATTAATTTTTTTATACTATATATCAGTATATTGGAACATATCAACGATATTAATTTATTACATAATTTTTTATAATATGTGATGGTTGAGATTTAAAAGGAATTCAAATCTTAACCTTCGTATATATATAAAAATAAATAAAATATTATTTATATATTATTATATTATAAATATATTCGTAAATATATTTTTTTATATGTATATTTGTGTTGTAATTTTTTACAAATTTTTCTAAAATAATATATTTTTGTGTTTTATTTAAATTTTTAAGTTAAATATTAAAGTCTTAGAATTACGTAAATATACTTTGAAAAATATTTTCATATACTTTTATTTTTGAATTATAATAACATTATTATATTTAACTTTTTGAAATTTCAACTTTTTTTTAGAAGACGATAACTTTTAAGTTTTTTTTAAACATAAAATTATATTACGTAATATCGGATATAGATAATATAAGTAGTTTATTGTAGTGTAAAATTTTTTATTTAACCAAAATCATCTAATATAATATAATAATATATGTTACACTTACTAAATGCATGCAATTTACATAGTGTGATATATTATTGCATGATAAAATAAATTATTATGATAGAAATGATTAATATATGACATACTATAAGAGTGATTCATCCTTAAGCTTAAGCCCACGTGAGAAGTAGTGTTGCCCTAACTTTTGGACATGTAAACCTAATAAACTATTTGTAGAGTCATACATCTTTTAAGACAACGTATTTTAGGCTCTTTCATTTCTCAAATGCATCTTTTTTAACTCTTTTTTTATCTTGCATTCATCTATATTGCACTGTTATATTTGATCATTTCATCTCTCATAAAAGTTATATACCTATATCATTTAGATTATGAATTTATTATTTAAAAAAATCTATTTAACTTAAATTAATAAAATAAAACTATTTAAGTTTACAAAACTACTCTTTATGTTTAATAAAAGAGATTTCATCATTTAGATTGATCAAATATTATAATTTTACTTATTGAATAAGAGATGATTTAAATTTTATAAAAATATGATTATTATTTTTTAAATAAATAGTTACACATTCATGTATGTATATAATGAGATTCAAATATTCTCGATGCTTATAAATAGAATATATTTTGCACTAATAATACAAGGTAATTAATCAAATAATAAGATTAATTAAGTAATCAATTTTAAACTTAATCATTCTTATTTATAAGGATTAATGTTTAAGTAGGTATACCTCAACTTCTAGTTTAAAACTTAAAACAACATTTAAGAAAATAAAAAAGCAAAACATTTTTATACGAGAAGACAAAATTTTATTAATGAAGTATCATAATTATACGTATAATTTAGATAATAAAAATTAATAATCTAAATACATTAATAATAAAAATTACAAGATCTAGTCAAATATTTAAATATTTTCAATATATTAAATATTTTTTTTAAATATAAAAACTTAATATAATATTGTAATGATCTTTCATCATATGTATAATATATATATATATATATATATCACTAAATAAAATTAAATAAAAAGTGAAATAATTATACATATATTTTTGCAAAAAGTTAGAGGTAATCATAAAAGCAAACATGCAATCAACAAAAAAAAGTTTAAATTAATATAATTTTTATTTTTTTATAAAAACTAAACAAAAATGAGATAATTATACGAAAACTCAAAATTTGATTTTAGTTAATTTTTTATTTTTCATTAAAATTGTTCGAAGGTAAAGTTTATTATAATCTTAATAAGTTTTATCTCATAATAAGTCTTACATCGAAATGAATTTGATAAAAATAGAATTCTTGATAAGATATTGATTAATGTGAGAATGCTTAACATTATCATTTATTATTGTAATAAGGCTTAAAAGGACAAGATAATACCTTATTATAATAATAATAAGTCTTATTTAGGAATAATTTTGATAAAAAAAATAAAATTTGTGGTAAAATATTGACATAATGTGAAAAAATATTGAAAAAATTGGTAGAATTATCACGATAAAAAAATATTTTACCATAATAATGATAAACCTTATCTTGAAGCAATTTTAGTATAAATAAAATTCATAAAAAAATATTAGTTTAATGTGAAAAGATATTAACTTAAAAAATATTCATCTAATGTGGAAGCATTGTTTGCAAAAAAAAATCTAATTAATATAATATTTATCACCCTATGGAAACTAAATAAAAATTAAGACAATTATACATATTCTTTGCAAAAAATTAAGAAAGATTAATTATAATAAAAGAATTGAGCTAAATTTTTGCAGAAAATTAGAGATAATCAAAAATGCCAAATTCTATCACCAAATAGAACGTTAAATTAATATAAAGTTTATTGTTTTATAAAAACTAAATAAAAATTTACATACTTATATTACTTTACAAAAAGTTAAGATAATTAATCATAATATAAAAAAAATGAGATAAAAGGTAGATAATTGTTACTTAAGACGTTATTATCACATAAATGAATTAGAACCTACAAAATTAGGAAAAAATTCTTGACCATTCACACTTTAATAATAATAATTATTCTCATATGTATGAAATAGGCCATATAAAATTAGAAAAAAGAAATAACATTATACAAATAATAAAAAAATTATCATCTAAAAAAATTAAATAAAACATGAGATAATTATATACTTAAAATTTTATAAATAATCAAAAGATCAAATTCTATTACCAACAAACAATGTCAAATTTTTTATAGATAATCAAAAGATCAAATTCTATTACCAACAAAGAATGTCAAACTAATATAATGCTTATCATCTTATAGAAACTAAAAAAAATTGAAATAATTATACACATACTTGGTAAAAAGTTGAGATAATTAAACATAATAAAAAAAATTAAGTTTAACTTTTGCAAAATTTTGGAGATAATAAAAAGATCAGATTCTAACACCAAAAAATAAATATTTATCGTTTTTTTTTAAATCAAGTAAAAATTGAGATAATTGTACATATACTATGCAAAAAGTAGAGATAATCAATCGTCATAAAAAAAATTTAAGATAAAAAAAGGTAGATATGTTACTTACATAACTAATACCATCAAAATAATTTTATTCGACAATAGATTTATGCTCCAGTTCATAAGAATCTACCAGATAACAATCCCTTCTACAAAATTTTATAATAAATATAGGTAAAAATGAACGCACACGATAGGATAAGAGAACATTGACATTTTAGTTTTTTTATTTTTATATATTTAACACATTAATTAACTTTCTTAAAATTAATACATTTTAATAACTTTATTATTACTTTTTTATGCTTTAATTATATTTTTCTTTCTAGTTTTGGTTTTAAGATTTTTTTTTTTTAAGAAAAACTTAAATTGAATAGAATTAAACTTTTACTAACATGCAACCCATAGAATTTTGAATTAAAAAATTAGAAAAAAAGTGATGCTAAAAATTGGCTTAAAATGACATAAATATAGCTATAAGATGAATAAAATACATCAATTTAAAACATAAGATAATCAATAAATACATCAATTTAAAAAAAAAAGATAATCAATAAATACATCAATTGAAAACAGGTAATCAATGTGATTAATCTGTGAAAATAAAATAATACTGAGTGCACCTTTTTCATATGAACTTAAGATGCTCATCACAAGCCCAAACGGAGAAACTGCATTTTCAATCAAATAAAAAAAACGAAACAACTGTTTCTAATAATATTCTCAACTTTTGACTGTAGCACTAGGAAAAATATCTAACTTGCCTAAATTTGGTAAAACTCCCTTAAAAATAAAATATATAAACAGTACCAGTCCACAAGATATATATGTTATAATACAGCAACCTAACCAACAACTACAAACCCAAGACACACAAGGAAGTGGCGAACCATACAATTTTTCCTATTACATTCATCCAAGCAAGAATAAATATATTATGGGTCATGACTTTTCAACATATAATTACCGGTAGTACATGAGCTGCTGGGAAGTTGCAACATTCTGAAAACCACCATCATAAATAGCTTGACTAGTCCCAACACCACCCATCCCCGTAGCTGCCTTAAGGGCATGCATGCTGACCTTGGGGATATATGAGGGCTTGAACCCCACCCATTTTGATCAATGTCATTTGTCGTTCATAAGCCAAAAGGTCCATAGCTGAAAGACTATGTGTCACAGTTGGTGGGGGAAGCAGGGTGGTGTCTGTTCCTGGAGGAGTTGGCTTGTTACCCCACGAGCACTACAAAGAAAGAAAAATGATGAATGAATTCAATCATACAAAATAAAATGACATCCTCGATAAAATCACCCTCCCCTCTTTAGCATTAAGCTTAGTCAATCAGAAGTCACATATATATTATTTTTATGCATGAAAAAACAGAATCATCAACCATACAGCGATTAATTTTATGCATGAAAACACGGAATCATCAACCATGCAACGATTAATTTCATGCATGAAAAAAAAGAATCATCAACCGTACAACAATTAATTTTATGCATTAAAAAACAGAATCATCAACCATACAAAGATTAATTTTATGCATGAAAAAGCAGAATCATCAACCATAAAACAATGAGACAAGCAGCAACTAGCAAGTCAAACAATCTACCCTTTTATAGAAGGGGTTTAAAGCCTCCATGGCAACAGCCAAAATAGGCAATGATTAATTTTATTTATGCATGAATTAGATAGAGAATAGGCAGCAATTTCAAATCCCAGGATTGAAACTATATTTCTAAGACAAGACATTCAACTTTGATTCTCTTCCAAAATTTTAATCTCAAAAGAATATTGTAGCCATTAATAAATGTAGATTATAATAATAAAACCTTCTGGGCTTAAATCATGTCACATCAAAACTAAAGTTCACCTGACCATCAATTAGTCATTTTAATAGTATTTATCTACCACAAAGATACGAAAAACTGTCATTTATATGTAATGTATACCTTGATCGGTTTACCCAAAAGAATCTGTGCGTTCCCCATCTGAATAGCCAAAGCTGCTTCAGCATTCATACTATAACGTACAAAACCAAAACCTTTATCACGTTGCACACGAACATCTTCAATAGTTCCAGCACCAAAGGCATGGAAGTGACGGTGAAGATCAACAGAGGTCACCTGCATATTGTTGCAAAAAAGGTCCCAGAATATTTCCTTGAGATTCAGAATCTATCAGTTCAAGTAAACAAGTTTCCATTATTATAACATGATGAGGGATTTTGATATAGCAACATGGTCCATTGCAGAGTTTGAACTCATCATCAAGGCAGGAAAACAGCAGCCATAAGTGGAAAAGCAGGTTGAAACATGGGCATAGACCACTTTACGTTGCTACTCTCCACAGAAAGATGCCCCAAAAAAACCAGACTGTAATGACAGAAAATCAATTCTTACCTCTGGAGCAAGATTGCCCACATAAACACTTGTATAATGGGGATTATTCTCAGGAGCATCTTCATTACTCTTTTCCTGACCATCTTCTGCACAAGATAGAATACAATTGTATATAAACAATGTGAAAGCCAACCATCAGCATGAAATGCAAGATTCATAGCCATGCTAAAATGAAATATAAATAACTGACTGACCTAATTGACCACTTGTTAGCTCCAAAATACTCTTAGAATCAGAACTCTGCTTATCATCCTTGAAATTAGCACTTTTCGTGGCCCAATTACATCGGATCTGTCGACTCCCAAGCCATTTTCCTGCTTTATAAATATTTTTTATCCACAAAAACAATTAAGATATATAAAATCAGATCGTAGAAGAGCACACGGACTTACCATTTAAGTCATTAATTGCACTTTGGGCATCCTGGCATCACAAGTAATGAAAAAAAGAGCAAACAAATAGACAATCACGAAATGAACAATATTGAGAACTGAACTTACAGAATAAATTGATATGAAAGAAGAGAAAGTGATTGATATAATACTTCCAATACCTGTTGGTTCCTGTAAGAGACAAATCCATAACACCTAGTACGCCCGGTCTTTTGATCCCACATAACTCTTGCATCTCTGTTACCAGAGAGCATACAAATTAATTTCTGTTGTGGCGGAAGCAATAAATAGCGGTATATGAATATATCAAAGCGATAAAATGAACACACAGAATTTACGTGGTTCGGCAATTTGCCTAGATCCACGGCAGATATTATTTGAACTGAGTAGGAAATATATAAAATACAAATACAGATTTCCTCACTAATAATATCTCTCAAGTGTTTTCCCAAACTCACAAGTATTTTCTCTCTTTGAGTTTGCTTATGCTCTCTCTGATTTTTTCTGATTTTTGCCTTGTTCTTCAATGCATGAACTCTTCCCTATTTATAGATGAAGCAAAGTTATCTTTCCCTAAATTGTGCCATAATTTAAGCCTTAAATTATGCCACTAATTTCCTTAAATCATGCCACAAATTAGACCACAAATTAAGCCACTAATTTCCCTAAATTATGCCACTAATTTGTTACTTTTAGAGCCAATATTCAACAATCTCTACCTTGGCGAAAAAGTTCATAACACTGCCTCCAAATGCGCCCTAGGCGCTCTAAGCTCGAGAGATGTTGATCAAGTTCAAGCAGTGTTGAAACTTGATCCTTGTAACCACCTTTGTAAGCATATCCGTTGTGGTTATTTGCAGCTCGACTTTTGGAGTATAACATTCCCTTCATCGACGATTTCTCGAACAAAATGAAATCGAACATCGATGTGCTTGGTACGACCATGATGAACTTGGTTCTTTGCCAAACAAATGGCACTCTGGCTGTCGTAGAAAACCTCCACGTTCTTCTGAACAATACCCAAATCCTTAGTCACCCGAGAAGCCATATAGCTTCTTTGAATGCTTCTATTACAGCCATATACTCTGCCTCTGTAGTAGAGTAAAGCTACAACTGACTGCAATGTTGATCTCCAACAAATTGGTCCTCCTGCCATTGTGAACACATAATCAGTTGTAGATCGACGCTTATCCAGATCTCCAGCATAGTCAGAATCCACATATCCAACTAGGTGTTTGCCTTCAGTCTTGTCTCTTTCAAACCTCAAACCAATATCCACAAAGACTACGTATGTACCGTAGAATCCACTTCATGCCAGCGTTGTCCTTTATCTAGGATTATGCATATACCGACTCACCATACTAACAACGTGGAAATATCAAAACCGGTGCAAACCATTGCATACATCAAGGTACCAACAAGATTTTGCATATGGAACACGTTCCATTTGCTTCTTCTCATCGGTGCTAAAGTGACATCAATGCACTCAATTGAAAGCTTATGAGCAAGCTGTATTTATCGGTTTGGTTTTTTCATCAATGTCAAACCTTTGTAGTACTTTCTTCGGAGACATCGAGTCTCAGGTCGATGTGTGCCAGAATCTATCTCTCAGGATTTCCATCCCAAGAATTTTCTTAGCTTCTCCAAGATCTTTTATTTCAAATTCTGAACTCAACAGAGCCTTCAATCTGTCGATCTCCACCTTGCTCTTAGATGCAATCAACATATCATCAACATATAAGAGCAAATAAATGAAGTCCAATTCTCTCGTCCTGGAATTTTGAAGTCATCCGGTTAAGACATGTAGATTTCTTCGTTCAAAGTACTATGAAGAAAAGCTGTTTTGACATCGAGTTGAGCTAACTCAAGATCAAACTGTGCTACCAAGGCCAATAGTATCCGAATAGATGAATGCTTAACAACAGGTGAGAATACCTCATTGTAGTCTATTCCTTCTTTCTGAGCATAGCCTCACCGCCTTGGCTTTGTATCCGATGTTGTCTTTACCAGAACACCTTCCTTCGCATGTAGACCCATTTGCACCAATAGTTTTCTTTCCTTCGTGGAAGTTGAATCAACTCCCAAGTCCGATTCTCGTGTGTAGACTTCATCTCTTCATCCATTGCCATCTTCCACTTCATACTATTAACTCTCTCGCACGCTACTGTAAGTACTGTGACATCATCATCAATTACTAGAAGCGCGAATGCTACCACGTCTCTGTATCTCGTAGGCTTTCTAATCTCCCTTCTCTGCCGAGAAGGGCAATAGATTCGGGTTGTTGATTGATCACGGCGATGGCGAGAAAACCTCCACCTCAACCGAGATCTCTTCGACCATTAATTTCATCTTCACCACGATCGGTAGTTTGCAATCTTTTCTGATCTTCCTGAGTCTCAAGCATCACCTTAGAAAGAGTATTTGGACTTTCATTCTCTTTCTCCGAATTTGTCTCGTTCTCAAAGATAATGTACTATCGAATGTAACATCTCTAGCTTAAGATGATCTTCTCGGGATTCATCACACCAAAGTCGAAATCCTTTAACTCCTTTCTTAAAGCCCAAGAAAACAACTTTCTTTGCTCTAGATCCAGCTTGGATTCACTAACATGAAAATATACCGACATCCAAATATTCACAATGAATCATAATCAGCAGCAGTTGTCTGCACTATACCTCTTTAGGAGCTTTTTCCATTTAATGCAAATGGAAGTCCTGACTATAGCGTAGTTGCATATGACAAAGCCTCACCAAAATACCTTGCTCAATTTGGATTGAGAAAGCATACATCGAACTTTCTCAACCAAAGTTCGATTCATTGCCTCTACAACTCCATTCTCACAGCTGGTGTACGAGGAACGTAAAATGTTTCGATTATCCCTTCATCTCGACAAACTTTGAAGTTAGTGGATCCTGATTTGTACTCACCACCATTATCGATCTCGAGCCTCTTAATTTTCCTACCCTGTCTGAATCTCGATCATTTTCTTCCATTTAAGAAAGATATCTAGAACTTCATCTTTGCGGACTCATGGTGTATATCCGCATATCTAGAGAAATAATCAATAAAAGTCACAAACCGCTGTTTACCTCCGTTGAAGCATTCTTTGAAGGTCCCAGACATCCGTGTGAATATAATAAAGAGATCCCTTAGTACGATGAATGGCGGTGTCGAACTTGACTCTTGTTTGTTTTCCCATTACACAATGCTCGCAGAAATCAAACTTTTCCACCTTTCAAAAGACCTTGCTTCATTAAGCCTTGCAAAGCCTTTTCACCGACATGCAGTGAAGAATCATTTGTCTTTTCTTCTAACTACTCGAGACACCGCTTCTTCCCAGAATCGTACTCCCATCTAAGAAATACAAGTTCGCCTTCCGAGTACCCTTCATCGCTACAAATGCACCTCGTACAACTTTCAAGACTCCATTTTCCAATGTTACCTTGTAACTATCAGAATCTAAAACACCTAAAGAAATAAGATTTTTCTTTAGGTCAGGAATATACCTTACATTTGTAAGTCGTCTGATTTTACCATCGTGCATCTTTAGTCGTACTGTTCTGATCCCTTTTGTCTGACAGGCATTGTCGTTGCCCATAAGCACAACTCCTCCATCGAGCTCTTCAAAACTCGAAAACCAATGTCTGTTTGAACACATATGATAAGAACATCCAGAATCAAGGATCCACTTATCTGAGTAGGTTTTTGATGATGAAATTGAAAAGGCTGATTCTTCATCTTCATCTTCATCGGCCTTTTGTGCAACATTTGCATTTGACTTGTTCTTGTTTGGACAATCTTTCTTCCAGTGCCCTTTTTGGTGACAATAGGCACACTCGTCCTTCGCAGGACGTCTACTAGATAACTCTCCTCTGGATTTTGATCTGGATTGCCCCCTATTATTTGATCCGTCAGATTTTTTGTTGTTAGTCCTACCTCTGGATGCCGTCAATGCTTCTGATATTGAGTCTCTGTAATCATGTTGATCCTTCTTCCGGTACTCGTTATTTACCAAAGCATTTGAAACATCTACGAACTTAACCTCATCCTTTCTATATAACAAGGTTGTGGTTAAATGTTCATAGCTCTCAGGTAATGAATTCAACAACAACAAAGCTTTATCTTCATCGATAATTTCAACATCTAAATTTTGCAGATCGGCCAAAATTTTATTGAAATTATCTAAGTGCTCAATCATAGGGGTACCTTTCTTGTATTGGAAACGGAAAAGTTTCTTCTTCAAGTAGAGTCTGTTCTCAATACTTTTTGTCATGTACTTGTCCTCTAGTTTCTTCCAAAGAACTGCGGCTACATTCTATTTCATGACAAAGTACTTCGATCTTTTTCCTAAGCACAATCGACCATTGTGCCCAAGTTTGTCGGTTTACATAATTCCAATCTTCATTTGAATAATCTCTCGACTGTCTCCAATGCTATATTAGATCCTTCTCAAACAATAGATCTAATACCTCACATTGCCACATGCCAAAGTTATTAGTGTCGTCAATTTCTCCACCTCAAACTGCGTTGGACAACATAGTTCTTCGAGTAGAACAACTCGCTTGCCATAAATTCTATGGTCAACTTGTTCACCTTCTTCGATCTCTCTTTTATCAGCCATAAGTACAAGCAGATAACAGAAATTTTGTACTTACAACTTAAAACAGTGTTTTTTTCCAAATTTTATACCTTATTTGAAAAAACGGAGTCCGCAGTTGAATCTAAAATGGTCCAATTAGCTAGGAATAGATCCAACTCAGCTGAAAACGGATGAAAAACGGACCAACTCGGTCCAAATATCACTAGTGACTGAGTTGACTCGGTCCAAATATCACTAGTGACTGAGTTGACTCAGTTGCTGGTAGCATCACTCCGGCAGCTTCCTCACTAATAATATCTCTCAAGTGTTTTCCCAAACTCACAAGTATTTTCTCTCTTTGAGTTTGCTTATGCTCTCTCTGATTTTTTCTGATTTTTGCCTTATTCTTCAATGCATGAACTCTTCCCTATTTATAGATGAAGCAAGGCTCTCTTTCCCTAAATTATACCATAATTTAAGCCTTAAATTAGGCTACTAATTTCCTTAAATTATGCCACTAATTTCCTTAAATCATGCCACAAATTAGGCCACTAATTTCCCTAAATTATGCCACTAATTTGTTACTTTTAGAGCCAATATTCAACAATTTCATGTTATAGAAGCATTTTCGAATTTCTGGTGCTAGTAAACAAAAAATAATAACTATGAAAACAAAGTAAGAATATGGATCTTACGATCAGCTGGAATAAACAGAGAAACACGAAAACAATGTAGAATCAGTCCCCTCAGGACTAAGATCACCAACAGAAATATTATAATGATCTGCATAATATGAATACACAAGGATCAGTTTCCTTTAACCAACAATGAAATAAAGAACAAAGAATAAAAAAGTTCCCAAAGACAGGAAAATAGGATTGCAGTTGAAAAAGCTCATATCCCTTAGTAGGTAAACCTGATGTATCCTCTCTTTGACTGCTTGCATATGCCCAATTAACTTTGATAGGCTGACCAAACCTGAAATAGAAAAATATTGATACAGTGGACGGAGAAATAATGAACTAGAATAGATGTCAGGGTTTCTACTCACAAATTCATTAAGTGTCACAATAGCGAGGACAGCTGATCTACGATCAAAATAGTCCACAAAACCGAAAGATGACTGCACAAAGCATGTCATGATAAAAGTAAAGGTTACAGGTGCCAGTTTAATCCCCCAAAAGACAACAAGACACTGAGAAGAGGCTATGGGCAAAGAAGCATGACCTTCTCTTTCTTAATGAGCTTGCATCCTTCAATGGGACCAGTGCTAGAGAAAACTTCCTGGAGAAGGGCATCAGCCACCTGTGGGTGAATGTTGCCAACATACCTGCATTTTTCACGAAATTAGGAAATAATAATCAGATTCATGAGCACAGAAGCATAAATACGAAATTGTGTCAGCCATGATCCCTATAGGTGGGTTATGGGAAATAATCATAATTAATATCCCATTTTAACTAAATTTGATTAAGAGTATCAATGTCAGGCGTAGATTTACTAAGCCAAGCAGTTCACTTGTACTTGTAAAGAAGTCAAAACTCATCTCATTCATGTGACCCACTTTGCCCATATCTTAAGAGTCTTGATGGATCCTTTCAAATAATCAAGACAGTAGATAAAAATTAATTATTTCAATCCAATAAATTAAAACTATATACAAAAGGCATACTAAGTCATTCTCATGGATAGAAGGGAGTCTGCATTCCCAAACAAATACGAATATAATTGTAGTTTAATCAACATTAAGCGTTCTTGTAATAATTATTAAATTTACTAGATTAGGGAAATATCAATGATTAAAAATACCAAAGTTGTGTAAAACCAACACAATGGGAACATGCCACTGATAATAAAGGCATTACAAAAGCTATCACTAATAGGCACTATTTTGTCTGAAGAGGCTCAATATCGCAAAAGAAAGGCCCTTAAAAAAATCTATTCATAGGAATCCTAGTGTACAGGACTAAGATAATTAAAGATAAAACAAAACACTGGATATAAAGAAAAAATGAAAATTTCTACACAACACTCACACCCTGCGGCATGCATTTGAATCAAAACCAGGAGGCAGATTTCCACTCAAGATAGGCTCTATCTGCAAAATTAAAAAAGTAAAAAAAGAAAAAATAAAATGACCTAAATTACTTACAGACAGTCCTCACAAGTGGTTACGGGATGCATAAAGACAAGTACGTCATGGAGCCACTTACAACTCTAGACCCTAGTCAACTAAAATGACCAAAAAGCAAACAACACATGAAAAATAAAAATAAAAATAAAGAAGGGTTCTTCAAACATAATTTCGGCATAAACATCCTTGAATCGCGTCATTTATCAAATTCCAACTTCTACACAGTAAGTAAGGAGGGTTAAATTTATCTTAAGCCAGCCAATATGTTCATATAGACACACAAATCAAGAGGGGAAAAATCTAAAAAGGTATATGCCAATGGCCTTCTGCTCCTTGTTGTGGGGAATTTGAGGGTGTGGTTGGATCCCATCAATGATACATGTGTAAGTGTGGGTGATAAGTTTTATACTTCTTTTGGTGCTGGAAGCTTTTATACTTCAAGCTGAATTTTCGTAAACTAGAATTCCCCCCACTTTGGCAAACTATTCAAATGGGAAAGGAGAAATACACATGAAAAAAGAAGAAGATAAATTTCAAATGACTATATCAACTACTGAATACTAAATAGTATAGAGCTCAGCAAAAATAAACCCGTAGCCATCTAAACGTAAGAAACTAAACCCGAACCGGGTGACTCCTTAAGAAACAAAAGGAATAAAAGTGCAAAACTTTAATTTCTTCGCCCCAGGAAAATCAACTTAACTATAGAAATATAAAAAAGTTTTGAATGAGAGAGAAACACAAACGCGGATTGAACAAATATTCACCGGAAACAATGAAGAAAACCCTCGTCCATAAAATTCTAACTGAAAATAAATGAAAACAAAAAATATACATATTTCCCTAAATTATGATAACATCGATAAAATTTCCAATAATTAACTCCGAATCATGGAAAGAGAAAGTTTCATCGATCTTAAAACTATTAATAGAGCTTCCACAAGTATGAATCAATCAAAATTCAGTAAACATAAGAAAATGAAAGAAAAAATTGAATTAGAACCTGAGGTGCAGCCAAAAGAGCAGGATGGTACAGATGCTGCTGCTGCATCATCAAGGCCTGTTGCTTTAGCCTCTGTTCTTGTTGTTGCATCTTCTTCACCAAGTCAGCGAGGGAAGGACAGAGATGATTATAGATTACAAGTACATCTTACAACCTAATGAAGATAAAGCTAGGGCGAGGTTTCCAAAATTCAAATAAACGAATGATTTGTATTAGAAACTTAGGCCTAATTTAATCAAATAATATCTCATTAAGTTAAGGGTTGTATAAGGCTATAAGTAGTTTTGTTGCTTTGTTTTTAGTCGACGTGGGACAAGGATACTTAACAACCCCTCTCCATACGACGAACAAAGCGACATTACACAAATGAGATTAGCGAGGTTAATCAAGACATGTAGGTTATTTCGATACTACGTTAAACTCAAGTCTAACTTAACCCAATAAGATCTCATTAAGTTGAGGATTGTCTAAGTTTATAAGCAGCTTTGTTGCTTTGTTTCTAGTCGATGTGGGACAAGAATACTTAACAGCCCTCTTCCATACGGCGGACAAAGGTGGACATTAGCGCCACGGTGAGACTATGGTAGAGCCCAATTAGGTCCAAACACAGAGATGTTAAGTATCCTTGTCCCACATCGACTAGGAACAAAACAGCAAAACTGCTTATAAGATTAGGCAATCATTAACTTAATGAGATCTTATTAGGTTAAGTTAGTCCTAAGTTTCTAACATGGTATCAGAGCTGGGCCTAGTCTCTATGTGTATCCTTGTTCTATATCGACTAGGAACAAAACAACAAAATTGCTTATAAGCTTAAGCAACTCTTAACTTAATGAGATCTTATTGGGTTAAGCTAGTCCTAAGTTTCTAACATGGTATCAAAGTTGGGCCTAGTCTCTCTGTGTTTGGACCTAATTGGGCTCTACCACAGTCTCACCGTGGCGCTAATGTCCACCTTTGTCCGCCGTGTGGAGGGGGGCTGTTAAGTATCCTTGTCCCACATCGACTAGGAACAAAGCAACAAAGTTGTTTATAAGCTTAGGCAACCCTTAACTTAATGAGATCTTATTGGGTTAAGTTAGGCCTAAGTTTCTAACATGAGATTGTGGTAGAGCCCAATTAAGTCCAAGCACATACAGATTAGGCCCAACTTTGATAATGTTAAAAACTTAGGTCTAACTTAACCCAATAAGATCTCATTAAGTTAAGGGTTGCCTAAACTTATAAATAGTTTTGTTGTTTTGTTCCTAGTCGATGTGGGACAAGAATACTTAACAATTTGAAAAGAAAAACGCAAAAAATAAAAAAAGGTGGAAATCAAAAAGAAAAAACCACTCTAACAAGGAAGGCGAGACGAGAAAGGATGGGAGAAATGCAAAATGATAGAGATACTGTATAGAAATGATAAATTTTATATTAGTATTGATTCGAATAGAAAATTATATAATTCTTTCTAATCACATTTTTTAAATTTGTTGTAACTCGTTACCAAGTGAATTATTATTTAATTATAAGTAAATCTATATTTTATCGTATATGATATTATATTTAAATATTATATATATCATAATTATATTAAATTATTATTTTAACTTAAAAATATAAATATTAAAATTTCTATAATAATTTAATAATTGTTCACACATATTTCTTATTCTTATGATTTTTAGTTGTAACTATAAATAATAAATTTTGTTACAAATGTATAATTTAAAATTTAAACATTAGGTATGTTGTATTTTATATATGATAATAATTTATAAATAAATTTTAACATTAATCTAATCTTATATGATATAAAAAATAAGATCTCTTAGTTCGTATTGATTACATCATCGGATCATATTTTAATTTAAAATCTTCAAATCATATTAGATTTAGATTAATCAAAAACATACAATTTTGATATACTTATAACTCTTAATTTAAATTAAGAAAATCAATAAACATAATTTCATTTCCTTAATGTTATTTTAATATGTATATCTTATTTGTATTTTTTGAAACATATGGAAGTCATCTTGAAATAAAAAGGATTAAGTTCATCTTATTTTGGTGTTTTTTTAGGTGATAATATCATTCTACGTAAGTTCATCTTAATTCTTATTTTGGTGTTTTATTTTTAAATCATAATTGATTTCTTCTATTTTTGTGTTTAACTGGGCAGAAAAATGGGAATGGAATGAAATTCTGATTTAAGGAGAAATAATTAGAATTCTTTCTCCCCTTTAAGGAATCATGATTTCGTTCTCATCTTAATTTTTTTTTCAATTTTACCCTAACTCTAAATATAACCAAAATCTTAAAATCTTAAACCCTAAATCACAAATCCCAAAATCCTAAACCTTAAATCTCAAAACTCAAAACCTAAAATCCTAAAACCATAAACCCTAAATCTTAAACCCTAAATCTCAAATCCCAAATCCCAAAACCTAAAACTCTATTTAGAAAAATAATAATTTTAATCCTAAATCTTAACTCACAAATATAATCTAAAACCCTAAACCATATTTAGAAAAATAATAATTTTAATCATAAATCTTAATCCACAAATATAACCCTAAACCCAAAATTTCAAAACCCTATATCATATTTAGAAAAATAATAATTTTAATCATAAACTTTAACCCACAAATATAACCCTAAATCTTAAACCCTAAATCTCAAATCCTAAAACCCTAAACCCTATTTAAAAATAATAATTTTAACCCTAAACCTTAATCCATAAGTATAACCCTAAATCCTAAATCACAAATCCTGAAACCTTAAACTCTATTTAGAAAAATAATAATTTTAACCCTAAACTTTAACCCATAAATATAACCCTAAACTCTAAACCCTAAATCCTAAATCCTAAACCTCAAAACCCTAAATCCTATTTAGAATAATAAAAATTTTAATAATATATTTTCTTTTTAAGTAATAATTATTTAGAAAAATAATGATTTTAATAATGTATTTTGTTTGATGAAAAATAATAATTAAATGATATTATTTAAAATTTACTAAATATAGGGATATTAAGGTAATATATAATATTTTTTATTTCATTCCAATTGTAAATCAAATACAATAATACTAATTCTTTCTTTGATTACAGTATAAACCAAATATAATATACAATATACTGATTCTAAAGGATACCTTATAGAATAATTTTTTTTACATCTTTTTTTATTTTTCATTGCTCGAAATAAATTTATTCACCTAAAGTTTATGATGATTATTTTTCATCCAGATTATTAATCTATTATGATTTATTATGTTTATGCTTGTTTTTGCGTGTGTTTTATTATAAGTTTATAGCGTATTTATATCTATTATGTCAAAAGTTATAAAAATTACAATATAATATCAATATTCAATTTTTTCTAAAAAAAATATCTAATATATTAATTATAACAATCAAACACTCATTTAAAGAACATTATAACGAGTTTAATGTGATAATTAATATTTTTAATTTTAATTTATGATAAGTTGTGTTTTAATTCAATCATATATTTTAATTATGTAATAATTATATTTGTATTTGTGTTAAGGTAGAATTATACCCTTACACTTCAAGGAAAAGAATTAAAAAATATTATTTTATTATTATATTTTAAAAATATTTTAAAAACTAAAAATTACTCCTTATATCATGAAGTTAACAGATTAGACTCGACAATAAATAGTGAAAAATAACATATATATATATATTATATTTTTTAAAATTTATCATTTTTATCTAAATAGAACACTTATGATTTTTTTTTATTAAACTAAAGGGATAGTTTTATCTTTTCTTTTATTATCTTCGTTTTATAGTGAGAAAATAACATATATAGATTATATTCTTTAAAATTTATCATTTTTATCTCAATAGAACACTTTTGATTTTCTCTATTAAACTAAAGGAATAGTTTTATTTTTCCTTTTATTATCTTTGTTTTATAAGTTTGTAAATGTTATAAATCCTTTTATTAAGATTTGTAAAGCTACCTAATTAAAAATTTCCTCTCTTTTATTTAAAATATTTCTTATTTAATTTTATGGTTTTGGTATCAAATAATTTGTTACTCTGATTAAAAATTTGACTTAACATATAAATATTTATTAGTTTTTTTAATTTTTAACAACTAACTAGAGTTGTATTTAATCTTACTTTTAATGAATATAGTTCTACTTCTATTTTCTATTTACTTGTATATGATCTTTAGTTAACTTGTTAGAAGCCACACCTTTTGAATTGGGAATATGACTTTCTTTCTTCTACCGGATATGATTCGTAGATTTATTTAAGAAATAAGACTGATAATGGGTTCTGGAGAAAATAAAACTTTTATTTATTAAATAAAATAATATTATTACACCTTAATTTTTTGTTATTTTACTTCGTAGGAGTTTGCATAGACATTATTTAAAAAGAAATGAATGTTTAGGTTATATGATTAGAATTTGCTATGTCTTACTTCATTATACAAAAACCATTTTATCTAAAAGCACGTTGAAGGATAAGGGCTATATTTTATCTTTATCTCTTCCTTCCTTTTTTAAATAAAGACACATGAAATGATAAAGATTATATTTTATCTTGTCTCTTCTTTCATTTTAAAAATTTATGTCGACATTTATTTAATAAAATTAACTTACCAGCAAGTTTCCTCTTGATATTGGAGATGTAGATCCCTCTATATCCTTTATACAATTAAAAGGTACTTATGATCCTCATTTTGCTTTTTTCTAGCTAGTAAAATTTATATTTGGTTCTTTTAGCTACATCCAATTCATTGCAATTAAATGATGTTTTATAATTGATAAATTTTTTTCAATATCTTATTGAATTATATTCAAGTTGTATGAGATCATTATAACCTTGTTTGTTGAGTAATTTATCCTAATTTCAAAAAATGTTCCTATTTTTTTGATTTCATGGTATATTTGACTCAACATTATCGCTATTTTTTAGTTAAGAGTTTCTTCATCAAATTATACTTCTGGTAGATCCCTGAGTAGTTAGACTGTTATTGCTAATGTTGTCATTTCTATTTTAATAAAACGATAAGGACTCATAAACTTTCATTTCTGAAAATTTATTATGAAACTGAAAAATCTTAAAAAGACTAGACGATCATATGCTTTCTCTTTTTCTAAAATTGTTAATAGATTTTTTAAAATTCAAAGGAAAATAATTTAATTCCATTAAATTATTTCTTGGGTAAATATTTTCAATCAATTTATAATAAGATAATTAGTAAATAAGTTTTGAATCTACTTATTCAATTATGTTGAATCTGTTGCATGTGATTGGCTTCCTTCCTATTGTATAGACTTTTATGTTATGAAAAATTTCATGATTTCAAGTTGATCTTTTTATGATTTTCTTGCTAAATTATAAAAATTTAGCCATTGGTTTGGGTTTATATTTTTTTTTGTCTCTCCTTTTCTTTCTCGGGAGTAAAAAATATATCATCTATTTTCCTAAAGAATATTGATCTTGGTATTTTTTTCTAGCATTATTATCTTTCCTTTTGTAACTGCTTAGTTTTTAAGTATGTGTGCATAGTTTCCTTCTAAGTTGGTTACTACATTAATGAGTGTGAGAAGCTTAAGGATTTTGAAATTAGCAAATCTTTCGTGTGTTTCAATCATATTAGGAATGTTTTGTGTATTACACAAAAGAATCCAATTTTTACTCTACTTATTTTTGGACTTGTCTTATATATTATTGGGGCTGGTCCATCGTAGATGACATAATATTTTTTTTCCTTCTTGATTATTTTCTTTTAGCTCTTCTTCTTTTTCTTCCTCTTCTGTCGCTGTTTCAAACCATGAAATTTTTGAGAAATTATCTGTATCTTTTTTGATTAATGTTGAGGTTTTATCCTATTCTTTTAAGATTTTAATCTCTTTGTTTGTTGGAGTAACTCTTATTATTTTACACATAATAATGGTCTTTTGAGATATAAGATCTCTAGTTGATCTTTTGGAATTTTTATTTCTTTTTCTGTGATCTTGATTTCTATGTCAAGATTGTTTGTCTTTCCTGCAATTATAAAGACTATTAGTGGAACTAATTCTTTAGTTAGTTAAACTATTGTTTTTTTCTTTATAGATGTTCAACATCAAATTTATAATGGTTAAATCATTATTGTCATCTGATTAGTTTTTATTATTTGTAATCTTCTATAGTATTAATTCTCAAAAAATATCTAAATTTTTTATTATTTGTTCAAACAATAAATGTTGATGATATTATATATAGTAAACTTTTTTATTACTTATTTTACCGTTAAATATTTTTATTATTATTATGATAATTTATTCAGTTACTTGGAAAGCTATTGAAGTAAACCAACACAAATATTTATTTTTATCATTTACTCTTACTTTTCATATGACTCTCTAATATTAATGTGAAACATCTATTTCTATTTTTATTTTACCAACCGGTCTTTGATATTAAAGTGTTTGTAAATTTCTTACTTATGTGTTTACCTTTTTCATGTACCGAGTATCTTGATCAATCCATTTTCAGATATAATCTTTATTAAGTTTAACTTATAAATGTTTTCTTATTTATGCTAATTTCATAATATATACTTCCGCATATATTAAACATCTTAAAAACTGTTGTAATTTGTTTTTGGCAATGATGATAATGAGAAATCCTTGTATATTATTTAACACAAGAGGTTTAAGGTGGTGTTTTTCGTCTTCCATTTTAAGCATAAATACTTCATTTTTTGTTGTGCCAGTATTGCCTTTTTCTCCAATAATATTATTCATTATTTCTTACATTTTGTTAAGATTTTTAATTTGTTTAGACAATGCTAGTTGATATTATCACTAAATACTAATATATCATCAATATAAACACAATAAAGTGGGTGATATTCCTTAAAAATATTGTCCATATATCTTTAGAATATTTCTAGTGCCCGTTTTAATTCAAATAGTACGACAGTCCATTGGAATTGTCTATATGAACAATTAAAAGATATTAGTAATTAAAATTATTTATCTAATTTGATTTATCAAAATCCACTATTGTGATCAAAATTAGAAAAATATAACTTTCTTTTTATTAAGGCTAATAACTCTTTCATTTTGGGAATAAAATATTCATCATCTATTATTTATTTATTTAGTGATTTGAAATTTATCACCATGATCATATTTCCTTCTTTTTTAGCTTTTTTTAAACCAAAAATGATGGGTTTAAGTGTGAACTTATGCTTGATTCAATTACTCTTAGTTTTAAAAGTTCTTGAATTTGTTTACTAAATTCTTTTTTATGTTTTGGAGTGTATACGTTAAGTTTAACTCTTATAACATTATTAGATCTTTTAGTTTTATACTTGCTACATATTCAAGCTTATTAGTTTTTGGATTTAAAAAAAAATCTAAGCTTATTGTCTTAAGTTTCTTATTTATAGTAATTTATTATCTTCTTGTATTTCTTTTAAGAAAAGATTCATGTGGTTATGAAATTCTAAATCACTTTCATCTTGGTTTCTTTTTTTTGATACATCTTATCACGTTTTTGCTTTATATGTTTTCAATAATCTTTTTTGATGACACACTCTTGGCATTTATAACTTTAAAAATATATATTATTTCTTTTTTTAATGTTGTTATATTTATTTTATCTATATATTGTGTAAATGATTGATATAAGTTTAAAAATTTATTTTCTATCAAGAAATCAACTCACGTTTTCTGTTAATATATGTTATTATTACTATAAGTCCTTTGAGGTTGCAATCCAAAGTTCTTATGAAAATACATATTTGTTTGTTACACATATATTGGTTCAAGTATCTATGTAAGCATATAAATAATATATATTATATCTTTTGAATTTATATCATATTTTTATGTAAGTACTATTAGAATTAGTTATGATGTATAGGTTATACATATTCATATGTTTCCTTTAAATTTGTTTCTTTTTCTTCAATTTCATTTATTAAGTATATTGAGTATGTTTCATCAATGTCTGATTTTTCTATGTGTTATAATTCCATCTTATAGGATTGTTCTAATATTTTGAAGTTTTTCTTATATTCCTTTTTATAGGTTAATTTAGTAGGACATTCATTAACCTAATAACATTTCTCATAACATATCCAACATCTGCAAGTTTTGTTACTTATAATAATAATTTTGTTTTATGTGAAATTTTCTTCTTCAAATTTTTTTTTATAAAGTTCTTGGTTATGTCTTCTCTTATATTTAGAAAAAATTTGTTTTTTAAATTTATATTTTTGTTTGTAAGGCTTTATACTACATCCATATTTTCATAACATTTGAAAATTACTATTATCACAACATATTTTAGAATTTTCTTTAGCATAATTATATTAATTTATTCTTTGATATTGTAAAATTATTCAAGATTTTAGTTATTTTATTCTACCTCCTAAAGTATCTGGTATTACTACAGTATTTTTATTTCTCAACTTTTTTCAAGAATTTTATATAGAGTTTATGGTAACTTTTGATAAAATGTTTATTTAAATTATT
Organism: Hippophae gyantsensis; assembly: GCA_030763125.1. NCBI lineage: Eukaryota > Viridiplantae > Streptophyta > Magnoliopsida > Rosales > Elaeagnaceae > Hippophae > Hippophae gyantsensis. The sequence goes on along the minus strand of CM061028.1, from coordinate 76,076,755 downwards.
GTTGTATTTTTGGTATCTTGTGATAATATATTTCATATTTACATATAAAGAATAACGTGGTAGATATCATATATTTTTATACATGCTAAATACCATATAGTCTTATTTATTTCTAGTTTGTGTATTCCAACATTATGATTTCCTTTATCTTTTTCTAAGAATTTTTTATATATTTTATTTATCCATTTTATCTAAATAATGTATTCCTATTACAGAATCTCATTGCATTCTAAGATATATATCATCTAGTAGTACTAAATTATACTTTAACATTTATAATCATTGTATGGTTTAATAATACTCTACAGATTTGTGGATTTGTACTAGTAGTTCATAATGTCTAGATTAGTACACGCATTACATTAGCTCATTAATCTAATTTTTTCGATCCCTAATATAATCAAAGTCTAAATAGTCATTTTTATTATTTTTTTTATGAAGCTTGAATTCTAATGGTACAGATTCTCTAATACCACAATATAATCATTCTTCTATTTGAAAGGTTAGGTTATTCTAGTCTTTGCATACTCCTTTCATTTCTACGAGGATCAAAAGTTTCTCCTCGAATTATATAGGTATTACTTTGTTTCTCCCCATAGTAATTTTAGAGTTTTTGTTTTAAAATCTATTTCATTACTTACTATTATGTCATTATTTTCCTTATTAGAGCATATTTTTTTCTTCATAATGTTTTCTTAATTCCTCATCTATTAATGCTAACAGACTTACTAATGTTCTTATATTTTTGTTTCTTTGATTCATAAATTGTTTTTTTAATTATTTTTTATATTCTATTATGTTGGAAAAATAGATTTTTCATCTTCTTTTTTTTTACTTTGGGAAATCATTACATCAGATTTTCTTAATGGTTATTCCTTTATTTATTCTAATAGATCTCTTTTCAGAACATCTAATTACAATATATTTGTCATAATTGTTTTCTTTTATTTCTTTAAGAGTTTTTTCTTGAAATTTTTATTTTTTGTAAGTATTTTATTTTTCTTCTAAAAGAATCAAAGTTTTTATTATAGTTCTTTTGTTATTTGTTTTACTTATTAGGGTATTATTATTTTCTAATTCTATTTCTTATAATATATCATTTGACATCTTTAAGAGATTTTTACTTTATAATTTATCAATTTTTATTATCCACCCATTACTATATGAATAAGATTTTTGACTTATTTAATTTATTGTTTTAATTCTTTAATTTCTTATTTTTGTTCCCATTCATATTTACTTATTTTTGTTTGACAAGTTGTAAATTTTATTCGCAATATGTTACTTTTTTTACTACATCACTTTTTCTTACTAGTATTAAAGATTTTTATTTAACATCTAGATTCCATTATTCAAGTATTTCAAATATGTTAATATTTTTAATTTTATTGTTTGTCCAATTTCTTAGAAAGTTTTATTTATTTATATAAATTTATTTTGTTAATATATTAAAATATTTTGATTGAGTTAATGAATATCTTATTATATAATATATTGAAAATGAATGGTTTACTTCTTTCGTTATATGTCATATTTCAAATTCATAGGCTGAACTTAATAATTGGTTTAAATTATTATCATTAATATTGATGAAAAACCTAGGATGTGTTATGAATTTTAATTTATGATATATTAGGTTTTCTTAGATCATTCATAATAAAAAAATATTTTTTATTTTTTATTCTATTATATATCTATTATATAGTAGTACTAGTTTTATTAGTGTATCAATTTCTTCTCAAAAATATAATTTTATTAATATTTAGATTTTTCTTAAATAGATGTATCTAATTTTTCTTTTAACTTTTATGGGAGATTTTCGATAATTTATCAATTAATTGTATTTTTTTTTACGTCTGTAATATTAATACTCATTTTTATTACTTATTACATAGTAAATTATATCTTGTCTTGAAAATATTTTTCTTATTTTTAAAAATGAAAAATCTTTAGATCCATCTCTTTCTTTAAGATTTAGTTTTATTTTTTAAATTTTTTCAAATTTCTTCTTACTTATCAACATTTCATGTAATTTTTTTTATACATCTTGTGTTTCTATTTTCATTATTTATAAGTTCTCTATTATTAATAGATTTTCTATTATTTCTTGACTATTTTATTATTTGTAATATTTTATAAATTTTTCTTTATTATGTGTAAGGTTTTACATAAAAAATATTTAAGTTAAAATCTACTAAAATATAAATTAAAATCTATTGAAAAATAAAATGATATTTTTATAAAGAATAAAACTTTAAATATTCATTGTATGACATGTTATATGTTAATCCATTGCTACTATATATCTAGGTATCTTTGGTTTCTTTTAAATATTCCACAAATATGTGTTTCAAAACTTGATTTATAGTAAATAAATCAATATATTAAATATATTGACGGTTTTCATATTCATGGGACATAGAAGATTCAAAACAGATAATAAATTAATTTTGTAAAATATATTTAATATCAAATATTGATTTGTGATAAATGTAGTATTTATTTTTGTAGTGTGTCATATGTAACTTGCCTCTCATCTTGTTCTTTAACAATTAGATTAAATCATTGATACCACCATTTTTACAAGAAGCTCCATTTTACCGCTTCTTGTCTTTCATGTCTTTATAGTGTCTATACATCACTCATAAACCCATTTACCAAATTTATATTATAAAGTAATATTATATAAGTGATACCATGTTTCATGTTTGTAGTAATATTTTATGTTAAAAAATAAAATTTGTATTCAATAAATATTAAAGATACTATCTATATTAAAATTTAATCATATAAGAATATCAATAATCTAATTTATTAAATCAAAATTAAAAATTTTATTAAACACATGCATAAAAATTTGAATTTAAACTTTTACTTTTTGTAAGATTTTTCAATTAATTTTTTAGTTGTTTCACTTAACATATGACATATTCTTCAAAAAAAAATAAGATTTTAATATCATATTAAAGTAATTAAAATCTTAAACATGATAGGTTTAAACAAAAATTATAAATGAGAATAAAACTTTAACAAAACTTCATGCATACATCATCCTAAAATAAGATCTTGTTTAATTATTCAAAACAATTAGAATAAAACAACAAGAAGAATAAATCTAAGTACGAGGGCTCTTATAGAAAAATATCTATCTCTTATGGAAAACCAAATAAATTGCTTAAAGCTTTGGTAGAAAGAAAGAGCTAAACAATGGAACTTAAAAGTTTTAGATTAACTCTAGAGATTGGGAGGCCAAAATGTTAGAAAACGATGTTGGATTTTTTAAAATTGAGGGTTATACATAAAATATAAGTTGAAAAAGTGGGTAGATTCATAATATAATATATATAAAAATTTAGGGTGGTCATAATTAGAAAAAAAGGTATGCTTATTTATAAACTGCCAAAAACAAAAACCACTTACAAATCTTCTACTAAAAAAAAAAAAAACCTACCATTCAATAAAGCCCCAATTAAAAGATTTTATGGACTGAAGGCCCATAAAAACTACTTGTCCTCATGGCTTAAGAAGAAATCGACCACGGCAATGAGTTTAAGGGGACAATGTAGAGGTATATCTAAGTGAGTGTTACTTTTGCCAAAAATAATGGTACGATTGTGTTTTTAAAGTATCAATTTTTTCATTTTTTTTTATTTTCATTATAAAATTTTCCCTCCATCTCTTCTCAATCTCATTATGTTTCTCCCTTTCAATTTTGAGCTCCTTTTTAAATTTCGATAAGCACTTCGTTGGACTCAAAACTGACGATACTTCTTCGAACCCAATACTTAATGCTTTACTAATTTCTGTTACAATATAAAAATTATTATTTTATATTTGAATTTTAAGTTTAGTTATAGATAAATAATAACTTATAGTTATAACTATTATTTTTTATATTATTTAATTTTAGATAAATTATTATTTAAGATAATATTAAGGAGATATTTTATTATTTATTAATTTTGTACTATTTAAATTATGCTTATTATCGATAAAATTAATAAAAATAAATATATTTTTGAAACATTTATTTAGAGGTTTTAATTTTTTAAAGACTAGAAATTTAGGACGTTATGGTTATTCTGATAATCATAAATCTATTAATTTTTTTAATTTTATCATTTTAATATAAGATACAAAATTAGTTTGTATCATTTGGTATTAGAATAGAATATCATTGTTATAAATATCTACATCTATAACAATTATATTTTAGAGGCTAGATTAAGGTGGACAAACACTAAATAATGATATATGAGGGAAGCCATCGAAAAAAAGGACTAACATAGAATAAGTATTAATAAAAAGTAACCATTTTGATTTTGAAAATGAGATGAAATGTTATAATATCAAAATTATTATTTTATATTTGAATTTCACGTTTAGATTTAGGTAAAAAATATTTCACATGTATTATATTTTATATTATCTAGTTTTATGGTGAATTATTATTTAAGAAAATATTTTAGGAACAAAATATTTCATTATTTGTTAAAATTTTAATATTTAAACCATATTAATTATGAATAAAAGTAATAAAAATTAATATATATTTTTTTATATTAATTTGAAGGTTTTAATCTTTTAAAGATTAAAAACTTAAGAGGTTATAATTTTCTCAAAAAATCATAAATCTATCAAAAAAAATTAATTTTATCATTTTAATGAAAAATACAAAGTGAGTTCGTATCATTTTGTCGATTTTATTTTTGAATTTATAGTGTATTCATGAGATTAATTTTTACAAATAAAACATAAAATTCAAAATGGATGGATATGATATTTATTGTTATCCTTGTAAAATTTATAATTTGATATAATATCTATATCTTTAATTTGAATTTAAGGTTCTTGATATCATTATCATTTTCTTTTATTATCGTGTTGTGTAAGTTCTATTGTTTTAGTGTTAATATTTTCATGTTTAAGACATAATATATGTATTTTATTTGTTATGTTCTTATATCATTTTTAGGGTTAATTATTAGTGCCTCAGTATTATTTAGTACACAATTTTGTGTTTACCTATTATACACATTCACATTCTTAGTTTGCATATATCTTACAGTTAGGGATTCTATTTTTTTTATGGTATCCTATTGGGGACTTTGCTTATGTTGGGTGCTCTTCGCCCCCTTCGCAAGCTTAGTCGACAATTGTGTAATGATTAGTTTAACGGTTAGCTTCCTTGCCAATCTTAGACGACAAGTGGTCAATAAGAGGGGTGATGGGCTCGAGAGGCTTAGAATTTTTTTTATAAATTCCCTTATCCTCCTTGTCTTTTTGGCCAAAATTAAGGGAAAGTTCTGTCTATTTGACCCCTGACTTCCCTAGTTCATTCGTGGTCTATTTTCTTTTTGAATGTCTAATTTAAGAAATAGTGTAGCATTTATATGATGCAAGACATTGAAAACGAGTTTCTCTTATATTTATCAAACACTGGATTGAGTGTAAAGAATACGAGATTGAGTGAGGTTTTGATTAGAGGCAAAATATTTTATTGGCTAGTGGAAAACTACATCATTTTGATGAGTTACTCTCAGTGCTGAGTTGTTGTATATCGATTGGTAGTTGCAAGAGTGTAATAATTTCTGTAAGAGTGGTATATGTGGTCACGTATCGTGTGTCAGTTGATAGTTACAAAGATGAAATAGTTACTAAATATGAAGAACTTATGTAGTGGTATGCTGTTTCGATTGGTAGTTGTAAGGATGCAATATTTCTCATAGGTGAGGAACCTGTATGTTAGTATGTCATGTGTTGAATGAGTGTTACAAGGTCTCAATATAGTGAATAAGTGAAGAGGTTATGTGTTTGTGTGCGGTGTATTAATCAAGTGTTGTGTTGATAGCAAGCAAGAATAAATTAGATAGTTAGGGCAAGTATTTTGACTGATATAGGTATTTATGTTTACATTGTCTATTGAGTTGTATGTTGTTTATTCTATTTAGTTAATTGTTTACTACTTAGTGATTACCATAAACAATGAAAAAATGTTACCACGTATGTAGGGATTCTATTTAAATTTACCTTTATCACATGTTGTATAATCATCATTTATCTAATATATTTTTACATATAAGATATTAAAGTGATTGAAAGTTCTTTATAACTTTATTGGTGTGTTTTTCTGATTCACATGTTGGTATTATATTTGTTATGTATATGCATATTAATAGCACGAATATGAGTATGTGAGCCATACTGTTATTAATGTGTGTTACCGCATATTATTATTTCTTATTTGTTAATTATTTTTAGTATGTGTTAAATTAAGTATGTTATTTTTATTGTATTATTTGTTTAATTCATATTGTGAGGTATATTTAATCGAGTTGAAATATAAATCGAGAAAAAATTAGTGTCTTCCCTCTTTACCTGATCTAATAAGTCCAATATAATTATTTGAATAAAAAATTTAATTGAATTATATGCAATTATTTTAGGTAACTCTAAGTTTAAAGTTTACTAACATCGTTGGCTTAATTATTTAAATATTATAATTTTTAGTATATATTTTATATGCTGTATATAATTTTTATTATTTATATTAAATAAATATGTTTAAATTTTATAAAGTAAATTGAATATGATTGTTCATGTTTTATACATACACTTCTCCAAACGAAAAAGGCCCTACCGCAACCACCAACATTGCATGTGATGGTTCATTAAATTATAATTTTCAGTAGTTATCCCATACCTGATACCACTAGCAGTTGCGCCTCTTAATTGTTTATAATATTCAAAGCAAGCAATACTTTTTCGTGCAAGTTCGAGTTGTATTATATTAAATATTATTTGAGATTAAATTTTACGTACAGAAGTATTCTTATTCTGCATTCGCATGTAATCATGGAGATAAATCTGTTAAGGGTAAAAATATTATATTATAATACGGATGATACGAGATAACATGGGCTACTGCTATTTTTTTTTATTTTTTTTGGAAAAAAAGAAAGAAAGAAGAAGAAGCAATGTTTTCAACGTGACCAAAATTTATTAAGTTTTAAGATTTATTAAATATATTTATCATATTTTATTACTATTAAAAATATAATTAACACCACTCACATGACCTAACCGACGTTTTATTATCATCATTGACCATGTCGTGCGGGTGGATTTTTCCACAAGAAACATGTATTGTCTGCCATTCTCATATTTTATATGTACGCCTCCTTTTTTTTTTTTTTAAGCTGCACTCTTAAAAAGCCGATGAGCAACACATATCTGCATTTAAAATGTTTTAAAATAAAAATAAAATATCCTTCAAAACTTAAACCGCGTGAATAAAGAAAATAAGACTGAAACCGTATGAAATCCAGAAGGTCAATCTAGTCACAGGTCGAAAACACCAGTCGATTTTTATTTTTATTTTTAAAAAAGGCTTATAATCTAATTAAAAACAAAATGCTAGAAAAATAAAAGATCAATATATCCTATAAAATTAGCAAATGGGATTGTGGGTTTTTATTGGATTTGAAAAGCATAAACAAATCAGACTATGAATATTTCTTTTGAACCAAACAGATAAAATTTACTAAAAACTCTTTTGATCAATTTGAACTTAAATTATTCTTTAAATTAAAAAAAAATACTCTTAAAATTTAAGAAAATAATAATAAGATATGTAATATATAAATATAATAATTACGAACAAGTTTTAAATTATATAATTATAAAAGGTATACAATTTACGATGTGTTAGTAATTTTGATAAAAATAAAAAAAATTATTTATTAAATTTAACGTCTAATTAAAATAAAATTGATTATGATACCTCTGAAATTATAAATATGCAATTTTATGTTAAATTATGTAAAAAATATTATAAATTTGAGGATTTGAATAAGTTTATCAATAATTTTAAAATTTTAAATTGAGTTGATTAAATTAAAATATTAGGGAATAAAATTATGAAAAATTTATTATTTATTCTTGGTAGTAGCTATAAAGTATGTCAACCTCTTCGAAAAAAATTCCTGGCGCTGGTTAAGAACCTTATGCACTTTCATAAAAGAAATTATGATTAGTCCCGCTTAAGAAGTTATGTTAAACTATTTTTTTAGTTTAATTCACAAGTGTTTTTATAAGATTTGAAAAGCTGAAACAAACAGAATGAATATTCCTTCTGAACCAAACTGATAAAATTTACCTAAAACCTCTCCAAACTTAAAAAACAAGAAAATGGTTATAATAATTCCATAATTATGTGAAAGTAAACATTTTAATGTTAAGAACCTTGGGCACTTTGATGGGGAAAAAAACCTTAGGAGCTTATAATCCTATAATTATTGAAAATGAGATATTTGTAGAGTAATAATTATAAAATCTTACCACTTATAATCCCGTCGTTATAAAACATAGTGACAATTTTAAAAAATTATGTAAACTTTAGTACTCAGTTTTCTTTAACTACATATTTTGTGTTTTATACAAAAGCACAAATAATTTACTTCTTAAAAAGTTTTCTTGTAAAATACTTCTAATAGCCAAAAAAAAAAAATGGGAAAAAAAAATTGTTGCAGGGCTTCAGTCGCAGTCTTGGACAGAAAAGCAATACGTAAAGACCAACAAAGCGATCAAAGAAAGAACCACGGTTATACAGAACTAACACATAGAAGGTACAAGTACTAATTCAACTTCCTTTTAGTAAAGCTCAATTACAGAATCTAAGCTTTAATAAAATTGTTAGATATCGAGCCAACTAGAAGAGAATCGATAATAGAGCTTATTAGAAGAAGATAGCAGGCTCAAACCCACCAAATATAGGGAAAGGGAATAGCAAAAGAAATAAAAATAACAGAGACTTAAACTATTCATTAAAGCCTAATAATTCTTATATTTGGTACTCAAACAACTGTTTTGGTTGAGCAGCTAAGCCTAGCCATGGCTTGGTTTCATCTGGTTTTGTTGAGGTTGATGCTAGGCTACCAATTTGGTATGGTGCTTTAGCGTTGATCCTGCAAAAATAATAATAGTAAAATTAATTAACCACCTTATAATTGAACTATAACAGAGGAACTTTAAGTACGCATATACAGTAACAGAATCGTTCTTTTGGATTATTACAAGTATAGTTGCACACAATACTAATTTTCTAATTGTTAGAAGATGTTGGCCACCGGGCCGCCAAAAGCATCACTCTCCACACTTCTTCATGTATCATGCAGACTTGAAATTTAACAATTGAGTTATTGGATTTGAATACATGATAGCTCCGATACCCTATGTTGTTCACCAATCCTCCCCAAAACAGCTACTTTTGGGGAAAGGTGACCAACAATCTTTTAACACTAACGAAGGGTCAAATATTATTGACAAAGAAAGGCCAAAAAAAAGAGGCTAGTAGATGACTTAATATCGTAATAGTTTCCAGTTTTTTGGTAGTAGCTCATAACAAGTTTCTAACAAAAATCTTACACTTGCTTCAAATTCTTACCTGTCTTTTCTCTTCTCCAAGAAACGGTGAAGTGAAGCTTTCCTAGCAATCGGTAGATCTGTAACAGGAAAAATACATACATCGGTTAATAACATGTAAAAGCATTTCTTAACATGCCAATTAAATTAGCAAACCATAAAATTAAACTCACCGCAGATAATGGGTCGAGAGGGTGGTTGAATAGCAGCTGAGTTTGAGGGAACTGAGTTGCTGGAATCAGTTGGGTTTTTCGTCAGATGAGATGGGAAAGCAACATTGTTATTGGCAGGGTGAGTCTGAGAGATTTCCTTACTAGCCAAGATCATTACTTCTTTTGCCTTATCTGCTGAGAAATCGTCGAAAACATATACTTGTCCGCCATAAAAGATGGTCATTTGCGCCCTTGTTGGTTCTCCTGAAGCAGGCTTGTTAACACTGAGACAGATCAGAGACACACTTCAGATGATGGCTATTAACATTAATCTCATGATGAAGTAAGCTAAATGCTAAATCAATAAGATATTAACATCTTAGTTTGACCTGCATAGTATATGACAACTCAAAATGAACATAGAATCATATATACCTATACTCGGCAATCTTGGAGATCCCTTCCCTTGGAACATAGGAACCAAAAACTGCTTGCATGGGGAACAAGTTCATGGATTTAAAGTCTTGAGGTGCTTCCAATTTGCTGGGTTTCTCAGTGACTGGAAATAAGTTCATCATTTTTGTTGTCTGGCGGAACACATCAGAGGTACCTATATATAGCACCAAGCAAATCAAATCCATGAGACAATTAGTTGAGCTAAGAATCCCAAAACCCTTCAAATTGAAATCAAAAGAGAACTAGAGGCACTTTTGGTCATTCGTGAGTATGCACAAAGAATCACATGGTTCTTTCTTTGATATATTGAAATCAAGTACAGGGTCTCTATCAGAAAATTAAGATTAAAACAGCTGATATATACCTTTCCAATTTCACCAAAGATTTTTTTAGATCTCAAATTTAGGAAGCCAAAAATTAATAATAAAAATCAGATGCAAAGGTAAAGGGTTATGACAAATAGATCGAATTTCTGGTTAATACTTAATAAAACAACCATTTTTGGTGGGCAAAGTTCCCGGAACTTCCCACCAAAAACGCAGGAAAGATAATCCATTCCATACTATATAGTCGATGCTCAAATTCCGGTGGAAAAAAAGGTATTCAAATTTCGAGTAACCGCTTTAATTTACACTAATGATATCAGAAAATATCAAACAAATCAGAACAACCAAAAACCCCTAAGATTTAAAAATTAAAAACAAGCTTTTCAATTTTCCATATCTATGGAAATTAAACAAAGCCCAACGGACTCTGAAATTCTAATACATAATAAGAACCACAATCTTTATCAATTATTTGATTTTGAAAAAGGAAAAAAAAATGAAACATGTAAAGTAACTTATGCTCACCGTTCGGTTCAACACTACATGACATCCCGAGACTAAGATCTCCGAAACTACCCTTCTCCTTCAAGTATTGATTGAACATACCACACTTCTGAGAGAAAGTAAGCATCTCTGACATCCTCGCAGGTTTCTGTTCGGACAAGTCCACAATTTCCGATGAACTTGACATATTCTCCGGCAAGAAGTAAAGGTGAATAAAAAATAAATCCTGTAATCAATTATAGCTCAGAAATTTTGATTTCAGAGTTGGAAGGGAATTGTTGAGAAGAAGCTCTGTTTCGATCTAATACCAATCTATATATCTTCGTGAGTTCTTGTTCGACCTCCCTCAAAGTTATCTATTTATCTCTCTTCCCCTGAGAAACTTTAAAAATAAAATTAATTTAAAAAATTGAATTTTAAATTTATTTTGATTTTAAGGAAGGGGTTGAGTTAACCACGAAAAATCGATGTGGGAGTATTTATTATTTTAGCTTTGGACTTTGCTTCGTAGTTGCCCAGATATTCATTGGCATTATTTTTAAATCTGGTCCCCTCTCGGCAGTGGGCTCTGGGTTTGGCTGTTATTTCAAACACGTGTTATTTTTCTTTGTATTTTACTTAACGGCAAGTCTTTTTCACCGTCTATTCCACAATTTCCGTTTTATTCTTCCCTTATTATCAACGGATTTCAATTCATCCTTTATCCTCTTAAATTTAGAATCATAATTCTCCTCTTATTTATATTTATTTCTATATCTTAAATATAAATTTTGCATTACAATTAATTTAAAATTATTTTTTAAAAATAATATTTAATATTTAGATTGAATTCAATCAATGATTTAGATTTGATAAGTAAAGAAAATAATATTATTTGCTTAAATATTTGATACAATATATTAAAGACTTTATTTTTTAAAAGAGAGAATTGTAATAGTATATTAGATTATAGATAAAAATAACACATAAATTTATATATTATGTTATTTGTGTTGTTTAATTTCTTAGATTAAAAATGTTATATTATTATTTAAATATTTTTTATTAAAATATTATTATTATTTTGTCAAATAATTAAAAATGATTAAAACATAAGTATTTAACAATATTAAAGTTAAAACTAATATAAAAAAATCACAAAAAAAATTTATTTTTATATATCTATAAAATACCACTATTTTGTTTTAAATTTTAAATTTTTAAAAAATTAAAATTTATATTTAGATATCTTTTTATTGAGTTTTATTATTGTTTATTTTTTTAAAATTATTTCATATTAAATTTCATTTTTATCCTACTTTAATCGCATTTTAATCATTAAAATAATAAGGAGAATTTGATAGACTAAATAACACAAATAATTTAATTTGAAAAATTCTATAACACTTAATCTTATATTATAAAGTTGATGTTGTTTAGTTCTCAGTTATTTTAAAAAAAATTAATCCCGAGATAAAATGTTAATTAAGAGAACAAATAATATTATTTTAATAATTTTTTTATTAAAATATTATTCTTTTATTTTCAAATAATTAAAATGTGATCAAATATGAATTATTAAAAATGATAAAAGTGATATTTAGTATGTAATTATTTAAAAAATCAATAATAATGATATTTTAACAAATAATTTAAATACATATTTTGTATTTTTTAAAATTAATAAAATTTTAAAATGAAAATGGTTATAGTATTCAAATATTAAAAAATATTTTATAAATATATTTATATTAATTTTTATTTAATTATTATTAAATGATCGAATTTTAATAGTGTGATAATCACATGGTATGAAAAAATATCATTTAAATAAAAAATTATTAAAAATAATATATTTGTCTTTAATTTTTTTTAATTTAAAGACTAGAAAACATATTTTTAAACCTAAAGGATTAAATGTATAATTAAATTTAATTTGAAGAACTTGATTGATATTTTTTTATTTTCTTTATTGTTACGATTATTTTTCTATTGTAAAAATAAAATTATGTAAAATTATTTATATTTTGATATTATTATTAAATTATATTATCATTAGTAAATTATTATTATAATAAAATTATTATTTATATTTATATTTAAAAAATACCATATAATTTGTGTGGTGTTATGATTTTGGTTATAAGTCCAACCTTTTTTTGCATAAGAAAATATGTAAAACAAATTCACGTGTTAATTTAAGTTATATTATACATTTAAATATATGGATGGTAGAATGGCTATAGGAACTTGTTTTAAAATAAAACTATAATACAGCTACCCTATTCTAAAAACTATCACGCTAAGACCTAAAAACTATATATGTCTATTTATAAGAAAAATTGATGTATAGGGGTTAAAGTCACAAAATAACTACGTTCGTTGTCACATACTTTTTATTACGATGTGGCATAAAGTCAAAACATATTTGCAAAATTCAACTCGAGAGGATCGCATTGCAACACATATTTTCTCACTGTAGCACAAAAAGTTCAACGTGATTGAGAGGTGTCTGTTGCACCACGTTAATTCTTCACTATGGCACGCGATGTTTGTCTTGAATTATTTTATGCCCTTTACATTTTGATTGTTTTTTGATGTAATGCTTTATATGTCTTAGTATTCTTAGCTTTTAAGGTACTATTTGAGTGCTTTGTGTCATTGTATGTTGACATTATTTATCTCTTTTGAAGCTAAAACATCTAAAATGTAACAAAACATATCTGTAATTTTAAAAAGATATATTTACATAAATAAGAAAATCTATTTATTCCAAATAAGCACAGTAAAATCATAGAATACGAGTACTTTTCAAACACTCACTACTATAAAAATGAGTATTTAAGTCGATATGTAAAGTCAGTTTTTAAAAAAAAAATCGACTTATAATGAATTTAAAGTCAATTCGGTGTAGAACCGATGCTATCCATGTAGGATGTAGCATCGATTGACGTGTTGAACCGACACTACACGTGGACGTAGCGTCGGTTGACACCTGAAACCAACGCTACACATTTTTCTTCTCTTCTTTCTTCCCCAGACATAAACTATTCCAAGCGTTACATAACTCTCAAAAACCCAAAACCTCCTCCACTTTTCCTCCACTTTTCCTCCGCTTTTCCTCCACTCTTTCTCATTTTTCGGCCACCTACGACTACCAATTCTAGCGCCGATTAGTGGGTTTTCTTCCTTTCTATCTAATCTTTTAGATCCCCTATTTTTTGGAGCAAAATACTCAAAAAATTTATACCTATTTCTCACTTACAAAACACCATTTTTTCTTCATTTTCTTCATTTTGTCACTTCATTTACTTTTGTAAGTATTTCTATTAATTTTACGCACTTATTATTCATATTTTTTTTCCTGTTATTATGTGATTATTATTTATGTGTATAAATTTTTGTATTATATATGTAGGTTTGTATTATAACATCAGGAGAAGAATATAATGATCTTGAATAAAATAGAACAAAACCATGATAATTTTTCTACTATTAATTAATATTTTATTTTTCAAATATTTGTATTATTTGAACTATTTGTTAAACTAATTTTGGTTTTTTTTTCTGCTCAAATGCAGGGTTTTATTTGAGTATAATAAAAAATGAGTAAATTAAAAAAAAATTAAAATCGGTTCACACGTTGAACCGATTTTACATTTTAAGTCATTTCATTTAAAGTCGGTTTAGCGAACCGACTTTAATGCCCCTTTTTGTAGTAGTGACTTATCAATAACTTCTATAACAGTGACCATCGACAACCTCATTGAAACTCCGAACATCCATTGACGACCTCCTAGAGCTCCAATGACCTCACTAAAGCTTCAGTGTATATAATATGAATATATAGATATAGAGGTTTATGTAATATGTTACATACAAAAATAAAGGTTAATGTAACATGCTACATGTACATCTAAAGACAAATGTGAATATAACATGTTACATCTAAAAATAAAAAAAAAATGATCTTCGACCACACGCTGATGACCTTACTGGAGTTCTAATAACCCCACTCGTGACCTCAGTAGAGCTTTTGTGACCCTAATGAAGATAGATGTAACATGTTACATACTAAGATAAAGTTAGATGTAATATGTTATATAAGAAAATAAAGATAGATGTAACATATTGTATAATTTTAATTAGGATAATTTACATTGCATTCTTAATAAAACAAATTATAAATTATAAATTATTTCAACATAATACATAACTTATGATTAGTTTATTACAATATATGAATAATATATATTTGTATTCAATATTTTCGAATAAAAAAGATGTAAGACCTTACATTCACTTAAAAAAATATAAGTACTGACATTCGACTAAAGAAAATGTAAGACCTTACATGTAGAATTGATTGTTGGAATTAGATTTAACATATTACATACAACATAAATGTGAATAGAGTTGCATGTAATTCATTAAATATAAAAATATAGGTATATGTAATGCATTATATACAAAGATAGAAATGAAACTAACTTTTTAGATGTTGTATATCACAAAAGTTATAAAATTTAAGTTACATTAAAAAATTGATCATTATAAATATAAATATCAGAGTAAATAAATTTTTATACCAACCAACTTTATGGATTGTTAAAAAAATTATCATTAAAATTTATTTTATACTTTCATAAAATTAAATTTTACAAATGTTACAAAAAAATATCAAATTTTTTCGTTATTTATAAACCATTAAAATTTTCATATGTTACAAAAATACTTTCGAACTCATTTAGTTAGGTAATTAATGAAAAACTATAAATATATTAATGATATTTTTGTAATATTTGTAAAGTTTAATTGTATGAAAATAACAAAAATAAATTTGATAGTAATTTTATAGTATTTTTAAATTTTAATGGTATAGAATAATAAGTACAAATTCGTTATATTTTTATAACTTTTAAAATTATGCGATAAAAATATATTTATTCTAAATATAAATATGTTTTAACATTTTATATATAACATGGAGGTTAATTTAACATTTTAATTGCACCAATATAGTATATAAAAGTGAAAACAACATCTTGTATTAATTCCCTCTGCCTCCACCGCATTGTCATCTTTGGAACTCGAAAGTTCACAAAGTAATCAAAGATTAATACGAGTAAAGAGTATTTTCTTTTAATAATAGTAATCAAAACACATTATCTTGTAATCTTTTCGTGGTTTGTGCATTTTTAGAATGCGTGATTTGGGCATAGAGGCCAAAGGTGAGAAAATTGAAGACTATAATAAAACTTCATCGGTACCTATAAGTGATTGAAGAAAAATTGAAAACGACGACACTTCAGGCATCCACCAATGGCACCTAATAATTTATTGAACTTCATCCGATTCAACTGGCTATGGAGGAGGTTATGGGTCTAAGGTCACTCGTAGTGCGAGTTAAGTCAAAATGTGAAAAGCACGTAAAAAATGTTGATTTTAAGTAATTTATTCACAAAGTCTGGCTCGAGCTTGACCTAAAAATTAAGTTTCGAGGTTAAACTAATTACCCAAACATCATAAATTACTTAATTTTACTTTTTAGTATTTCATCGGTTATGTTATTAATTTTAAGATAAAAGGATATACATAAATCAGATTAACTCATTAAATGGTATTTTATTTTTGTAATATTTTAATTATATTATTATTACAAAAACAATCGCACTAAAATAAATTATCATTTTTATTTTTTTAATTATAATTTTTTCAAGCTAAAAAAATAGAGTTAAAATAAAAATAAAAAATAAATTTATCTTTATTTATTTATTTTTTAATAATAATAGTATTAAATTATTAAAAATTAATGTATAATTTAAATATTATTTTTAAAATAAATAAATAACTTTAAATATATTTTTTATTTTAAATAAATAAATAACTTTAAAGATATTTTTTATTTTAAATAAATAAATAACCCCTGTAATAAACCTCAAAATCCTTTATAGTAATTTTAAGCTTAAAAAATGAAAAGATTCTACGATCAACTCAAGCAAACTAAAAATAATAATAATAAATCGAATACAGATACAGCTGGCATCTACCGTGGGGCAGATTTCGAGTCAGCAATCAGCATGGCAAACACGGAGAGAGAAGGGAAGATTCAAGATGGGACGTGGAGACGAAAAATTATGCTAACGAGGTCGATTTTTAATTTTTAATTTTAGATTTTTAGTTAAATAGTTAATTTTATAATTTTAACTATTTTTTATAAAATTAATTATCACTATATTTTTTAATAATTTTTTAAAAATTCAAAAATTATATAAAAATATTTTACATTTTTAATTTTTTTCTTATACAAACTTAAATTTTTAACTTTTTTCATTTATAAATTTTAAATTTTTCGTCATTTTAATACAATATTTAAACATGTAAAATTCATATGATTTCATTTATCCTTTAAAAACTATTTTTTTAAAATAAAAAAATTAAAATTTTGATTAAATTAAAAATAAAAAAACAAAAAAAAATTATTATCAAATAAACCTGTTTAAAAAAATTAAAATTGTTATTAATATATTTTTATTTTATTAATACCCGGTATGAATTCACCTGCTACATTTTTAAATATGTTTAGCTAATTATTTAATAAAAATAAAATAATTAATATACATATAAATTTAAAATAATATTATAAATTATTTTTTAGTAATATTTTTTAATTATATATTTAAAATATGTGCATTTATAGGTAAGTGTTTAATAATTTAATAGAAACAACAAATAAAATAGTAGTGACAAAATTAAATCACTAATTAAAAAAGCATTGATGTAAATTATCATTATTAAATTTTTTTTTATAAAAAGTTAGCCTTAAATTTGAATGATATTAGGTCTATTTCTTATTTTTATAATTTAAATATTATATTTTTTAAAAATAATTTATACGCATTACAAATTTTGTGATCCCTTATGTAATTATGTATACTATTAAGTTTATATTAATGGACTAATAATGAATCATAGAGAAAAAAATTTGAACCACGTTAGGTTGTAATTCATTTATTAGGACTCTCTCAAATTAACAGTTGCGATCTCCTAGTTTAATGGCAATGTGTAAGACATCATGACCAAAGTAGTCTTTTAAAAATTTTGAACCACGTTAGGTTGTAATTCATTTATTAGGTTGTAATTCAGTGTCTATATATGATGCGTTGTACTCAAATGTGTGAGTATTAATCTTATTATTTTCATTATGTATATTTTTCTCATTATAAAGTAGTATTTTAAAAATTTATTTATTTAAATTTTAAACTAAATTTGGTTTTTATAAAAACAAATGATCAATGACCATGACATAAAAAAAAACTCTTACTTTATATAAGTTAATATAAACAAATTTAATATTTTGTATATACCATTAAGAATAAAAAATTTAAATAAATAAGAGCATAATATATAGAAAGAAGAAGAGATGGGCGTTCTTTTAAAAAAAAAATCCTTACATATTATTTATCTGGATAAATTTGTTAAATTAATTCAAAACTAATAAATATTTTTTTGATGGAGATTGGAGAGCACATACACTATATTCAGTGGAGTAATTTCTAGGTAGTTTTAGTGAGGGAAGCGGTAATATCACTTAGATAAATAAAGTATTTTTATTGATTATATTTTATTAAAATACAAAATATCATTAAATTTAGGGTACATAATTAATAATAAATTATACAAGGGTATATTTTAGATATTAAATAATATATAAATTATTAATTAAATGTATAATTAAAAAAATATAATAATAAAATAATTTTGTGCTTTTTGAATACTAGGTTGTAACATATAAGATTTCAATTAGATTGAACTTTTTGGTATTCTATTCATCTATCCTCTAAATCACAAATGTTATTAAATATAAATATATATATATATAATCTTTATAAAATTTATAATTAGATTTGCAATGTTATATAAAATTTATAAAAAACCTTGAAAATGATAAATACACAATACATAATATCACATCTATAACACTAAGTCAGAAAAATATTTTGAGAGGAATTGAAGTGTAATTTTTTTATATAAAAAATAGAGAATTATATTAAAATACTTAAATGTAAAAAATATATTATGATATAGATCTAATAAAAGGTTAAGAGTTATGATAGATTTTTTTCAATTCAAGACAAAATTTTCATATTATGTTATAAGATAAACATAAAGTTAACACATTATAAATTATAAAAAAGTTATCTAATTTAAATAAAAATATAAAATAATAACATAATAAGTATTAATGTCATACATGTATATGTGTTAAAAACTAAAATTAAAATAAGTGTATTAGAATATAAAGAATAAAATTTGATTTAGGATTTTAAGCTTAATAAGATATTTAAAACTATATATTATTAAAAAATAAAGCTTAACAAATATAAATATTTTTTATTTGTGTTTGTTGTATCTGTTTTTTTAATTGAAAAAATATAAAAAAAAAAGATACTAAAATTAGGATATTAAATTTTTTCAAATAAAATAAAATATGAAATAATATAATATCACAGGAAATAAAAATTTAGAATTAAACAAAATATTTTTTTTAAAGATAATGAAAAACCTTAAAATCTTTAGTTTTAAGTTTATCACAATGATTCTATTTTATTTTAATTTTTATAATATTTAACATTAAAATTTTATCATCATGAATTAAATAATGTATTTATTGATTATATTATATTAACTTAAGAAATAATTTTACATAATATATATTAGTATTATTTTAAATGTGCAATTAATTAATGTTTGTTAATACATGAATAAGAATATTTTGTTTAATCATTTTACTTACGATTCATTTATATCAATTTTATCTACATATTTATTAAATATTATTGATAAATATAACGATATATTAAAATATGTAACAAAAATTAGACATAATATATTATTACAAATAAAATATTTATTTAATACTAAAAATTTATATATGTAATTAATTTTTTGTAATTTTTTTGACTAACTCAACCGACCGTCTAACCCCATAAAGTTTCGCCCATGGTAAGAGTTACTCAATACGAAAAAGAGTAACAATATAAACTAAGTTCAATTCTAATTAAAGTTTTTTCTACTTAAAGTTAACAACATATATAATTGTATGGTCGTGGTAAGTTATGCTTCAAAAATACATGAGATCTCCTTTTGTTTCTTTGAATCGTATCATTTATGTCGAGTGGTATCGTTAATAAATAGATAAAACGAGAGATAAAAATATCATTTAATAAATGACATTGAGGATTGAAAAATATCTACGTATGTAAATAGATATGACAATAAAAAAATAGCAGTATCTATATTTACATTTGTTCATATTAAAGATGACATCATCTAAATAATGTATACATTTTATAGAAACCGTTGTATGATACCTTGTGTCAACATATGTCTAAGCACATTTAGTTTATCCACTTTATTTTACACGAATCTACACGGTGATAAACACTTCTCATGAATATATAATCAAATGAATGTAAATATAAATTTAAAAATTATTTATATATTATCAAATCAATAATTATTTTTGATTATTCATATCATCAATATAAAAGAAATAATTTATACTTTTTATAAATTATTTAGCTGTGAACTAAAATCAATTTTCATTGCGAGTTCTCAAGTCTAAAAGATGGTAGAATCTTTAGGCGGTCGTATGCTAAAGATAGAACATAAAAATTCCCAAAATACATTATAAAAGCCACAAAAGAAATATCTAGAAGAGAATAAATGTTCCTATTCTTTGACCGGCAATTAAAGAGAGGTTTAATCTGAATAGTAGGTAGAATAAAATATATCACGAGAATAGTATGAAAATAGATTAGATGACGTTAATTTTTATACTGAATTGATTTTAAATTTATTATAAGTTTATTTTTTTTAAATTAAATTTATATATCAATTTAAATATTTTTTTTAATAATAAGTGAATGATAAATTTCACTGATTATGATACCAATCTTAATTAAGCATGCATGTCTATGTTTTATTATTCTAGCAACTGTCAACCAAATATCTAAAGTAATAGCCGGATCCAAAAGACTATGTGACAAGTCGATAACATGAATTAATTAAATCATCATATTAGCATATTAGCATACGCAAAGTTTATATATATATATATATATGGATAGCAATGTTATACACAGGTCTGCTTGTAAATGTATGATGGATAGCAATGTTATATCGTGATAGGGATGTTGGGAAAATGGGAACCTACACTTCGTATATGCAAAGTTATATTGAAAAAAAGCAATATATTGTACTAGTCAAGTAATGATACATGTATAAGTTGTTAGGTTACATGTTTTGAATTGAATGTTAAATTAAAAATACAATATATTTATTTAATTATTAAATTATAAATGTTAATTATATTATTATTGATGAAAAATTACAATATATTCTAATAAATAAGTCAAATTTTGATAAATTTATAGTATGGATGTCAATACTATTAAAAATAAGGTAAAAATATTGTATGAAAATGACGATGATTTGGTCTTATAAATTTTTTTTATTTATAGATTTTATAAAACACAACAAACTTACAAAATACAACAAAAATGTTTATGGACAATTTATGAACAGTCATGAATTGTTGTCTATAGACAATTATTTATAACTAAAAATGATTATGGACAACAATTGTGTACAACTAAATGAATATGGATAACAAATTATAACAAAACTGTTATAGACAATTAAGCTGTATATAGATGATTACGAGATAAAAGTTAATTTTATCCAAAATATCGTTATTATTGATAAAAAATAACAGGATTTCAATTTCGATAATTTTGTTGTATCATTTTTTAAAATGTTGTAAAAAATTTGATAATATTAATGAAAATATCGATTGAAATATACAAAAAAGGTGCACAATAGCTACCTGCCACTAACAAGATTTTGTTTGTTTGTTTAATTGGATATAAAAAATTCCTTTTTGATAAAAATCTAATTATGACATTCTTTGTCATGCGTTTTTATGTATCATAGGTGATAAATATATCAAACATGCTACCAAATATAAAGATCATGGCCGTGGAGCTATTACTCCAGATGTTAAGGCCATTGGAAAAGATTATATGAGAAGATATGGAGCTGACATGCAAGCACAGCGAAGAGTATTCCCACCTATTGTGACAGAGAGAATAGGAGAGGAAAAATAAAAAGTCAAAAGCATAAAAGGAAAATAAGAAAGCTAGTTTCTCCTTCTCAATTCATGTACTGTTATTATAATATTAGTAAATATAATATTATAAAAGATGTATCTTAATTCATCGTTAAAAAAACTAAATATAAATATTAAAATTGAGAAAGAATTCAGAAAACCAAACTTAAGAGTAGGAGAGAATAAAGTAATTATTATTGTATGTGATAAAATATCATCTTAAGATAAAATTAACGAAGAGAGTGTTAAGCCATATTTTATTGAGATTATTTTATATTTTTATTTATTAATCAATATATAATGTAACACATTATATATTTTTTATTAGCTTATTTTAATTACACAAAAATAAAAAAAATAAGATCCAAATATCATTGTAATTTTTTATTTGATACTTATTATGTTATTGTTATCTTTTTCAATAAATAATATTATAAACACGTGAGTTAATATCAATTTCTTCACCATGATTAAATTAACTGTAACAAATTATTTTACTTGAAAACTAAAGATGAATTATTGTAAAAAACTATTATATACATACAAGAATATAAAACCATATTATCATATCATACTCAAGGTAGTAAAATTACAAAAAATAAAATCATAAAAGTTTGAGGCTCATGTATATATACCATGATCATAATATGTACATATAACAATATGTAAAGACCAACACAATAAAGAAGCATATTATATTAACTATATAATATTAAATTCTTTTGTTTTAAATATTTTATTTTGATATGATTTTTATATTAAAAATCAAAATCAATCAATTTTTGTTGATTTTTAAAAATATTTAACCAACTCAAATCTTATAGAACTTAAAAGAAAAAGACATAAGATCTGGTTAAAATTTGAACGGATTGATTTATATGTTTAAGAAAAAATTTAATAATGGTCTATTAATTATGGTTAAAATAGATAAAAATCAACTAATTTTTAAGTAGAATTATTTGAATAGATCGATTTATATGTTTAAGAAAAAATTTAATAATGGTCTATTAATTATGGTTAAAGTAGATAAAAATGAACTAATTTTTAAGTAGAATTATAAGTCCACTAACTATTAAAAAATGTATCAAAAATTTAAAACTTTAAAAAATATCAGAAATTGAGCCAATAAATTTAGATATGTTCAAATACATAGAATTTGATTTAAAAATATAAAGTGATTCCAAAAAATATGTAAATTTGTGTTCACATATTTCATTTATTTTAATTTTATAAAATTTTGAAGTCTTAATGCAATTTTAATAATCATTAAACTTATAATACTAGCCACATTCAAAAATTAATAAATTTTTTATAATTTAATCATCATTAATAGACCACTATTGCTCGTCATCCTACTTGTTTTATGCTAGAAAGCCTTTGCTAAACTTTCTGCCAAAATTAATTATTAATAATTTATACGTGTGTTATAAATTGTTAGACAAGTCAAACACGCAGTAGGGTTTCGGATTCATATCTTTTCTGTATTACCTGAATTATATTTCATTCAACTATAAGGTAATTATTATTTATCTTTAATTAATTAATTTTAAGTCATTAATCCATACTAAAAATTCAGAAAAATATAAATAATGTTTTTAACAATATATATATATATATATATATGAGAGCCAGAAAAATTAAGAAAATAAATTGAAAGAATGAAGATTAATAAACTAAATTTATCTTATTAAAGTTTTTTCATAAAATTACAATATTTTTCTTTGAAAAGGCTAGTCATTTTAAACTCACCGCTCCTTCCGCGTGTGTTTTTTTTTAGAAATCCTTTGTGTTTTGTTGGGTGTCAATGTGTTACTTAAAATATAGAATAAAAAAATAACTTTTTTAATTAAAAATATCTATTATTATTTTTATAATTGTAAAAATATTGAATTTTTATCACTATAAATTAATAAATAAAATTTAGCAAAAATAATTTAGTTGCCACCCATAGTTTTTTTTGTTTTACAATTTTAAGAGGTTGTATTAAGATTATATACATGGATGTAAATTTCATGTTTAATATCTTAAGATTAATATTATACATTAATTAAGTATAATATTATGATAGATTTTATAAAAATTGTACGTGTTTTTATCCATTGAATTAACTTTTTAGAATTAAAAAATTTATAATTATTATAAACTTTGATATGGTATCCAAATTTCAATTAATTAAGTCAAAAAATTTAGATCTTACCTCATAAAACAAAATAAAATAGGTCTCGTAAAAATAGAAAAATATAAGTAATCCAAATATAATATAATGTAATAAAATATGTTAAAAATATAAAATAATATGTTTTGTAAAAAATAAATAGCGAAACTTTGAGAAAAATATTAAGAATAATAATCTATATTGATTAAATATAATATTATAGTATAGTTTATAAAATATTGTAATTATTAATTAATTTTTTGTAATTGAAGATACATACATATTTGGATCTAAATTTTAAAATTAAATTAAAATTCAGATTTGAACCATAAAATTATTTAAATAGGTTAGAATTTTATTTTTAAATTTTATATTAACTTAAATTAGTATTCAAACTCAAATGATGCAAGCAAATATATTCAGATGCATGAAGCTTCCGGGTAGATTTAAGTCAAGAAAGTATCAAATGTACTCACTCGCTACTCTTTTTGTGTGTGTTATGTTTATATTTATTTTAAAAAAATGTTAAAAGGTGCTAAAAGTTCCATACTATCAATGAATAATGTATTTTGAGAGTATAAAAATGAATCTATATATCTAAAAAGTTAACTAGATTTTTGAAGTATGTATGATGAAATTGACTTATTCATACCCACACCACATTTCCTTTGTGCATGGTCAGAATCACACATGCTTCACAAGGGACACCGCCCCTTTTAATATATAATGATAGTTTTTTTTCAATGTTTTATGTTTTATATTTTATATTATAAAGATATATTATAGTGCTCCATTTCAAGGTAATTATTTAAATATTTTTCTTTTATTTTGTCATACTATTATTTATTTAATATTTTTTTTTATTTTTTTTAACTTTTATTATCATATTATATAATATTTATTAATTAAATTATAGTAAAATGATAAAAGTATAACATATTCTAGTTCAATTTTCTAACCCAAAGTATATTTTTTAAAAAAAGTGATAAATTTTTATCTAATATATAATTTAAGTATTGTTTATTACAACACATAAAATTATAACTATTTATTGTTATTTATATTATGTAATATTTTTTATATCGATTTTTATTTCACTTGGATTTTTTACGTGTCTTATGTTGTTTAATTTATTTAATTTTTTTAAATTAATTTACATCATTTGAGTTTTTATATAAATTTAATACAATGTTAGTTCATCCTTATTTTCAAAGAATTTAATTGAAGAAATTATTTATTATTTTAATTATTATTCACTTGATGTAAAAATGTTAAATTTTATTATTAGATTTATGTTTATTAAAATAAAAAATGGTGGATTCCTCATCAATGTATAAAATTTACTAAAATATTTTTTCCCAAAATTTATAAATATTACTATATTATTATTTATGAAAATTTAACTTATAAAATTATTTTATTTAAAATTCTACAAAACAAAATTTTTTCTTTGATATGTTATAATTTTTTTAAGCATATATCTAAACCCTCACGATTTTTTCTCTGTATATAATTTAATTTAAATATGTTATTTTATTCATCAATATAATGATACATTGAAGTTCTAAATATTAATGAATTAATAAAATTAATTAAAAATATTATTATATATTTTATAATAATTAAAGCAAATAAAAAATTATTAAATAAGATAAATATTGTTAATACTAATTCCGAAACCACATAAATGGTAATTAAATGTAATGATACATAAATTATAAACGTATATTAAAAAGTCAACTGATCATAAAAAAATAAAAATATAAAAATATTTTCTACACCACGAACGCGTTGAAGGGAAATGAGTGGCTCCTGCTTTTGGCACACCCATACTCATCATATGGGTAGTTTTTTTATTTTTTACTTTTTTTATTATATAATAGGTCATATTATATTATGTTGAAACAAATTTGAAAAAAATTAATGTCACTATACTCATTTGTGTTATAACAAAAAATTCAAGTTGGGTAAAAAAAAATCGTACTTTAAAGCTGTTTATCCTAAGTTTTCTATGGAAACAATTGTGTGACTCGGTATAATTTGTTGTCTATAAATTTTATTTATAGTTTTAATCATATTCATAATTTCAGTCCTTAGAATGATGTGTATGATTGAGGATATAATTAATTGAAAAATATTATAAATTTTATGTTTAAAATGTAATATAAATAACTTGATATAATAATATTTATATATATAGTCTAATTAATAAAATCATACCTAATCATTAAAAACTATCACATCATAAATTTATTAAATACTCCCATTAATTAATGGTTTAGTAGCCAACTAGCCACATATAACCCACTAGTATTAGTTTCATTTTTTGTACTTCATCCCTCCTCTACCTTCCACTTTTTCATCATTTTTCCCAATTTTTTTAGTTTTTTTAATTATATATTCATTTTATTATTAAATACATGTATATAACATTATTTTTTTAAATACATATATATAATATTATTATTTAAACATATGTTACTGTGTGTGCGTATTAGGATTTCGGTGGAATAAGTGACTTAATAAAAAACCAAATTAACTTTAGTTAATTCAAGGTATTGTTTTTATTTTTGTTGTATAAGTATTTATTTTTTATAAAAAAAAATTATACAAATATTAAATTTTATTGAATTTAATATCAAGTTATCACATATTATCTACATAGATATGTCTCTTCCAGCTCAGTCTTCTCTGCGCATAACAGCCTCTAACCTAAGTTTGTTTGGAGCCAATATATATATATATCACTTGCAGTATCTAAAAAATTGATTGCAGTATCTAAAAAATAATCAATTTTTTTTAACTTGTAAAATCATTTTGATGCATGCTTGACCTAATTTGTGATTTACCAAGATGATGATAATAAAAGACACTAATGACTTTTAATTAATAGGGGAAAAAATTCACATACTTTCTTTGTTAAAATGTCTCACATCGATTGGGCATGAAATATTAAACACATATATAAATGAGGGTAATCCTCCATCTCACGACCTGTGTTTTGAGATGTAATTAGACCCAAATTTAACATGGTATCAAAGCAGTGGCACGCAGTTGTAAGTCCATCACCGTCTATCGATGAATTATCGATGTGAGGGGAAGTATTAAAATATTCCACATCGATTGGGCATGAAATATTAAACACATATATAAATGAGGGCAATCCTCCATCTCACAGCCTGAGTTTTGAGATAGAGTTAAGCTCAAATTTAACACCTTTGTTATTGATTCTTATTCCTAAGTTTAATATGAAATCATACAATTATTTATAATTTTAATATTTTTTATTTTATATTCCTAAGATTAATAGTTTTAAATTAAAGTATCTATGCGAGTATTGTAGCTATTTTGAAGATTTTTATTTTATTTTTTTATAGATCAAAAGAGATTTAATGTTATTTAAATATATAATTTAAAATAAAATATAAATAAATCTTATCATTGTATAAGTAATAAAAATTCATACTAAAATATAAAAATAAAAAATTGCAAAGTAGTCCGGACCATTTGTTCACGTTTCAAAAGTTGCAACTCTTCGATAATCACACGTTGTGGTCCAAATAGTAAAAATCAAAACGTGGGTGTTCACATCCTAGGAGTGTCAGCCTTTAATGTTGACGTACTTGTGGGAGCTCTCCATATCCGGGGTACTTAACGTTCACATATTCGATTATTCGCAGTTATTTATAACGAAAATTTTATTTTTATTCAATAAATTTTAAAAATAAATATAATTTTAGATAAAAAAATAAACATGAAATAACAATTACAGTTTTAGCAAAATTAATTAATTATATTTATTTAATTTAATTTAATTATATATTTATTAATAATTAATATTTATTAAGAAATTTTTAAAAAAAATTTAAAAATAACTTTTTGAGTATCTTTTAATAACCACTAGAACTATTACTCATCAGTAATCATGGTAAAGTAATAAATTAATTAATTATATTTATTAAAAAAAATTTGAAAAAATTTTAAAAAATAATTTTTTAGTATCTTTTAATAACTACTCGAACTATTACTCATAGGTAAAACAAATGTCTTCAAATCATAACAATTTTTAATACAATTTTTATAATTTAATTAAAAAATAATTATATTAAAAACTATCACCGCAAATACGGACCAACTATCCTACACCTAACAGTATATAGTACAAAACATTCAATAAAGCAATGATTATAAAAATAATATATATATAATTTTTTATTAAATAATATTTAAAACACATAACATATTAATTTAAAATTTATCTTAAATTTATAATATATAAATTTTTTCTTTTATTTTTATTGAAACTTGTACGTAAAAACAAGATATGAATAATGTTCTTGATATATTAAAAAATATTATTTGAATTGAGTCGTCAATTAGATCACTATCTTTAAGACGTTTCACGGTCCTATCTAAAGTTGTGTAAACAAACACATTCTTGTCGTACCTAAGATAAAATAACCCAAAATCATTTTTGTCTTGAAATTTTATTGCATTAATAGAGTTCGAAATGCTACACCTTTAAAATATTTATGTTATTTGAAAAATTGAAAAAAATAATTTTGTATATTATTTTATTGGGTTTGCTACGAATAATAATTTCTGAGTTGTATAAAAATGAGAATTATAACCCTCTTTTTATAACTAAAAAAATAAACGTGTGTGTAATGTTCACAAAGAAAAAATTTATACAATAATAACATTCCGTAAAACTCGATATGGATGAATGAAAACGGAACGGAACGTTTTAAAAAATAATTGTCATAATAATGGAACAAAATGGTAAAAAAAATAACAATCACAATAATATAAGGAAACAAATAAAAAAATAACTATCAAAATATGGGTGACTTAATTTAAAATTTCTGATTATTAAAAAAATAATTTTAATAATAATTTTTTTTTTCAAAAAATAAGGTTACACCTCTCGCGTTTGGTCGATCGGACGTAACAATGACGCACGCATGGGTGTGGATCCATTATTATCTATGTCATTTCTTTTCCTATAAAAGTAAGTACCTCTTATTACCCAATTTTAATTATAGGCGTTTTTCTATATAAACAATTCGTAAGAGACGTAGAAAAATAATATGAGACAAATTTTTTAAAGGGGTAAAGTTATGCATTTTTTATTTTAATTCGTAATATTTCCAACGACTTCGTATATATAAAGTGATTTTCTCTTTTAGTATTTTTAGTGGAAAGATTTGAGATGATCGTACATTTCATGACACAAAAGAATGTGCAACAATGCATATCAAAATCCGTATATCAAATCTTGTCTTCCACTTTATAGTTGTTTCATAGTATAATCCAACAATTTTTTTTTATGCAACGTACCATTAAAAAAAACCTATTTATAATAATTTATTATATAACAATAAGTTATATGAAATATAATAAGTTATTTTAAAAAACTAGGTAAACTAACTTAATTAATATATAGCTACGAATCAAATAGTTTTATAGCACTTTATTAAAAATAGAAATGTATGTTGTTCATCATAATGCCCATAAAATTATAAATATATCAACGGACGAAGTAAAAAGCTAAAGTTACACATTCAATATAAATAACTTCCAGTTAGAGTGACTACGTAGAATGTGAGATTGTTCCTTAGTGGTATTTTAATTTTATTTTATGTATTTTTAATTTTTTAGGTGATACTTTAATTATATATTCATATTTAATAAAATATATTAATTTGATATAATTTTTTTATTTTATTTAAAATTTTTTATACATTTGAAACATATAAGCTTTTAATGAATGACATTTATGATATTTTTACTATTCCCTTCACTAGAATATTAATAACTTATTTTTTCTTTATTTTTGAATATTTAAATACATATTTTAATATATTTTACATTATATTCAACATTTATTCTTTTTATATCACTTAGTAGTTCAATAACTTTACATATATATATATATATATATATTAGTTATTAATAAGCTTAAATTGAGATTATTTTCTATTGTTATTTTTTGATTTTAGGCATTTTTGATGATTCCAAGATTTATAAAAATACTAAGATTCACTAAAGTTCCAAACAAAGCATTCAATTAGCATTATATTGATTGAGTTATGTATGTAAATTATTTTTTATACTAATTTAATCAATTTTTTTCTTCATAAAAAATGTATGCATTTTATACTGTTTTTTTCTTCTTTTTTCTATATATAAAATTCAAAAAATATTCATTAACATAAAATATACATAAAATATTAATAAATATCAATAAATAATGTGTAATTATTAACGAATTGATTAATCTCACATGTGATAGAGAAAGGAGAGAAGTGGAAGATAGTGTAAAGTTAAGTACGTGAGATTACTTATTACTATTTAATTAGATTATTACCTATAGAATATAGATTATTGTATAAATTAATTTGCGAAAAAAATAACTCAATTATAATTTATATGTATCATGGACCTCGTGATGGCTTTTATAAGTGATGCCCCATTAAAAAACTTAAAAAAGTGGAAGCAGTTTTAGCTTAAATCAATCCTAGTGATATATAATTAATTATTTTCATTTTAGTATCCTTACGTTATCTAAACATGCTTGTAAAGAAGCAAGAAACAGATCAATTGACTTTTATATATTTATTGAAATTTTTAAAAGAAATCAATAATTTCAAATGTCATGTAAATTAGCACTATGGATCAATAACGAGCCTCCTGTAGTGCTAAGTGCGCTCAGCCTAATTGGTTGTTTTTTTATTTTATAAACAAAAATAATTATATAAAATCTATTTTCAAATCCACCTATATTTTCAATTTGTATTTTATAATTTTATACTTATAATTTTTTATCAAATATTTATATTAAAATATAAATTAAATTAATTTTTTTATCATGATATATGATATATCGATTTTATATTTTTATTTAAAAATATTTAATTTTGTAAAAATATTAAAATTGTATAAAAAGACTTTAAAATAAAAACCACATTTTAAATTAATATGAAATAAAAAATAAAAATTATAAAGTGATTAGAATATAATTTAAAAATAAATAATAAATAAATAGAATGTATTAATAAAAATTTATTAAAATATGTTTATTTTACATGTACATAAAAAAGTTTAGATATTAAAATTTATAAAAACGATAAACATATATTAATATGTATAAATATTATAAATATAATAAAATTAAAATTAAAATTATTTATAATAAAAATTAATCAGTTGATAAATCTCTAATGCATCTAAATAGGTTAATTTTTTAAAATTTTAAATTTATATTAAAAATCAATTAATTTATAAAAAATATAAATTTAATTTAATTTTAAATTCAATCTATTAAAACTTTTTTTAAAATAAAAATTCCCTTTAATAAAAACGAATAAAAAATAAACTCCTTAGTAAACACAAATAAAATTATTATATAAAAAAAAATACGTGACCTTAATACGAATGATAGGACCACATCGATTGACGCACACCTTGATCCGTATACGATATTGACTATTAAAAATATCGCACATGCTGATAGACGGATTCCAACTTGTTCTTTGTTTTGTAATTTTTCATTATCTTATTATCTAGATATTATTTAATTATTCAAATTTAATATTATTATATATATTTCTTAAAAAAATAAATAATTAATAAAACGTTAAAATATAAAACAATTTTATTAAATATTTTAAGAATAATAAATAATAATACTCTTTGAGTTTTGAAGAATCCTGACTTTATTCAAAATATAAATAATCAAAGCACTCGTGAAAGTCAAAAAGATTGTAATAAAAAGATAATTTTATACGACACCTTTATAATAAACGTGAAGAAGATAAATATTTTATTAAGTTATCAACTCAACAATTTGTCTATTGATAAAATATTTAAAAAGAATTAGTTGATTTCAATATTTTTTTTTGTCATTAATATTTTATTTGCTTTGGTTTATTGTAATTGAGGGAAGTAATAGTACTTTACATTATCACATGTTTAGCTTGAGGAAAAAAACAAGGCATTTCATTTAGATAGTGACATCTTACCAAAAAGGAAAAAGCCTACTATAAATAATATTTGAAAATAATTGAATTTAATAATTTAATATAAAGATAAATTGTCGTAGAAAAAATATTGACAAATTTTTTTTTCTTTCTAATATTAAAAAATTACGAATGTGGTCCAATCACAATATAAATGTCACAATCACACGATAAGTATTATTTTGACCTCTAATCTAAAAATATCACATGCCTACAAATGAAATAAATTAAAAAAATAAATTTTATTATTTTAATTAATAATTATTTAACATATAAATTTTATTATTTTAATTAATAATTATTTAACATATAAATTTTACCTGTCCTTTTCAATAGTAATTTATGTTTTTTTTTACCAAAATAAATGTTCTGTCACGTTTGATTCTCCATTATTTTAAATAGTTATTATTGTTAGTTCTTTATTGTAATATTTATACATAACTATAATGAGACTTCGGTTTTTAGAGAAGCATAGGTTGATGGCAATTTATACATTGAAAAATATACTTAAATTCAGCACTTACCTTTTTTATAATTTATTAATATTATTATTAAAAAATAGTTGTATAAAAAAAATTAATTTTTTTAACTGAATTAACATATATGTTTTAATTTAATTGTTGTTGAAATAATTAGAGGGTAAATAAATAAAAACAAAAAGTT
Organism: Hippophae gyantsensis; assembly: GCA_030763125.1. Classification (NCBI taxonomy): domain Eukaryota; kingdom Viridiplantae; phylum Streptophyta; class Magnoliopsida; order Rosales; family Elaeagnaceae; genus Hippophae; species Hippophae gyantsensis. Next base: position 76,043,903 of record CM061028.1, on the reverse strand, counting down.
TATTTGACCTTATGTGCTATTATTTTTTAATAAAAATAAAATAAAATTATATATAAAAAATAACTACAAAATATAAATGTAATTATTACAATAAATAAACGACGAATACCATCACTCACCCTAGTTTTTAGTTGTATCAAATGCATGCATTAATCACGTAGTTAATAAAATGTGAGATGAATATCATTTGGATATTTTTACGTGAGAATGCCATAACTTTGTTTTTATATAAATTTTCAAAAATTTGATATAAAATATGAATATAATAAAAAAATGAGTATAATTTGTTTAATTTTGAAAAATATCTTATAAAATACTATATAATTTAATATAAATATATGATATTAGTTGATTTTTTGTAATAATATAAAATAATAATAATAAATTTAATATAAATTATTATAATTCAAGATAAATTAGATACTAACATTAAAATTAATTTATTTTTAATGTGATTTGTCCAATAATACGACACATAAGACTCTACCTTATTCATTTCAAATCATAATTTTATATTACATTAATTATTATCTTTTAAATATATAACTTCATCTTTAATCTCTTTTTTGTTAACGTATGGTTTGTAATTAATATTATTACCATATAGTTAATATATATATATATATATATATATATATATATATATATATATATATATATATATATATATAGTTATTATAAAAATTTCTTTTTTTATTTGAATGAGTGGAGAAGCAAAAATACTAATATTTTATAAATTATAATTTATATATAATTAGTTATTATTTTTATTATATATTATTGCATTGTGAAAATAATAATAAAAAATAAAAATTTATTGTTAGAAAAAAAATTTTCACTTATTATTATAGGAGAAAAATATTGTTTCTATTAATATTATTTTAATTCAATAAAGTACTTTTCTATATATTTGAAAATTATTTGAGAGAAATTATTTTTTTCACAAGTATATAATACATATAATGCTAACTAGCGTTAATGAAAACAAAATGTAGCAATGTTCCTGTACATTTATGAAGGTAACCATACATTGAGATTTCATGAAATATTTTTGTTGTTCCATTAGCTGTTGCAAATAAACTATTAATTTATGTTATTATATATAAAATATGAGTATAATATTTATAAGTAGTATAATTTTTTTAAAATTAATCTTTTATGATTAAATGTCTCATATTGTCAATAAATTATACTAAGTTTATACGAAGGGTGAGTACATAATATAATCAATTCATTTAAATTGAAAAATTTAATATGATCTATCAAATTCAGATCAAATTACATCGACAAATTTTATAACAAGATTAAATTCGGATTGAAAATTTTACAATTTTCTCTGATTCAAATCAGATTTACATTGATAGATTTTATAATTTGTTATATCTAATCACAATTAAATTATTATTAAATTATAAATAAATATATGTTTTATTTATAGCATATTATATTTAAATATTATATATACTATAATTATATTAGATCAATAATATAACTTGAACATAAATATAAATATTTATAATAATTTAATAATTATACATATATATTTTTTATTTTCTTATTTATGATTACAAATAATAAATTTTATTACAAATCAATTTAAAATTTAAATATTAAGTATATTATGTTTCATAAATAACAATAATTTATAAATAAATTTTAATATTAATTTAATTTTATACGATAAAAAAATCAATCTGATTCAGATTAAATTAAATTTAAGTTAGATAAAAATAAACAATTTTAATTCATTTTTACATATAATTAGCCCAAATTGGACAAGGAAAGAAAACACTATTGGGCTCTTAAAGATGAAAAAGATGGAAGTAGAAGGTAAAATAAAATAGAAGAAAATATAAGATTGAAATGGAATGCATGAAATTAGAAGAAAATAGAATAACGTAGAAGAAAAAAAATAAAATAGATAAAATATAAAAATGAAATAATAATATAGTAAAGTATAAGATTGAAATAAAAATAGAAAAAAATATAAATTATTGTACGAAACAATTCACACTTTGAAGAATAAGAGAGTATGAAAAGAATTATTTACGTTGCTTTAAGTATGATATTACTTTAAAGTTTATAATCAATTATTATTGTTTTTAGTGTTTAACTTTTTTAGAGATTGAATGATAATTAACTTAAATAAAATTAAAATATAATAAAAATAAATTAAAAATATAAAATGTTAAATCAAACGATTCATGATAATTAATTTTTTTATATTTTTTATATATTTATAAAATTTTATTTAAAGTACAATATTTTCGTTGAATTATTTTTCCATCTAAATAATAAATAATAAAATGAAAAAGGGTATAACTTAACCCGTCAAATCACAATGTGAATTACCATGTTGAGATTTTATAATAGTAGTAAAAAGCTTTGGGTCACGTTGCCGGTGATCATTGTATTTAGCTATTCACCGTTAGTTCACGCACGTGGTATCAAAATTATGGATTAAAATAGGATGTATGGATGTAATTTATTATATAATTTTTTACATTATTATATCTTAATAGTTTTTTTTATTTAATATTATACCTCACTAGTTAAGATAGATAAAAAAAAAATAGGAGAAAAAATATTACTTTTTAACTATTAAAATATAAATATATAAAAATTTATGTAATAAAATAATACCACTGGTCCTATCCCTTGTAATATATTTATACTTTACATATCTTAATAAATTTAATATTTTTTTATATTAATATAATTTTACAAAAATATCTATAGATAGTAAAAATATTTTTTATATTTATTCAATATTTGACAAAATTAATTAATCAATATTAAGAATGAATAAGAATATTTATGTTAATAATTATAACTGTTTTTGCATAATTTTAAATAGTTTCGATGAATAACCGTTAAGAGTTGTTATCATTTTACACACGAATTAAACATAATATTTATATTTCAATATTAAATCAAAAGTATAAAAAATTAAAAAGTTAAAATAATACTTATTTTATTAAATTATTTAAAAGATTGACATTATTTACTATTCTTTATATATTTATCATGGATTTTTAATTAAAATAAAAAATATATAAGAATAAAAAAATTTAATATAATTATTTAAAACTTAATATTAATATATGTTGTGTTTCCATTAACTATGATTTTTGATTTTTGAATTGTATTTCACACACCTGATCAGCAGTTAGTTTTAAAAAAAATTATCACATTTTTATTATCTATATAGATAAAATGCCATCCCTAACCAATATATGGGTAAATATCAAAATTAATCTCTTATTTTATTAATTTTTTAATAATTATATTATTTATATATTTATAAATGATATAAGACTACTCTTATTTAAAAATAGGTGTAATTTATTCTAATAATAGTAGTTAGTTTTCTAAAAATAATAATTTTTAACTTTAAATTCAATAAATTTCCTCGTTGGCTTTTTATTTATTTATTATTATTATAAAAACAATTGGCGAAGGGTAGTTTTGCATTAATTAAGAGAGAAAATATCTTGCAATTTGCAAATGAGACTTTTAGCTAGAAGTAGTTAAAAAACAAAATAGGTAACATCTTTCTTTCGGCGTGTAATTATTAGTATGAATAGAGCTCTTTGTCATTTACTAAAGAAGAAGTATATTTATTAAATTATGAAAATTGATATAATAATTAACTATATATATTAAAAAAATTAGATTATAAAAAATTCTTTCATTTATATTATGATTATATAATAATTTTTGGTATAAAGAAGTGATTTTTATTAAAAATTTAAAATGAATAAAAAAACCAAAAACTTCTCAATCGCTCAGTATGAGATACATGATAAAATATCTGCCATAAATTTTCCTTTACCTAATATGCATACTGTATTACATCGTGAAGCAATTAAAAAAGTCTCCACAATTTCTCAAAACATGAGTATAAAAAGAAGCAAATAATGTGGACAGAATAAAGGGAAAACAAAGTAGATAATTAATCATCACTAGAGTTTTAGTATATGTTTGTTTATGTTAAAATGGTTTCAAACAGAAACAATTTAAAAAAAAAAACACTTTCAAGAAAAGTACATATTCAGGAAGCACAAAATGTACCTTCTAAGTTTCAGAGGCACTTTTAACAATTTTTTTTTCCTGTTTGGTCTTACCTTCTAAGTTTTAGAAGCACTTTTAACAATTTGTTTTCCTGTTTGGTCTTGGAGCACTTTTTTATTGTCAAAAGTACTTTTCTCTAAAGCAAAAAAACAAACAAGAAAAAATGGCGAGCTAGAGGCATTTGTTACTGAGCATCACTATTGCAGTATTAATTAGTTACATTTGTATCCTGTTACACGTTCAAAGCTTCAAGCATAAGTACGTCGATTCAGTTCTGAAATTGCCTGGTTGGTCAAAAAACTAAACAAGCTTTTCACTGCAACCCAAGTTGGTAGTGTAGAAAATATAAACTTTAATTTGCCTCTTTATGAATGTAGAGCAACTGAAATTTTTTGATATATACACAACTTCATCAATGAAAAATAAAAGTGGGGCAAGAAAACTAACAAATGAAATCAAAGTCAAGAGGATCAACTGCTCAATCCACAAGGGCATGTACTCAGTTGTTGAACTTCATGCCAAAAAGCTAAGAATCCATAAGCCTCTTCCCTCAAAAATCGTAATCAATGTCGGTTACATTCTGTGAGACTGAACGCTTAACCAGCCGTCCTTGCTCATCGTACCTATCAAGATTCTCACAAGGGGCAGGGAATATGGTCCCTATTACACGACCTTGGATGAAGGCGCATTGAAAGATATGCTTCTTCTTGTATGTTATCCCGACCGACATATCCCTAAAAGTCACCTTTCTCACTGGAATTTCTTCACTCCCATGGATACGAACAGGAACACGAACTCCCTGTCCATGTACACTAGCAAAGCTTATGTCCTCAAGCTTCGGAAGAGCCTTTCGATCGTAGCCCTCGTCCGGGTGCTCGTTGTAGTCTGTCTTGATAACAATACCAACACGAACATTGTCAAATGTCAGATTCTTATAGGTTATGTGACGCACATATCCACCTCTTCCTGGTGCAGTCTTGATCCGGATAGCACGTCTCGAGTTCCAAACGAGAAGATTCTCCACTGTAACATTTGAAACCCCACCAGACATTTCACTGCCTATTGATATGCCAGCACTGTTGCAATCAGCCAAGGTACGGTTCAGTATTTTGGTGCTTTGGGCCCTAACAAGTAGTATACTGTAAAGTAGTTTGAGGCTTCCTGCTGCAAACCTTAGCTACTTTTCATACAAGCACCAAATGTTTGATTGCCTTTTTATTTCATTTTAGCAACACCAAATTCATTACAACAGAGTATAGTTTAAAGCATAAGTACAAGAGTTAAACTGTTTTAAAACCTTTTTGTGAAAACAAAACAAAACTTTTTCTTTCTCTGCATCTCACAAAACCGATTAATGTACAAGGAAAAGAGTACCGATCAAAGAAAACATTTGCAAAATAAGTAGACATTTACTTCAAATAATTGGAATTTGAACCAAGAACTTATCATTTGTGAAATTAGATTTGGGATCCAAAGAGATATGAAGCAATAACCCACATGTTGTGCCTAAACTTAAAATAATGAAGAAGGCAATGGCAGGCCAATGAACAGAACAGGCCCAAAGATTCAACATATATGATATATCCACCCTAGTAAAACTATTGATGCAGGAGAGATTCGAACCTAAACCTTAGGTTCAAATATCAGGTTAGAACTTATTAGCAACCAAATCTCCTAAAAGTTTAAGCTATCGACAAGTGGCTAATTATATTTTTATAAGTTACATTTTGGGTATTAATATTTATCAACAAAAGCTCTATATAACCTATAATGAATGCTCAACAATAGCGCATAGAATACAACGAGTAACTGTGGGGTGGGTAGGGGAATGAGCGTAAATATTTACCTGACCATGGAGCGAACAACAAGATTTTGGATGAGTATGTTCGTTGAAGGTCGACCATAAGCAATTCCATATTGATCCCAGCCACTCTTGATTGCAATGGCATCATCACCAACACTTATATAACAGTCTGCAATCACCATATCTTCACAGGAATCTGCTACCAGGGCAAAACTTGCAGCTAGTTAATGGATGAAGGTAACAGAAAAATGACAAGAACCTTTAGAAAACTCATATCACTAGAGAAGACCAATATGATGCGTCTCTTCTACCTTAACTATCCATGAAATATCCATCAGGAGCAAACAGAGATATCAAAGCCTTTAAACCATCAACCATTATCTACTTGGAACAAGACATAAATCTGCCAACTCATTTGCCCAGACAGATCATTTAGTCAAACCTATGATATGAATGGTATCATAATATCCTTTCTAACCATTATGCTCTAATCCAGTATAACCATACCAATGAAGACTATGAAAACACTACATAATTGATAATACTCTAGTTGCAGGACTCAATACTAGCATATTATATTATAAATCAAATTGGTAGCAGAACCCACTTACCAGGATCAATCCCATCAGTGTTAGGAGCGTCAAATATGGGAGCTAATATTGTGAGATCTTTGATAGTTACATTCTTGCAGTCATATGGATGAAGTGTCCAAAAAGGAGAATCCCGTAGAGTTATGTTGGTAATCACAATGTCTCTTGACCACATGATCTGAACAAGTGGTCCCCTAGTGTGGTTGAGGAGCTTCTGCCGATACTTTTTCCACCACGATTGACCCTGCCCGTTTATGGTACCATTATGCCCTGTTCGTAATTGAAAATGAATTTGATTAGGTTCATAAATAAAATCTGCATAGGAGGTGGTTTAACAGGGCTAGCCCAAGGGCCAGGCCATGTAGGTGGTCACCTAAGGTCCCTATCAAAGGATGGCCCTAATCGAACGAGTTTTTTTTTTTAATTTTTAAAATTTTAAAATATAAAAATGAATTCCGTTTATTATCTTTCCATTAAAGTGTAAGGAGACAATCATAAGACAACACGATTATTACACGACCAAAAAAATGTATAGATTAGAATTTATCATTCATTTCTTTATAGATTTAAAGTCATTATTTTTTACTAATAAAAATAATTTACTTCAAAAAAGTTACCTAATTTTTTTGTGGTATCATGACCAACAGGTGAACACAAACACAATACAACACAACACGACACAAACCTAACACGCAAAAATGATACGAACACGACACAACACGATTATCAAGTTTAATCTGATTTAATGGAAAAAAAAAGAACAATTCTAAACGACATGTCTATACTACCTCATTATATGAAGCATGATAGATTATGAGACACTTTTTTAATCTTAATTAATTTTATATTTATCATATTAATTATACCATTATTGTTTTTATTTTTCAATAACTAATGCTTGATTCACAAACATTCAATTATTTTCTTAACAATCAATAAAGTTGTACAAATGGATTTTTATATAAATATAAATTTAATATATTTATTAGTTGTTGAAAAAATTAAATATTTATATTATATGGAATAATCATTTGATTTATTTCCTACATGTAAATAGACACATTTAATAAACATTTTATTTTCTTTCGTATATTTTAATAACTTAAAAAATATATAAATCTTAAAAAAATATGTTTAATTTTCTAAAGTGAATGAGTTCAAATTCTTAACATCATTTTAATTTTTTTTTAATTTGATATAATTTTTTCATTTGTTAGCTAGTAAATTGTGATACAAAAAAAGAAAAAAACCTTATATGGTGCCCACAAAATAAATTTCATCAATCATCTTAAATTTCTAATTTTTATGAATAACTAATTTAGTAAGATATTTTTTGTTGTAATTTTGGCAAAAAGTACCAAATATTATTTATTCTAACAATATTTTAAAAATAAAGTAATATTATAATAATATGAATAATAATTAATACCCTTATATGCTTGTATTTTTGTTCTGAAATTATATTTTGAATTATTAATATAATATATTTAAAATTTAAATAAAAATTATTAAATAACATATATTAGGGCCCCACAATTGCTTGGACCAGCCCTATGGTCAAACGTAAGACTATGAAATGATTGTGTGAACGGTGCACTAGATTTGCACTATCTTACCTACATAGAATCCATGGATACAGGATATAAAGTCTTATCAACAACATTACAAGGCAGACTAGCTTCCATGGAAAAGATTTCAAAATAATTATCTAATAGCAAGCATACTTCAACCGTCAAGGGTATAACATGGTCAGATATCATAGGTATTGGCTCTTGGGTGGATGTAAGAGAATTTCAAATCAATGCTCTATTTTCTTGCTTCTTGCGCAAGTGAGTTGTTCTGTGGAAGTGGAGAAAAGGTCAGAATAAGAAGTTGAGACTTGAGAGTAACTATGTGTTTGGACAGAAACATTAGACAAGTAGGAAGTCTATATATTCTTTGATTACTTATGTTTTGCTTTACAATTCCTTTACTGTCACTGCCTTAAAACATTCTAGATTCTAAAATTGCAGAAAATTTCAGCACAGAAATTTTCTTGTCAGACTTAAAAAGCACAAAAAGAGTTGTTTTCCTTACAGGACTGATGTGTAACATAGACTTTACAAAACTTAATCGTAGGTCATTTAGATACAGGATTTTGCCACAGTTGAACAACTTTCAAAGTGATCTTGGACAGCCAATTACCTCGGTCACCTCTCATAACTCTGGAAATTAACTTTTAAAATGGGAATATTCATGGTTAAATCTACCACTGCTCAATGGCCAAGTCTACATATAAAACATATTTGGCATACAACTAAAATTTGAAACTCTAAATTTGACGAATTTCTAATCTACTAGATGCATTCAGCTTCCAAGCTTGTAATCTAGGAACTAAGATAAATGTAACCATAACCACGAGAGAAAGGATTTAAAATGTTACCTGTTATAACAACATCCCGAAGATTTTGGCCGTGAATAAGACTCCCATAACGAGGACCAGGATGCTCTCTTCCATATCCATATGAAGGCAGCGGAGGCAACAGTGGCCAATACTTTTCATCCTGTCAAATAACTTATAAGAAAGCATCATAGCATCAGGATCACACACTTCACACACACAAGTTATGACAAGGCAATGTGGGAGAAAATCTCATCGGTTTTGTCAGGTAAATGTCTTTCTATGACATGCACTATTCAATTAAAATATACCAATCCCTCCAAACCCTGGTCACCTGAGCACAAGGTTTATCTTGACTCAATCAAATTCTCACACATTTGTTGCTTATTCTTCAGAGCAGAAGGTGCTAGTAAGAGAAGGTACTCATCTGCATACATGCTAGTACTATTTTGGTTTATCAGAAGCAAGAGTTATGTTTCCAGTTTGTCAAAGTCTATAACAAAGGAAGAGCTCTGACTGCAAGTGCCGGTGTGTTGACAGCCAAGGAGTCCATATATCAAATGCCATAAAACTTTTCTGTAGGGTTTCTTATCCCAACATTGATCGTCAACTTAGGGGCTTTCCACATGAGACTTTCTTCTTAAGCAAAGCAGATATTTGGGAATACATTTAATGTATGATGTTACCAAAGATTTAACTTGCAGTTGTTAAGCTACATTCATAGGGCGTTACTACAGTTTTCAACTTCTTAATTAATTTTTAGTTTTCCTTTTTCAATCAAATTATTATCTATACAGAAGCACCTTTTCGTGATTGTATGCCAACTGCAGAAACTTACACAGTACGGTATATTTTTTTATGCCAAGTGCACAAACATGTTATATGTAACGTAAAGCTAGAAGATCACTCAGTGAAAGTCCATAACAACCAGATGGACTTTTCAATCCAAAAAGTTTAAACCTCTTATGCATAAATCACTCAATCATTTAACATGATTTCATTTTTAACCCCTTCCGTAAAAAAAACATATGTTCATTTTCGTACAACTTTAAAATACTCTACCATAGTGTTTAATCAACGTAGGACAGTATCCTTAACACCGTCATCTCCTCATGTTCACTTGTTCACCGTGAACTCAGTTATCTATTTAGGCAGAAGTTCACGCTATTTCAAATTAAAACGGTTAATACTCAAAAATCACAAATATTGAGATGAATATAAAACTGCTATTTAGAACTGAAATAGAAACCTTAACGGATACCAAGATTCAAATCCAAATTTTCTAAGCATTTTTCACGTTTCAGAAGAAAGTAAAAAAGCACAAACAGAACTAAGAGAACTAAGGTTTAAAACGAAAAATAAAAAACAAACCTCAATTCCAAGAATTTCAGCATCTTCAGCTAGAAACAGAGTCAAATGACTTGTTAGATTGAAAGGTGCCGTTAGCCAACGACCAGGAGGAACATTGAGCTGCCCTCCACCTCTCTTGCCCAGTTTGGAAATAGCTATCATAGCACTCTCAAAGGCCTTAGTATTCACGGTAACCCCATCACCTACAGCTCCAAAATCAGTCAAATTGAAGGCCACGGGTCGTAGTTTCGGTAAAGGTTTCACCACAGTTCGCCTGAATATCAAAAACCCATCAAAACTGTTCCTCTGCCAGACGAAAACAGATACAAACGCCGCGATCCAAAGCATAGTGAAAAGCGTTTTGTGCGAGGACAAAAATGCCGGTACCCATCGCTTCAAGTCAAGCCTTTGTTGGTGGAATCGACCTACTGGCAAGGTCTCCACCATCATAACTGACTTAAGTTACGTAAACACTGATTATATTCTGAAAAATAAACAAATAGGTCAGTCGATTTTTGATTCAAAGAATGAAACCCAGTACGTAAATTATTGATTGTAAGTGTGGGTGAGCGTGATTTATGAGAGCATGGCTTTGAGAAGGAAATTGGAATGGATGGTATGATCTGTATGTGGGATAGTACGTTTCGGAGAGATGAGGTATTGAAAGAAAGAGGAAGAGTGAAGAATAGCGATGGGAATTTGGTGAGACGTTAGTGATCAGAGTCTGGTTGATTTGGTACTTGTTACTTGAATTATGGATTACATTTGAAGCTGAGAAGGCTATTCGAGCCAGACTTAGAGCTTCCGACAGAAAAATGAAGGAAAAATAAAAGTGGGAAACTTTGGGTCTGTAAAACTGAGGGGTGATCGGTGATGGTGTTATATACTAATCTCTTAATCTTTTGATAAATTATGGAAAAATCCCAAAACTTACAATCTTAATTACAAATATTTAAAATTAATTAAAATAAAAATAAAATATATTATTCTTTTAAATATATTCCCCCATATAAAAATTTTACAAACCGAATACATCTCATTTTTTATTCTTCATCTCAAACTCACTATCTTTTCTTACTACTTTGTTATTTATGAATATATATCCTAATATTTTGATCATGAAAAACTTATACTATAAATTAAAATATATGTATATCAAAGATATGAAATAAGAAAAAAATTACAAAAAAAATTAAATAAATAATCAATTGAAACATATTTGCATTACAAAATTTTCATGCAAATTGTTTATAAATGGTGATAGTTTCATAAGATTTCCAAACATCCTATACTCATAATGTTGATAAATGTTTAAAGAACGTATCAATAAATTCATCAATTTTAATAAAATTTATTTTTTTTAAATAACAAAATATCTCAAATAAAATATCAGATATGTTTAAAATTACATATCCAAAAAGAAATTTGATGATGTGTTAAAGAAAAATGTAATAAAATTAAATTTATTAACCTTACAAAATAAAAATAAAATAAAGAGAGAGTAAGAGGGAAGAAAAATGAAATTACATTTTTTTCCCCGTAATATATATATTAAATAATATTGCACAATTTACATATTTAAAATTCTTTTTAAATACTCATGTTTTATTTACATACTTAACAAAATATTTTGATGCCACCAAATTATAGAACTCGAAAACTTGACACGATAGATTATGTTTTGCGGCAAAGTGAAGTAATAACATATATATTAAGTAAACGATCGGGTGAAGTGTTATAGTCCGTCCATATAAAGGTAGCTGATGATGAATTATAAAATATGCACCCACCCAATCCATCCATGTAAAAGTACCTGATGATGAATTATATAGTATGTAAACACCTAACTCACTTCCATCTTGCTTAAATTCCGTTTATTATATTTCTTTCACACATTAATGATCTCTTGCAAACTAAGTTGAACTTAATATTCAAAGATACGAAGTTTGTTATAAATATGAAATAATTGTATTATATTCTATATGTTAAAAAAAATATATAATATTTTTATATAAAAATTACAAGTAAATTAGATATGCTTAAAACTTATAACATGATATGCATTAATAGATATGATATACATTAACAAATATACATTAATAGCCTCCCTAACTTAAGGTGGATGTAAAATCATCTTAAAGTTGTTAACTAAACTACGAGTGCATCCCTTAGGAAGTATCTTGGTGAAGATATCTACAAGTTGATTGTTGGAGGAGACAGGGAAAAACTTGAGAGCACCATGGACAGGATGAGAACGAATAAAGTGACAATCAATCTCAATGTGTTTAGTCCGTTCATGGAAGATATCATTGTGAACAATATGAATGAAAATTTGATTGTCATAATAAATGAGAGTAGTAGAGGATGTGGACACACTCAAATCCTCAAGAAACCAACGTAGCCAAATGAGCTCAGATGTGGTATTAGCAAGAGTACGATGTTCTGCTTCAGTAATGGAGCGGATCATGAAAGTTTGTTTCTTACTTCGCCAATAAATCAAAGAAGAATCAAGAAGAAAACAATAACTTGTAATGGACCTGTGATCAGTGGGATTTCCTACCCAATCAACATCAGAAAATGCATGAAGTAAAAGAAGAGATTGAGCTGAGTAGAAAAGACTATGGAAGAGAGTGTCTTTCAAGTATCGTATAATGCGTAGAATAGTAATATAGTGAATCGATTGTGAAGCAAACAAATACCGGCTCATCTGATAAAGAATATAAAAAAATGTCTAGGTAAGTAACTATAAGATAAATCAAATTGTCAATCAATTGTATGTAAAAAGAAGGATTAGACAATAGTTTCCTCTCGAGGGTGTCAGATGCACATTAAGTTCAACTAGAGTGTCAACAATCTTACTGTTACTGAGTTTAGTTTGAGATAAAAATCAAATGTATACTTGGCTTGGTAAGATACAAAGGTAGTAATCATGTTAAGTTGTGATACTTTCTCATGTATTTTATTTTCAATTTTTCACATTCATGTAAAATCATGATATTTATTGTACGCATAAGCTTTATGTATGAATTTAAGATTTATATAGATGTTATTTATAATTAAGAATAAAATAAATAAAAATAATAGATAAACAATTAAAATATATTTATTTATTAATAATATATTTTATTGATCATTAAATCCTAAAACAATTAAATTTAAGATTATTTAAGTCATTTTAATATATATATTAATTTTTTTAAACTATGCTTTTTATTACTAAAATATTAGTTTTATCAGTTTTACCATTACTTATAAATATACACTAGATTTTATCTTTTATTATGTTTTTTTAATCATATTCGTTTTATAGTACTAATAAATTAGCCCAAATTTCATCTAAATGTCTCACTTTTATGACGTTAAATACTGCATGAGCACACTTAACAAAAATGTGGACTGGTTTAGAAACACTCTTCATCTTAAGCATGTAACGTCAGGGTCCAATTAAACTAAAGCCCAAATTTGGTAATTAGCTTAACCTAACTCATGTTCGTCACCACACTTTTCGAAGAGTTTCGGACGTGCATAAGAGTATTTACATTCAAAAGCTAGTAGGTTTATTAATTGAAAATACAATTTAAGATTTTTCAAAAATACCATTTAACTGAATTATAGTTGTATTATATTTAAATTACAACAGATGGATTAATATTAACAACTTCTAGCCAAACGCCTCTACCGCTGATATAGTAATCCGCATAACACCATTTCTATCGATGACGTTTTCCTTGATTATCAAACTAGTTGCTAACATCTAATTAATATTGTTTCCCCCATTTCACCCGAGGCTTCATGAGTCAAAGATTTTGTCGAAACTAATACGTATAATATCAATATATTGAAATATATTGATTGAGTTGAATCATAGATTAAATTATTCTTTTTAAGATATTTCGTGACTCTGTTTGGTCTTGTGCAAGTAAACATAATCTTGTCGTGGATAAAACAACACATAATATGTTTTCTTTCTTGAAACTTCACACTAATAAAGTCTGAAAATGCTACATTTCTAAAATATTTATATTGTTTAGAAAAATGAAAAAATAATTCTGAATTTTTTTTTCTTTGGTTTTGCTATGAAGAATCGTAGAACTATTTTTTAAGTTGATAAGTTGTGTCCTTAAAAAATAAGAGTTATTGTCCTCTATTTATGGTTGAAAAAAAAAGTGTAAAATTCACACAATTATGAAAACATAACGCTTATAAAATAACAGTTATATTTCTAAGTGAAAACATAACGGTGACAAAATAATGATCATATTTTTGGATGAAAATATAATGATTATAAAATAAAGATAACTTATGTTTGAAAGAATAGTTTTAATAATAATAATTTTTTATTTAAATTCATTCCCAACGTATTTATTTATAAAAACCCATCTTTCACGTAGTTTTTCCATCATTAGAGGCACTTATATCTCTCAAATTAATATGCCCCTGTGTAAAACCATTGTTCTTGAATTTGAAAAAATTCAGGTCTAGATTGAACGTTATTAACTTCACATACTGAATCATAATAGGAAATGAAGTCTTGAAACATATTTCACTCACTCAATCAGATAATAAAAATAAAACATGAAAAATAAGAAACTAAACAAACAAAATAAATTCAAAAGAAACTGAAACATATTTCTCGAAAAGAAAACAAATAGAAGAAAAGGGAATCATCTGAGAGAAAACAAAGAGAAGAGAAGAAGAACGAACTTGTTTTACGAGGAAATGAAATGAAGAAGCACATGAACATGAGAGCTGGGGAAGCCGACGAACAAGATGGTTGAGAAGACGAACAAACGCATGATAGAGGAAGACGGTAAAGTAACTGAACGTGAGAGAGAAGGAAGAAAGTGATTGAGCTGAAACAGTTTCCTTGACCAATGGCAAGGCTATAACATTAATTTAACTCAACAAAAATGCCATTGTTATTTGATATTTGGTAATAATGCTATATGCGTTAAATGGCCTATGTTTGAGGTCTTTTTCTCTACTTTTGAAACTCAACTTTCATTGCTATCTCTTCTTATATATTTTTTGTGATAATTGATGGTCTTGTTTAGTGATAAAGCCACTCACTTGATTTAATGTTATATTTTGCTAATGGATGAAGTAGGAAACATGAAAGACATTTAATTAAGGATGCTATTGGAGCACTAATTTCTTTTACATTCAATGTGTAGCACTAATTTCTTGTTCATTCAATGTGGAACACTAATTTCTTATACATTCAATGTGGAGATGAACATGGAGTCTTTACTACCACAAGTTCTTCAAGGATGTTACCTATAAATAACTTGTTTCATTTGTGTAAAATACAAGAGCAAATAAATTGGAGAGCATCCATAAGAAAGATAGTAAAAGTCTTTGTGAAAATTATCTTGTGAGTTACTACTTAGAAAAGAAAATTTGTTCCTTCTTTGTGTGTAATATTTTTCCTATTTTGTGAGAGAGTTATTTCTCCTATTAATATAGAGATTAGAATTGTTATCTCATTGTAACTAAAGAGAATATGTTGTAATCCCTATTTTACAATAGTGAAATCTTCTTATATTTGCCCGTGGGTTTTTACCCCAATTTGTTTGGGGGGTTTTCCATGTAAAATATTTATGTTCATTTTATTTTCATTATTCTCAATTTCACTTTATTTGTGTGTTAGCTTCGACCCGATAATTTTTCCTAACAAAAAGTTTATCCAGATAATGTATGCCTCATGTCGATATCATTATGGTTCCCTCTTCCCTAGTAGCTTTCCTTTCGAGGAGGCTTCATCGCAGGTGAGACGATGAGACCATGGAAATTTTACCATTTTGACACTCTGAGATAATGTATGCATATATGTTTTTGGCTCTAACCATGTTTTTGACAAAAATGTTTTTTTTCTTTTTTTTAATAGACCAAAAAACACACAAACAAAACAAACAGAGTGAATAACGAAATGTTGGTTAAGCATGTGAATAGTGTATTAAAATAGAGTTATTAACACATTTTTTACATTTGTTTTATTCATTAAATAATATTTTTGGGGTTAAAAATATTAAAATATAAATATTTTAGAAGAAATGAGTGAAAATATAATTTTTGAAATTTTTTGGGATCTTTTTATAATTTTTTTGCAAAACCTATAGAGAGTTGCCACATGGCCTACTACATAAGTAAAAGAGCTAATTGGACAAGTCACACAAACACCATGTTAGTCGAGACAATGAATCGTAGATCGTCGAGTATGAAGAGTGATGCAATGTGTGACACATGTCAACACAACGTTCATTTGGAGTTTACAGTGCTATCAAACCCCCTTACCACGTGTCATCACAATATTCGTTATTGCTATCCACTAGTGTGCCACACCATCTATTTTTGTGAATCATGTTACATTACGTGGCGATAACTCAGTGAGCGTTAACTCGGACCAGTCTCCCCTGCCACATGTCACTCTCTAATTCACCCAATGAATTATGTATGTCACATGTCACATTATCATTGGCTGGCGCTTTAGTTTTGCTTGTTTTGATATCAACCTTTGATCTGAAGATGATCTGACGATTCAGATTCCACCTTAGCTATATTTAACCCTCTAATCACCCCATAAACTCTAACAAGCAATCATTAACATAATTTGATCAATTTTTGGAGCTAAGAAGAGAGAAAATAAAGAAAAATTCAAAATGAGATACAATTTTGGTGGAAATTTAAGAGGAGATTAGTATTACAATTTAAGAGATTAATTATATTTCTTCTTTTACTCTTTTTTTATCAATTTTTATGTCTTTTTTTATGAAACAATATGAG
Organism: Hippophae gyantsensis; assembly: GCA_030763125.1. NCBI lineage: Eukaryota > Viridiplantae > Streptophyta > Magnoliopsida > Rosales > Elaeagnaceae > Hippophae > Hippophae gyantsensis. The sequence continues at coordinate 76,026,922 of CM061028.1, read as the reverse complement.
CTTTATGAACACAATTATGTGTAATTAATTTATTAATTTATGGATCTTATGAACTCAATTTTCACTATGAGATGATCTAATATTTTACCCAAATTATGATTTTAATTTAATTATATTATTTAATCTGATTCTTATGCTATTATTTGTTTGACCAACAATTTATCTATAGATGTAATTAAATATATTTGAGAAAATTATTTAATTGTTTGTCTTGATTAAATAACATGCATGATTTCTAGGTATAGATGTATGATTTTTATGTATGTGATCCATATTGATGAATTTAATGAGTAGTATGTAATTTAATTGATATGAGAGTGTGATTAAATTAATTATTATATGATACTTGAGAGATGAATACATGTTAAATAATTGATAATTATATTAGAGGGATTTTAGTGATTCACTTATTTAGAAAATTGAGAGATTAAGTATTTTTATATATTTTCTCATATATCTTCTTAGCTATCAAATCTGATTTAATTAATTATTGTTATTTATTTTTAGTTATTTTAATTTTGTTTCCTTAAAATATAAAAACACAAAAAATTGATTTTTATTTTTTTTAGTTTTAAAAATTAGTTTTTAATAAAATAATCTCTATGAAAATAATATTTTCTTATCATTATATTACTTGTTATGATACGTATACTTACGTATTCATTACACACACATTATGTGTATCGATCAATGATACATTAATTATTCAAGAAAGATCAATAGTCATCGAATCCTCTTCTTCGTCTTCATTATCTTCGTCAGAATAATCAACATCCTTTACATTTTCAAACTTATCAATATCATACTTTTGAAAACTTTGAAACATATTTCACTAACATAAACAAAAATAATTACTAATATTTAAAAATACTAACAAATTTAACTATTATAGTAAAATAAAAAAAAAACCAAATTATCAAATTGAGGCCAAAGTGAGTCTTGTGCACACATCAATGCCTCTATTGTGGATTACTTTAATTTACTATGATGTTTGAACATGAATTTACCACCTATGCTAAAGGACAAACTCGGATGCAATATCAAAGACAAGAATAACTAGTAGATCTCTAGTAATTTGTTACAATATGAGGTACTTAAGACCATTTTTCTTCCACCAAACAAGCATATCAAAGTTCTTTGTTCTAAGTGAGAACCTTTCCTCCAAGTATATGTCATGTTACATCTTCACTAATTCAGTATCATACTACTTGACACAAGTAAGTCATATTGCAATAAAGGATCAATGTAACTCATTGCAATAACCTTAAATATAGAAAACGATAAACTAGAAGGCTCTTGTGTTGTCTTACACCATTTTGTTGATATTGATTGATCCAATCAACACAAATTTTATGCACTTTATCTATATGATCTTACAACTATCAGCTCTATAGATTTGAGAAAAATAGAACTCAATTAGTTTTATTTTGTACCTCGAATCAAATATGGTTTCCATAGATACATCTACATGTAAGTCGTCTTAATACTTTCAAAACTTTGAGGTTATACTTAATGCCATAGTTCTAATTTTCTCATGTAGCGCGATGTAAGCCAATCACACAATGCCATTTTCACTTGACAAATCTTTGGAAAAAAAATTGTTATAAGATATTGTCTTAGAAAACTTTATGTGACTCTATGAAAAATTTCTAACTTTTTAACAATCTATTGTGCCAAGATACGATCATTATCAAGAGAGGCACATTTAAATAGAGGTTCACACTACTTAAAATGATGTCACATTTTATTGTATTTCATTACACTACTTTGAAAGATGATTGTAATGTATTGCAATATCTCCTAAACCCAATATGCTTCACCATACATAAAGGATACATACTCATGTAAGATTATCATTGTAGCCAATTCTCTTATAGCACCCTAATGATTAAAAGAGGAAATCACAATTGAAGTTTGTTTTCCTCTATTAAAAATTTTATTTACGTCTAATTTCCTTACTAAACACCTTTTATGATTTCTCAAATGTGAAGTGCCATTGTTTATCTTTCCATTCAATACCCTCTTACAAGTTTTAGAAATTGCTTTCATTTTTTCATCAATTCTTCTTCTATAAAATCATTCTAATGCTTATATCTTATCTTATTAAGACTTGTGGTCTTGCTCTTCCTCACAAGCACAAACAGAAGATATAGGTTCCTTAAATAAATTATCTATCATTACATAGTTCAAGTTTATTTAGAACACTATTCACTAAAATAAACATTATTGGTATTCATTTGGCAAAAAATATTAGGAAAATAAACATATAATTTTATTCATTATATAGCACTATGAAATAAAAATATTACGGAAATAAATAGTATTGGTATTGGTATGATATAGCATTATTTATCATATAGCACTATGAAATAAATAACATTGGTATAGGTATGATATAACACTATTCATCATATAGCATTATGAAATAAGCATTATAGGTATGAATAGAATTATTCATAGTATGATTAATCAAATAGTTATGATAAAAAAATATTATGATATAACTCTATTCATCGTATAGGTATGATTAAAAAATAAACAATAATGAATAAAATAAGGTGGCGTTTAGTTCACAGAATGGAATCAGAATCGGAATGAGAATGAGAATGGAATGAAATAAAAATGAAACAATGTTGCTTGGTTTGATTATTGAATCAAAGAAGAAATCACTATTACAATGTTTGGTTTGCCAATAAAATGAAATGAAAAAAACTATAAATTATCTTAATACCCTTATATTCAGTAAAGTTTAAATAATATCATTTAATTTTATTTTTTCGTTAGACAAAATACATTATTGAAATCATTATTTTTTTAAATAATTATTACTTAAAAAGAAAATATATTATTAAAATTATTATTTTTCTAAATAGGGATTAGGGTTTTGAGGTTTGGGATTTAGGGTTTAGGGATTTGAAATTCAGGGTTTAAGGTTTAGGGTTATATTTATGGGTTAAGGTTTAGGGTTAAAATTATTATTTTTCTAAATAAGGTTTAGGGTTTTAGGATTTGAGATTTAAGATTTAGGATTTAGGATTTAGGGTTTTAGGATTTAGGTTTTAGGGTTTAGGATTTTAGAATTTAGGATTTAGAGTTTAGGATTTTAGGATTTAGGGTTTATGGTTTAAGGTTTTGAGATTTAGGGTTGTGAGATTTTGGGTTTAGGGTTTAAGGATTTGGGATTTGAGTTTAGGATTTTGAGATTTAGGGTTTTGGGATTTAAGATTTAGGGTTTAGGGATTTGGGATTTGAGTTTAGGGTTATATTTGGGGTAGGGGTAATATTGGAATTTTTTTAGATGGAACGAAATTGATTTCTAAATGAAATCATGATTTCTAAAGGGATTTAGGAATCGATTTCATTTCTGATTCCTTTTTCAGTCCAACCAAACACACAAATGGAAGGAATCAAATCTGATTTCTTTTTATTCCCTTCAACCAAACACAACATAAAAGTTTGGGCAATTGAGTTTGAGTTTATCATTCCCTGGTTTCTTGCATAATGGTTTTTTCATACCAATAATGTAAGTATGAGGTTATAATTCCCTTCTTGAGATATGGTTTTGTAAGTTTCATCGACTAGTTAGTGAGTAACTAGTTCTTTGGACTTTGAAGCAACTAAAAACATTCTTATAAACATGGCATCAAATTAAAGAAATAAATTAGGATAGCGAATAAACCAAACCAAACTATAAAAATGCTTAGGAATGAAAAAAAATTAAAGAAAGAAAACAAAATAAGGGATAAAATGCAATATGAATACCAAATAAACCAGGGTAGCAAGGGAGGCAGGCAACAAATGAAGAAGTGGCGATGATAATGGCTGAGTAGTTGGCAATTGGTTATGACTTGTGACAAAAATGGCTGAGTAGCCGACGGTGGTAACAATATTTATAAAATTAATAAAAACAATAATATATATAAAATGGGTATGTGACTGATGGGTTTTTGCCTATAATGAGCATATTTCATTCAAAAATTTAAAAATAAACTCTTTGTTAATTTAGTTTAAAAAAAAATTCTTTAAAACCTCTCAATCAAGTAACGGGTCATTTTTTTTCTTCTCTCTTCTCTTTCAATTCCTCGTCCAGTTTTTTTTCTCTCCTTATTTTCAAAAACAAGACAAAAAATATATTTTAACTACTCTTTACAACTTTAAAGTGCCGAATACGAAAATTATAATTTTTTAATAAATAAAATTTTGAGTGAATAAAAAATAATAAAAATAATTTATATTTATAAAATACAAAAATATATTTAATAATAAATATATAATTTGTTATAACAAATAATTTATCAAAATTTTATTATAAATTAACTTAAAATAATAATAATAAATTATAAAATAATTACAAAATTAATAATAATTATTATTATAAAATTTGGGCTAATAATTATAATAATATTATATTATATAATATTTTCACACAAATTGTACGATATAATGTTCTATGTTTGTATTGTATATTGTAAAAAGTTGGATAGAAAGGTTTCACAATTCTTTTTAATAATTTAATTATTTTTATGAATATTATTTTTATATCATAATTATAATTAATATTATAATTATTTATTAAATATAATTATAATTATATTTAATAATAATAATATATTATTATATTATTTATGAATTATCAAAATGTTTAGCGTATCATTTTAAATATAAGTATAAATTTATATTTATTTTATTATAAAATAAATTATTTTTTATTTTTTAAAATAAAATTTTAATATATGATATAATAAAAAAGATTTATGTATTTAAAATTAATTATAAATTTATAAGATATTGATGTTTTTTTATATTTATAATAATTATGTTTTATAAAATAGAGTTAATATATCTTTTTTTAAATAAAATTGATTAAAAATTTTGCTTTCAAGTTTATGGTAAGATTTTGCCTATTTTTAAACCAATTCACAATTAAACCCATTTTTAAACTATCATGTGAAAAATGATTATTATAGACAAAATTTTATGACCGGTGCCTTTTATATCTTTATTTTAAATTTTTATATTTGAATAACACAATACAAATTTAATAATTTAAATATATTTAAATTTAAAAAAAATATAATATTATTTTTATAAAAATAAGTAATACCTTAAAAGTAAGTAATATTATCTTTTATGTTTTATTTATGTCCTTGATCCATCTTATTTTTTAATAATATAATATTTATAATATTATAGAAAAATTATATGTGTAAAATGGGTCTATGCCTAATGTCCCCTCTTGATATTTATTTTTCAATTTTTATCATTAAAGAAGGCACTACAAATTCAATAATTTAAAATATTTATATTTAAATAAAATACACTTAACATTTTCTTGATAAGCAATATGTATTAATTTAAAAATAAGTAATATTATTTTCTACTGTTAATATGGTGCCCCTTTTCACTCTCTCACAATGTAAATTTTATGCATAATATTTATAAAATTAAAAAAAACATTATATGTATAAAATGGATCTATGTATAGTGTTTCATCTGAATCTTTATTTTTAAGTTTTTATCATTGAATAACACATTATAAATTCAAAAATTTGATTATATTTATATGTAAATAAGATCCACACAATATTTTTTTGATAAAAAATTATTAATAACTTAAAATTAAATAATATTATATTTTAATATTTATATAGTGACTTTCATAAATTAAAATCCTAAATTCATCATTGATCATAGTTATTTATATTATATATCTGTAATAAAATTTGTGCATATTTTCATATATAAAAGACCCATTTCATCTTTATAAATATAATAAATTAATTATTTAGTGAAAACAAAAAATATGGTACATAAACACTTTTAATAAATATTTTATTTTTTCTTATATATTTTATTAAATTAAATTCATTAAATCTTTGAAAAACTGTTTAATATTTAAATTAGTGGAGATTATAAAAATTTAACTTTATTTTAATGTAAATAAGTTCCATTTCATAATCTCATTTTAGAAAATTTCATAATTTAAATTAAGTTTTTTTTAACTATATAATTTTTAAAAATGAATATTTTATAATATTTGTAGAATAAATTTTATCCACCATCTTAAATTTTTTCAATTGTAAGAGATTTTTTTCATAATTGATAAAAATATAAACTAATATTTATACTTAAAATGTTTTATTAAATAAAATAATATGAATATAAATTAGCATCCATAAATATTTGTATTGGTTTTATTCATGATTTAATATTTTATTTTTATTTATTAAATATAATGATTTACATTTTAAAATTTCAATAAAAATAATAAACATAATATATAAAAGAGCTATGTAAAGAGTCTTGCCTGGAACCTTATATACCTAATATGTATGCTTGACTGGTAAGGGTTTTCATCAGTAAACCGATCATTATAAACAATAAAGCATACTTTTAATTGTATTGTATAAAGTTCCTACAAATAAAAGTTTTATTTTCAATGAACTTTGTATACATTTTTTTACTTATAATACAAAAATTATATTTTTTTAAAAGGAATTAATAATAAAATAAGATGAATAAGTGAATCTTGATAAATCTATTCAATTTATATATCTGATTGTTATATTATTTTATCTAATAATAAATATGTGACTGTATTTTACTTAATTTTAAAAGATATTAATTTATTTTAAATTTTAAGCATGTGTATTATTTATTTAAGATAATTAGTTATATATTTATCATTAACGTTAATTGTGAGAGTTATAACATGTTATTTACATATAACTTGATTCTCTCCTCATTTATATTAGAAAAAAGAAAAATCTTATTATAAAAGTTGACCAAGTCAATGAGAGTTTCAAACATCTCTCTCATCCTCAAACAAAACAGTTTGTTTCATTAATTTTCTCAATATTTCTCAAACCAACCTATTCTTAGAATTATCATTCTAACATGTGACACATTTTTCTCCCAAATCTAATTTACACAAAACAGACCAAACCATAAACCTCCTCAAAGAAAACCACACAATTTACCCGAATAGTAGCCCTTTTCTTTCATTTATGGCTGTTGTTCATCTCCCCTTCCCATCTTCCTTCTCCTTTCTCTATTTCCCATTTAATATTTGTTAAATTTCTTTTAGTCCCACATCTACGAGAAGTTCGATAATAATATTGCTTATAAAATTGGACAACTCTTAACTTAATAAGATCTTATTGGATTGAGTTAGACTCGAGTTTTTAACATAGTATCAAAACTAAGCCTAACTTGATCGGTGACTTGGGCTTTGTGTTTAACAGTCTTACCGTAGCTTTGTGAGATCACTTATGTCCGTGTGGAGAAAGGCTGTTAAGTTTTCTTCAGTCTCATATCGATCAAAATTCGGCAACAATTCTGCTTATAAGTTTGAAAAACCTTTAACTCAATGATATCTTATTAGGTTGAATTAAATCTGAATTCTCAACCATGTTTCTCCTTATCCGAAGTCGAGGCTCTTCTTAAACTCAAGAAGTCTTTTACAAATAGTAACATTCCCTTAACTTCTTGGGTTTCAAATCAATCTCCATGTCAATCTCAATGGATTGGTATCATTTGTTCTAAAGATACAATCAATGGTCTTCTTCTTACCAAAATGGCATTCTCGAGGCTTCTTATTATTTAGGTATTTTTCTCTAGTTTCTAATTTATTATTTGGGTGTTTTAGTGAAATTAGAACTATAGATGATTAGTTCTTACTTCTGTTTACAGACACAACCAATAAATATATGTTCCTACAAGTTTTAAGCAGCTAGCGATGCTTGTTGATGAAATCTGACATACGGTTTGTTAAGTCTCACATCGGTCAAGAGTTATACAGCAGTACTGTTTATAAGTTTGAACAACCCTCTAACTCACAAGTTGATTTTTTGAGTTTTTAAGATGATATCAAAGTTAGGCTCTTGGTTTCTTCACCCCGCATCGGTGTTCAAGTGCCTGGTGACGCACTCAGGGCTAAGGCCCGCTCACCCCGTGTCGACCAAGACTCATCCCAGTCGATGTGAAGGGGGATGTTAAGTCCCACATCGATCAAGAGTTAGGCAGCAAACAATATTGCTTATAAGTCTGAGCAACCTTTCTAACTTACAAACTGGTTTTTCTTTTGGATTCAGAATTAGACCAGAGTTTCTAAAACCGTTGACTATGAATCTTCTGATATTGATTGGTATGTGAAGCACTTTTTTCTTGGAGGAATAGTCTCAACATCTGAAATATACATGTTTCTGATAGTTCTCATGGTATTATATTATTGTTTTGTCTGTCCGTGAACTTGGATTTTATTATACATTTGCTAGTGCTTTTGCCTTTGTTGCATTTTCCTGTTGTCTCTCTCCTCCCCATATTAGCATAATATTAAACTTTGTGCTGTGTTCTGAAAGTTAAATTCATGTATGGAACTCATAATAGAGATTGTTTATTCAACAGACTTCCGCAATACATGGGTCTTTTTGGATGATCGTTTTAAGGATGGCTTTGATTTGAAGAAAACCATTCAAGAGGTAACTTATTTGTATTCTGAAATTTAACCCTTTGGAAGTTACATTTTGTTATATAGCTCCTTAGTGAGCAAATTAGAAAAGTCCCACATTGGTTAGGAATAAAGATGGGTGTTGGATTTGGGGCTATAAATAAAGTCTTTCTTCACCATTTGTAAACATCCCAAAATTTGTAAATCTTCCTCTCTTTTGTAAGGGTAATTAATTAGCTCAATTTTGCCCAATTAGTTGTAATTTTGGAGTTCATCCATTTGGAAATAGTGGAAGTGGTCAACGACGTCCGAGGACCTAGGTAACATTTGTACCGAACCTCGTTAAATTTATGGTGTTATTATTTTTCTGCTTTAATATTTCTGTTTCAATATCTCTTTTAGTTTATTTTAGCATTATATTTCTAATAGCATTATTTTGTATATAGTTTTTCTATTCATTTAAATCATAAGTGAATAGTTACTACTTAGAATAAAATATACCCAATTTTCCCAACAATTGGTATCGAGAGATTTTCTACCTAGGCATTTGTTTGTATTCCGTTTGTTTGCTATTGGAATAATAGTTGCTAGTTGTTATAATTTGAAGAAATGGCGGAAGAAAATTTCTTTTAAACAAAGGCCGTCATCCACGTCAAGCTAGGTCTAGACATCGCTATTGAAGAAGAGAAACCAGATGGAGCAGATGAAATAGAGTGGAAAAATATCAACCGATTGGCAAGTGGTACAATCCGTTCGTGTCTCTCAAGAGAACAAAAGTATACGTTCACGGCGAGACATCCGCAAGTAAGTCATAAGGCCGGAGAACAAGTTCATGAAGAAGAGTGGACATAATCGACTCTATTTGAAGAAGAAGTTGTTCGGCTTGAATACCTTCCAGGTACTACAATAAATCCACTCACATTACTCGCTTTTAATCAATTAGTAGCGATTTGTTAAATATGGATGAAACTTTTAAAGATGAAGATTTAGCTCGATGTTGTTAGCTTTCCTTCCCGAATGAGTTTGATCATCTTATTACGAGCTTACTCATTGGGAAGGATAAAGTATCTTTTGAGGAAGTTTGTACCGCTTTGTATAGTTATGAAATTAGAAAAAGATAAAAGAGAAAGCAGGAATGAAGCAAAGCAGAGGCATTGACTGTAAGAGACGTCCGCAAACACAATGTAGCGAGAGGTAGATCTCTATCAAAAGGAAGACTTGGTAAAGATGAATGTGCCTTTTTCATGAGAAAGGCCATTGGAAGAAAAATTGTCCGAAGTCGCAAAAGAAAGGAAAAGTCAGTAACTCACGATGCACGTAGAATCGAAAGCAATTCAAATTCAGTATTTTGCATTGGTTGGTTCGTCAACAAAGATCTCATCCCGGTGATTGGTTTTTTGATTCTCGCATGTACTTTCCATATGTCTCCTAATAAGGAGTGGTTCTTTAACTTTGAAGAACTAGACGGTGGAGTTGTTTTCACGGGTAACGATTATCCATGCAAAGTTTTGGGAATCGGTACAATTCGTTTGAAGAATCAAGATGGCTCAACTAGTGGTCTCGGCAGATGTTCATTATGTTCCGATATAAGAAGAATCTCATTGTCATGGAGTCTTAGAATCAAAAGGCTTCACTATAACCATACAAAATGGGCATCAAGGTTTACTGAGCACTCATGGCGACAAAAGGTGTTCCTAAGAATAACTTGTACTACTACCTCGTAGTACGGTTATCGGACGACGCTAGCCTTTCAGAGGAAGAAAGAGATTTAGAAACTACCAAGATGTGGCATATGTGTTTGGGACACGCCGGGTGAAAAAGCTTTGCGTATTCTAGTAGCAAGGTTTGTTAAAAGGCGTGCGAGAACCAACAAGTTAGAAATTTATGAAGCATTGTGTATTGGGAAAGCGTAAAAGAGTAAGCCTTTGACACCAAGCCCATAATACAAAGAAAGCATTTTGGATTACATCCATACCGATGTATGGGGGGCCAACAAGAACTCCATCCATGAGTGGCAAACATTATTATGTCACTTTCGTTGATGATTTTTCCGGTAAGAGTTCGTGGGTGTATCTCACAAGAAGGATGAAGTTGTCGGGAATTTTTCTCAAATGGAAGAAGATGATCGAGACTCAGACCGGTAAAAGATCAAGCGCCCGAGGTCCGATAATGGTACCGAGTACACAAACGATCCATTTATGAAAGTTTACGAAGAAGGATAGTGCGACATTTCACTATTCGAAAACACTACAACAAAACGGAGTCAAGTAACGTATGAACCTGACTTCGCCGAGAAGGTTCGATGTACGTTGTCAAATGTCAGGTTTAGGCAAGATTGGCCGAGGCCGTGACGTATGCATGTCATCTCACAACCGCTTACCATCACCGCTAAGGCAAAATGCCTACGAGGTACGGTCCGGAAACCTGCTAGAGATTACGATTTCTTACATGTGTTTGGTTCAATTGCATACTACCATGTAATAGAATCAAAGTTGGACCCAAGAGCCAAGAAAGCTATTTTTTTGGGGATCCCTTCTGGTTCTAAGGGATATCGACTATGGTGCCTTGAAACAAAAAAGATAATCTTTAGCAGAGATGTTACTTTTGATGAATCATTGTTGCAAAAGGTAACTAAGAAGATTGATGACACTTAAGAGAAGTGAGCAAACTCCAAAACAAGTGGAGTTTGAAAGCAAAATTGTTAATCCGCTTAGCGAAGATAAGACGTGTTGATCCTCCATCGACGTAAGATGAATCGTATGAAGAGGTTTTAACCCAAGAACCTCCACAAAGAACAAGAAGAAATCGTAGATGATAAAGCCACGACGATAAAATGTCAAGGTACCTGCCGATACAAGGATTTTGAAGACTCTACTGCTCGCTTTAAGAATACGTTGAAGGGTACGTGTGCACTTTCAACTTGTGTAATGATGATATTCCTTCCATATATAAAGAAGCAATCGAAGCCCTGGTTGAAAGATGGAAGGAAGCTGTGATGAAGAACTTATGTCTCTTCGTAAGAATAAAACATGGAAGTTGACACAACTACCTAAGGGCAAGAAGGCAATTGGATGTAAATGGGTGTATGCAAAGAAAGATGGATTTCCTAACAAAGATGGTATTCGCTACAAGGCAAGGTTGGTAGTTAAGCAGCTACGCCGTATGAGGGAATCGATTATAATGAGGTATTTTCTCCGCTTGTAAAACATTCATCCATTAGAATTTTGTTTGCATTGGTAGACAATTTGATTTGAAACTAGTTCAACTTGATGTGAAAACCGCGTTTCACACTACGGTGACTTAGAAGAGGAAATCTATATGTCTCAAACGTATGGCGGTTTAATGTCATTGCAAAGAGAATTGGGTTTGTAAGTCGAACAAATCATTGTATGGATTGCAAATTCCAAGTAGTGGTACAAACGATTTGATCACATGTTGCAAACAAAAGTACAATTGCCGTAACACATGATCATTATGTATATTTTCGCAAGCTACAAAACGAAGTCTTTCATTTACCTCTATCAGACGTCGATGATATGTTGATCGCGATCAAGCAGCCAAGCAGAATTGAGAAGTCAAGGCTCAACTAAGTCGTGAGTTCGAAATGAAAGATTTGGGAGAAGCTGAAGATTCTCAGATGGAGATAAGCGAGAGATAGAAGAAGGGAAGCTTAGTTTGACCCAGCAGTCAATATTTGAAGAGGGTACTACAACGCTTTGGTATGAATGAACACGTATTAAAACCTGGTAAGTACTGCCAGCTAGTTCCTCAATTCAAGCTTGTTCAATTATCTCCTAAAAATAATGCAAAACGAGAATATATGGCAAAGGTACCATATGCGAAATGCTGTAGAAATAATGTATGCGAATGGCGTGTACAAGACCTCGACATTTCACACGCGGTTGGTGCCAGAAGGCATGCATGATCCTGGTAAAGGACATCAATTGTTGGTCAGAAATGGATTCTACTCGTATATTATAAATACTATAGATGTTGGTTTAGTATTTCAAATAGATAATATTGTTGTCAATGTGCGGCACGGATATTGTGATTCCGACATGCAGAGATTTAGATAAACGTCGATCAACTATCGTTATGTGTTTACTCTGCCAGAGCACCATACTGAAGTCTACCTTAGTCCACGCTTGCTTTGTCTACTACAGTAGGCAGTAGTATATGGCATTTAATAGAGGTCATGAAGCTATTTGGTTACGTAGGTTTGCTTCAAGACTGGGAGTTGGTCAAAAACATATTAAGGTGTTTTGTGATAGTCAAAGTGCTATTCATTTAGCAAAGAACCAAGTTCTACCACGCACGTACAAAGCACACGGGACGTCATATCATTTCAGGCAGAGATTATCGTTAAGGTGGAGTACTAGTTCAAGATTAGTACGACAGAGAATCCTCGCAGAGATGATTTACCAAGGTGGTAATGAATCAAGTTCAAACATTGTCTAGACTTGATTAACATCCCGCATCTAGTAATTGAAGAAATCATTTAATATTACTAAGTCGTAGGTGGAGATTTGTTATATAGCTCCTTAGCAAATTAGAAAAGTCCCACATTGGTTAGGAATAAAGATAGGTGTTGGATTGGGTTGTAAACATCCCAAAATTTGTAAATTTTTCTCTTTTGTAAAATTGATTAGCTCAATTTGCCCAATTAGTTGTAATTTGGAGTTCATCCATTTGTAGATAGTTATAAGTATACATTTATAACTCGTTAAATTTCTAAATATATTTTTTATGTTTATAATAATTATGTTTTGTAAAATAGTATGATATATATATATATATATATTATTTTTAAATAATATTGATTAAAATATATATTTTTAAATTTAAAGTTAAAAGGTGACTTTTTTTTTAAACTAAAAATAATATTAATGCTTTTTCAAATTATTATAAAAAATATGCACAAATCCCCGTGCCGTAATGGGGTAATTCTTTACAGAGATTTGTTCAAAGAGTTTTTCCGGGATGAAATAATTTGCATCGCTCCGAATGGCATTTCGGTACTTCTCACTTAGTCTACATTAAAATATTCGATTTAACAAGGAAGCTTGGAATTGGTGGAGGTACTGCTAAAATTGTTGGTAGACATTTGGATGGTTCTGTCTGATATCTTTCAACCCAACAGTGTTCGTTTTAGTGCACGTGTATTCTTAAAATATAAAATTTTAGTTGTAATATTTATAAAAATAAAAATAAATATATAAAATAATTTTTTTAATTTTTAATACTTAATATCTAATAAAAACTTAATAATTTAACATAATTTGTTAAAATAAATTATATATAATATTTTTTAATTAAAAAATAATAATAAATAAAAATAATTAATATTATTTTTTATCGTATATACGTGATATTTTTGGATATAAATAATAAATTTGTGACTTGCCTGACGTGTAAATAACAGCTCAATATTATCATAGGTGGTTATAGATTATGGAAAAAGATAAAAATTGAAAATTTGATTATTTATGATGTGTGTTTTTATCTATTAATACACCAAATTCTCACTAATTTATTAGGATTCATAAATTAATTGCGGTAGCATATGAGTTACTTCAATGAGACCACCCCTATGATTGATCTGCATAGTCCATGGCAAGGCAACATTTATGGATGGGCATGATAATATAATTACAAATTTTTTTGGTAATAAATAATACAATTACATTTGGCAGCTTGAGTAGTGTTCTCCACGGAGCAAAGTATAAATTTGCTCTTTATAACTTCTTTTTTTAATAAAAAAATTATTATTCTTCTTCAAATTCTGAGTTAAATTATCATGTTCTACTCTTGATACGTGACATGCACAAAATGCTAACACGTGATTCGAACAATTTAAACAACGTTGTACTCGTTATCATATGCTCAAGGTATTTATTTGACCAATTTGAGTAATATCTGAGAACTACGGGCTTCCACATTGTAAATTAATGGTATATGCTCCTTTTTGCAATCAACTCCATAAACATGTAATTCCCCATTTCAGATATCTGCACAAAGATTATGTATCAGAAGATCAAGAAAAATTGAAAGGAAACTTTTCTTTTTTTATTATCACTTTTTTTCTTCTCTTTTTCTCAAAACATGTCGAAAATTTGAGAAAAATACTTTAAAGTAACATTATATCACTCAATATCATTTATGGGTCATAAAGTTATAATTATTTAAATTTTAAAGAAATAAAACCCATGATTATAAACCCATTTACTTAAATTATTTTGATACCATCATTTTGCTACTTAAATAATATCATATAGAATTACTCCTAAGTTTGGATTATTCAGCTAATTACCGTGTAATTTTCGGAAGTGTCAGGAAGTAGAGTCATTTCATATCTCTAGAACAATATCTGCAATCGGAATTTTTTTTATAGAATTGCCAAAATCTTAATTCAAAATGAAATTAATGAAAGATAGCTTAGTGACTCAATGTTATAGAAGCTTGCGTACATTCAGGATCAGTCTTGACCCATTTACTTCCAACATATGTCTTCTCAAATGCTTCTTCATCCTCCTCATTGAACTTGGGCATATGTCTCTTCTCCAAATACTTCTTCCCAGGTGATGATGGTGTCCAACTTTGAGGATACATTTTCTTGTGAAGTAATGCTTTCAATATCTATCAAGCAAACAAAAACATTAATTACACTGAAAATCAAACTTAATGTATGATGCAATGTTGTGTCCATTAGAGAATAAACGGTAGAGTCCCACATTGAATGTGGATGACGCAAGTGAGCTTTATAAGTAGTATGGCTTATAATTTAGGTTTTCTAAGTTTCCAAAACAATAAAAAAGTTTGTAAAAATAGAGCTGAGCTTTAACTTGATTTTTAACTTGAAAATGAAATTGTTCATTTTGAAAACACGAGATCAAAAACTGAAACTTAAAAACAGAATTGGTTACCAAATAAATCCGAAATTATTTACCTTCTTGGATCTTGATTCTGGAATTGGATGTCTTAGACTGGGGACAGGTAGTTCAAATCCATTTCTGCAAACAAGTAATTTCTTGAGAAGAAAAGAAAAAGATTTCTTTCCAATTCCATCGTTCTTATTCTGATCCAGACAAACATCTTTTCCTCTACTAAGGATAACACCAGTAGTCCTAAGCTGAAAACCAGCACTTTTATCATTAACCTCGTCAGAATTCTGATTTCTTTCACCTGTTTTGAAGCTTGACTGTCCACTAAGAAACTTTTCCAATTCAAGATAATTAGGGGATTGTTCTAATTCAGCATCTGTAGTTAATTCATCATCAGCATGTTTATCCAATAATGAATTCAACTCTTTCTGAAGAGTTTCTACTTTCTCTGATGTTAGATCTTCTGCATTATTATCTTCTTTCAAGTTTTCGTTTCCTAGTGTCCCAATTGCAAGCAAACAGTTAGGCCAGTCATTGAATTCTTCTTTGCTTCGTCCAGCTGGCATTGTATTCTCTGTCGGAAATAATATAATTTAATATTGTGGTCAAATGTGAATTAGTATACATTTATCAATTCTCTTCGGTGTTGACTTTAGTACTATTACAAAATATTTAAATTTTTTAATAATTTAAATTATTTCAAATTTGATAATATATTAAAAATTGTTGAAAAATTAATTCTTTCTAAAACAAAAACTTAAGTTATTAAGTTAAAGGTAAAATTTACATTTATAATTAATCACGACTTTCTTCGAAATCTAAATTTGAGAGTACAATGAGCAAACTTTGTTTTCTTGTACAAAAACATAATAAACTTTGTTGCTTTGTTTTGATGGAGTCAACAAGTGAACCTGTATGGTTTTGGACATTAGGGAGGTAGCAACTAATTTAAATCTAGAGGTGTACAAAGAATATTAGAATTTTATGAGTTCTAAATTTTTTTATGGTTAATTTGGTTTTAAATTTTCATGTGTTAAATCAAAATCAAACCAACCCATATATATTAAATTAATTTTATTTTTTATTTTATTTTTATTTTTTTTAATATAAAAATTTAAAATCTAATATATAATCTTAATTATCTATAATCCTAACTATTTTTTTAATTATACTTGTGTAGGGTATAGATAGAAATATTCAAACCAATATATGTTCATAAGTTATATTAAAATTTTATAACTATCTAACTTATGTATTAATAATTATGATATTAAATATAATGTAGTTATAAAATTTAAAATTTATATAATCAAATTTATTTTTAGGAGGAAAAATGTATCATTATAACCTACAAAGAAAAATAAAAATTTCAAAAACTAATCCAAACCAACCCAATTTTTTTGATTCAATTTAGATTGGTTTTATATTTTTAATAAGTTTAGTTCGATTTTTATTTTTAAAAAATCAATTAAATTAAATTGGTTCAAATTTTAGTTCAAAATAATCAACTTTACGCACTCCTTTTTTATATCCATGATCTTACTATTTGCCTGAACATCGCACGTTAGAAAAAAATTTGTAATTTTTTAATGGTTTAATTATAAAGTTTATTGATAGTTAATATCATAAAAATATTAAATTATAATTAATATTAAAAAATATATTTTATGTATTTTTATTATAATAAAAAAAATTATAATATTAATAATTCTTACAGGTTTCTTCAAACAAAAAAAAAAGGTTCAAAAAATATGTCATACTCATTGTGATTGTTTCAAACTTTTTCAAAGAGGTATTAAAAAAAATTGAAAAAATTTAGAAGAAAATATTATAATAAAATAACAATAGGGGGTTGTTTGCTTCACCGTTAAAATAATGATGTTAAATTTAATAGTGTGAAAGTTATAAGAATTATAAATTATTCAATTATTTAATTAATTTTATTTTTAATTTTAGTAAAAAATATATGTTTATATTCCCATAGATTATAAGTTTTCTAATTTAATTTAATGGACTAATATATCTATAATATTTATAAAATTTATTATAGTATTATTTTTAATTAATGTGTGACATAATTCTTCTAACTTTCTAAAAAAATATAGATCTTTATCTTTGTATTTTTAACCTATTTTATTTATATTAATTATTATTTTTTACTATTTGTAATATCTTTTTTTTTAGAAGATCTATAAAGTTATTGACCTAGTTGATTTGATTGAGGTTGTGATAATATATAAAAGGTACAAAAATTATAGGTCTTTGTATCCTAAAAAGTTAACTAAATAGATGAAAACACACACAATTTTTATAAATTTTATCATATTATTGTCTTTAATCATCAACGTAAGACATTACTTCTAACCAAAGATCTTCTTTTGGTATTTAATAAGTTAAATTATATTATTGTTCTCCAAATTTTGACTAAATCTACTTATGAGTTCATGAACTTTTAAAATATATTATTTAGTCTTCAAAATTTTAAAATTTCACGTATAATATTTTAAATTTTTGAATTATATGATTTATTTGTCAAAATGTTAAAACTTCACAAACATGTCATAATATGTATGTTAATTGTCAAGCTAAAATCGAATATGTGAAGCTTTAAAATTTGAAGAACTAAATTATATGATTCAAAAATTTATAGATTTATCTATGAAGTTTTAAAAGTTTAATAACTAAATCAAACTTTAAATCATACAATTTAAAATTTTATAGATTTTATTTGTGAAGTTTTAAAATTTTAATAATTAAATCATACTTTAAAAATTTAAAGATCTATGTGTGAAGATGTTTAAATTTTGAGGACTAATCTCTTTGATTTTTATATGGCCCAGTTATTCATATGGTTTTAATTTTAACCTTTATGAGAAAAAAATATTTGTAATGCAATTTTAACCATGTAAAAAAATATGTTTTTTTATATTTTGAAGGAAAATATATATGCATTGTATAGAATGCAGTTCAAAATAAAATTATATCTATAAAGAGCTATACAAATAAACCTAAGGTTAATTAAGGCTATTTAGATGTGTAAATTGAGATTGAATCTTAACGAGAATCACGTTATAATCCATTAATTTTTATAACTTATCTCATCTTTTTTAACTTAATTTTTCATTAGAGGAGATGATAATAGTTGGAATATCTCATTTGTTATAAATGAACTTAAATGAGACAAGTAAAAATATAAAAATAATGAACAATATGATATATTATTATTATTCATAATGTAAGTTTAATAAGAAAATGATAGAACGATACTACTATAAAAGGATGTATTTAAGTCGATATGTAAAGTCGGTTTTTGAAAAAAAAACAGACTTATAATGAATTTAAAGTCGGTTCTACGTATCAACCGATGCTACACACGTGGATAAATTCTTTTTTCTTCTTTCTTCCCCAGACATAAACTATTCCAAACGCTGCATAACTCTCAAAAACCCAAACTCCTCCACTCTTTCTCATTTTCCGGCCACCTACGACCACTAATTCCAACACCGATTATTGAATTTTCTTTATTTCTAACTAATCTTTTAGATCCCCTATTTTGTTGAACAAAATACTCAAATTTTTTATACTCATTTCTCACTTATAAAACACTATTTTTCTTTATTTCTTTCATTTTGTCACTTCATTTACTCTTGTAAGTATTTCTATTAATTATAAGCACTTATTATTCATATTTTTTCTGTTATTATGTGTTATTATTTATGTGTATAATTTTTTTGTATTATATATGTAGGTTTGTATTATAACATTAGGAGAAGAATATGATGATCTTGAATAACATAGAACATCATCATGATAATTTTTTTGCTATTAATTAATATTTTATTTTTCAATTATTTGTATTATTTAAACTATTTGTTAAACAAATTTTTTTCCTGCTATTATTTAGTGATCAAATACAGGTTTTAATTTGAGTATAATATAAAATGAGTAAATTTTGTAAAAAAAAAATTAAAAATTTAAATTCGGTCCACGGGTTGAACCGACTTTAAATTTTAAGTCATTTCATTCTGAATCAACTTTAATATCCCTTTTTGTAGTAGTGTATTGTGTTTAAAGTTAGCACATTAAAATTACAATTTAAATGAGATGTGATGAGATAAGATGATATTATATCATGAGTTTATTAAAGATACTAAATAATGCTTCTCATTTTTCATCTCTAAGGCTTTTTAATATTACATAAACTAAACTTTAAAGAGATATTTTTTTCGGAGAAAAATGCATCTATGATTCGTTACTTATGTCAATTAGAGTAATTTAATCACTATATTATTATTTTTAACAATTTAATCATTTTATTATGAAAAGTAACATTATGAAGACAAATTATAAAATTTCAAACTTTTTTATTTTTTTTTTTATTTTTTTTATCAATTTGTAATCATTATTATTTATAATTAAATATAATATATTAAAGTAATATATCGATAACAGTTAAAAAAATATATGATAAAATAAAAAAAATTAATAATTTATTATCATGTTACCGTATTCTTAAAATAAAATAATTAAATAATTATAAAAAAATAATAAATAAATTAAAATATGTAACTAAAAACTTATCTTCCATTTTCTCCTTTACATAAAAAAAATGATAATTGCATAAATTCTAGAAGACACAATGGTTGGTGAAGACTAGGGGTGTTTACGTTCTAATTTGGTCTGATTTTGAATCATACTATTTAGTTATTAAAAATATTATAACCGAACGGTTTGATTCGGTTAATAATACATGAATATGATATACTTAATGATAATCTTTAATTAAAATATGAGAAATTTAATCAACGGTTCGTGAAAAGTGAAATGAAAATTTTAATATATTATTAAAATTAGTCTGATTCGATCAGATCGTTTTAAAAATAATATAATCAGATTGAATTATTTAAAAAATAATTTTAATTAATATAAGTCGGACTATATTGTGTAATTTATAAATTATTTATAAATGTTCTATCCGGTTGGATTTTAGTTGTTTAATTTAATTTACTTTGATTTTTGGGTTTGAATTTTGTACTCCTCTTTTGTGAATACCGATTGAGTAAGGTATGCAATAATTAAAATCCTGAGGAGCACTTACTATCAACTAATTTGGAGTTTGGTTTTTCGCTGACACCTTTGCCATTAAGCTTGTTTTGTATCCAATCAAATATCTGCAAACAAAACAATAGTCTTAATTCTTTTTTTTCTTTTTAGCAATGATACTTGGTGTAATGTAATTTAAAACTAGTGAGAGATAAATTGTACTGTCATGTTAGTGAAATATTACTGAATTAAATAAGTGATGTAAAAATTACTTCTGATGTTATTTTATTTTTATAAGTTAAACGTAGTTATCATTTTATTTTAAACTATTAAGTTATTTTATTGTTATATTTATGAATATTTTAATCATTTTATGTTAATTTTGATGATTTTAATTGTTTTATTTTCTTATTTTATAATTTTTTGAGACATTTTTTCCTTTAAATATATACTAGACATGCAAGGTTCAATTAGAATGAATTAAGTTTTTTTATTGAAAAATATCCAAGAAAATAAAAAATGTCAAGAAATTAACAAAATGTCTAAAAATATAATAATAAAGTAATTAAAATATATAAATTTTTAAAAAAATAACTAACAAGTCAAATTTATAAAAATGTAGTAACAAAACGTTATGTTATCCTAAACTAATTTTATTTATAAAGAAAATAAAATTTTTATTAAGTTTATAAATAAAATAAAAATACTTTTTGCATCAAGACTTTTCAGTAAAACGTTGAGATAGAAAGAGCAATTTCTTTGTTTCCTTATTTCTTTGTTTCTTTACCTTCATTGCTGGGACAGTAGTGGCCATCCTTGTTGAAATAAAGCTAGCTAGCTAGCTCTTCCTCACTTGCTCAGTAGACTCATATATGACTATCTAGGATGAGCTCTAACAAATCATATCTTTACTTACACAGATCCCATAAGCTAGATAAAGCAGCATTGTTCCTAACTTCTTAAATAGAGTAGTAGAATGCGAAATTATATTGCTAAGTTGGCGATATCGAATAGTTCGAGTTCCTAAAACAATGACTTTTCCATGAAAACAGTCGTTTTCATATCCTCTCACTTTGATCACTTTAATTTAGTTAAAATATCACTTTAATCCTTGTTAGTCTATTCCTTACGTAAAAAAATTGCATTTTAGTTAAAAAATATATATATACTTACACATAAAATAACAAAGTTCAAAAATCATAACATTGAATAAAATTCAATTAAAAAAAGTTTAATATTTAACTAATTTAAATAATATTAAATAAAGATATAAATTTTTTTAATAATAAAAATATATGATCTGAATTATCTTTGTAATTATAATTTATAAGAAGTGATATTTTTTAAAAGATTAAAATGCATCTTATAGATCAAAGATCAATATTAAAATGTACATTTTTACAAAAATATGAAACTAAATAACTATAGAATTAAAATACTCATGTATGGTATCTATGTATGGTATCTTACCAGTAGAGGTGAGCAAATTGTTGGGAAATAACGCAAATTCTCGATAAGCCAAATTTATGAGAAAACAAGAATAGAAAATAACACACAAATTTGATAACGGAGTTCGGCCAATCTTGCTTACGTCTCCGGACCTGCTGTAGATCTTTTTACTGAAAGAGGAGAAATTACACAAGGTGTTTACAACACTCACAACCCACAACCCAATTACACCCAAGAAAATTACTCTCAATTTTCTCTCACAAAAGCTTTGCTCTCTAAGCTTTTCTCTCAATTGGAATGAACACTTTGGATGGTTAATTCATTACAATTACACATCTATTTATAGGAAAATTCACTCCTTGAATTACTCCTTAAATTAATGGTTTCTTGAATTGCTCCTTGAATTAAGCTCCATGTTTTACTCCTTGTTTTGCTCCATGTTTTACTCCATGTTTTGTTCCATGTTTTGCTCCATGTTTTACTCCATGTTTTGCTCCATGTTTTGCTCCTTAATTTGCTCCTTAAATTAAGGAGCTTTATAACAACAATCTCCAACATTCTCCCACTTGAAGACTGATTTCAATCTGTCTTCACACCTCGATCAATGCAGCAGCTTTTCTAGTCTTTGTTACTCTACCAGACCAACTGAATCTTCAGTTTGTCAATAGTCACCACCTTTGTTAACATATCTGCTGGATTTTTGCTTCCTTGAATCTTCTCCAGTATTAACACATCATCTTCCAATAGAGATCTGATGAAGTGATAACGAAGTCCAATATGCTTGGTTCTAGAATGAAATGTTGAATTCTTTGCCAAGTGTATTGCACTTCGCTATCACTATGCAGTAACATTCTTCTCTTGTTTGAATCCCACCGCTTAACAAACCTTGAAGCCATATCATCTCTTTACTAGCTTCAAGCATCGCTACATACTCACCAGAAGTGGATAGAGTGACAATTTTCTCAGATTTGTGACATCCAACTAACAATGTACCGTAGTTCCAACAAGAATATATAACCTTGGTGCTTCTTCTGTGATCAACTTCACCTCCAAAGTCTACGTCACGCACTTGTACTTTTAATTCTCCTTTACTAAAGTACAAGCATTTTTCTCGTGGTGCCTCGCAGATACCTCAAAATCCACTTGATCGCTTCCCAATGAGTTTTTCCTGGATTTGACATAACCGCTAACAACTCCCACTGCATGGCCAATGTCTGGTCTCGTACAGACCATTGCGTACATCAAACTTCCAATGGCTGAGGCATAAGGAACCTTAGCCATGAATTCTCTCTCTTCCTCTGTCTAAGGTGACTGATCCTTGGATAGGCGAAAATGACTGGCCAAGGGTGTGCTAACTGGCTTGGCATCGCCCATGTTGAATCTCTGCAAAACACGATTGATGTACTCTGCCTAAGATAACTGCAAGGATCTTTTCTTCTTATTTCTTGTGATTTGCATTCCAAGAATCTTCTTTCTTTGGACCCAAGTCTTTCATGTCAAACTCCTTTGACAATTCCGCTTCAACCTTTTAATATCATCCATATCTCAACCTCGCTACTAACATATCATCAACATAAAGTAGTAAAATGATATAACTAGACCTATATCTCTTGAAGTAGCAACAATGGTCGCATTGCACTTCTCGAAACCTTCCTCAGGCATAAAGTCACAAAATTTCTGTACCATTGTCTCGTGGCTTGTTTTAGGCCATACAAACTCTTCTTAAGTCTACACACCATATTCTTCTTCCCTCTTTCGAGAAACCTTCCGGCCGGGTACATGTATATCTCTTCATCTAAATCTCCATGAAGGAATGCGCCTTCACATCCAACTGTTCCGGATGAAGATCTTCAATGGCTACAATACTCAACACCGATCCGATAGTATTGAGCTTCACAACGGGAGCGAAAATGTCGGTGTAGTCAACTCCTTCCTTCTCGTTGAAACCCTTTAACAACTAGGCGTGCTTTGTATCTCTTGGAACCATCATGCCCTCTTTCACCCGACACCCATTTGTCAGGAAGTGCCTTCTTTCCCATAGCTAACTCAGCTAGTTCTCATGTCTGGTTGGAGATGAGAGATTTCATTTCTTCTTTCATAGCAAGCTCCCACTTGCTAGAATCTCGAGTCTGACAAGCTTTATCATAGCATTCAGGCTCCCCTCCATCAGTCAGCAACATATAGTTCATGTATCTCATGTTAGGCACATGAGGTCGAGAAGACCTTCTCAATATAGGAGCTGGAGTAAGAGGTTTTGGTGTGTCGGAATGTTGTGTACTACTCTGTCCAACAAGTTCCTCTGGTTGAGGACTTGTTACAATTGGTTCTGTTACGGAACTATTTGGGACATCATTTGCATCTGCAAATACTGGCTCGATTCTTTCCCGAGTCATTGGCGTCTATTTTATGCATATCCTTATACATCACCCTTTCGTTGAAAAATTACATCTCTGCTTGAGATAACTTTCTTCTTTTCTCGTCATCCCAAATGCGGTAGCCAAACTCATCCTGTACATAGCCGATGAATGTGCATTTCTTGGATTTGGGATCGAGCTTATTCACGCCTTGATCATTGATATACTGAAAATGCTACACGACCCAAAAATTTTTAGATGTGATAGTTTCACCTCTTTTTCGGCTCATACCTCATACGGTATTCTATGCTCCAATGGAATAGATGGGCCTCGGTTGATCGAAGTAGGCTGCCGTGTTGGCTTACGCCTGTAATCCCCTCGGTAGACACATCTGTATACGAATGCTTCTAGCTCTTTGTCAACATTCGGTTCATACGCTGCCTACACCATTGTGTTGAGCGTGCCCGTGCAGTTCTTTCCATTCGATCCCGTGCTCATAGAAGAAATTTTTGAATCTGTGTCTTCATATTCACCACCGTTATCGGATCTCGAGCTTTTTGATCTTCAAACCCGTCTCATTTTCCACCGCATAGCTTTCCATCTTGAAAGCCTCAAATACTTCGAGACTTATGCTTTAGAAAGTAAACCCATACCTTAGAGAGTGATCATCGATGAAAGTCACGAAGTATTGTTTCCCGCCCAATGGATGAGACGGTTGTTGGCCCCCGAACATCGAGTGAATAAGCTCTAGCCTTTCCTTCTTTGGGGGGGTCCGCCACTTGTCCGAAAGTTGACTCTCTTTTGCTTTCCTAGTATGCAATCTTCGCACGTGTCTATCTACGGTGTAGACACTGGAAGTTTTCCTTTTGAATCGTAATCTTCATTCACTTCCTCACCATGTGGCTAATCTGCGGTGCCACGGGTTTGGTGTTTCATTTCTGCTGCAATTGTGATTGAACAACGTGCTTTTGCTATCATGTAAAGAGTGCCACTTTTCTTGCCTCGAGCAATCATGGTGCACCTGCTGAAATCTTCCAATCATCACCGCTGAAAGATCGTAGTGTAGCCTTCACTAGCCAACCAGCACCGAGATTAAGTTCCTTCGAGGTCGGGAATATGCGACATCCTTCGCCTCCCAAAACAGACCGGTTTAACTTAATCTTCACTACACCTTGCCAATAATAGCACATGGTTGATCATCGCAAGATATACCTTTCAAGATTTTCGGGGACATATTTCTCGAAGAATTATTTTTGTGAAGTAGCGTAGACGATGCTCCCGAGTCTAACACCCAAGATTCTTCCTTGCTCTCCAAAGAGCATATCAATGCATCATCTCCTCCCGAGGTGGAAGTAACATTTGCCTGCTTCACGCTTGTTTGTCCTTCGGTGCACTCTTGCACCGATTTTTGTAGTGCTCCTGGTTCTTCCATTCCAACACTCGATAGTCTTGAGCTATGGGAATTATTAGGATTCACTGGATTTGGACCTCCTGTCCTTTGATCTACCTCGGTAGTACGTTACACCACGTCCATTCCTTTGGTTGAATTTCTTCCTCTTGACTCGTATGCAAATGGCGAAGAGGTTGACGATTCACACTGTCTCTACGTCCGGATCTCTTCACTTGAGAACCAAATCACGAACATCGTCAAATTTCAACTTATTGCTTCCAGATAGACTCTCACGGTCGTGACAAAGGTAGCATTCCGGCCTTTACGGTAGAGAAGACAAAAGTATCAATGCTCGTACTTCTTCGCTCGAATTCAATTTCCACCGAACTCGATTGGGTTGTGACCGTGTTGAGTTCATTGAGATGTTGAGCTACCGATGCGCCTTAGTCATCAAGTAAATTGAACAAGCGCCTCATCAAGTGCACTTTGTTTGAGGCGATGGCTTCTACATACATATTGAAAGCGCCATAAAACCAGCGTGGTCTTTTCCTTTGCTATGTTGAAAGTAACATTACGGGATAACGTCAATCGAATAACTCGAGGGCTTGTCATGCAGAAGATTCCAATCTTCTTCCTTCATAGCCTCCGGCTTCTTCCACTAAAAAGAGGTTGATATAGATTTCTTTGATATAAATAATCCTCTATCTGCATTTTCCAAAACCCGAAATCGTGCCATCGAATTTCTCGAGTTTCACCCTTCCTTAAATCTACTACTATTTGCTCCATTTCAAATCTAACTTTCTCCGGATCGTTTCTGACTATTTCTGCAAACCACCGTGTATTAGAACACCTCCGTCAACGAACAAATATCGTCAACAAAATTTCACTATTCACATGAATAGTAACCTTGCAAGAAATTGACAGAAATCACCACCAAAAGCTCTAATACCAGTTGTTGGGAAATAACGCAAATTCCCGATAAGCCAAACTTATGAGAAAGCAAGAATAGAAAATAACACACAAATTTGATAACGGAGTTCGGCCAATCTTGCTTACGTCTCCGGACCTACTGCAGATCTTTTTACTGAAAGAGGAGAAATTACACAAGGTGTTTACAACACTCACAACCCACAACCCAATTACACCCAAGAAAATTACTCTCAATTTTCTCTCACAAACTCAATTGGAATGAACACTTTGGATGGTTAATTCATTACAATTACACATCTATTTATAGGAAAATTCACTCCTTGAATTACTCCTTAAATTAATGGTTCGTTGAATTGCTCCTTGAATTAAGCTCCATGTTTTACTCCTTGTTTTGCTCCATGTTTTACTCCATGTTTTGTTACATGTTTTGCTCAATGTTTTACTCCATGTTTTGTTCCTTAAATTAATGAGTTTTATAACAACAATCTCCAACACAAATAAACTGTTAAATTTGTTTAAATTGAAAAATCTAATTTGATTCGTCAGATTTAAATCGAATTTAATTGATAAATTTTATAATTAGATTTGATTCAGATTCAAAATTTTATAATCTTTTTAAATTCATTAATAGATTTTATAATTGGTTGCATCTGATACCAATCGAATTACTATTAAATTATAAATATATATTTTCGAAATCAAAACGTTACGGAAAAGAATCAATAATTACAATCACAAAACGAAGAGTAGCGCTTCATTGAGTACAACATTATTAGCCTAACAATAGACAAGCTCTATAATTTCCTTGTTCTTTCAACTTTCAAGTGGTTAAAAGAGAGATACTCGCATTTGGAATTTATATGGTCACACATATTCTCGGGCATATATGTCCCTCACCACCCGAACCAAACTAGGCATACGACAAATACAAAAAGAATAGAAAATAGAGACTATTTCTCTACTCAAATTCCATCATGCTTCACTGCAGAGCACTCCCCAAATTTTCTTAAGAGTCGTCAATTTTTGACATGACATCAAACCCGACATAAACTTGAGACTTAGAACCAGATGTCGGTGAGATTAAAAAAATTGAATTATAAATTGATCCTTATGTATTAACTTATTTATCAAATAGGTTCGATCTTTATTACGATTAAGTTTAATTATATTTTAAATGGATTATTTGTATACAACACATTAATAAAATTTACACTATAACCCATGAACATGAAATGAATTCAGGTTAATGTTACCAGATGATTCACTTTAAATTAATCTTGAAATAAAGAAAAAACCCACAACATACCAAAGAATGCAGTTTAAAAGTAGTATAAACGACAACTAAAACTAATTAAAAGAGAAAATTATCGTGCGTACATACCCCACTTTTTGAGAAGAATTTTAATTTTCTTCCCCCACTTTTTACCTACCTATATATACTTAAGCGTACAATTATATACTAGCTGGCTCTACCCAAAATGATATATATACATAATTTATGTTACATTATATATATAATTGCTCTTTTACATAGTGCATGTATATATAAATTTAATTAGATATGTTCTTTTCTTTTCTGTTTTTTTTTTATTTCAAAAAATAAAAAATATATAACATGATCTTCATTTATGGTAGAAAAAAATTTACCATCACAATAAATTAAAAATGTAATATATAAAGATGTTTTTCATTCATATTGAAGTATATTACTCTACACAAATCATTTACATGTATTAACATGTCATCACATACACTAGTCATCACATACACTAATAATAGTAAATAGTTTCTCATAATACATGTAAGTTTTTCTTAAAAAATTTTAGAAATATGTATTATCTTATTAAATTTAAATATAATGTTTCAAATAAGAGAATTTTTATTTTAATTATTATCCATACGATATATATATATATTATATGTTAAAAAATATGATATATATTTATTTTTGTTCTCAATACAAATATATTAGAGTTATTAAAATCCAAAAGTAACCAACAATGTTACATCACACATGTATATCATATACATGATATTTTTATGAATTGTATATCCAGTTAATTCGTTAATTCCATCGTATCTAGCAAAGTGGCCTTGTTTTTATTTAACCTTAATTTGAACAAACCAAACCTTATTCATTGACAATTCGGTCCAAGTATATAATGTCAAATCCCTTAAATCTATGGATTTGCTAGTAATTTTAATTTTATAATTTTTATTTATAAAAATTAAGTATTAAAAGTTCTCATTTTTTATAATTATTGATAGAATAAAAATATTTATTTTAATAAATTATAAGATTAATAATATCTTATAAAATTACATAATTAAAATATTTATTTTAAAAAATTATAAAAAATTTAATATCTAAATTAATAATTATAAAATTTAATTAATTATTTGATAATAATTATAGGATATCTCCGGTCATTCACTCATTTTACTCTTTTGTTTATTAAGAATTTAAGAGTGTACCGTTATATAGTATTATTAGAGGTGTAAATTTATTTAATAAGTGTACTATATTCTGACAAACATATGTCCAAAGACGAATTAAAAATTTCAACTTAAAAATTTCACTATACAAATAACAAAAAAATCAAATATTATATATATATATATATATTTAATTTAAATATAAATATATTTAAATTATAAAATTTATAATAAATTTTGGAGTAATAAAATTTAAAAATTTAAAAACAAAAGGATATAGTTTCATTTTATTCATGAATTTTTTCATAATTTTATAGAAATTATAAGTAAAATTTTATTTATATATATATATATAAAAACATGTGTCATTCATCCCTATATCATTCGTACATACCCTAAAGAACCTTGTTTTTCAACGAACGAACAAATAACAAATCTAGTAATAATAGTTAATTACTCGAATGAGGAAGGTTAGATACACACTCTCAATTCTTTCATTAATATGTGTTAGGGAGTGTTAAAATAAATATTAATTATTTTAAAAAATAACATATCAATGAAGAAAATGTGAGAATGTATTGAGCACTCCTCTTGCTCAAATATAATCTCTGCAAGCCGTATAATAGCGTATGAATCAACGCAAATTAACAACTCAGTAATACGGTACCTCTTTTTGGCCATTTAATAAATAGGTGGCATGCACTAATCATCTCACGGAATATAGTAGTTGGATATTTGTGATCCATAAACGCATTCAAGAGAGGATCTAGAATATGTAAAAGAGGAATTATATATATACATGCTTAGAGCTTCATAGTATATAAAAAGAATATTTTACATTAGTTAAAAATATATTAATATAATATTTATAAATAATATAAAACTTATATTTTTTTCATATTAATTTTTTAAGATTGATGTCTTATGTTGATTTTACATTACATAAAATTTACATGATATCAAAAATTAAGTCGATTAATTAGTTTCACAAAAAAAAAGATAAGTGATAAATATAAAATTAGAATACAATAAAAATAAGTTACATTTTGAGAGATGATGTTAATATAAAAAAAAAGATTGCACAATATTGATTAAGAAATTAAAGTTTTAAAACAGACCTAATAATCTTAAAGAGATGAATATGTTATTTTAAAAAAATTAACAATCTAAATTAATAAATTAATCCCTATCATTAGATATGCATTCGTATATCAATAATAAATTGCAAAATTAAATAAATGACACATGATTTTAGATGGAAACTAACTAACTTAACATGACCTAAGAAAAAAACTAATGATTCATTAGGATTACTTAATTTGTCCACTATGAAAAATAATATTCAATTATAAGAGGTCTTAGATTATCCTTATAGTAATAATGTCCTTGTATACTTTACTCACGAGTCGTTACTCTTTTCTTTACAATATCTCTAAAGTAAGTGAATGAATATGGATCAACGTTTCGATCAACTCTTCTCATGCTATCGAAAACATCCACAGAATAACCTGAAAGGTTGGCATAAATAACACAAATGCTATGCGTGTTTTAGATTGATGAATGCAATAAAATCCTATCAAATGCTCCAACTAGATAAGTAGATGCAAATAGGAAGCATAATGAAACCTTAAGACAAGAACAATTTTAAACACTGATATGCAATCAAGGATTCAAAATTAATAAACTAGCTTAAATCTAAACTAACATTATCATATAAATATGCTAGATAAGATAATAAAGTTAAGCTTAAATAAAGAGAAGCAATAGAGTAGAGAAATTAACTGTGAAAATTTTGTGCTTCTAAAAACTATTATGTAAATATGAGA
Source organism: Hippophae gyantsensis (assembly GCA_030763125.1). Taxonomy (NCBI): domain Eukaryota; kingdom Viridiplantae; phylum Streptophyta; class Magnoliopsida; order Rosales; family Elaeagnaceae; genus Hippophae; species Hippophae gyantsensis. The sequence goes on along the minus strand of CM061028.1, from coordinate 75,996,164 downwards.
TATGAATAATGTATTTAAAGAAAACCTAAAGAGAAAAAGTCACTCATCTAATGTGACACAATTTTACAAGTGGGATTAAAAAACACATAAAAGAAGTTGAAATGAATTAGTTTTCATTAGCAAGATCATTCTCTCCCCAAAATATGTTAAGCCAATGAGATGGGGGATCGATCTATCTTAGGTGGGAATCGATTCCTTTGTCTAAACCTCATTTTAAAAATTACGTAGATTGAACATGATAGGTTAAGGATCAAAATCAGATCGATACTTCCAAAGGGAGATCAATCCATCTATAAAAGAAATTGACCCCTTGTGTAAAAACGATGTTTGTATGAAGAGGAAGGGTCAAAGTATAATCGATTATAAAGTGATTCGTCTATTATAAAGATCAATCTCTAAAACTAAAAAGGCTTATAACTTGTTGAGTGTAAAATAGTTCTCGTAATGTGATGCAATATAAGAGATCTCAGTCAGTAAATAACTCACAGGTCAACCCAACAAGTGATGAGTTAGCATATAAGCATCAATATTGTATAAATATGCAATGAGATAAGCGAGTGACATTTAATTTCTTAATTATCCTACAATGAGAATTAAGAGGATAAAGTTTCGATAATAAGATAAGTCTATCATTATGGGTAAGAGGTCATTTATAGATATATTTTCTCCTATATATATTCATCACAACTCACCATTTAATATAACATCAAATAACTTGAAATAACATCACAAGAGACATATACTTAAATCTATGCTCCACTTCCTTAAATATTTCTCTGTATCTCTCTACATTACAAAAGGATACATTAGTCTTCTCCTCTTTCTTATTACTCGAACTTATTTAAGCATTAGAAGGCCAAAAGTCACCACACTCCATAGTCATCCAAGGTTGGAATGGTGTATTCTATGTTCTCAAATCCACAAGAAGGAGGGATGCATTCAATCATTGATGTTGCCAAAAATCGATATCAACACAACTTAATCATTCAATATCAAAATTAATTCAACCAAGAGTCTATATGAAATGTATTTAAATATGTATACAACAATACTTGAATGTAAATCATTAGAGCACTGTAACCACGATACAATACATGTGATATTGATACTTGTTGTGGGAAGTCCTACGAGCAAAGAGATTACAATATGAACGTTATGTTTGTAAAATTGTCAACACTCGTAAACCTCTCAAGAAAGATAATAGTTTAACATTTATATTTAATACGAAATTTACATTCCTTTTAAGTTAATCTTTTAAAATTGGATGTTTCATGTTACTTATACACTATATAATATTTAAAAGACTTTAAGTATAATGAATTTGTACGAATAATGCTAGGTGATACTACTTAAATGTGTAATGATATACAATACCATCAATGTATAAAGTTATAATTGGTCAAAGTATACATCAGTTAATAATTATGACATAGATTCTAATAACATATATTCAATAATTATGTGTCACATAAGTCATAATAGAATCATTATTCTATTTAATAGTATTATGGTAACACTATTATATATTAAATAGTAACGCTACTTAAATGTGTAATCTATTAAGTCATGGTAACACTATTTAAATGTGTAGATATGCAATTATTATTAGAAATGGGTACGAAAATGGATGGAAAAAATTATCCCTAAAACCAAACATATAAATGCTTCCCTAAAATTATCTAAAAATCAGAACATCGAAAATGGGTATTAATTGTTACTGTCTATACCCAATATATATATAATGATAAGGACAGTTTTAAGCATAACAATACCGACTTTGTCTTACCAATTTTTTATAGGATATTCCTTAAAACAGTCACTATTAATAACCAAATTATCGATTCCGATATTCATAAATAATCAAACCTATGGATAAAATGCCTATCCATAAACATTATTTTATTTAATAATGTTATATATTTTTTATATTTTTTAAACTAGCTTTCCAAAAAATTGTTTAGGATTTTCTTACGTAGTTTTCTTTCTTTTTTCTTGAAAAGGAATGAAGATAGGTCAAAAGGTAATCCGATCATATTTTATGTTATTGTTTATACAACATATTTATTGTTAATTTTAAAAATTATGGAAAACACGTTCAGTAAATTTTAATTGATGATAGAATAAATGTATTAAAGATAAAACGATATTTTTAATAATTTTTAAAATTAACAATAAATATGTTTTAAAAATAATAAAAAGTGGTTAATGTAATCAAAATCGTCAAATTGTTAGGGTCAATTAGAATTTTTCCTTTTGATAGAAAATTAGAAATTTAATTTAATTTAAATATCGACTCAAATCTTGAGTTCATGAGTTTGTGATTCGAGTTGTTAGGACTAGCGTTCACAAGACTCGGCATCCTCTTTATTTGGGGTTATTGGGATAAAGTAAAGGCTTCGACATTGTGATGGTCCATATCTTGTAGAGCATTTGCTTCATAAGTTTTTTGCTAAACTAAAGAAACAGTTGCTCTAAAACTGAAATATTCAGATTATAAATTTCAGAAACTGTTACACAATTGACATGTATACCCAAACCCAGCTCCAAAAAAAGACATGTATCCCTAAACAACCAAAACCTCTTAACAAAAAAAGACAGATATTTCTATGCAACACTGTGGAAACATGTATATAATTTAGTATCTATGCAACACTGAACAAGGAGGAGGATCCATACTCTAATAATTTAGTATCTATTGTCCATTAGCTCCACAACAGCAAATAACTTCACAACATTTGAAGCAACCAAGACATGCTAGACCAGTAAAAAGTTGAGTCAATACAACTACGAATTGGCTATTCATCCGCGTCCAACATTGGATGCAACACATGCAACAGCAGTGACCACACAAACTTCCACAACAATTCGATGCCACCTTCACTAACATTTCAGCTGTTTCAGGCAATCTTGGTTCTTCGCATCCTGGAAGAATATTATCAGCTGTTGCTGTCAAGTTTCCAAACCCAACACACAAGTTTTCTAGCATCATCAATTTCTTGCATTCTGGCTCTACTGATTTTGCCGGCTGGCTTTTCTTCTGTGCCTGTTTCAAAATTTTATTATGACCGGAAAGCAATGACCATAGCTTCTTTTTTGGTTAAGTGTTCATCTATTGAATTTCATCTCTCTCATCTATTCCAAATCTTTCTGGCATAAGCTTTTATCACTCTACTTTCTCTTTCTCTCAGCACATATACATGTATATACAACATTGTGTTGCACGTATTTAAACCTAAATGCCAAGTATTTAAATGTGACTTTAACTACTGATCATTTTTGGTTTATGTTGACTGAAAGGAAAGGTCTATTCCAAATCTTTCTGGCGTAAGCTTTATCACTCTACTTTCTCTTTCTCTCAGCACATATACGTGTATATACAACATTGTGTTGCACGTATTTAAACCTAAATGCCAAGTATTTAAATGTGACTTTAACTACTGATCATTTTTGGTTTATGTTGACTGAAAGGAAAGGTGGGAACTACACACTCTATTTCTACATGATTGCTAAATGTTGATTTTATTCAAATTTTGATTTATACTAATTGAATGAAATTCCTAATTAAATCTTAATTTTGAATCACTAGTTTATCTAAAAGGAAATGTAGGAAGTACTAATTTACTGCTATGAAAACATGGATCCATATGCGCACATTCTCTTGAATAAGAGTACTACTTTAGTACCAAACACAATTCTAAAGATATACAGATACATAAATTGTTAAAAGAGAAGACACATACCTTGTTTTGCAAGTATATATCTTTGATTTCCTTTCCTCCAACTATAACCATGCGGGTATGCTCACTGATGACACCAGTCTGAATGCTCATTTTCACAACCTGTCAATAAGATATTACAGCCGCAATAAGCTTTATAACTATCTATGCAGTATCTGGTAGGTTCTCAAATCAATCCTCTCTTAAACACAAATTTTAAAGATAATGTGCATCGAATGTAAAAGTGTCAAGCAATAAACCTTGTCCCAGATCTCTTTATTTTCTGAAAACCATGCCTGAGCTGTAAGTAGCGCAATCTGTTCTTTTGCAAGTATCTATTACAGAAACAGGAAGAAATTTAAGAACATAATAAAGCTTATGACATTACGTCAAAAACTTATGACACAATTAAAGGTTTTTGCATGATGATATCGATAATCCAAACAAAACTACACTTGTCTAATGTTCTTCTGATTAAAGACTTCAAAATTTGACAAAGGCAAGTCCATGTAAAATTAAGCTTAAGAGTTGTGGTGCCTTACTCTGTCAAGAGGGGTGTCTTTTGCATCATATACCTTCAATTCCATTGTAAAAGAACTCAAATTTTCCAAGGCACCTTTAGCTTTTAAAGTTTCAGGGAACTTCCCTTGGTATCTTCCAGATATGATCAATGGACTCTCAGAAGAAAGGTCTGGAATGTGAGGAGGGAACAACTAACATAGAACATGCAGGCGTGTCAGTCGCAAGAAACAGATTTCAAAATTGGTTTCTGCAGTCGAAATATATAAGAACATCTGATGCTTATATAAAAAAAAGATCTATATTGAACTGTTAAAAAAGAAAATCAAGCTACTAAGTGCTTTTATACTAGATCAGGACATGCACACCTCAATTCCATCAAGATCATCCAAAGCATCGAGGGATATATTTGAAAGAATTACAGATGAAGCTTTCGTAACTAACTTTTGTAATCGAACTTCCACCGTATCTGTATCAAAAGAAAAGGTTTTTTTAGAGCATATACATACCCACCAAAAGAACACGTGAATTTTTTCAAGAAATCATAAATAATGAATATAGGAATGTCTACAAATTTTTTATTTGAAGTTTTAATTTATAAGACATGTTCAAGTTTTCCACCAAGTGTCACTTTTATATATACATCTGTTCCATTTTGGCATTCCTTCTTAACTCAAACGAAAATAAGAATATAAAGTTTTGTTTATATCTTTATCATGTAATTAATACCAGCAAAATAGAAAATGCGGGGGAACATGATTTTTAGAGTCATGTCTAGTACCACTACTCTATCTTCACCTTTGATTTGTATATGCAGTTTTGGGACTTTTCTCCTTGCATTTCATGTATTATATCTTAAAAGAAACACCAAAAATTTCAGTATCCAAGCATCTAAATTTATTTGATGGCTTTTGGAAGCTTGCAGCACATGAATGGATAGAAACTAAAATGGTTCACTAACTGCAGGGAACAGAACTGACCTACGTCGTATGCAGCATCGTATTGACCCCCGCTAATAAATGCAAGCATACGCAAGAAATAGTGGTTGCAGAATGTACCTAAAAATTACACAGATGACAAGAAGTTAGGACATTTCATGTGCAAAATAAAACTTAGTGATGAAAGAAAAAGGCTTAAATGAAGAAATGATATATTATGCTACAAATATTGTAATTATAAAGTTAAGGAAGTTATAGGAGTAAAGAAAAAAGTGCATATGACATCACTTTCATTCACAAATTGAACATATTGGTCACCTTGATTTAAGCTGGTACACTGTAATTATCTTATTGTTATATTTATGGATAATTCCATTATTTTAGACCAATTTTGGTCATTTTAATAACCTTATTTTCTACTTTCTCAACTTTTTGAGACATTTTCTTCAAACATTTATCAGTTTCGGATTAGTAAGGTTCAATTCAATTCAACTTAAATTTTTCCACAAAATATCAAAACGATCAAAATTGAAAAGAAATGACTAAAATGTCCAAAAGTGCAATAGTAAGGCGACTAAAGTAAACAAATTTTAAAAAAATATAACCAATGTATCCAATTTATAAAGTAAAGTGACTAAAATGTCAAGCTACACTAGAAGTAATATTGTATGCTTTCAACCAATCATTTTCTCAAAAAAGAAAAACAGCTAATTCTTACCTATGCCAAAGGTGTATATGCGAGGACACTTTCTTTTTTTATTCAATACATTTTCTTTCATTTTCTGACATATTCCTCTCTCATTTTCAACAGCCCCATCAGTAATGAGAAAAACAACAGGGTTTGAAGCCTGGCAATTGGATAGCATCTCCATTGCCTGAAAGAAAGAATTGAAACAATTAAATGAATGCATCTTAAAACGAAGTTACATGCCATGCCTAAGAAAATACAAAAAAAACTAAAAAAAAATTGTATGCTATAATATAAAAACAATGTTGATGACTTGTGCATAGATAAGCAGGAATGAACAAATTAACACTGCCAATTTAGTTCCCAAAAGATACTACTTGTTCAGCAAAGTGCATAACAGACTAGAGAGAATACCACTTATTGGTTTACTCGCAGTTGCAGATAATAGCTCATGACTAGAGAAAGATGACTATGAATGCAAATATAAAGTTTGCTGCACGTAAATGATCAAGAGAAAAGACCTGGTTAAGTGGAACCAAAATATCTGTTCCTCCTTCAGCAATAAAGTTTGTACTCATCCAATCAACGGCCTTCTCTACAGCCTCTTTTGTTGCAGATTCCATTGACTTTGAGAATACATAAGTTTCTCCATTAAAAGCTATAATGTTAAACGAATCTTCCTGATCAAGCTTAGAGAGAGCCGCTGAGAGTATGCTCTTAGTGGCAACAAGAGGCTTCCCTTGCATACTTCCACTTATATCAACAACATACACTATAGACTTCCTGAATACCTATACGATCAATCATGACAGAAATGTAAATATGAGTACAAGTAAAAATCTATCCAAAAGCAAAATGAGTTCAAATGAGTAAAGAACCTACCTTCCTACTCTGCTGACTTCCTGGGACTAGATAAACACAAAACATCTCTCTTTGATCGAAATCTTGTGCACAAGGAGATTGCAGATACACAGTACCGTGGATATCATTTGGAGAGACCTAAGACATATAAACAACAGAAGAAATTATTATGAAAATGCTTGTGCATATAACTTTCAAGTAATAATTCTACATTCCAATAATTATATCTTTCTTATACAATGAGAAAATCATATTAGCCTTACATTATAGGAGAAGCTTAAGTCTGTACTTGACCAAGAGTAAACATCTGATTCATACAAAAATGCCAACTTTCCACCATGGCGATGCAATTCCTAAAAGTCCAATAATATAGTTATAATTAATAAGACAAACAAAAGTAGAAAACATACATCAAAAAGTAGAGATAAACAAAAACACAGAGAAAAAGATTTTTGTACCTTCACAGGATGACTAATGGTTTTGCACAACATTTCAAATCCAGCACCAGCATTCACGTTTAATTCAATCCTTTCTCTTTTGGAAATTTTTAAACCAGCTGGTACAACATATTCTGGAAAACTAAATGGTATGTTTAGAGAGAACTCGCTGTTTCTGTATACTAATTTCTGAGACCAACTAATTCTTACAGAGAGTATACAACCTCCTTCAACCTTGCAAGCAAAAAAAATGAAAAAAGATTAGAACTTTAAAGAAAAACAGATTTGTAAACAATAAAACACAAAAAAATAAATAAATAAACTCTACTACTAGAAAGTAGAAAGTGACTCTAGATCTTCTATACCAAATTATATGGTTTTCCTCTGTCCCTTCAATCAAAAATTATCACATGTATTATTTTTTCAATGTCAAACAACTCCGATGATTACCATCAACCCGTTACAACTTCCTATTAACCCTAGACATCTATAAGGTAAAAAATATTTATATGAAAAAAATTAAAATTAACAGAAAGGTATAAGAGGTTGATGGGTAAGAACCTGAATTGTTTGACGTAAAAAAGCAATACATGTGTCAATTTTTGATCGAAAAAACAGAGAGGATGCGAAGTAAATAAGCTACCTCTGGTATTGTCAAAGTGAATATATTTGATTTCAAATAACCTCCATCAGATGGGCTTCCCTTTTCTATCTCCTTATCACTGTCTTTAATTGATACCAGCTCCGTTCGATACCATTTTGATGAAACTTCAACCTCAACGCTTAAAATCGAACCCTGTTAACCAAATAATTGGAAATTTGAACACACGCCCAAAAAGAAACAAAAAAACAAAAAACTGGAATAAAAAGTTCGGACCTGCTCGCCCATAGGCACAACAATTCGAACGCCACATTTCCTACTAGTCATAATACAATGGAGCCTCCAAGATCCGCTTAAACACACAAAAGCTGTATCCAAATAACAATCAGCTTTGAGCTGAATCTCATTCATCTGAAGAGGAAGGAGAGCAGGTGGGTCGCACCTGCCGTGCACGTGAGGCTGGTAACTCGGAATGTCAGGGTTGTCTACGATCGTCGGATTGGGAATCACGGCATAGAGCATCGGAGCTGTAGGGAGATGGGAGTGACCCGTAGACTTAACCATCATCGTTGAAAGCTTCGGTGGCGTGACGACTCTTTCTTTGCCGAAGTATATTCGCTTTGAGAGCTTGAGACCGTCTTCAACTGCCCTCTCAAAATCCTCGGCCATTTTTTACGGTGAAAGTAAAAAAGATTCGAACTTGTTTGGAAAAGACGAATATCCAGTTAATTTTAAGGGTGTGTTTAATTGGAATTGAAGTTGATGAATTGACAAATTGTTGAAAGAAGAAAGTAGAAGTTCCGATCTTTCGAACACGGCCTTAGCACTAGAGAGAGAGAGAGAGAGAGAGAGAGAAGATGAACGTTGAGACTTGAGAGGAAGTACGTGTAGAATCACTTTGCAGATGGGTTACCGTTTTAGCGTGAGCGCGTGACAACGGATCAGTATGTACTTTTGAGAATCATCAAACATGGACACATGTGACGCCGTGAGAAGTTGGTTTTGGCAAAAAAAAATTAAATAAATAATAAAGACACAAATGTGGAATGTAATCCACATATAGTATTACTATTTTTTTTATTAAAACCCTATTTTGACTATTATTTAATACTCACTCCATTTTAATATATTATTTATTATTTTTAATATATATTTTTTATTAATTAAATTATTTTATCTTAATACTTCTTATTTGATACATTTTTAAAAAAAATTATACTTATATTAAATTCCACTTACTTAAAATATTAAATTATTACGTACTTTAAAAATAATGAATAATTTTTCATTTATCTTTACTCAAAAATAAATTAAATTTTTTATTAATTATTGTGGATCATTTAATAATGAAATATATTATGACGATTAATAAAAAATATGTATAATGTAATAGGAATGTGAACATAAAAATATTTTTTTTATTTGTATTATTTTGGAAGATTTATATTTTTTGTATTAAATTTATAAATAATTTTTATTATTAAATAATATTAAACTCATATATATAAATTTAATAGAAAAATTACATAAAAAAATAAATAATTTTTATATATTATCAATTAGTTTAATTATTAGTTTTTAGATATTTTATTAGAGATGAGTGAGTAAATAAAGATATATTCTTACCTACTAGAATGTCTATTTTTATGCAACAATTGTCATTTTCTAATTACTTGTATTTTTTGTGACATATTAATATATGTAATGGTACAAATAAAGGTACATTTGGAGAATATAGTATTCTAATTTTATTTTTTATTATTTATTTAGTGAAATAAAAAATATTTTTATCTTAAATTAAGATGAGTTATCAACTTAAAAATAAAATAAAATGAAATAAAATAGATAGATATATTTTTATCTTTCAATTGTTTTCTATTATCTAAATTAATGATGCATTATAAATTTGGGATGAATGGAGTGTTGGATTGAAATTTACCACTGTTTTCCATGAAAAGAAATTACGTTTTTACCCTTTTCCGTTAGCTGGAAAAGAGATGGATATGGTTAAAAATAACGGTCAATGTTGTGGATTTGTGTGTCTGATGATTAAGCTAATACGTTGTAGGTACGTCATACGTGGAAGGGAAAGAAAGCTAATAAAATAACAAATAGCTTTTTAAAAAAGAAAATTCACTAACGAGTGACAACTACGCGTTATATGCGTGTATGAGATGTCTTAATCCTCTTAATCTTAATAGCTTTTTGGTCAAATAGTTTTTTTGGTAATGTGTATCAGAGATTTGATCTCGATTCTCATGATGGTGGTAGCTTTAAGGGTGAGGATTTGCTTTAATCTTAAGTTAATCCCAACTTTTGTTCGGTAATTTATTAATTAAATTAAACCAAATATCAATTATGGCGCCACAATAAAATAATTTCTGATAATATTGTAAACCGAAAATAGTAATTTGTTTTTAATTTATAGCTTTATTAAAGCTATGGTGTAAGGTTCCCCTTGCAAAGTGAAGAGCCGGATGACAAATTGCTTATATTTGAAAAATATTAAATTTAGGTCTATTCACGGTCAGAATAAGCTATAAGCTAAAAGCTAAGAGCCAAAAGGTAACTTCCACTTAAATTTTAATTATTAAACAAATAAATAAATATGCCATCATCATCACTATATTTTTTTAATATGCAAAAGCAAATTATTTTTAAGATTTTAAAAAAACATATATGTACGGAGTGAATAAAAAATGAAATTCTATAAAAGAATTATATAATGCAATTAAAGTAAATATAAATACCATCATCACAGTATTTTATTTCGCTCGTATACCATACAGTTTATGGTGATTTCAATTTTAGATCAGATGAAACACATTAATATGAAATAATTTTTATATGAAATACAAAATATTACAAGTAAAATTAAATTTCTGGCAGGGCCTTGCCACCATCTATTTCTAAGGTGGCTCCAACATTGTCTCTAATAACTCTTGATCCAGGAAGCAAAGCATCAAAAACCCAAGGAATGAAATGGCTAACCACAATTGACTAAAACTAGTTAAGAAGAGACCATGCATATTTATATGGTCCATGTAATTGAATACCTACCAGTTCAGTCATTAACATTTTTGTAGAACCGATGATGGGTGATTTCTCATAGTTGAGTACATTTTACCTACCAGTTCAGTCATTAACATTCATATCTTGAGTGCATTTTACCTGTATCATGCGTGTGAGTTTGTAACAATGTCCACTGAGTAAAGAGGACTAGATTTGAGCAAAAAGGATCTCATTCCATGTATCTGGCACACCTGGTAAGCACCAATGCAAACAATCTTGTGTTCCAGGTTTGGCTGTTAAGCTGAAACGGGATATGTGAGCCTCATCCCTAATCTGGGACAGAGCTGTTATGTCCAAGAGCCTTACTCTTGTTCCCTTCACTGCACCCCCAGCAGATTCATCACTAGACTCATCTTGTAATACCTCTTTTCCTATCGACATAGGGGCGGTATTGTCACAGCTCCCACCTGTGTTCCATTCTCCACCAACAAAATGTCTCGGTGAGATGCTTCTGTAGAAGACTTTCAAATCTGGATATTTTGGCAGCTCTGTGTTGACCCAGTTGATGACACTGTAAATTGTTAAATTCTTGGCCTTCCAAATAATATTTATGTTCCTATCAGTGTTTGGCACCCCTCCAACATGCATTATCCAGCGGTTAGCCTTGAGCTTCCCACGATTCCAATGGTGCCCTGTATTGAGAACAATAAGATGAAATTTGCCAATAAATTGGCGCAAGAATGCTACTGGCTGATCAAGATGCATTGCAAAATCTGTGGCTGGGTTTTTTGGATCAATTGGTTGTACATCACAAAGGGTTGCCGACCAGTAGTAGAGGATAGTGGTATTGGTACTTAAGAACCGAAATGCCCACCCACTAGGGCGCGCATCACCTTCAGCTTGGGCTATTCCATACTCGCTCCCCACATCAATAACATCATGCTTCTCATGACCACCTGTGATCATGCACATAAGAGACTGGAATTGCTGTCTGCCCAATGAATCTCCAACAAAAGCTAGAGTTTTGTCCTGCAACCTGAGGCAACAATAATTTTAATCATAATGTCAGCAATATATTTTTCTCCACCCAAGAAAAAGAAGGGGATCAAATGTTAAGTGCAAACATTGAAAATCGAATCATACTAAGTTTATTCCAGTGAAATCCTTCAGTGGAAAAAATAAGAATAAAGTAAAAACTTAGGACCATGTTTATCCAACGCATGCAACTTGTATTAAGAGGGTGGTTTTGATGTACGTGAAAATTAAAATTGTAAGTTCATAAGAAATGAATGTTTAGTAAAGTATGCACATCCCATAACAGACATAAGAGCCACATTGCAGCATATGTTAAGGTTGTGCTACCTCAGACGTATATAGACAGGAGCTTAACAATATTTGCAAAAACATTTTACGACAGAAATCCTAAAAGTCAGATTTTATACTTCTAATAAAATCATAAAGTGAAACTGCAGAAAACAAACTCTCATCACACTAGTTTTGCTGATATATATATATAAATTTAGCTAAGCTGGGCCAGGTCAGAATGCAAGTTACATTGAATTCATCAAAATTTAGCAAAATCTGGAACCATGAATGCTAAAACTCTAGGCAATATCAGGAATTTTTTTTTAATATAAAGATCTTATAATACCTTTTCAAAAACTTTGACCCCTCAAATTCCTCCATCTGACAATCTTTTGGCTGCCACCTGAGACTCTCATATGCAAAGTCTGTTCGTTGTGTCAGCCGACAAGCCCACATCCCTGACAGCCATTGATTACAACTAAACCCAGAATACAAAGGCCGCTTATGATCCACGACCCATTTTCCTTTTGCGTAATTGCAGACTAGATGCAGAGACATCAATTAGAAAAAACCATTCATAAAATTTAGAACTAGAATTTCATATCACATGCAAATCCATTACTATTAGCTACAAACTCATCGCGCTAAAGAATTATATAAAGATAGATAGTACTGATCAATCAGCTCCCAACAATGACATGATTGTATTCCATATATCCTATAAAACATAGGTCCATAATGCTACTTTCCTGGAGAAGGGAAAAAATAAAACAGGAACCTTCAGTAGTAGCTCCTAGCAAGGTTCTAGTGCAGCTACTAATCAGTTGACATATCATCATTCTCTAAGTTCGATGCAGCAAGAAGATAAAGTGCAAAAGTACAATAATATTAAATTCTGAGGGGTTCCTAGCATGCTTAGAAGGACAATCTATGTTTGATAACAATTCTGATTTCTGATTTCTGATTTCTGCTTAAATAATTAATTTTTGATTTATAATTCCTTTTGTAAAAATAATCACCAATGTAAAGGATAACAGTTTCTACTAAGTGATTTTCAAGAAAAAAATCAAAAATTACCTAGAAATTGTATGACAACACTTTCTGTTTTCTAATTTTTTCTTTCAAAACGATAACAATTGTTTGGTTCTTATTTACAAATTTTAAATTCTTAATCATTTTATTGTAGTATTTATACATACAAAAGTCATAAGACTTCATTTACTCTTTAAAAAAAATTGTTGAGAATGAAAATCAAAAATCAAAAATCTAATTTAAAATTTTTTTTTTTAATTTATAAATCACCCCATATTTTAGTAGTAATTCCTAAAGATGTCAAATAACCTATCCATCCTATACTATTCCCATTTAATTTATCCCTAATAGTTTTAGACCCAAATATAACTCCACCCATTTAAAAGCCACTCCATCCCACCCTAACCCATATAAGTTATGGATTATCATATAAGTTAAAGTTCAATTTAAATGAATTTTTTTCATTATTTTATTTTACTCTTAATTTATTTTATATAAGTTAAGCTTCTTTTTTTAAACAACTTGAACCTTTTTTTTTTTTTGACAAATAATGTATAAGCACTTTTTTAATAAGATGTCATGAGTAATAACCTAATTTTTTTTAAATAATACTTTTAAGATTTTCTTTAGTAATATAACATTTTTTTTAATATGCTCATTCTTTTTTTTTTTGACATGTAGACTTCTTTTAATAATATGACATTGACTTCTTTTTTAAATAACCTGCATAATAAGATAATCTTAAATAACCCTAACAACAGAAAATACTATTAGTAAAATGATCATAAATTTCTATAAAAAAAATTGAAATTATAATCCATAAATTTTTTTTAGAAACTAGACTTATAGTGCTTTCTAATAATATATAGAATGAATCATAATCATAATCATAATATTTTATTAGCCTCTTAATTCAATGTGTCTTTATTTGACAATATATTTAACTATAAAGATTGATGCATCTTTCTTAAAAATAAAAATACAAAAATATTTAAGAATGAATTAAATAGATAATCAATAATTTAAAAATAAGAATATAAAAACAAATTAAATTATACTTTTAACATTAATTACTATAAAACGTAGTATGTTTCATTCATTATTTTTTATTGATTTACTTACATTTCTAAAAGTATTAAAAATGATTTCTTTGGGAACCATCGGGGTAAATAGGATATACCACTTCCTCCCACATCAATACCATCCCAACCCATTATAAGTCTAATTGGTACAAGATGGGATAAATTCTCAAATATAATGGGTTTTATTATGGGTTAAATGGAAATCCATCCCATTTTACATCTCTAGTGATTCCTTAAAATGGGAAAACAAAATCAAAAATGGTTATCAAACATATATGATTAAAAAAATCACTTGAAAAAATCAAAAATCAAAATCGTTATCAAACACACCCTAAAGAAATCCACTCAAATGTTCTCATGATCAATTGTCCATAATTTGGAAAATGAAAAAGTGAAACTCAAGTGACAAAATATAAAAGAAAGTGTCATACCTTTATTTTCTCTAGGAGCACTAAAACTCTCCCTGTCCTTTCCTCCAACTGAGACATTAGTATGTACAGAACTTATGGGTTTGATTGCTACCACACTTTGTCCTGCACCAATCAAACAATGTCACGTTGAACACTTCAATCCAATAACACAAGAAGAATAATGTATTACCATTATTCTCAGTGGATATTAATTGTTTATCGCCCCTGTCTTTACTGCTCCAGGTAGATCTTTGTCCAGAATCTGTTGGAGATGCCACTTCAAGTTGTATTTCTTTTCTTTCAGTATCTTTCACTGCAAATGGCACATCTTTTTCATTGTATATTTTTGGCTCAGAAGATATGGAGGAAGCAACATGAGTATTCTTTACTATATTTGCATCATATATAAACAAATAAATGACAGTACTCCAAGAAAAAATTGCCAATGCTAATGAATATAACTTTGTATTGGTAGTATAGAGTGTCTACAGCTCCATAAAGATTAAGGAATTGACAACATCACCACAAAGATTAACAATCCATCTTGGAATTTATCAGGGAATAGAGGGAATAGCCAGCTACCTCGTACAAAAGGTGCAGCTCATATATGTGCTCATGAGATTGGTACTTTCTATGCCAGTGCCACCACTATTCATAACTCTCGAGTATACTCACCGTTTATGCAGCACTAACCAGTTACCAATTTGTCAATAGAAAACCAAGAAAGCATTTTTCTATTGAACTAAACGTCTACACACTTACACACTTGTTATTCTCGAGCCAACGCTACTTAAGTGCCCAATATGAGCAACTGTCATTACACTACAAAGCCATTGACAACCAGCAAAGCATAGAGAAAACAGGAGGAGAAAAGAAAAAACCAAACATAAGTGGGTTGCGGCAAACCTGGAGACAAGTGAAACTGAGCGGGTGGAGGGATCACTGCCTTAAGAAGCTGATATCTCTCCCAAGTCAATAGAAGAAGTGTGGCGCACATAAGAACAATGGTAAAAAGAGTGAGTTCTTTAGCCTTCATTCCATTAAGAACTCCTTTCATACTGTATAGGCAAAAAATCAAAACAAAGATTAATTAACTACTTAAATCCCAAAATTTTCGTTTAAAAAATAAAGGGTTTCCATCGTAAACAAATAACATTATATTCTAATAATTGCAGAATAAGAAACCCAATCTCCAATAGTAGCCTACGCAACTGAAGCTAACATCGATCTCTTCCAACATGTAACATAGAAACAATTCCACGAAAAATCATTAAAAAATTAAGATTTTAATTACTTGGCTTTATCAACTTATTAACAAAAACAGAGAAAGACCCATCGATTCAAGGAAAAACACCAGCTTTTATCATTCTCGTTGCTGGATCGAACACTGATTTACCGGATCAAATACATTATCCAGAATAAAAACAACGAGTTGTGTAATGAAACAAGGATACTCAATACTGATTTAAATAAAACATATCAATGAAAATAGAAAACAGATCTAATCGTTTTGGGCATTTGCATAATGTAGATGAATTAAGAAATTATTAAGCTCCTATCTGATTTATAAATACCGGAGACTATAGGAGCCGTAGCTTAACGAAGTGCTGGCAAGATTTATCACTGAAAAGAAACTAAGAATTAATAAATTAATCTGAAAACAAGTTACTCCTTGGGGAAAAAAAAGTTCAGGAAAGTTTTGAATTTCTACAAATAAGGGCTTTTTTTTTTAAAGTTGGGCCTCGGGGTTATTGAAGTAATTGTATTAACATTACGACAGAACCAATTATACTCTAACACGAATATTATTGAACAAGAAAACATGTTCATGCAAGAATGAAGACATCTAATCAAGACAACTAGCATAAGCGAGTGTCACGGAAATGTATAGAAATTCGTCTTCAGTTAATATCACCCATGCCAAAGTTTGTGCTCCATAAATCGTTTTTGTTTTTCATTTTTTTTTCTCAAACTGCTTATTTTTTATTGGCTTTAAAAATGTAATAACGATATTATTACAAATAAAGTTATTATTATCACAAAAAAATTTCATTAATTATAAATTTATTTAATAATAATAACACTAAAACATAATTAATATTATAAATAAAATTAATATTTTATAAATTTTATGTAAATATTATGTTTGAATCAAAATTGTAGACTTTATAATATCAAAAATATAGATCATATTAGGAGTGTTCAAAAACCAGGTTGAACCGGTTTAAACCAAAAAATTGATTCAGTTATAAAAATTATAAATCGATTAAATCAGACCAATTTTAATAAATAATTAATTTTTTTAATTAAACAGCATATATATAATTTGGTTCTTATCTTATTTCATTTTCATTCATCCTCTACGAGACTTAGAGTCTACGAGTGTGAAGTTATGCTAACCCTACCAACCGTCGTCACTTCTAACAACACCCAATCACTCATCCATCCTCGCGTCGCCTCCACCACCAGCCAATCAACTTCTTCTCGCATCGCCTCACGTCCTATCATCCATGGACGAAATAGGTATGTAGTGAGCTGATTGATATATATTTGAGTTTATGGTCGAATTGTTTCGTGTGACTTCTCCAAACATTTTTAGTACAATTTTGTGTACGATACATTGTTTGTATTCTGGATTAGTTGTCAAGCCTTGTTTTTTTTAGTTTCTGATAGAGTTTTTGGACACCCCTAATTTTTGTTTCTCTCCATCACTAGTTGTGGGGGCCAAAATTATCAAGTCATCTTATTTGGTTGTTTGAGTCATCTGCGATACCTTGGAATCATTTTCAAATATTGAACATGTAGTTGAAGAATTCAAATCCTAGATAGTATATACATATTAATATGTAAAGTGAATGATTTTTGTATCCTAGCACTAATTATGGAACCTTAACTTCTTCTCCTAACTATTGGGTATATTTCGATAAGGGAAATTCTATGAGGTTACCAATTCTTCATATCACTTTGCACATCTTTTTAGTGTAAAAAACAGAATTGTCATGTTTATATCATAATATGTAAAGTGAATAATTTCTAAGACAAATGATGGCATGTAAGTGGATAATGTTTCGTCTTATTCATATCATAATCTGTCCCAACAAAATTGCATCTAATTATGTTTGTTTCGATCTGTTTATAATGAAATAGATCATGTTTTGTCCTATTTATATCATAATCTGTCCGTCCTAATCTAATTAGTACGGATTGGCTTGATCTAATTAGTATGGATTGGGAACTCACAAGACCACATCCAATGTCCATTTTTTGTGTAAATGATATATTTAGAATTCATTTCTTCATGTCTAATTTTTTTTGCTTTTGAATTTCGATAACATCTTATGTATTTATTTATGTATTTAACAATAATATTTATCTATGTATGATGATTAATGAGCATCATATTAAATTGTATCATATTTATGTTTTATTAATTGTTCAAAATCATTAACCAAACCAGATCAAACAGTTCGGTTATAACATTTTGGATAACCAAATGATCCGATTCGATCTAATTTGAACAATATGAACCGTCCAATTTGGTTAAATTTTTTTATTCAAAACAGGAACATAAATACTCCTAGACCATACATATAAAAAATATATAAGATCATTGATGTCGAAACTACACATAAAATCTCTCTTATGTTTGTTATCTTCGAAAACTAGTATCAAAAGTCAAAGACGTACTTTCACTATGTTGCTCATAACTTAGCAATGACCATGTCATTTATGTGATCCTCGATAATAATGGATTAGAGAGAACTCATTTGTATGGTTCCAACACTATTAATTTTGAAAATTTATGACCTATAAAATCCTTATTATTTTGTATTATAAAATCTATATTTTATATCTAAACACGTTTTCTATATAAAATGTGATACCTTAAATTGTCCAAAAAATACAAAAAAAATCCATAAAATATAAATTTTTTAAAAATAATTGGCAAAAATAATGGTCAAATTCACTTTTAAACCATTAAATTAAATGAATAATTTTACTCACATTAAAATCATTTTATTATGTCACAATTTTTAATTAAATTCACTTTATTATATTGTTCTGACACTATTGATATTCTATTTTTTTACCTTTTTAATCCATATTTTCAATACCTTTTTAATCCATATTTTCAATATTAAAAAATTTACTGTTTTGATTGAAACATGATACCTAAAAAAAACTTCAAAAAAATTCATAAAATATAAAATATATTAAAATAGTTGACTAAAAAATGTTAATAGTTAAGTTTAGTTTTAAACTTTTAAAATAAAATTATAATTTTTTTTACATTAAATTCATTATTATGTTATAATTTTATATTTTTAAAAAAATGAACAAAATATATTATTTTTATAGAGAATGATATAATATTTTTTATTAAAACAAAGTTAATAAAATATCCGTTGACTCGTAACTTATCATTCATATTTCATAAGTGAAAAAGTTTGCGTATAATAACATTAAAAAAAATTCACGAGTTCGGATCAATTTCATGGCTCCGTGATTTGGTACATAAACTTTGCTGCTCACCCCTTCAACTACATGTTTGATTTTTTGTTAAAAAAATTGATTTTTATATAATTTATTATATTTTTTAAAATTTATAAAAAAAAATTAATTTTTTAAATCTTAACCATTTGAATAAGATAATGTGCAAAATTATGTAAAAAGTTTGGATCTTTGATCTATCTATATATTGAAATACAAATATTCGTATAAGTTATAATTTAATTACAATTGCTTGGCCCTGAAATAGGAGGAAGAGATGCAAAATATAAATAATCTGGGCCAGTTTGACCCAAACCGTGATTTTCTGAGGCGGGCTTTATGTTGTTCATTCGAAAGAGAAATGGGCTTAATATTATAAATATCGCGTGGCTTTCACGTACGGAAAATACTGCCATCAGAGTTTTTTATTGCTCGTTCGTGACGTAGACGGTGACAATCCCCAACTCACAGCAGAAGAGGAATGGAAATTGAACTACCCAAGTAGGTCGGTCTGAGTTTGCCTCACTGTCAGGTAACTTGAGATTTATCTTTATTTCTATCTCCTTCGTATTCCTCATTATATACTTCCTACTTTTTTCTTCAATCTATGATTTATTGATTTTAATTTTCAGTGAGCAGTACACATTCAGCTGTAGAAGATTGAACTGGTTTAAGTTTCGAAGAACTTATGGCATCTGAAGCTGACAACACTCTCCA
This sequence comes from Hippophae gyantsensis, assembly GCA_030763125.1. NCBI lineage: Eukaryota > Viridiplantae > Streptophyta > Magnoliopsida > Rosales > Elaeagnaceae > Hippophae > Hippophae gyantsensis. The sequence goes on along the minus strand of CM061028.1, from coordinate 75,976,355 downwards.
ATCTATACGCTACAAGCCTGGTTCTCTTCAGCTACTTGATCAGGTTTTCTACTATTGTTATTTGTGAATTTTGTATATATGTCCAAATCAAAACTTGTTAAATATCTATATTTACGGCCATTTTAACTAGAAATGAAATGGTTTTCTCAAAAGCAGTTTCAACAATAAGTCTAGAGTGTTTGGGCACTGAGTCTAGAGTAGTTAGTCACTGAGTCTCTCAAAAAAGTTTAAGCTAATGGGAGAAAGAATAACAGTAATACATCTATCAATCCATGGGCTCTATACATTGTTCTCTATGCATTAATGCATGCCCAAGGCTTGAAATTCAATGGAGTTACTGGGTTGAATAAGACCTCCAGCTTTATAACATGTTAAGGGTGTGTTGGAAGCCAACTATTCTAAAAGGGGAGAATGAGCAATAATACTTGTGTACATCAATCACTTTTGCAACAAATTATTAAAAGTTGTTTTAGTGGTATTTATATAATTATTTTAGTAAAGAGCATGCATACTAATTTACTTTTTTACTATAACTAAAATCTTCTAGAAGTGCTAATGCTTTTCAAAGTTTAGAAAACACTTCAATGTAAAGGAGAAGCACATCCGTAGGGATGCTTGAGTAAAATGTGTTCTCTCTTCTAATTGTTTGTTTAGAAGTTGGGAAAACGAGAAAAGTGGAAAACATGTCTTTAATCTGGGATTATTTCTGTCCTACATGTTTACAAACTTTTTTGAACTTGTTTTCTTTGTTTTCTCTTCCCAAAAAGCTATTTTGTATTTTCTGTTCATTAGAAGTATTTATGATTATTCCTTTTTCTATTTCTTCTCCATTTAATTTCTAAACTCACTGGTACTTTAATTGTTGGAGAAATGAGAGTGACCATTTGTACTCATCATGAAGGGAGGTTTTGTTTGCAGTAAAATGTAGCCTTATTGACCATTGAGGAAAAATGTATACAGAGGAATGGATTTATATTTAATCCTTGTTCTTTGTTTTGGCAGAGAAAGCTTCCTCTTGAAACTATCTACACAGACATCCGGGATGCAACAGATGGATGGTTAGTGTCATAGACGTTCTTTCCGTGGCTTGCTGTTTTGTTTCTCTTTATTAACCTTTCAATAGTTTTAAGTTATTTCACTTGTATGTATATTTTTCTTATAAACTGCTAACTGATAATTTAGCTTGGTAATCTATGTAAATATTCTAAAGGAGCAAGCATTTAGAGTCATGTTCTGTATTGGATAACATGAAACATAGTTTGTATCATTAGATTAAAATTTATCAACATTTTTTACTTGAAATTTTGACAAAACTAGTATAACAAGTTATGTATGCACAATTTCTCGTAAGTTTCATAAAGGAACTTGGTTGCTGATGGGTAAACTGGTAATTTTATATTTGAGCTAGGCTCTTGTTTTCATTAACCACTTTAATACATTCCATGATTTTACTTAATAAGTCATATTTCGTTGTTAGGCATGCAATAAAAGATATGGTTGTCCGTGGTGCACCTGCCATTGCTATTGCAGCTGCCTTGTCACTCGCTGTAGAAGTATTTAACTTCGATTCATTTGATGGGACATCAGAAGAGGCAGTCACTTTCCTTAGCATGAAGCTAGATTATTTGGTCTCAAGGTAAAACAAATTGTAGAATGAAATACTATGCCCTTGAGACGCAGAAAACGAATGTGTTTATTTATTGTGGTTCTTTAGTTGTTATCAGCTGTTATATAGTTAAGAGTTCTGTAAAACTTCTCATCAATAAAAAATGTTTAATTTTTCTAATGCTTCTTCAGTCGACCAACTGCTGTCAATCTTTCAGATGCTGCAATGAAACTTAAAGAAGTTACATTGAAGGTTGCACCTACTACATCTGAAGCCAGGAGCATTTTTCAGGTAGGATAGTTCCATTGTACTTTGGATTTAAAATGATGGTTTTCTTTTGGTCACATTTTGGTTTGAAGTCCACTACATGCTCATTGAGGTTCTCAATATGTTTTGCTTAAAGCTTATGGATTCCTTTTTGCAAACCTTTGCAGGCCTACATAGCTGCTTCTGAATTTATGCTTGAAGAGGATGTCGCTTCCAACAAAGCTATTGGTTCTTTTGGAGCAAATTTTATTCATCACCAGCTAAACAATGCTGAGAAGCTTTCTGTATTGACCCATTGCAATACTGGCAGGTATGTTATTGTTATGTTCGTTCTTTTGTTTTCTTCTTGCCATCACGTTTCCTTCTTGTTTGTTTCCTTTCTCAAACTTATTGTATCTCTCCTCTTAAACTAAAAATGAACTAAATGTCCCTTCTGACTGTTATGTGTTATCCTGCTAGTCTTGCTACTGCTGGTTATGGCACTGCCCTTGGTGTAATACGTGCACTTCATACTAAAGGTGTGTTGGAAAGGGCCTATTGCACAGAAACACGTCCATTCAACCAAGTGGGTATCTGGTTTCATTATTGTGTAGACTAACCCCTGCATCATCGACTCCCCTTCATCTTAATACTCACTGTGACAGAAAAAAGATTATTTCAAGGTCCAACACACAAAACCTTGGATTTTATTGCAAACTACCAACAAAGTATGAAATTTTGTGTTGTTTTACTTGATTCTGAAATTGTAAAATTTATGATCATTAAAGAATCTTTTTCTTAGAGACAGCTATATGACTGTACATAGAATATAGTGAAATTTATAAAGCATGCTGATGCCATGAAAATTTTGAAATTAAAAAAAGAATAAAAAAAAATCATGGAATGTCATCAAATCTTTGGAACTCTAAAGAATAAAGTCTTCTATTGACAATTAATAAATTTATAACAGTTATATTGCTAGACATCATATATTCTCTGGCTTGGTGAAGTTTTTTTTAGTCTGACATGAGATTGATTGGCTAACCTTAATCTAATGGATGTTTATGCGTGTGTATACTGATGTTCACAAAACTTATTTTCTTCTTTGACCAACTTCAGGGGTCTAGACTTACAGCATTTGAGTTGGTGCATGAAAAAATACATGCAACTCTCATAGCAGATTCTGCAGCAGCTGCATTAATGAAAGATGGACGAGTCAATGCTGTGGTTGTTGGGGCTGATCGTGTGGCTGCTAATGGTACTCACACTACAACCATAATTATACATTTCTAAAGTTAATAAAACTGTGTCGAATAATAAAGTTGACCTTAAACTAGGTGATACTGCCAACAAGATTGGAACATACAATCTTGCCATTACTGCAAAGCACCATAACATCCCATTTCTTGTGGCCGCACCCTTTACTTCCATTGACTCATCCCTTTCGTCTGGACAAGAAATTGTTATAGAGGAAAGATCCCTGAAGGAGTTGTTGTGCTCCTTTGGAGGACTCGGTGAACAGGTTGCAGCATCTGGAATTAGTGTATGGAACCCAGCTTTCGATGTTACCCCTGCAAATTTGATTGTTGGTATTATCACAGAGAAGGTAAACCCTCTATATCTATCCCTTGAAATGGCCTAATGTTTATACAGAAAAACCGATATGGTATAGCCGGTTCGGTTTTATGCTGATTTTTGTCTTTTCCAAGCAGGGTATCATAACAAAAGTAGGCACCAATGATTTTGACATAAAGGGCTTCATACAAAAGACAACTGGGCAGTCTTGTGCATAGGCAATGAATAAGATATATCTTTTTTATTGATTTATTTATTATTATTATTATTGGTTAACAATGATTATATATCTTGAGTGGTTATTTGCTTGTACCTTGGTAATAAGATATTGGATGACAACATAGATACGGTCTACAGTTCAAGTAGGAGGAGCTATTACGAGGAAACATATATTTTTGGTAATAAGTTTCTTTGGACCGCCAAAAATAATGTTATTAGCTTAACAAGTTTATCAAGCCTTTCACCTGATTTAAGTATTGTTGGTTTTAAATTCAGGTTTCGGATAATTAGTAGGAAATTTTGGCAGTTATTGATATACATAGATGGCTAAATAAATGCTAGTGGACAAAAAATTAAGTATGGATTTGATAATAATTTCAATTTTTAAATTTTAGAAAATTTAAAATTACATACATTTGATGAGTGAGAACTCATTTTTTATTTTTATTTTCTAAATTACCTTGGGGGATCAACCCCATTACATAATTCCCAATGTTTATCTCATCTCTTTAGTTTTGAAATTCTCTTAAATTTTAAAATTCAAAAAGTTAATTTTGGAGTTCAATTTATATTATTTTTTTTACATAAAAAATTAATAATTCAACCATACTCAAATTTATTAAAAATAATTAAAAACTTAAAATTGTACGAAATTAAGTTTAAAATTGATTTTTATTTAAGAGCTTAAAAAAGTTGAAAACTAAAAATTAATTATTAATCAAACAATATTTATCTTTTTTATTTCAGTTTTTGAAAAACAAACTAGAAATTGTTTATGAAAGCTTTTTTTTATATCAAAATTCCAAAAATAAGGAATCAAAAATTAAAACAATTAGCGTGGCCTACGTAAAACTGCGGTATGTCATTCCGGGTAATTTTCCAAACATCTGGAAAAACATTCCAATTTGATTGAAACAGCTCACAAGCAAATATTAGTAACTAATGCTACCACTACTGTTGTTGCTTCTCTAAAGGAAAAAGTGCCCAGGTAGTTTGTGATTCTGCCAGAAACACTTGCTTAGTGTGGTTGTATTCTTTGAACAGTGAAAATCAAAACAAGCTATTTCTAGGCAATAAACGATAACAGGAGAATTGAGTTTAGTGTTTCATCAATTATAGAAAAACACTCCTGCAAAACTTAAAATAATAAAAATAACATTCAATTAGTTTCAATATTAAATAAATTTAAATAATCATAATTGGATAAAACCATGTGTTAAATTTTTTTTTAAATAATAAAAATGTTTAAAATGAACATAAAAGGTATAAAAATTACAAAAAATAACACTATTAAAATTTATAATAATAAAAACAAGATCCAATAACAATAATATTAAACGTCGTAACCTAAGTTAAAAAACATCTAATTAGAAAACATTTAAAATAAAATGTATTAGACTCTTTTGTAATTATAAATTTTATAAGTGATATTTATGTCTTTTAATGTAAATTTGAAGTAGTTACTAGCCCTTAATTAAAAAAAAGGATTAAAAAAAGAAGAAAATAAAAGAAACCGATAAATCTCAAAAGAAAATGATAGCATTGTGCCTCTCTAGTTTACGATAAAGATCAACATACATTACTCAAGTCAGATTAAGAAAAACAGTTAAATACTATTGTTCACAGAGAACAACACGATTAAGCAAAAAATAAAAAAGATGGCAAAGAGGCAAAACTCCAATTTCACTCCATCAAAGCGGCACCGGCAACATTGCCATCAAAGCCCCCATCCTTCTTAGCGGTACTGAGAAAAAGGAAAGTGAAGAACATCAGTAAATGAAGTCAAAAAAATAAAATTGATAAAAATATGATAAATCACAAGGATTGTAAATACTTAACAACTATTGAAATCAATTTCAAAATCATTAGGAAACCTAATTATCATTGTAAAAAGCTGAAACAATAAAGTGATAAACAAACATCATAGATATAGACAAAGAAATAATTGAGTAACATAAAGCAAAACTGAGTAGTTTGATTACATGGTTAGATTGAAAGACACAAAATTAATATAATGAAGATGAACTTCAAACAGATCAAAACTGACCTTGATGAAACCAATTTCCTTGGCATTGCTGCGGAAGCATTGTCTGCAGCACATGAGACCATATTTCCTGATTATACCGTGTGAGTTTCCACAAACACGGCTGTTCAATATTTACGAAATTGTAAATTAGTATTGTACATATCCAGAATAAAGCTAATGTATTCTCAATTTGAATCCACTAATTCCTTTTCTTAAAACAAAAACAACCAAAAAATCCCCTAACCCAACTTAGTGAAGCATACAAAACCATTCAAATTATATAATTGATCAATTACAAATACCTCCCTCCCTTTTACTTAAAAAAAAAATACACCAACAAGTTTGAAAAATAACAATCATACACATTATTAATTGTTAACGTTGTTTCGTACACATTTTCAGAAAAAAATCATGGATGATATTGTAAAAATAAAAACAACTGCGAAGATGTCATTGTTTATATTCTAAATTTGATAGGTGTTTTGCAATTTTTATTTAACATCAGGAATCTCTGTAGCATTTCCCTTAATCGAAATATGCAGATTAACCAAAAAACAAGCGTCCTATGATTCTATCTAATCATCTATACACAAGAACCCGTTAAGTTTAGCCAGCACTAGCCAAAAATGGCTACAACAATTAACCGAACGTGCTAATAAAGTCAAACCGAAGAGAACAAAATAAAAACCTTCAAAGCAAAGTAACAAAAAAAAGGAAATTTAAGTAATATATGCATCCAATCTCATACAGAATTAATTATTGAAATCCAGAAGAAGGAATAAGTGAAGAACATAAACTAACCAGGTCCGCGATCCAGGACCATAGTTCTTAGGGTGCGAGTTCCAGACATTTGAGTGACCCATCTTCTACACTCTGCTCACAATGCTAGAAACCTTGGAGGGGAAGACCAAACCCTAATGACAAATTAGAAGCGGAGGACTAACCACTGTTAAACGACGCGTATTTATACTATAGATTTTGCTGATTCGGTCAACAAGTCAGTAAAAAACATTTTTGCCAGATCATACGATGTCGTTTGGAACAGAATCGTTTGGGCCCAGGCCCAATATTTAAGTGACTGACCCTCCACGACCCGGAAATGACCGGATCAGTAAGCGGGCTTCAAAAGGGAAGAGAAGAGAAGACAAGACAAGACAAGAGAGAAGGGTCGTGACAGTTTGCGAAAAATCGGAAGACTCGTTGTGGTATGATCAAAGCGAGTAGTGGAAAATGAAGAAGTCTTCGTTGCCATTACAGAACACAAGTGGCAGTGAGAAGCAGATTTGCATGAAGGAAGCTCTCGTGAAGCTCCTGAGATGGCATTTTGGACATGTCGATTTCAGAGGCAAGCAATTGGAGGCTATTCGAGCTGTATTAGCTGGTGCACATCGTCTACATTCCATTTCAATTATGTTTTTTTCTCTATAATTTATCGATTTCATTCAATATCTAAATGGTTGATTCGTTTCGTTGCTTAAAAAACGCGGGAATTGTCCGGAAATGATTTTCCTTCCTTTTGATATTGTACGGAATTGTTCTATGGAGCTTTGGCAAAAGATAACTTCAGTCTTCTTTTTAAAAAGACGTGTAATGGAAAAAAAAACATGTAGTTGGAAATTTTGGTGCTTTCTTTGTAAATTACAACATGGGTAATGTTGAACTGAATGACATGATTTTTGTTTTTTATTGGGTTGCAGGAAGAGATTGCTTTTGTCTGATGCCAACTGGAGGGGGCAAATCAATGTGTTATCAGATACCTGCACTTGCTAAGAAATTCGGCATTGTGCTTGTTGTTTGCCCTTTAATAGGTGACTATTTTTTTCTTTCACAACTTGAGGAGAGGATAGAGTTTCCATGAATCCTATTCCTTTGTTTTTCTTTCCCCTTATAAGAGGGTGTTAATTTCCTGTATGTTCATTTGGTTCTTCTTGCAGCATTGATGGTATGTATGTCATTTTGAACTGCTTCTATCTGCTCTCTTCCCGTTTCTGAGGATTGAAATTTGAAGGTAATGGAAATATTAATAAAATTCAGGAAAATCAAGTTTCTGCATTGAAAGAGAAAGGCATTGCTGCTGAATTTCTCTCCTCAACACAGACATCAAATGTCAGAAATAAGGTGCTTCTTGAATTTGGATTAAATCTTCTTATGTTGAAGTGTGGAATTAATTGTGGTTTTCATTTTCAATCAATTCATAATTCTCCAATTTTTTAAGCACAAAATTGTAATCAGGCGTTACCTGTAGTTTTTCTTTTTCTATGTTTCAATTTTGATGAGAAGTTAAAACTTGATGACCAAGAGTTTATGACATGTTATGGTAATCGAGAACATTAATTTTTATTTTATTTTTTGCCGCTTAGATTCATGAAGACCTTGATTCCGGAAAACCATCGTTAAGGTTGCTTTATGTTACTCCCGAGTTGATAGCAACTTCAGGGTTTATGTCAAAGCTGACAAAGATCCATGCAAGAGGGATGTTAAATCTCATTGCCATAGATGAGGTGTGAATGTTTGCATACTAGTAAGATTTAAATTGGAACTTGAAACAGTTGAGCTAGAACTTTGAGGTGATGCAGAGAGATTCACCTTTTTCTTTGGCAATTTTCAGGCACATTGCATCTCTTCATGGGGCCATGACTTCAGGTCTGTAAGTTAGAATTCTACTACCTTTACTGGGCTTATTTTTCCTTCCGTATGTAATAAAGGGTCTTATCCGATCTATTTATCCAACTTAATTTGGTACATTAGACCTCAGGCCCTTTTCACTTTATGAAACTTACATTGGGTAGTTATTTGTGAATACTAACCTCATTTGTTTGTTCTTTGTCTTTCTTTCTCTCCCTATCATGGCATATATGGAACAGGCCCAGCTACCGTAGACTTTCTTCTTTAAGGAGCCACCTTCCTGATGTAACTATATTGGCTTTGACAGCCACAGCTGCTCCCAAGTGAGAATTATGATATAAGCTGCATCCAAAGTTAAACTAACTGAATTCATTTACCACTTGGTTTTTGGATCACCTTTGAAAAAGAAAAGGACAAAAAGTGACATATGAATCTCCCAGTCATATTAGTTTCTAAGACATTGTTTTCATCTGTAGAGTTCAGAAGGATGTGATAGAGTCCTTGTGCCTGCAAGATCCATTGATCTTAAAATCTTCTTTCAATCGTCCTAATATATATTATGAAGGTGCATACTTCAGCCTGGCTTGATGCAAATTCGTTGTTTTCGGTCTTTAGTGAGATGCCTCTATAATTTGTCCTTAAAAAAGTTTGAATTCCTTTTGACAGTTCGTTACAAAGATCTCTTGGAAGATGCCTATGCTGACTTGTGTAATGTACTCAATTCTAGTGGAGATGTCTGTGCAATTATTTACTGTCTTGAACGTACAACGTGTGATGACTTGTCTGCTCATCTATTCAGAAATGGTATTTCCTGTGCAGGTAAATATATGCCTTGCTCCTTCAATAGTATATGACAGGTTTGACATTACTTGCTCTGATGTCTTTTCTATATCAGCCTATCATGCAGGACTGAATGATAAATTGCGTAGCTCCGTTTTAGAAAAGTGGATTTCCTGTAAGATACAAGTTGTTGTGGCAACAGTGGCCTTCGGGTATGGTTTTTTGTATGATTTAATGCTAATGGGTAGATAATAGCCACAATGGTGTTAATATTACTTTTAAACACAATGAAAAAAGTTAATCATGTTGAATATTCTGTATCTGTAACCAGCATAATTCTTCTGTGGCTTGTGTTTCGTGTTCTTCACAAATTTATGACTGCTTTTACTTTTTGTTAAACACTCATGGTTTGGAGCTGCTCTAGTTCATAAATAGTTATTGGGATGCTGCCTGCTGATGTTTCTCCAGGATGGTACCCACCTTACATTTCCTTTTTAATTATTGAAGAAACAATTTTAAGGAGATTCATGTGCCATTGATAGCTTGTGGTCACTTTTGTTAAGGGCATAGATAGGAAGGATGTGAGACTTGTTTGCCATTTTAATATTCCGAAGTCAATGGAGGCCTTCTATCAAGAGTCAGGTAGAGCTGGCCGGGATCAATTACCCTCTAGAAGTCTGTTGTACTATGGAATTGATGACCGGAAGAAAATGGTTGGTTTACTTACATGTTACTATCCTATATCCTTGTCAATGGCATGGTTTCACTGGGACTTTCTTCTTTTTTTCTATTTGTATATTTCAGGAATTCATTCTACGCAAGTCTGAGAACCAGAAGCTAAAAGCTCCAAGTTCTCAGGAAGGGCTGTTGAAAAAATCACTAAATGACTTCCATCAGGTAACTATTAAGAAAATTGATAAAGCTCAAAATAACAACACTTTGTTATAGTTGATATCTTACAATACTATAATACAAAAACAAACAGATGGTTGAGTATTGTGAAGATTCTGGATGCCGTAGGAAAAAGATCCTAGAGAGTTTTGGAGAAGAGGTATGATGATCTTTTTCTTTTTCCTAATGTATTTTGGTTTGTATGCAATGTATAATGTGTTTTCAGAGCTAAACAAGAGTTGACTCTTTATATGAAACAGGTCCCTGCATCACTATGTAGAAAATCATGTGATACCTGCAAACATCCAAACTTAGTCACAAAGTATTTAGAGGAGCTTACCGCTAGTTGTGTTAAGCAGAAAGCTGCTGCTTCACGAATTTTCATGAGCAGGTACTCTATCTTCATATTTTACCAATACTTGCCTTGTTATGGGAGGGCTGTGGATTCTAGATTACATCAAATTCATTAGATGCAGAGGTTGGCTAACCTGCTAATATGTTTTCACTTTCAGCTCTTCTAATTCAATTGATGAAGAACCAATTTCTGAATTCTGGAATCGGGATGAAGTGAGTGCTTCTGAGGATGAAATATCTGATTCTGATGGTATATGATGCCTCATATTTCTTTCTTTTTTTCTTTTTTGGGTGTTTGTAAATGGTGCTTTAAAAATCAGTTGTATTAGATTTTGATGGTCCTTTTGTTTTTCTCTGCAATGGCCAGATGATGCTGAGGCTATCAAGAGCCTAACAAAATCGAAGTTGCCGAGAAAATCGGGATTAAGTGAAAAGATTGAATTTTTGCAACGTGCAGAAGAAAAATATTATGAGAACAAAGCCTCCAACAAGCAGGTTCCATTTGCTGCATTCTGTCCTCTGATTTAGTTTACATTGGACATTTTATATCTGCAAAAGTGCTTATTTTCAAATTTTATGAAGATCAATAAACATGACAAGGTTGTATCTGTTACAATGCGAGAAGCAAGCAAGGAAAGGCTTGAAAGGGCTTTAAAGCAGGCACAAATACGACTTGGCAACATAAAGTATGTTCGTAGTTCTAATTTATAATGGATTTTATCTTCTTTTTAAATTTTTATATCTGAAGTTATGGGATAGTTGCTTAATATGTTATATGAAGTTACCATAGTATAGTGCCTAAAATGTTTACAGCTATATTGCAAACCTCTTTCTATCAGCTCCACTTTTTGACATTTTTTCATAGCTAAGTCTTGTTGCTAAACCAATAATGTGCTCACAGTTCCAAGTTTCTAATGCAGCCTTAATGTGGAAACATCAGCTTCTTTTCTTGAAAATGAGTGTTACAACAAATATGGAAAATCTGGGAAATCATTTTACTATTCACAAGTGGCAAGTAAATTGAGATGGCTATCAACCACGACTTACACCGAGTTAACTAAAGGGGTTGTCAATTCTTCTAATTCACCATCAAAATGTGTTTCATTAGAAACAGAACTTCCCTCGGTTGCCCCACTCCCACCTTTAATGGATCAGGAACAAGAAGCAAACACTGAAGAAGAATTGCTTCAAAGTGTAGGATCACAAACTTCTTCATGTGCTTCACCAAACATAGGACTTCCACTGATTCCATCCTTCTCGGAGTTTATAAACAGCAAAAAGGTAAAAGACAACCAACCAATGGCTCCAATTAGACATTCATCTGATAGAATTCCGAAGAATGTGGAAAAGAGAATGAAGTTGCAATAAGATGGATTGGTTGTGAATTTCAGTAGCAGTGGGTTCGAAATCCAAATATTAGCACCACCTGGTGCTCGTACCAGTGGGCATGAGTTTCCATTTTGCCTTTCTAGCCCCAAGTTTTAAGTTAGAGCCGTTATTTTGTGGGTGTCAAAGTTGGAGGGGAGGAAAATTCATTAAGACTTGAACAAAAGTAAAATGCAATGGAGAGACTCTTGTTTCTAAATTTTAGTAGCAGTGCGCTAGCTTTTTGAAAATGTTTGGTTTGTAGTTTAGACTAGATGTGCAAAATGGGTCAGGTGGCCCAGGACCGGGCTGGATTCGTCCATGATTGAAACGGGCTGTGCTGAGCTGTTCTGTGTCAGCCCGTCAGACATAGCAGGCCCATTTTGATCCTTTTCTCATTTTTGAAAATTTAAAGTTTGTAACATTTGAGCTTTAAAAATAAACGGTAGGGTTATTGTTATACTATTTTTTGTTTGTTACATATTATATTTAATGTAAATTTTAAATTTATTAAAAATAATCTTCTATTTTTAATATATTTATTCTATGTTAATTAAATTACTTTTAAAAGTATTTTTATTAATTTTTTTAAAATTGATATTAAATGAGGTGTGAAACCCATAAAAAGCCACGCCAAAATAAATGATTGACACTTATATTAGAGCTCTTATTACGTACATTAGGCAAGTAAAAATAAAACTATTAGGAAAATGCTCATTTAAAGATGCGGGTAGCCAGAGGTGGGTTGGGTGGGTATGAGTAAGTCGGCTGCTGGTATAGAGGAAGGGTAAAAGTGAAACCCTAAGAATGGATGAATTGAAATAAAAATAAATAAAAATATGTAATATAATTAACTTTGATTAAGTTTATTAACCTTTTTTTTAACTTAAAACAACATTAAAGAAATTCATGCCATGTGAAAAACATGTTGAATCCAAATGGTAGAGTGAAAAAAATAACCTTATCAAAATGTCCTTATAATATTAGTTTTTTTATATATTAAAAAAATTAAAAATATTATATTTTACATAACTAAAATAAGGAAATTTTATAAGTATACCTTCTTATTTAAACTTTTTTTATATAAAATATAATGGTATATCATGGATAAATAAACAAAAAAAAATTAATAAATAATTACATTAAACATTATATATAAATAATAAAATAATATATGTGACCGCTTAAATAAGGGGTTTAGGGTAAATTAGATTAATTGTAACTTTTTATGTTTTGCATTTTGAAATCATACTAAATCAAAATGAAGCATTCCTTTTTCTACCAAAAAAGTGAAGCATACACCCTTAATTGCGACTCTTTCTATCCGCTGTCGTTCAATTTTTATTTTTATCTTTTTGTTATAAATGCATCACAATTATTTGATGATGATAAACTTTTAATTGAATATTACATGTTTAAAATTGAACTACTTATCCATAACATTCATTATATTATTATAGGTAGTACAAAAATACCGAACCCATTTAGGATTCTCACCCTTGTTTACTATCTTTTATTTTTTATTCTTTAATTAATTTATATCTAAAATTAAACATATGTTTAAAAATAAAACTAAATTAAATACACAAACATCCACCAACAAAACTTTGCTTGGATGTGTCACATCATTTGTAAATATTTCAATGGTTTTTCATCATCGGAGTTGTTAAAGCTCCAACAACAATGGTGACTCAAGGGGTTGAAAGACTTAAGCGAAGGATGAAATCGAGATCTTAAATACTTTTCATATTAAAATAAGGATAAAGAGTAATATAAATTCAATAATTTTGATAAAATATACTTTAATCTATTAGTTATTAGATAAGTTCCTACAAATCCGTTATCTCTTTTAAAATGATCACTAAATTCTATCTGAAAATTTTAAGATAAATTTTTAAGATAATATTAACATTTTGTAAAAAATTTATTTTTTTTTACCAAAAATAATAAAATTAAATATTTAAAAAATTATTTTTTCAAAAAAGAGAATAATTTATAGTTTAAAATAATAATTATAAAAAAATTAAATATTAAAAATATATAGTTGAGATTTTTATCTTAAGAAGATGGACTATAGTATATTTATGAATAACAAATAATTTTTTCAAAATTTATCTTTAAAAATTTGGCATAAATATTCAAGATTGATTTCAAAGTTCATTTTAAAAAATATAATAAATTTGTAATGTCCAACAAAACAACTAAAGAATTAAAATATATTTTTGTTAAAAGGTAACATTCTTCTACCCTTTATCTAAAATAATTTATTTAGATATTATAATACAAATTCAAGTATAAAAAAATATTAAGTGAGGACTTATATACTTAATATTTAATATATAAAACTACATAATTATTAAAAGATAAAAATTCACAGCTAGATAAGAATTGATTTCATATTTTTAGGTCAAAATATAAAAAAAAAATGAAATAAAAATTGAATAAATAGTTAGAATATTTGTCAAATATTCATAGTAAATTAAAAAAATATGAGTAAGTAAAGATATTTAATTAAACTTTGTTACTAATAAAAATTACAATTTTATTTTAAATCTTATTATAAATGAGATTTTGCAATGTATTTATAAATACTTTTAGGGAAAACTTTGAAGTAAAATGTCAAGTTTACATGTTTCATTTCTAAATAAACAAATATATATGTATAAGATAAAAGTTAAAAGTTAAAATAGATACTTTTAATAATAAATATAAATTCTTATTTTTATAATCTCAATTAATTAAAAAAATAGATAATAAGACATAATTAAATTAATTGATAAAAGGTATATAATATTATAAAAAAATTCCATAAAATTTATTACTTCAAGTAACATGTAACGTTTATTTGAATATTTTTTAACATTTAAACTAAATACATATTTTTTAATTTTCTATTGTAATGTTATATTTTAAAAAAAATATATAATAGATATTTACAAAACGCTGGGGCCATATCCGATCCAGACCTAAGCTGACTATCTCATCTACCTAAATTATGAATTGCCTTTATTCAATAATTTTTATGCTTTTAAACGTAATTATAAAACAAAAATAAATAAATAAATATGTGTTTAAAAATATAAAAGGGTGAAATAAAAACACCCCTTCAAATGGATTCGCTACTTTAATAATACTATAATTTTATTTTATATATCATTTTTTGTCTTTATTTTTCAAATAATACTTTAATGATACATACAATTAATAAAGAGATATTAATTTAATATAATTTTTTATTTTATTAAAGATTTTCACACTTACTTTAATATATGATATTTATGATATTTTTATTATTTTCTACGTTGAAACATTAATAGCTTTTTTTTTATCATCTTTTAGTCCTTAAATATAGGTTTTACACTCTCTTCAACTTCTATCACCTAGAATTTTAATAACTTTACTCATACTACATATTGATTACTAATATTCATCTAAATGTTATGCCATTACTGTTTTAATGAATAAAATATATAATTTTTGAATTTTTGTATACAAAAAAATATGAAAACAATATACAATATATAGATTATATAAAAAATAAGTTGTATGTACAATTAAATATATAATTATACATGTTAAATATGTAGTTATTATAAAAAATGTTAATATTATAAAGACCGTTAATTGAGTCATTTGTTTAGAACTTTAATGAACTTTAATATTTTATCATTCTTAAAATTATCAAAAATACTTAAAACAAAAAGAACAATAAGAAAAAATAGAATATACATGAAGTTATTGAGTTCCTATATAAGAGAGAAAGAAATGATATCAAAGAGAATGTAAAATGAGTAAAAGAGCAATAAAACATACAATTAAAGACAAAAATGACGAAAAAATATTGTTAATGTTCCAATAGAGTAAATAGTAAACAATTCCATAGATGTTTTTCATTGAACATATATATAGTGTATTGATAAGTGCTTAAAAACACAAAAAATATCATAATTTAATGTATTTTAATTGATTAAATAGATTTATATTTGTATGATTTTATTATATTTTTATATAAATTTGTCTTTTCGAAATCACGAGTATTTTTATTATTTTTAGGTATTTTCGTCCAAAAATAACTTAAAAACTCAAAGAAAAATACTGAAGACAATACATCACAAATATGTTGAGAAATAAATGAGTAAAAGTAAAAAAAAAAATGGAAAAATTGGACAAAATGGGTCCAAACAATCAAAAATATAAAAAATGTTGAGTCCCCCGCGCACGTCCACGTGCGCTAACGTTCGTCTATTGCAAATCTCGTCCCCTCACACGTGCTAGCCTATCCAAACGCGTCTAAAATCAATTTTTGAGATATTTTTTCACTTTTTTTTTTTACATTTTTCTCATCTATAAAATAACTCTCTCCCTTGTTGTAAAAATAATCCCAAAAATTCACAAATTTCTCTCTTTCTCTTTCCAGCTTTCTTTCTCTATAAAGCTTTAGTTTTTTTAGTTTTAAATTCTTTTTTTATATAGATTTTTATTTTTTTATTTAATAAATGAAAATACAAATTTATTTGAAGGTTTTTCATAAACGAAATTAGCATTAAAGTTTTATGAGGATTATTTTGAGGTATAATTTTAAATGAATTCTTTACAATTATTTTTATGTTTTATTCTTATATATTATATTTAATTTAGTTGTGATTAAATTTAACATGACTGACTGTTTGTAAATATGATATAATGATAAAGTTGTTATGCTTGCGAAATATTAAATAGGTAAAACATTTTTATAAAATAAATTGATTTTGTTTTTATTCAAGATTTTATATTAAGGATGTTAGATAGATATATATTATTTTTTATTATAAACTTAAATCTAAAAATTAGATTTTAAGGTTTAATTATCTGGTCTGATTTAGAGTAATATTATTTTATTTGTTGATACAATCGCCCTATAGTTAGAATGAAACTCTATTTTAAAAGTTTTTATAAGAATTATTATTTGAAAATGTATTAACAATACATTTTCAATAATGGTTTTAAAACTTAAAAGTTAGTAGTCATATAATTAAATTCTTAAGTTTAATTTGGATACCTTGAATAAAATTTAAAATGTCTAACCCCATCAAATGTGGTATTTAAATGGTTCATTTTCAATCTCTTAGAAAAAAATAGTTAATTTAATTTACCAAATTAATTATCGACCCCACATAGATGTTAATTGATTTGTTTAATTAACAAAAAATATCTAATCCCACCAAAGATAATATTTATATAAAAAAAGAATAAATAAATATCAATTTATATCTTTAATAACCTAAATAATATGAACAAACATAATTAACTTAATTATTGTATCCATAAATACTCTACTGTTATAAATGATAAAAATTTGCATTATTGTTTATTAAATTCATATTTATGTTTATTTTTTTATGTTATTAGATTAGGAAACACAAATCAAAATATCGTGATAGGATTATTAGAATTTAATTTAATTTACAAAAATTTGAATAATAAATTAAAAATCACGTATATTTCTTTTTTAAATCGACCTTGAGAATATATTTGTCATTTTTTATAAAATGATTTGTACATTGTAAGAGTTTTACAAATATAAAACTAAAGTATTTACAAAATCGATATTAATAATACGATACCGATCTTGTTATTCATTAAGTTTTTTGTGACATTACTAGCGACTTGATTTTGTATCATCGTGTACATAAATGAAAAATCTCAAATAAAATTACCTCAAATTAATATTTCTTTCATTAAATATGTATATCACTCACTAACAAGTTTACTTGACCTTGGAAATTGGAATAACACTAAACTAATACCTGCCACTCCCTTTGTTTAGTTCCTTTCGGGGTATTCGATGTTCCTTGAGGTGTTGGATCAGCAGATAGTGAATGATAATGCAAGTAAAAAATTAATGCCACAAGCTAAAGATCACTTCTTTATTCATAAACCTAATTATTTTACCCTTTTACATTTTGTCACATAAGCTAGTATTTCGAGTAGAAATTTCATGTAGTTGAATGGGTGTTGCTTTTCTTGTCTCAAAATTAGATCGGCTTAACTTGGTGAAAAATCTAAAAAAATTACATAAAATAATGTTCCTTAAATTTATAACAACAAAAATAATACTACAATAATACTAAAAAAACAAATTTAACATTAAATGAATCTAATTAGTCATAATTAAACATATATAACATCCAATTGATTAAAATTTAATGTAAAATGTTTAAACTGATTTTTTTAATAAAGATATATGAGCAGTGAAAGTGCTCTTTATTAAAATAAATAAAAAAACTTATTTGCAGCATGCAAATACATGGTTTGGCTGTGATATCCATGGTAGTGCTAGTAAACTTCCAATTATACTCTCATTTTCACGTAAATAATTCTTCAAATAACGAGTGTAAATTTTAATTCATTGTAAACTCTTTTCACGTCTTTTTAGGAAAATTTAATGTATGAAACAAATTAAAATTTCATTATATCACTTAAAAAATGATACAAGAATAATTGAAAATGTTGTTAGAATCTGTCTCCAACGGGACACAGATCCTACTTACATGTTAAATTTGTATTAGTCTGTGGATACAGACCTCGATATTAAACTATATGAAACCCACGAGCATTTAGAAATTATGTAATTTATTTCTTAACAGGGATATAGTGAGAATGCAATTGTGTGAAAATACATAGGGTTTTCCGTGTTGATAGCACTAGTCATCCATTGAATGAACTTTTTTTCCCTATGGAACACTAGGGAGATAGATAAAACAAGTACTGTAAAAATTCGATAGCAATAAAAAGTAATGTCTTTTTTTTAATATTAATATTTATCATTATGAGGATCTAAAAATTAGTCCGGTAAGATCATTATTGAAGTCCAAGCTGACATGTATGGCTAAATCTTAAGATCTAGCACACTCAGCACCATGAACATTGACTCCTCATGGCAAAAGAAAATACCATGCCTTGTTAAATGATGTGTCTCATCAATTAGCCAAAGTTGATTCCCTGAGCCAGTGGCAGTTCACTCGAATAGTTGATTGTACTGTCAAAAAAAAAACCAATTGTGAAATGTTAATTGTGTGTAGTACACTGAAATGATGATTCCGAGATTTAGAATCAGAAATGATATTTTCACCGCACAAATCTAGAGCAATTGAAACTTTTATCATACCATTTAATGCTCAAATGTTTACAAAATAAAAACTTTGCTCACGCAATAAGAAAGATCACTAAGTTTAACATAAAATTATTTACCAAGTTGAACGTCGCATGTATTGTTTCCAAGAGTCACTTCCTGCCTCACGCCCACCACCAGTTGCCTTCTCTCCACCAAAGGCTCCGCCTATCTCAGCTCCATTTGTTGGTATGTTTACATTTACTATACCACAATCGCTGCCATGAGGCCTGCACAACCCAAATTCCATATCACAATTTTGCCACGTTCGTAGGAACATGCTCTCGTCTAATACTTGATATTAGTCAATGAGTTTTTTTTTTTTTTAAGTCAATGAATCTTTATAAGCATACATATCTCACTAAATATATTTTTAAACGTATTTAGGGACAAAGCAGATATGAGATTATGGAAGTTCAATCACACATATAACTTAGCCTACTCAAACAAGTTAATCTTAGGAACTTACCCAATCCATTTGAAAATAGTGTCTGGCCTACTTGTGAAAATTGAACTACTAAGCCCTTGTGGTACAGAATTGTTCAGTGCAATTCCTTCTTCTAAACTCTGCAATATCAAACATAATTGCAAATTTTGAATCATAGAAATCAAACAATTTGCTAAAACAACTATACAAATTAGTAAAAAGATTGGGTACCTTAATTTTCATAACATATAAAACAGGTCCAAATAATTCTTCTTTTACCACAGCAGCGTCAGGAGAAATCTCAACAATTGTTGGTTGTACAAAATTTCCTTCTGATTCTATAACTGATCCGCCTGTCAAGATCTTCCCACCCTGGTTATACATTATACAACACAATTAAGCTTTTCAAATATTTCATAGCAGGAAAAAAGTTGCTTTGTCAATAAAGAAAATAACCAAAATACTAAAGTGAGATTTATAATTATCAAACCTAATTAGTTACAAGAGACAATAAATACCTGGGATTTTATTGTTGAGATTCCTTTTTCAAAGTTTTGCTTTGAAGTACAAGTATGTACTGGCCCAACAAGGGTACCTTTCTCCAAAGGATCTCCAACTTTGACTTGTTTATAAACACCTACTAATTGGTCTAAGACATTTTGATAAATGCTTTCATGAAGATACTGTACGTCGAAAGCATCAAAAGAAAACAAGCATAAAAGGAAAGTTAATCAGTATTCCAACTACATAAACAAATAAAAATTACAATAATGGATAAAAACAAATTACCAATCTACGACACGTAGTGCAGCGCTGACCAGCAGTACCAACAGCTGCAAATAAAATAGACCGCACAGCAAGGGTGAGGTCGGCATCATCCATAACAATTATGGCATTGTTCCCGCTCAACTCAAGCAAGCATTTGCCAAATCTTTCATTCACAGTCTGTTGCACCATCATACCCACCTACACAGAGGAAACTGGGTCCATAGTGAAAGGAAAAAAACATAGCCAATAATGAGATATGAAATACATGTATCTAAAATTCTTAAATGAACTACATATATGATATTATTATTGATTTTCATTTTAATTCCTTTTGGCATACGTATAAAGCTTAATGGTAAGGATCCCTATAATCTTTTGCGGTTGTATTAAGACAGGACTGCTTGTAGTCGTGTATCAGAGCCTACCTCTAGGAGGAAGAGCTCTTTACCCTAATTCATCAAACAATAATAATAAAACATAAGAACCAGTCATCATTAGAAAAATAGTTCCATGAAAACAAAGAAGAATGGAATTTATCCTCCATGACCACTCAATTAAAAACTACTTTACCATTACTAATGCGGGAACAACTTATAGGAGAGTTTAAACAGGATATATAAGATACAATCATGTTTTCCTACTATAATTTATAAGACATAGGTGGTAATGGATTAGAAGAAAAGGGACAAACTACATTCAACTAATTAAATTCAGCTGCATCTCACTAATGTTACTGGCGACAAAAAATATAACCTGCCACTTCATCCCACTAATTTTTTCTTCAACAATATATGATTAGAGGCACTTGAATGTGAATACAATACCTTTGAACTTCCCGTGAATGAAACTAGTGGTATTCTTGTATCTTTTGATATCGCTTGACCAATTTCTGCTCCTCCACAGAAAGATGTGAATATTGAACCAGGCAATTTGTTTTTCTCAAAAACTTCTGCCACCAGCTTTGTAACGGCAATTGTCACCAGTGGAGTTGTTGGTGCACCCTTCCTGCAATGCATAACATGTTTAGATAGGCATAGTAGTATTGGATCTACAATCTATGTTAAATGATAACTAAATGGAACATGCCAATGTACTCAAGAACATATTAGCATCAATGAACATATAGTACTGTCATATGTGATGCTGGTAACATTTTGAAAATTATTGCTTATATAACTTACCAAATTTAAAGCTATCATTCAAATGAAAAAGGTTAAATAAACTACCAGTACCAGATATCAACAATATGTCACATCAGTTTAGTCGTGGCTGGAAAATGAGCCAAAACCAATTAGGGTAAGAAAAAATCAAACATAATTTAATAAAAATTACAAACTCTCTTACCACACAACACAATTTCCGCACACTAACGCAATGCAGGCATTCCATCCTAAAGCATCATAGAGATATTATAATTAATAAATAAGACCAAGTATAATATAATCAGACTAAGCATTTGAGGCATTGGCAAAAGAAAAATTTATAGTTAGCTACACGTCCACAATGAAGTATGGATGGGAGAAATTTATACAATTTTTTTTTTAATTGCTGGTGATACCATGAGTACTTTTTAGGAATTTTTATACAGCATCTTTGAAATTTACAGAAACTGAAGTATAATGGTAATGATATATTGGAGTAAACCATGATTGTAAGCAATCTATTATTTAGAGCAAAAGCTAGCAGGCTAAGATTGCAATATGATAAAACAAAAAACAGATAAGATTTGTCAAAAAAACACTATATATTACATAATGCAAGATTGTTGATAACATTGAACAAGAACGCACCAAGAACAGCACATGGGAAATTGAAAGCAGTGATTACACCAACTACTCCCAGCGGATTCCACATCTGTGCATGAAGTATGCATGGTGTTGTTAATTAAGCATATTCGAATTTAATTAGCTAAATCAAAAATCAAAGTTGAAATGATATTCTCATTATTATATATTCCATGGAAATATTTAGTACTTACCTCAAACATCATATGATTGGGACCTGCAAACATGATGGCCGATAAAAAAACAATCGATATATAATAGCTTTTGAGAGAAATAAATATTTAAAATAATTTCTGAAACTACAAAACTTAATGAAAAATGAAAAAGGTAAGTCCATTTACAATTAAGTTTTGATCGAGATATGAAATTTATTTATATCATCATAAAGCTTGTAAAAGGATAGTATAAATTCACACTCACGTTCTGAAGGTATTATAGATCCATTCAGTTGTCGGCTCAACCCAACAGCATAATCACACATGTCAATAATTTCCTGAAAAGAACAGCGCTCTGCAGTTATTCATTAAAATTGATTAAGAATCATAAATACATTTAATATTAATTAAATCCAGACATACACTAAAACATGGTTCATAACTCATCACCTCTATGAGCAGCCACTAAATCTAGACATCCATTCAGTAGTATGCTTTATGAGTATGAGGGGGAATAGTTCCTTGTTCCAGAAGTTAAGGTTCAATGTCATCAATGCAATTGGACATTCATAGAGATAGAAAATAAGTATGTCCACTAAAACAAAGTGTACCAGCACAGAAATTTAAAGTTTATGCAAGTGATTTAACAGACAAAGGAAAACGGTAATTAAGACGGTTCAAATGTTCAAATCAATATGTATCCCCTTCAATTTATACAGGACCAAGAGTGCAAGACATTAGCCACTCTCAAACATTTTGAAGAAAAAATTCTTGGGGTTAAGACACTGAGTCGGTGACTTATCTAGGTTATAAAATCTCATTACTATATAGTCACCATTGTATAAAAGCAAAGCGGCTGAGATGCAAATATGATTATGGCCAATGGCTCTTGAAAACTAATTCTCTATTTGAGCAGAGAAAGCCTCTGCAATTATTTGTGGCTGAACTATAAAGCCAACCACCACCCAATTTTCAACTGGTTAGCACATAGGATCTATTTATCAATTGAAGAAACTAAATTTATAGCATTCTGTCATTCCAAAGAAACCAACAGTAAAATATGAAGCGCAGCATTGGAGATAACACTCGTATAAGACACAATCTTAATCAAAGGGCTATGTAATCCAATTCAAAACACACCGCATCAAGATGTGGCCAGTAACACTTGAGTAACTACAAGATGTATGCATTTAAAAAATAAAGATGCGATCTATAATCATACCTGAACCTCCCCGATTCCTTCAGGTACAATTTTGCCCATCTCAAGAGACACAAGCTTACCCAGATGATCCAATTTTGTTCTCAATGCATCACCTATTTGTCTGACAATCTCACCTCTCTTTGGTGCAGGAACCTGTCAATGAGTAATTAAATTACTTTAAGAAATTTGGAAAAATAAAAGTTTGGGGAAAATGCTTTAAGGCATTTATAATTCAGGAGACAGCTCATGAAGATAAAAAGGACGGACACTCATCCATGTCTTTGTTGCTTCGCTGCAAGCACGCAATCCCTCTTCATAATCTTCTACTGAAACTTCGGTGATTTTAGCAATTTCCTGAATCCAAATACACGAAAATCGGACAATTTAACATTTAATCGTTCATAAATAAACCTTAACGAAGAAAATCAAAACTACCCAGATTCACCATTTGTTTAAAAAAAACAAAAAACAAAACAAAAACAACAACAACGATGAAAAAAGGAAGGCAAAGCAAACCTTGTTGTCAGAAGGATTAACAGTAGAGATAACTGGACCACTAGCCTTCCACTTGCCATTGATATAACCACCTAGATTTTCTGAATCCAGACCCAATTCCTTCATAAACTCGTACTCTTTCTTGCTAAAACCCATTTCTATTTAAGCTCGAACAAGAAGAAGATGAAAAGGGCAATAAAATCGAATAGAAACCAAAATAACTTCGAAGAATCAAATTTATAGGATCAATTGGATTCTGATTGTAGAAATATAATAGACGAATCGATGAGATGAGATATGGTTGTCAGTATTCTATAATAATGTTGTATGATTGAGTGAGTGAGAGCTTCGCGTGCTGGAGTGAAATGAAATTGGGAATATAAAACCAATTCACTGAAATACACAAATAAGA
The DNA here is from genome assembly GCA_030763125.1 of Hippophae gyantsensis. Lineage (NCBI taxonomy): Eukaryota > Viridiplantae > Streptophyta > Magnoliopsida > Rosales > Elaeagnaceae > Hippophae > Hippophae gyantsensis. The sequence goes on along the minus strand of CM061028.1, from coordinate 75,952,276 downwards.
AATGTCGATGTCCCACTGCTCCAAAGGTGAACCTAAACGTGTTTTGACGTAACTCGAGGATTGGACTAGATGCGAAGCTCACGGCTCTTTTATCGTCGAATAATTGAGGAGAAGGATAGATAAATTAAGTCACGCATCTTAAATTTTAATTAAATCTATATTTTAAATTTTAAAATATATAATTTTTTTATTTTTTTTTAATTTCAGTAATTAAATTTTTAAAAATTCATTTTAAATTTTTAATTTATAAATATATATTTTAATAATAAATCCATAATTTATGTATAAATTTTTAAAAGATTTGAGAGTAAATAATATAATTTTAAAATTTAAAGATATATATATATAATTTAAATTTTTTAATGTTAAAATATATTATTTAAAATTTTATAGAGTTATGTATCAATTTAATCAAAATTTATTATTAATAAATTAATTAAATGATATATAATATATATTATTAAAATTAATGATACTTGCATAATGTATGTATGTTATATGTTTTCATCCATTATAATCTTACATCATTGTTGAGTCACTTTTTATTTTAACAATAGTGTGTAACACTACTCGTTAATTCACGAAGCTTGACAGGGTAAGAAGAAGTATAAAAATACGGATATTATATAAATTTGTAATTATATTTATATTTATTCATTTATATGATATGTTTTTTATGTTCTCTAGAAGAAAATAAGAAATAGTATAATATTAAAGAAAAAATTTATTTATTATAAATTATAATATTAATATAATTGTTGTAGTATTTAATTATAAATTTAAAATATATTATATTTTTTAATTAATAGTTATAATTATATTCAAAAAATATTTAATAATAAAGAGTAGCACGTTCCTAATAATAGCAGGTGACAGGTGTATGTATGGTCTTATTTGTTCTGTAGTTCAATCCTTTCGGCTTTTGCGTGTGGATAAGATCGGTGACATAGTCTATTATGGGTTCGAGGAGTACTAATAATTAAAATATTTTTATATTACAATTATAATTAATATATTTTATTATATATAATTATATAAATTTAATTATATTTATTGATATGATAATGTTAATAATTAAGATATTTTTTTGTATATAATTATATTTACTTTGTATTAGTTTTGAATATGGGTATTAATTTTTTTTACAATTTAATCATATTTTTATTTTTTAATATTTATTTATAAAAATTTAATTTTAAAAATTAAAATATTAACCTTATATATATTTATTATATCATTTAAAATATTATAATTAATTTTTATTCTTTAGATATTTAATATATATTTTTAAATAAAATATATATATATAGTAAAATTTAATTTAATTCTTTAAAATATTAATACATTTTAATATTAAAAATATATTTTTATATTATTATATGTATATAGATATATAATATTAATATTTTTTTTTGTTTTAATTATGATATTGTGATAAATATTTTCGTTGCATGCGTAATCAGTTATTGTTATTCTCTAAAGAAAAAAATGGTGACAATCTTTGTTTACAGAGAAATCAAATCTTTATTATTTTTGTATTTTTAATTCCACTTATTTAACATGTTTCAAAAATCTTTTATCGTAACTCATTACATATTAACACATGTTTTATAAATATATATTAGTCACGAAGATGTTTATTATATGTTTAAAAACTTGAGATTTAATTGGTAACAACCAACACATCAATTTGGTGTGTAAGGATAGGCTGTCTAATAACATATCTCTCCATAATTGTGTTTATTTTTAATTATTATAATTTTGTTTTTTTTTTGTATAAATAGGTTATAAACATTCGTTTATTCATCATCAATAAAACTATTTCTTACATGGTATCAGAGTTTAGGAAATAATTCCCAGAAAATTCAACTCACAGAAATTTTTTTTTTTTCTCAATCTGTTTTTTTTTCTAAAACCAATTTCGATTCACAAAATAATTTCAATTTCATCCCATCATATTATTCAGAAGAATCCGAACAATCTGCAATTAAAATCAAGCCAAAATACCTCTCCACGCACTCACACGTGTCTTCCCTAAATTCACCGGCATTCCACGCGCCTCGTCGGAGTCATACGCGCCAACACGCGCCAGCTGTTGAGGAAGACGACTCCAACGACACGTCATTCGCGTGCTACTGAAGCAAACGATGCGTCGTTCACCCGGTTCGGTCCTCCATCCGGTTCGATCTTCATTCGGTTCAGTGCTCCACCGTTGCAACCGTCGTTCCAACCACTCCAGACGCCAGTTCACCTACTTTCTGACCGATTCTACGGCTAAAATTCCCGGTTCTGTAATCCTTGACTCATTTTCTATAAGATAAACCATATTTTAGTCCATTATTTATTTCATAAATAGTCATTATTGTCTAAAACACGCTTAAACCTATCTCGTTCTTTCGAATTTATTCAACAAAAAAAATGTCTATAACTACCAATACCAACCCTACTTTACCAAAATAGTATGATGACCCTAGCCATTCATTATATCTACACCACTTAGACCAACCAGGCATGATTCTCGTAGCTCAATCCTTAAATCAAGAAAATTATCACATTTGGAGTCATACAATGCTCATGGCTCTAATAACCAAAAACAAAGAAGGATTCATTGACGTCACAATCAAAAGGCCATCAACAAACCTTGAAGCAGAAATCAAACAATGGACTCGCTGTAACATTCTTGTAACCAAAAACAAAGATGGATCCTCAACATCATATCGCCCAAAATTGCAGAAAGTATTATGTATAGTAATACTGTATATGAGCTATGAGAAGAATTAAAGGAACGTTTTTCGCACACCAACAATGTGCACCTATTTCACATTGAGCAAGAGATCCATGATTGCATGCAAAAAGGTGTAAGCATTGGAGAATATTATACCAAATTGAAAAGCTTATGGTATAGTCGTGATGCACTATGTCCTCTTCTACATTGTGGAGGAAATGCCGGAAGGGAACTATAAGAATATCAACAAAAGCAGCAAACCATAAAGTTTCTCATGGGGCTTAACACGATTTACACATCAACACGTGGACAAATCTTGCTCATGGAACCATTACCTACAGTAAATAAGGTATATTCACTTATTGTTCAAGATGAAAAGCAAATAGCTGTCTCCACGCAAAGCATAGGAAGGATGCCAGAAGCTGCCGCACTTGTTGCCAGAGATAGTCGTCCACAATATCTTCACAAAAATTACCCACCAAGAAACCCACATCTCAAGTGCAATAGATACAAAAATATAGGCCATAATTCTGAGAATTGTCGAAGTCACCTCAAATGTGATTTTTGTGGTCTCAATGGACATAATTTTGAAAATTACCGAAAGCGTCTCAAATGTAATTTCTGTGGTTTGAATGGACATGACATCAACATGTGTCGGAAGAAAGGAGCAATTCAAGATAAGAGAAATACAAGTTATGGCTTCCCTTCCAAAGCTCATCATACTGACTTTCAGGAAAGGTGCTCCGACACAAAGACATCATCCCACAACCTTACATCTGCCCAATATCAAGAGCTCTTTACACTTCTCAATCAATCCAAATCAGGTAGCATGGCAAGTCAAGTGACTACTTCTTCAGGTAACACATTATGTGCAACTATTTTTCATTCAGAAACTCGTTGGATTTTTGATACAGGGGCAACTGATCACATGGTATGTTCCCAAAACCTTATGAGCTCCAACATTCCAGTCACTAATCGGCATGTGCATTTACCTGATCATTCTCTTGCCCGTGTCACACATATTGGCACTGTACATTTCTCAAATAATTTCATACTCCATAATATCTTATGTGTTCCCTCCTTCAAATTAAATTTAGTTTCAGTAGCCAAACTAACTCAAACCTCATTTTTCCATGTCACCTTCACTAATAGTATGTGCTTTGTTCAGGACAAATGCTCAGGGAAGACGATTGGGATGGGAACTAAGAAAGCAGGACTCTACTACCTAACTACTTCTGAAAAGGTTGGATGTTTCTCCGTTTCAAATACTGCTTCCACCAACTCTCATCTATGGCATCAACGACTTGGTCATTTATCTAATAACAGTTTGCGTGTAATTTCTCTTTCCATTTACACACCTTTTTGTTCCATTAGTGATTGTTCTAATTGTCTATTAGCTAAGCAAACACGTAATCCATTTCCTAAGTTCCATCAATACAAAAGCACCTTTTGAAATGATTCATGTCGATATTTGGGATGACTATCACATTCCAGCACTTAATGGAGCACGCTATTTTCTCACTATTGTTGATGACTACTCAAGATGCACATGGGTCTATCTCTTACATACTAAATCTGATACACACATATTTCTTGCCACCTTTATCAATCTTATTGAAACACAATTTTCATCCAGAGTTAAAATTATTCGTAGTGACAATGGACCAGAATTCTCTATAACCTAGTTGTTTTCTACCAAAGGAATCCTTCATCAAACCAGTTGTGTCTCTACCTCTCAACAAAATGGTGTTGTTGAATGCAAACACCGTCATCTTCTCAATGTCTCTCGTTCATTGCTCTTCCAAGCCAATATTTCTAAACAATTATGGGGATATGCCATTCTTACATCCACATACCTCATAAATCGTACTCCAACACCTGTTCTCAAGGGTAAAACACCATTTGAAGTCATTTTTCACAAAATTCCTAGGTATGAACATCTTCGTGTTTTTGGTTCCATTATTTTGTGTCTACACATCATGATCGACTCACCAAGTTTGATGCTAGGTCACATAAATGCATATTCATTGGGTATCCATCTGGGATCAAAAGTTATCGTGTCTATAATCTGGAAACAAGCAAGACTTTAGTGTCTCGTGATGTTATCTTTCATGAACATGTATTTCCTTATTTCACTTTCGTTGTCAACACTCCAACTCTATTTCCTCCATCAGAAGATACTATTTATGATGACATACCCAACATTCGTCAATCAACCAATCCAAATATATCTCTTGATCATACACCATCTGTCCTTCCAATAATCAACTCAGACACTCTTCGTCTTCAAAATTCATCTCAAGAAACATCATCATCAACTTCTCCACCACGCATAACTCCTCCAACACCAGTCACACATAGGCTTCGTCGATCCACAAATGTTCCTAGCTACCTTCAAAAATATCATGTAGAAGCTTCCTTGTCTTCTCGGTCCTTCCCTTCGTCTCACTCAGCATCGTCCAAAGACAAAGGTACTTCTCATTCTTTATCTCATGTACTTACCTATGACCAATTATCACCTGCACATCATGCCTTTGCTACTTCTATTTCCATTCTCAGGGAACCAACCACCTTTGTTGAAGCTTTCAATGATCCAAAATGATGGCTTGCTATGAAACAAGAACTAGATGCTCTTGAAACTAATGGCACTTGGACGCTTCAATAGCTTCCTCCAAACAAGAAACCAGTTGGTTGTAAATAGGTCTACAAAATCAAGTATAATCCTGATGGCTCTATGGAACGATACAAGGCTCGGTTAGTGGCCAAAGGATACAGTCAGATTGAAGGTTTTGACTACCAAGAAACTTTTGCACCAGTAGCCAAACTTGTCACTGTTCGGCTTATCCTTGTCGTTACTGCTATTCAAAATTGGCATCTTCGACAACTCGATGTCAACAATGCTTTTCTCTATGGTGATCTTCATGAAGATGTCTACATGTCCCTTCCACCTGGATTTGGACGAAAAGGGGAAACACGAGTATGTAAGCTACATAAATCTTTGTATGGACTCAAACAAGCCTCACGACAATGGTTCATCAAGCTATCAACAACACTTAAGCTAGCTGGTTTTAACCAATCCAAGTATGATCACTCACTGTTCGTCCGAACCCATGGTAATTCCTTCTCTACTCTTCTTGTCTATGTAGATGATATAATCATAACAGGAAACAATGTACAAGACATTGAAGAAACTAAGAATCATCTCATGAGACAATTCGAGCTTAAAGATCTCGGTGAATTAAAGTATTTTTTGGGCATAGAAGTTTCACGTTCCAGGAAGGGAATTGTTCTATCATAACGCAAGTACGTACTTGAAATATTGGAGGACATGAGTTATCTTGGTGCCAAATCTGCCAATTCACCTATAGAACAAAATTTATCTCTCAGCAAGGTTGAAGGGGAATTCATCAATAATCCCACATCCTATCGAAGACTTGTTGGGAGATTAATATAAATGACCATCATAAGGCCCGACTTAGTGTATGTTGTGCACATTCTCAGTCAATATATGGATAAACCACGTCAACCACATTTGGAAGTAGCTCAATGAGTGCTACGATATGTCAAGAGCACACCAAGGCAAGGTCTCTTTTTCTCAACAACTAGTTCATTACAACTAAATGCTTTTTGTGATGCAGATTGGGCAAAATGCACAAATACATGACGATCAACCACATGATATTGTATGTTTCTTGAAAACTCGCTAATTTTTTGGAAGATTAAGAAACAAAATACAGTCTCACGATCAAATGCAGAAGCAGAATACCACTCTATGGCAACAGCATGTTACGAAGTAACCTGGTTACGATATATTTTGGATGATTTGGGTATCAAACACTCCCAACCAACCAAGTTATATTGTGACAATCAAGCAGTTCTTCACATTGCATCAAATCCAATGTTTCATGAGCGAACCAAACACATAGAGATCGATTTTCATCTAGTAAGAGAAAAGATTCAAGTTGGAATGATCAAAACTTATCATATCTCTACATTAGAGCAACCAGCAGATATATTTACCAAATCTTTGAGTTTTCCACAGTTCTTAAGCTTACTTAACAAGTTAGAAATAATTAACATATATTCTAACTTGAAGAGGAATGTTAAAGAACTTGAGATCCAACTGGTGACAACCAACACATCAGTTGGAAGCAGCCACCAACAACTTGGTGGGGAAGGATAAGCTGTCCAAGATCATGTCTCTCCATAATTGTGTTTATTTTTAATTATTACAATTTTGTTTTTTTTGTATAAATAGATTGTAAACATTCGTTTATTTATCATCAATAGAACCATTTCTTACATTATATATGATTAGTGTTAAACTTATCGCTTTTTTCTATTTTATTTTTATTTATTTTATAGTTTAATGTATTTTAAAAAAAATTGCCTTGTGCACTTTCTGCATAAGTTAATTTAGGAAAAAATGGTTGTTGATACAAGTCAGACAACGTAAATTATTATTATTTTGTTGTTATATAATTTTTTAAGTAAAATAAGCTAAAGATTAATCAGTCTATTGAAACATGCAAGAATAGTGTAAAAGAAAAACTTACAATTTATATATCATTAATATTTATCTCTATAATAAAAATATTAAATTTATTTTTAAATAAATTATTCATGATAATAATATAAATTAATATGTTTACAAGAAGGATGCATTTAATAAGTCATAAATCAATCCGTTTATAACTTAATTATATAAAACTTACCTAAATATGTTGAACATCTTGGAGTCCCAACATGTAAGTCATGTTGTATGTATTTACGTAAAGTTTGAACAAAAATAAACACATATTTAGTATTAATTAATGTTACATTTATTAATTTTTTATTTAATGAAAAAAAAAACACAAAACAAAATCAAAACAGAAATGAAAAAAATGAGTACTCAAAATAAAATAAAATAAAATATGAAGCTAAAATGAAGTATGTAGCTTATGTACACACAACACATAAGATACGTAATCAAACACGAATTGTGTAATTGATACATAATTATAAATATTACAACAAGTAGTATAATGATAAGAAAATATTGTTCATACAACTATTATATTATCATAAATTAATTTTTAAAATAAAAGAATAAAAGAATATATTTTTTAATGTTTTAATAAAGTAAAACTAAAAGAATTAAAAATAAATAATAATAATTAATTAAATTATATTTAGTAACTAAGAATATATATAAGAAAATGTCCAAAAATATTTAATTTTTAAAATTTTTAAATATGTGAATCACTAAAATCTCTCTAATATAATTATCAATCAATTACATAATCAATTAAATCAAATCTAGTATGTATTTTTCTCTCAAGTAAACTGCATATCATATAATAATTAGTCTAATCACACTCTCGTGTCAGTTAAATTAGATACTACTCATTAAGTTCATCGATTATAAATCACATACAGAGAAAATACAATCAGTCTCTTGAATTGTAATATCAATCTTCTCTTGAATTTCCACAAAAATTGTATCTTCTTTTGATTTTTTTTGTATTGTTCTTTCTATTTAGCTCCAAAAATTGATAAAAATTATGTTAATAACAATCCTTAGGGTTTAAGGGATGATTATGGGGTTTAGGGGTGTGCAAAAAATCTGATCATCCGATTATCCGATCCGATCCGATCCGTTGATTTTTCATCCGATTCGATCCAATCCGATGGTCGGATCGGATGGAAATTTTTTCCATCCGTTAAATGCGGATCGGATGACGGATTTCACTACGATTTATCCGATCCGATCCGATTCGACCGAAATTAATTATATATATATTTAATTAATATATATTTATTAAATTAAATATATATATATAATATTTTATTTAAAAAAATATATATAATAATTAATAAACCTAATTATTATTATAACCTAACCTAACCTTACCCGTATATCTATTCTTAACCTAATTATTTTCCCAGTTGTTCCCTGCCTCTATCTCAGGATTCTCTGTTCTTAACCTAAGTATTTTCCCAGCTGCTCCCTGCCTCTATCTCAGGATTCTCTGTTCTTAACCTAAGTATTTTCCCAGCTGCTCTATCTCAGGATTCTCTATTTCTCTACTCTACTTGGCTGTTACTCCTCCTTATACGCTCTGCTTCTTCTTTCCTTCTCCCTCCTCTATAACCTGCTGCTGCTCATACCATATCTATTTCTAATTTACTCCTTCTCTTGCATTCTTTTCTTAAAGGTATGAATGGATTGATGTTGCATTAAGTAACTCTAAGCTCTTGGAAAAGATCAAAATGATGGAGACTATATATACTAGCACATTTAAAAGCCAATAGAAACTATGAAAGAGAATCTTGAACTATAACTTCGTACCATATTCTCCACGGCCGGTAAATATAATAATAATATCCTTAATAATAATAGTAACAATAATAGTAGTATTAATAATAAATAAATCAGGACAAATGTATTTAACACTAAAAACTTACTTTAGTACCTTTAGTCCAATTTCTATCCAATTCGGCACTATGTTATCTGTAAATTTCTTATAATGACAGTTGGGATGTTCAAAGCTATATTTTCCTAAAAACTAGAAACTATGTACGATGAATCATCTCAGTAGTGTTATATAACACTATTTTATAAGTAACATAACCTATTCGGTTTTCATACCATTTATAACTAATCTAACACTATTTTTATATATTTTTTTAACTAATCTAAAACTATTTTTTTATACATTAACATCATTATCAAAGTGAATGTACACTTAATATTTTTAATTTTATTTTATTATGTTCTAATTATATTTTAATCATTGGTTTTTCTTTCTTTTTACAAGATCTATGTATTTTTTTGCAGGAGAACCATTAATTCTAATTTTCTTTTTAGGCTTATTGGTTGATTAAAGCTTTAATATCATGTAAATTTTATATGATGTTTAAGTAACATAAGACACTTAATTTTAAAATGTTAGTATAAGAATAATGTAAGTTTCATATTACTTATATATATAACAGTATATGTTAATTTTACGTAAATCTATATGCTTATCTAAGTATATATTTTTGATTAGAGGGTTCACATTTTGATAATTTAATTTGATGAGGTCTGAAAAATTTGTTTTGTTTACTATGTTATATCAGTATGAAGTTTGCTGCTAAAATTGAGATTGACATTAGTCTACTCTTGTTTATCTATAGGAGGAACATGAGAAATTGTATTACTTTGGTTGTAAATGCAGCTAACACATTATAACAAGCTGTTTTTCTACCTGTGTTTATTGCATTAAGTTGATTGTGTCTCACTTTATCTTAGATGGAAAAAAATACCTCTACTTATGGATAGTCCACTTGCGATCACTTAGGAAGTGCAAAATTTACCCATGATGTTGAAAATCAATATAAAAATCCTGAAAATGCTCACAGAAACTAAAGATCTAGCATTGAATGACAAAACGCAGACATACATAGATAGCTATGATGGAAAAAGGTAAGCGAAAGTTTTCTAAACCTCGTCTTACGCACGGAAACATTTTGATATAGTGGGTGAAGGCTTAGATCGCAAGGCGAGATGTAAATATTGTTCAAGGAGTATGTGTATGTATCCGGCCAAGTGCAGTACATCAAACTTAAATGCTCGTATTGCTATGCAATGTAAATTATTTCTGGTAGATATAAGAAGAAGCAAAAAACTTTAGCTTTTGAAAAATGTCACAAACAATAAAGAAGGTGTACTTGTTGCACTTACATTTAGTATTGAGGCTTGTAGGCTTGCATTCTGAGAAATGATTATAGTTGATGAATTACCGTTTAGTCATGTTGAGAATGAAGGATTTAAGAAGTATAGTAGAGTTTTGGAACCAAGGTTACAAGTTCCTTCTCGTACCCTTTATTGCCTGAATTGCTTGAGTCTTTTCTTAAAGGAAAAGGATAAATTAAAATAATTTTCTCTAAATCATTTCAAAGAGTTTGTTTAACCAACCACTGTGGACTTGCTCAAGAAATTTGAATTATATGTGTCTCGGCACTCAACTTCATCGATGATAATTGGAAAGCTCCAAAAAAAGAATCTTAAATTTTTGTGTAGTTCTAGTCATAAAGGTGATATCCTTAGGAAAGCAATTGAGCAATGCTTGTTAGATTGAGGAATTGATAAGATATTTACTATTCTTGTGGATAATGCTAGCTCGAATAATACGTTAGTTTCTTACTTGCGTAAAAAAAGTGAACAATTGGGGTGTGCAATACTAGATGGTCAACATATGCATATGAGGTGTACAGACTCATATTCTAAATTTGGTTGTCGAGAGAGGGCTTGAAAGAACATGATTCAAGCATAAGTAATATAAGAGGATTGTGAAATATGTCAAAGGATCACACTTGAGTTGTTAAAATTTAAGGATTGTGCGGGAAACGAGAAGATTGATACTAATAAGCACTTTTATGTTTAGATGTAGTAACAAGGTGGAATTCCACCTATTTAATGTTAGAAAGGCTATGCAATAAGATTTGAGGCGCTTTTGAGCGTTTAGAAGAAAGATGATGTGATATTTAAACAAGAGTTCAACATTGGAAATGATAATTACAAAACTCTGATATGTTTGATTGGTCTAATGCTCATATTTGTGAGGTTTTGAAAAATATTTTATGATGCAACATTGAGGTTTTTGGTTACGTATATGTTACTTCAAATTTATTTTTGGATCAAATTTGTTTCATACATAACCAATTGAGTTTTTGTTAAGCAAAATGGCAAAAGAAATGATAATAAAGTTCAATAAATATTGGGGAGGTGTAGATAAGATGAATGATTTTTTATTTATTGCAACTTTGCTTGATCCAAGACGTAAGGAACAAGGTTTGAAAATTTATGCGGATCTTTTGTGTAGCGAAGATGATATTATGGTTGGTAAATATGATGAAAAAATTTAGACAAACTTTGAATAATATGTTTGATCGGTATTTAGTTTTGTATTCTTGAATGTCCCGAGCTAAATGCTTTCATGACCTTTAGACACGGAAGAAGTGGATAGTTGTAACATTGATTCATTTTCACTATGGATGGATCGTTATAAAAAATGTGTCAAAGATGCAAAAAGATAGACAACCAAAGTAGTAGATAAATATTTGGGTGAGACATGTGAGGATGTGGATGATGAGTCTTTTAATCTTTTAAGTTGGTGGAAGGTGAACTCATCTAGATACAAGGTTCTTTCCCCGATTGCCAAAGATGTTTTAGCCCTACGCCTATATCAAGCGTAACCACAGTGCATTTTCGACGGAGGAGGGTTATTGATTCTTTTAGAAGCTACATTGTCCCCAGTATCAGCAATTATTTGTACTTTCAGTAGGGATTCGATCATCACGATAATTAACATTCGTGATTCCATGATGATATTGAAGCAATTAAACGAGGTAATATTATTTTAATTTTCATTAGTAATTGATATCATTCTCTTATGATTTAATATTCTCATCACTTTCTATTTATCTTCTATTTTGTAGATATGTTGAGAGACATTAAGGATATAACCCTTGATTGAGTACGATATATTATTATTTTATTTCATATGTATTTCATATATTATTTTATATATATTTAGTTATTAATTTACTAATATTTTTTAAATTATGGCTAATAGGTGATGACACATTGAAGTTTTTTGCTATTGTTCTCAAGATTCAAGACAAGATTATTTTTAAGATGGTCAATGGATGTTAAAGAGTGAAATGATCAAATTAATTTAGGTTTAGATTATTGTGAACTATCTTTTTGTTTATTGTTTAAATGAATTGTTAAATTTATTAAAATAACTATTGTAATCGACATCGTTATTTACTTAATTGTGTTATTTTTGTTTTATATAAGTTTGAATATTTTAGTCTTATTTTAATATTTTTATTTGATTTTTTAAGGTTTCTTTTAATTAAAATGAGTTTATGTTATGATTTATGTAAAAAATTAATTTTTTAATTCAAAAATATTATTAATTAATTTTTTAATTCAAAAATATTATTAATTAAGTTTATTGATCGGATTGGTCGGATTGATCGGATTGGTCGGATTGATCGGATGCTATCCGAATATTTTACGGATCGGATTGATCGGATATAAAATTTGATCGTATCGGTTGCGGATTAGGATGCTTCAATCCGATCGGATGTTCGGATCGGATCGGATGAGCATAAACTTAACGGTTTCGATCCGATGAACACTCCTAATGGGGTTAAATATAACTCAGATAAAATCTAAGCCGTTAGATTAGCTTCAAATCAAGGGCTAAGATAAAACACAAGCAAAATTAACATCGCCAACCAAAGGAAGATTGATCTCAATCAACTAATACTGATTCAATGTCACGTGTTTGTATGAGATGCATGGTAACAGATGGCATGGCGCACTGGTGAAAAAGAATGGACGAATAATCTGATGAAGCGTAGTGTGGACATTAACCAAGCATCGAACTCGAATTAAACATCGTACTGACACATGACAAAGCATTGCATCACACTACACACGCGACAATCTTCTAAAAGGTGTCTTTGTTGGCATGGTGTCTACATGGTTTGTCCAGTTAGCTTATATGCTTACGTGACATCTGCGTGGAAGCTTATGATTAGTTTTACATTAAAAATCCATAAAAATTTCACAAAAATTCAAAAAATTATATTTTTATCCATTTTTTCTAGAAAATTCATATTTTAATATTTTTAACCAAAAAAATATTATTTATTAAATAAAATGAGTAAATATTAAGTAAAAAAATATACCGACGATTCTATTTTTATGGAATCATTAATGCAAAAAAAACGAAAAAGAATTAAAGTTTGAAAGAAGGGATTACAATTAATTTGGGAGATGAGAAATTTGATTTTTTTGTGTTATTAATTTCCTAATTTGGGTGTTTGGAGATGAGATGGCTTGTTTTTTTATCTTTAATTTTAAAAATATCTCTTAAAATATAATTACATACTTTTTAGTTCAAAAGAAGTGATTAATAATCAACTTTAAGTCCAATATTCATGCTTTTTTAAAATAATAAGACTTTTAATTATAAGATTTTCATATATACTTGTTAAAAGTTACAGGATCCTTAAATTCATTCACCATTATATTAAATATGAGACTCAAATATAAAATATTAAAATAATTATGCGATAACTTACTAAAAATTGTAGTTTAATATGTGTGATGTATAAAATTTATTATCTATTATCACTTTGATGAATATAATGTATTTTAAATAATAATAATAATTTATATTAATTTAAATGAAAAAAAATTAGCATAGAACTTTTAAAAACCATAGGTAGCATAGGAATAAGATGTTAGATCTCTTAATGTAACTTGATATTTCATAAATTAAATTTTTAAGATTTGAATTGTAATAATATTTAAATAAAAAAAATTAAATATAGATATAAACTTAGAAAGAAAAATAAATCCATGCCAAATAATCGGGTTTGCTATCTTATTGGTACTGCAATTTCATTTTAGGTATTTTTTGTACCCATATTTTTAGTACCTTAATGATATACACATTTAATAAAGAAAAATAATAATAATGATTCATTAATTATGATTAAAATAAATAAAAGTTTAATAACTTTTAAAAAAGAAGTTGTTAATGTTAAAGCGAAGAAAATAATAATAAGATATTATATATTACTTATATTAAATACACGTGTAAAAAATTCACAATAAAATATTAAAATTATATCAAATTAGTACATTTTATTAAAAGATGAAGAACATTAATGGTCCACTAATTATAATCAAATTGTACAAAATCTTATTAATTTTTGTGTGATATCATAAAAAACAAGTTCACTAACTATTAAAAAGTGAATTAAAAATCTAAAATTTTAAAAAATGTTAAAATAAAACACATAAACATATATGCCAGTATTTGTGTGAGTTGCATTATAATCTTAAATTAATTTTATTTGTTCAAATCTATTAAAGTTATTTTTTTTAGTTATAACTAATTTATGAAATATATAACAACTTAAATAATATGCATAGATAATTTTAAAATATAATTATAATATATTTATTTGATTAAATTAATAGAAAAAAATAATATATCGAGAGAGTACGGATTTCCTAGGATGGAAAGAAAGATTAGAACGTTATTTGTTTTTATTATTTACATATTTCGTGATTGGATGGTAATTGTGTTTTTTTAATTTTTTTTTGCAATTATAAATATAGGTGTTAAACCAGTTAGGATTACTTAGTCTGTTCAAGTTTAATTTATTTTAATTTTAAAATGAACTGGAGCAACTCATTTATATTTTTTTTATTGAATTTATTTAAATTATTTAAACATTTTTATTTATAATTTATAATTATTGAGTTTAAGAATTTAATTTTTAATTTTAAAATTTTTTGAAAAACATTATTTAAAAATCAATTTTTAGTTTCAATTTTAGAAAATATAAATTAAAAATTTGATATTTTTTATTTGATAACTAATTCTTAATTTTTAATTTTTAACCTTTTAAGTTAAGGGTTGAGTATAACTTTTTACAAAAAACTTAAATTATAAATCATAATTTTTTTTAAAAATTAGATTTTTTTAAATCTTTAATGGTGTATAAAATAATTCATAATATTTTATGAAGTAGTATTGTCTATATTTTAAAAATTAGTCAAAAATATTATAACAAATTCAAACAATGATTAGTAAAATGAACATAAATTTTTATACAAAATTTGAAATCATAAACTATAAAATTTATTATAAACTAAAATTTTCAAACATTTTAATAGTACATGAAATGATTCGTTGATAAATTAGTATGATTTTGTTTTAAAAATGAGTAAAAAATATTATTATGAGTTTGAATAAATATTAGTAAAATATGCATAATATTTTATAAAAAAATTGAAATCACTAAAAAGTAATTCTTTTTAAAACTAGATTTATACAAATTTATAATGATATATAAAATAAATATTAATAGTTTGTAAATTAATATAATTTATATTTTAAAAATGTTTAGTAGAACACGAAAAATATTCAATAAAATGAGCATAATTTTTTTAAAAAACTCAAAATTTTAAAATGTGATATTTCTTATAAAATAAACTATTTATTTTTTCAATTATATATAGATTTAATTATAAATTAATATAATTTAAATTTAAAATTCGAGTCAATTATCATCTTTTTAATCACAATTATATTATATATATATTTTATATTATTATTTATCTTTAAATTTTATATTTTTTATAATATTTTAATATAAATTTAATTTTATCTTTTAGTTATTACTTTTTATATTTATTAATAGTAATATTTTTTTTCAATTTTATAATAATAGTTAATAATAATTTTTTGATATATATTTTTTATTTTTTTATCTTTTTTTTATTTAATATATCTTTTCCAATTAAAGTATTAAAATGTTGTTTAAATTTGAATTAAGTTAATTTTTTAACTTAATAATATAATTTTAAAAGAATTGGAATGAAGTGAATAACTTATTTAACACATACTAATAGTTTTATTAACGAGTTATTATGCAATGTTTTAATATTTTGTACTTATATATTATTTGATATAAAAAAATATTTTTTTCTATTAACTATTTAAATAATAAAAATAAAAAAATTTAATATAAAAAAATTATTTATTATATACCGTATTTGTATAATATTATTTTATCATATTCTCACCCTGATAATATACATTAATTAGAGAAATACAAATAAAAGTTCAAAAAAAGCATCTAGGAACATTTGTTGAACCAAAAATAAAAATAATATTTTAATATAATTTAATTAAATAAATTTAATTTTCAATAGATTTAAATAATTATAATTTAATTTAAATATTTTTAAAATAAAATAATATATTATAGTATTTTTTAATAATAAAAAAATATAAATATTATTTTTTAAAAATAATATATTTATAAATTTGAAGATTATTATTTTTATTGTTTTAGAATAACATGAAGAAAAAAAACATTTGATCGGCGTGGTTTTCCGGTCCAAGCCGAAAAGGTTGAAAAAATTGGCGAAGCAGGTTAAGAGCTGAGCTGAGCTTACAATTGAATCCAAGAGCAAGAGGCATAAACCCATTTAGTGGATTTGCAAGGGGCATGAACTGATTGGTTGTCATCTCAAACCAGGACGAATACAAATTTCAGAGGAAGCTTATTTGAAATTGCTGCTCTTCTTTGCGCGAAATCTCTCTGTTTCTCTCTTAGGTACCTCTTAATTATTTGTAATTTGGAAGTATATCTTACACTTTATATAGCCTTTTGTGGTTAACATTTTCAATTACGGATTTTCGATTTCTGTATTGAAAAATTAGATCCCCTTTCAATTAGGACTACGGTTTTAAGATTCTTGAATTCCTTAAATTTCTCCTCTGGACAGTTCGTGGGATTACGGTTTCGATTGGAGAGAGAGGGAGAGAGAGAAGCCTGGACGGGCAATATGAAGGAAGGGCCACGGATTTTTGGTACGAGAAATCCTCGGTTTCGCGGGGTTTTCAATGGGATTTGTCTTTTGGCATTGTTGGTCTTGTTCTATAATCAGGATAATTCCCTGAGAAAACTGTTTTTGGGAAATTCGCATTCAGTTCTTCCCCTTCAGTGGAGCTTCAGAGCTGGTGGGTTTCACGATCAGGATCGTCAGATTGAGGTTATTCGTCGGAGAATGGCTAAAGTCGATGCTAATTCCTTGAATCATAGCATATCTGCTGGCGGTGGTCCAGATGCCAACAACTTAACCGTGGGTGATCCCAAATTATGCAGTGGGTTGTATCAACATAAGGGTTATCGGAACCAGTGTGAGTACTTGACTTCCCATCCAGAGTGCAATGCAGGGGGGTTTCTCGATTACATTGCATTCTTTTATTGTAATTGTGAGAAAGTTAATATTTTGGGCTATGCTTTGTTGATGGTTTGGATGGCTGCTCTGTTCTATCTATTGGGTAATACTGCGGCAGATTACTTTTGCTGTTCTTTGGAGAAGCTTTCAAGTCTCTTGAAGTTACCGGCAACTGTGGCGGGAGTATCTTTGCTCCCACTTGGGAATGGTGCTCCTGATGTGTTTGCCAGTATTGCTGCTTTTATGGGAAAAGATTCAGGTGAGGTGGGTCTAAATAGTGTTTTGGGTGGAGCTGTTTTTGTCACATGTGTTGTAGTGGGTACAATATCTCTTTTTGTAGCGGAAAGGGGGGTTCAGATTGATAAAAAGTGTTTCATCAGGGATATATCTTTCTTCCTTTTCACTCTTATTTCACTTTCCCTCATATTGATTGTTGGTAAGGTTACTGTTGGGAATGCAGTGGCTTTTGTTTCAATTTATGTTATATATGCATCCGCTGTTGCTGCTAATGAGATTTTGAGGAAACATGCTAGCAAATTAAGGTTAGATGCTGTTACACCATTACTTCCTCTCAGAGGAAGTATATTTGCCCGTGGATTTGAAGAGGATGACTCGGTACATGCATCATTACTTGAGTCTGATTCTGACAGTGATGTACCACATCTTGAAAATAGGTTGCCTCAGTGGATGTGGGCTTCGAATTTTGCAATTTATTCAAATCAAAATGTGAAGGCTGGTATGGAGAGCCCAAAATCGTTGTGGGGTTGGAATGATGAGGAACTCAAAAATGAGCCAGCCTCTTCTTTTTGTTCTAAATTGTTGCCATGGATGGAGATGCCATTGACGATCCCTAGACGGTTAACTATTCCTGTTGTCGAAGAGGAGAGGTGGTCAAAAGGGTATGCTGTTGCAAGTGCTTCATTAGCACCTGTTCTTCTGGCCATTTTATGGAATGCCCAAGACAATGTGGGATATCTAAGCAGGGAAATTGCGTATTTTGTTAGTGTTGTTTTTGGTGGTGTACTTGGTGTTCTTGTGTATTTATACACCAGAAATGATCAGCCTCCGCAAAGATTTTTATTTATATGGGTGTTTGGTGGATTTTTCATGAGTATTGTATGGTTCTATATAGTTGCAAATGAACTTGTTGCTTTGTTGGTATCATTAGGTATAATTTTTGGAATTAACCCGTCAATTCTTGGTGTGACCGTACTGGCATGGGGTAATTCGATGGGCGATTTAATGTCAAATGTTGCTCTGGCAATTAATGGAAACGATGGTGTACAGATAGCAATGTCGGGATGTTATGCTGGCCCTATGTTCAATACACTAGCTGGTCTTGGGATCTCATTGCTGCTTGGAGCCTGGAGTGAGAGGCCTGCATCGTATGTACTTCCTAAAGATGGTAGTTTATTTTATACAATGGGATTTCTAATGCTAGGACTGATATGGTCGCTGATTGTGGTTCTCGGAAACAATATGCGTCCCAACAAGATTTTAGGAGTTGGCCTCATAGCTATTTACTTGATATTTCTTTCTGTTAGGCTGAGCACATCAATGGGCGTTGTTTCGCTGGTTGGAATGCACTGACCATTCCCAAAACTGTAAAACTAGTGTTGATGTTGTGTATTATAGATTATCATCTTTCTCAACCAGAGGCTGAAAGATGAGCACTCGCCTATCTTGTATAGCATTAAGGTAAGTTAGAACTTGACTGTTGACACCCTAAATTGTGCCTTTCCATAAAGTTATTTATTTCTTAAAAAAAAAAAAAACTCAATTGATACAATCAAACATTGAATACACTCACTAATTATTCTTACCAATCGGCGTTTCTTTAAAATAGAGATATAAAATAAATTGTTTTATCTTATTTTATGTCTCTTTTAGTATCTCTAATGGACTCACGATATAATGTTTATCTCATTTAGATTGTAGTCTTAATAGGTTTAACTTTAAACATTTGTTGTATCATTATTCTTATTAAACTTACCTTATAAATTATCATTTTATCATATTTTATATTATTTTTATATTCTTATTTGTCTTATTTAGATCTGTTAAGAACAAATGAAACATCTCAATTGATTTCATTTCATTAACATCCCATCTCATTAAAAATTAAGTGAGACAAGATGATATAGTTTTTAAAAATTAATAGATTATTTTATGAATATAATTAATAACTCATCTCAATTTATACTTATATACTAAAAATTAGCTTATAAAATTTAGTAGTTTTTACGGTTGATATGCTAAACAATATGTGTTGCTTTAAGATAAGTCGTAGATATTTTTACAACTTAAATTATTAATTATTTTATCAATAATATTGACACTAAAGTATTATTAATAATATGTAAAAAATAACATTTAATATATTTTTATTGTGATAATAACACAATTTGTTGTAATATCATTGCTCAAATTAAGTATTATAATTGTGAAATTGTGTTTTATTCCCTATTTAAATTCATTTAGGATATGAGTTTGTTATCGCTCTACTATCAAATATCAATGGTCAAATTTTAGTTACATCTCCAAAAACTTCTAAATACATAGCGTAAAAAAATTTATTAGGATATACAATTTTGTACTCTTATATTCATGTCATTTTTATTATTATGTTATATCTTAATATTATTTATAAAAATGAATCAATTTTTTAATTTTTGAAATAATTTTAACATATCAATATATAAGAAATATGTATGTAAATTTATGTGATATTAGTATTTTTGTTTACAGTTTTTTCAGGATGTTTCTTGAATCGGCCAATATCAATTTGTTGTTCGTTGGGCTTTTTCCTTCTAGATTAGTTTCAAGTTTTCATTTGGGATGGGCATTACGAATAAATATATATTATACTAATTTTTTTTAATCCCTAAAATGATATTGAAGCTATAGAGTATGAAGGATTTTTATCAACTCTATTAAAGAATGGAGATATACTAATAATAAATCACAATAAAGGGTACATACAGATAGATTAGCATGTAATAAATTCGTGGTTCTTTCATGTATTTATGATTCGAAAATTAAATAGCTAATAGTACAGGGCCTGGGTTGTGGTTTTTACAACAATGGGCCCAGTCCACTCGACAAGCCACTGATTAGTGATTACTGAGTCATCGCTTATTCGCTCTTTAGCCGTTGTAGTACTTTTGAAACGGACGTCAGCACATCAAATTTTGATGAACTGTCGCCTCACTCATGGTCCCACCTGAAATCATCGTAATTCGTGTTCACCCTACTCGTATGCGTGGTTTTACTTGCTTGTATTTTATATTAAAAATTATATCAAATTTTTATTTTTTTAATTTTTAACATAAAAAATTATATATATATATATATATTTATTTTTATGTACGATCAATTAAATAATTATTAATCAACAATTATTAACCAATAATTATATTATTAAAAAATTCAAAATTTATTAATTTAATATTATATTTATTATATGAATTAAAAATTAAATTTAATCATTTTATTTTTACCTCAACTTGTATCAATAATTTTTAATTATTTTATATTATATATTTAATTTTAATTTATTATATATAATAAAAAATTTAATAATATTTTTAAAATTTTAATATATCATTTTTAATTATATTAATAATTTTTTAGTTATTTTTATTATATATTTAATTTTGTTTATCATATGTAATAAAAAATTAATGATTTTTATTTTTATTTTTTTTAAATAACACAACGTGAATAAAATAGTGATAATATGATGAATAATATTGCGTTAAATTTAATATAATATTATTTATTACATAAATTTAATATAAAATTTGATGGAGTATTAGAACAATTATGCACTAAGTTTAAAGATATGATGTAAGGTTAGAGTTGATTTTATAGGATGGTTTGTACTGTATGGAAATATTATTTGAATCAAAATACTAAATGTAATATATTTTTATTGTTATACCTTATTTTGTTTCATAGTTTATTTACCATTAAATTTAAAAATTATCAAAAATGTTATTATGTCTTTAATATATTTATTCTATATCAATTAAAATTTATGAGAGATATTTTTGATAATTTTTAAATTTGTATTAAATATGTTATGAAAACAACAAAATAAGATGTCTCAATAACTTTATCTATAAATAAATACATTAAATATATTTTAATTTCATCAATTAAAATAATTTATTTATTTTTATTATGAGAAAGTGATAATACAAGAACGATTAATAAAAATTTAAAATAAGTTTTATGAATTTTATAGTTATTAATATTTAATATTATAGATAATATATGAAATTAATGTATCTCAATAACAATAAAACAAAATAAATAAAAACAAAATGAAAAATTGATTATTTATTCTATATTATCATTTTTTAAATGAAAAGATTAAATTATTAAAAAAATAAAAAATATATTATTTTTTATATAATTAACTTATTTTTATTATCATCTCATTTTATCATTTATTATTTAATGTTATACACATAAAATTAAAGGGTAATATAATATCATATATATATATTTTTTTAATTTATGAAAAAAAAAGATAAAGACGAGAGGGAAGAAAAAAGAAGAATATATATATATTAATAATAATAATTTGAGTTACTATGATAGTGCTACTTTAATTTCTATTTATTTTTATATTTTTGACTTCGAAACTTGAAAGTTGTCCCGTTTAGTAATATGATATTGTTTAATGTTATTGGCACACCAAAATTTATATCTTTACACTAAATTTTTTAATTACTTTAACATTAGTTTTGTACGCCGTGAAAATACAGTTTTCCTAGTAATTTACATGTACTTGTCTAGAAAGAATATATATTTTTATTTATTTATTTGATCCTTTTACTGAAATAAATAGGATTCTTTATTGCTTTTGGTAAAAATAGTGGTCAAGTAGTGAACAAAAACGTAGGAAGTGAGAATATAAGAATGATGGGAAATTAATGAAATATTACGTTTTGAAATTTTTTTAATAAAAACAATATTTTAATAATATTAAATAAAATTTATTTTATTATATTTCAATTTAAACTATATTCCATAAGATGTTATTTAAAATTTAATTTCGTATTAATTAATTTTTTTTAATAGTAAAAATATATATAAGATTTAATGTAAGATATATTATTTTTATTATTTTTAAATAATAATTTAAAAAAATTAAAATAATGAACATAGAATAAACCCTCTTGCTAATTAATAATTACCAAAAAATTTTGATACTTTACCTTTCCTGACTGTGTACTCTTAAAAAACTAAAATATACTCGAATCTCTGCATCTTCAACATCAGAAAGTTCAAAGCTTTAAATACTTATTGATTAAACCTTTTTGTTCTCGTTAATCAACACAAGGGAGAAAGATTAAGAAAGAAATTCCAGCATGTGAATTTAAATTCAAAGCTGAAAAATAAAAAAAATCTTAAGTGTCAATTTTTATCTTTTTTTATAAATGAGTAAAAGATTCCTTGTTCATAAAAAAAACACTATTCACACATGCTTTTAAAAATTGAGAATAACTTAAGCTTGATATGGTGTCATTTAACATTTAACATTCCTCGATATTGAACAGAGGCAGAGTGACGTAGCTGCTGAGTGCGTTGAAGGTTAGTCTAAATTTTAGACAATTTTTTTTTGTTTCATTTGTATAAACTAGATATTTTTTATACATACTAAAAATAGATATATTATCCTAATAAATAATTTTTGAGAAATAATAAAATAATACCATTAATAATAATAATAATAAAAATGAATCTAATAATATTGAATGTAATTGGTACGGATATAATTTAACATTATATATATTTAAATTGATGTAATTAATTAAAAGTTTAATATAAAATAATACATTAAATTTTTATTTAATAAAAGAGACATTTTTTAAATTACAACATATAAATCATCTTAATCAATTATTATAAAGAAGGTTTTTTTTTTTTTGAATTTCTAGAGCTGAAATACAAAAGGTGCTAATATACAGTAGCGGGTTATTCTCAAAATCAGGGCTCTTGGTCTAATTTCGAACTCAAATCCAAAGTTCACACACACGAGGCCTTGTTTTTGAAATTTTATTTCCTCTCTCTTGCTCAGAGTCACGTGCGGTCTGAGTTACTAGCCCATCGTGCTTTTCGCTTCTTCTCTGAATTTTCTGCAAAACTCACCAGGTTAGCAGAAAAAATGTAAAAAAGAAAAAGAAAAAGAAAAAGAACAACAACTATTGAGAAGTTAGTCATGAATAACACCTATTTCTTACACAAACCCATATACAATACAAAGCGCTAGCACAGAAGTGTGATGTTTTTCACTCATTTGTTTTAGGAAACAAATTTCAATATCCTAAATCAAACTTCAATCAAAAATCTAAACTTTGCCCAAATGGGTTCGTACAAACACTTGCAATTGCAGGCTTTTTCTCTGCCATCTTTACAATTGTCATTAAATATTTTAACTTATATTATCAGATTATTACATCTAATAGTACTTACCATGCACACAAAAGCTCTGCCTCGAGAAGCCTAACGGATCCAGAGACTAGAACAAATCAACAAACCTCATCACTTGTGTTTTAGCCTGTGCAACAATAAATACTATCTTTTTAAACTCTTAAATTAAAATTTGCTTTAACTTTAAACCTTTAATCTCTGAAACTTATTTATGATACGTACATTTCCTTGAATCGAATTATTTCGTTTTCCTTTTTCTGTGGTTCTGGGTCGTAATTATCCTTGTCAGAGACCCTAATTACTGCCTCTGCCACACACTTTTCGTATACAATTCACACCTAACATCATTTGCCGCGTCTTGTTTGTCACTTACTACTACTATTACCGCTATCAGAGTTGGTCGGCTTTCTTACTACTGCGAGTTGGGTAGTTTTTCTTTTTCTAGTACTAGTATTATCAACTTCTTGCTTAGCCTATTTTACTTCATTGAGGCAAAAGTTCTGATTTTTGGGTTCACTTCACTCTGTGGCTTGAGATTGAGATTTTTCAACGATGGCTACTCCAGCTGGTTGTCCTCCATCAGTCCCTTCTCTGCCTCCACCTTGCCCAAAATCCCCTCCTGAGTATCCAGATTTGTATGGGAAACGCCGGGAAACAGCCAAGGTTCAGATGCTTGAGAGAGAGATTGGTTTTCTTGAGGTGGTTTTTCAAGATTTTGACTTTGTTGTCTAGATTTGATTTGTGTTATTGGATAATGCATTTGCTAATGTTATGCTTTATTGGGTTTTTATAACTCTCAAGTGTCTAAAGTCAGCTGGGTTTTCATCATAAATATGCTTTCAATGCAATTTAGAGATATGTTGCTTTCTTTGTACTCTAAAATGGTGTCTTTGAAATCAACTAGAAGCACATAAATGGGGAAAATCAAAACTTGATGTGTGTGACTGTCTGGTGTATTTTTATACAGAAATGGTTTTTGTGGAAGCTGTTGAACAATATTTTCAAGTAAATTGGAAAATGATCATAGCTGAAACGATTTTAAAATTCTTGATTGTTCTACTTCAGGGGCCTACTAAGACTTTAAGACCCTTCCCTTAAGTTGTTGATCTCTGGTTGAAGATGTTTTGGCCAGGGGATTTATATTTTACTACAGTCTCTCTGTTTTTGGGTCAGTTCTGGCATGATTTTACTGTCACAGAGAACTGTACTGTCTGAAAATGCATCACATAGTCTCTTCTTCTTCTTAACTATGAACTGTTGAGACCAGTTATGGACTTCCCCAGAGTCCATTAAGAGATTTAAGATTTAAGTGAACCATATATATGCAATATATAACACATGACCCATTTGAGATAGGCGAAAATGATCCTAGTAGTCATGTAATTTTATGAAAATGAGCAATTCTAATCATAATTTCCCATAATCATAAAAAATGAGCAATTTTAGTCCCTAATTATGAAAAGTTAGCATTTTAGTCATTTTTAATAGTGAATTTTCAAAAATGATACATTGTAATGCTCACGATTTTTTTTAGTAAATAGTTTTACTATTTAGTGTGATTTAAACTTTTAACTTGAAATATAAGAAGAGCAAGTCTTATCAGCGAACCATATTATAGTGCTCATGTTGCATAAATATGGACTACGCATGCCCCAAATAAAATTAACTGAACTAAGCTACGTATTTTATAAAGAAATAAGACCTCTGGTGGCTCGCACCTTGAATAGTATGCAATTTTGAAGTTACTTGCTACCTTCTAAGATTTTGTTATCTACTATTAATCTTACAATGTGTGAAGTAAATTCCATCTTTCTTGAATTGTTTTGACCAGTGACTATTGCCAACTATCTACATATTTGTTACCAATCATTGTCGAAAGATTATGAAAAAGGGTTTTCATTTGCTTGACAAAAATCCATTAAATCGAAAAATGCACAAGTACTTTTTTCATTATTGTTGATGTTTCTATGGAAAGTGGACAAATTCATTAACAAGGCATATTTGACCAGGAAGAGTTAAAATCAATGGACCGCATTCATCCTTCCTCAAAATGCTGCAAAGAGTATGTTTGGTCATCAGTTCAATTGTACAGCTTGTATATTTAAAAAATATGTTTTAAGTCGAAGTTAAACAATGTCTTTTCTATATGTATTAACTTATTTTTCATATCCATGATTACTCTCCAAGCATGTAGTAGATTGACCATCACCATTTTGCAGGATTGTCGATTACATGGTGGCAAAACCTGATCCTTTTGTAGCTACGTAAGAACATTATCTCCTGAATCTTTCTTAATCATGATCTTGTTCCTTATATCTCATTTCTATTAATCAGAAACAGCAAGAATCGTAGAACTTGTCGCTTCTGGAAATGGCTTTGGTACCATTCTCTTATCTCACTCTTACGGTCTTAATTTCTCGCTCATTTCGTTTGTTTGCTTCTGTTAAAAGGAAATACATGATTTGTGTTCACGATAAAAACACAAAATATGTTTTCTGAGTCTTGAAAGCAATTCTTTTGTTACGGTATTCTTTTGTTTACTGTTACAATATTAAGTATCATTTCTTAGCTATTTATGATTGTTGTGCAGTGCGATCCCCTGTTTTAACTGTTCATGGATTTGCTGTTGCTGTCCTACTGGGTGTTCCATTCAACTAGAAATGCCACACTGTTGCGACTGGTGTTCGTGTAAATGCAATCCATGCACGTCTTGTCGAATGCCAAAGTTGAAATGTTGCTCATGTCCTCAATTTAATTTTTGTAAAAAGAAAAGGAGTGAATGCTGTAGAAGTAGTTGTTGCAATTTTCCAACTTGCTCATGTGCCAATTGCTTTAGATGCTGCAAATGCAAATGCAAAGGCAGCTTCAAATGCTCTTGTCCAAAATGTCCCGAGGTACGCCCTTGTTGTTGTTGTTGTAGCTGTTGCTGTATAAAAAACTGTTGTAATCCTTGCACCTTGTGTTTTTAGTATTCAAGAATCCTTATCATTTTATATAGAATATAAATTACGCAAATATGTCATGTGCCCTTGAGTAGTGAGAAACAAATTTGGAAAGCCAGAGTTATAAACGAGACCAGTTTAATAATAGTTTTTAATCCTTGCACCTTTGTTATTCATTTCGTTTTCTTCAGTTTTAAGCATAAGATTGGAATCTCCTAGTGACCATTATGAGAGTTGAGATTATTATTGTTCTGCTTCTTTCAAGTTCATTAACAATTATCTTGACTTTTGATTCTCCATAATTTCAATTTTCAGATATGGGTCCTGCCATTGCTACTCCATTATTGCTTCAAAATTATTGAACTGCCAAACTTTCTTTTATTTTCTTCCCCTACCCCTCCAAGTTTTTGGTTTTTAGGAAGGAAAAGAAAAATAATAATAATTCCAAACCACTAGGCTTCACGGCATGAGTAGTTAGGTTGGACACTTTAGTCTATTAGTCTTTTAGAAGAACTTTGTCCACTAAATTAATAAAGTAATATTCTATAAATTCATTAGGTTAGCAAAATTAGACACTAGAAATCCATTTAAGGGTCCATTTGAATTTGAAAATACACATATCATGGTAGCGATGTTGATGGCGTTGGAAACTTTTAACGATAGGAGCTTAGTGGTGATTGATTTACTTACAAGTTTTCAAATAACAGAATGTGATGCATTATTAATTATGTCTCTTTAGACTCATATCTATGTAAATTAATTATTAAATTCCTATCGTTGAGAGCTTTCAATATCACCTATATAGTCGCTATAAGATGTATATTTTAAAAATTAATGTGGATCAAATTATCAAATGGATTTATAGAGGGTTACTTAAAAGCTAACCTAGTAGTCTTTTAGAGTATTAAGTAAAAGTCAGTGGACTAAAATGTTAACTTGACTAAAAAAATATCGCATTCTTTAGCCTGGTTTCTGGGATGCTGATTTTTGCTTTCTTTAATGCAAGACACAGAATTTTGCTAATGCAACTCATCACTCAAAAGCACTTATGAAATGAATTGAAAGCAATAGGATCTACAATTTAGCATATATAAACAGCATAAAACACTGGCACCTGTTCTATTATATTAGCTTCCTTGTACACGCCAGCAAATTGCTTAAAAAGTTTTTTTTTTAATTATTATTATTATTATCTTGAAATCTTCCTCCCAGTCACCCCAAACTTGCCCAATCTATCAAGTTTCTTCATCCTTCAATTGATAAAGGCATCCAAGAATAAGTATGCCGATAACCATCTTTGTCAAGTCAGCAATATTACCCTTACCAAGTAAACAATGAAAAACTATATGGCGAGAACCTCATAACACAGACCATGCAAAAGAAACCGGACTCTTAACCTGATGCACACTGTTGCTCCACACAATAGAGCCAAACTCGGCCTTGGCTGTACTAGCTGCAATAGCTCTATCAGCGATGAAGGTCACCGTGTACCTCTGTTTTTCCCCTACTGTTTTAAACGCAAGCTTTGTAGGTTTGACTATTACTTTCACCGTAGGGGGTGCATTCACAGCCACCTGATACACAGACCCTGCAGCCTCTACATTGGTCAAGGTGCGAGTGTATCGGACCACACTATTGTTCCCAAACACTACTGAGAATGATGGGTAGTTAAGAGCACCAGGATCAGAGAATTTCTTTGAACATGTAATGTTAGGATGCTTGACAATGGTTTGTATATGATCAATTGTATAGCCCACGGAGCACAAGAAGGTCATGTAGTCCTCAGTAGAGATATTATATACAAGGCCAGGAGACATAGCTCTCTGAGGGTCAACGTGACCAGCACCGTAAGCCCATGGTGTGGAAAATTCAAACGCTTGGGAATCTTTGAGAGGGGATTTAGTGTTGTCGATCGTGTAGGCCGTAGTCATAAGAGCAGATTTGATGGAACTTGGACTCCAATCTGGATGTGCTGCCTTGAGCAAGGCTGCCAAACCACTTATGTGTGGGCATGACATTGATGTACCTACAATTTTTCAACCATGGATTCACTTCTATCAGTTAGTGTTAGCCTTATAAACAAACTAAATTTGTTACGCAAATCTAAACATGCATAAAAAGGAAGATAAAACTAACCAAAAAAGACTAATAGAATTCAACTCAATGCATCATTTTTCTAGAAAATTATTGGTTCATCTTATATCATGCAAATGTGGTAGTCTAGCCAAATTAAAATATGAAAAATGTATAATGAAAGCTATATAGAAAGAGAGAATGGGTATTCTTTGCACCTCTCACTATTCTCTGTCATATCTTTTAGTTGGCTTAGACACTTGTGATCCAAAACAAGCTACAATTTCTCCATTTTTACATTATAAATATTCACTTTAATATATATATGACATTTGTGAATAATATAATTATTTAAGAAAAAAGTTTTACATATATGCACCTACCAAAGAAAAGAAAAAAAAGTGATGCATAATCGAAGTGATTTTGCTTAGTAGTAAGATTCATCATATTTTCAAGTAATATAAGTACTGTTTGTTTTTAAAAAATCTCTTATATACCCGAGCCATAGTCACGATCTTTAAATGGAGTACGTGTTCTTTTATCCAAGTCAATATAAATACGAGGAATTCAGGAAAGAAAACAAAAATGAATACGAGGAATCTGGTCGTTACCAGAGATGATGTTGAACTTGGTCCTCCTAGTGTCCATATCCAACCCTGTGGGTCCTACAGCATCAGACCATGCAGCCAATACATTAACTCCAGGCCCAATCACATCTGGCTTCAATATCTGAGTTGTTATCAAATTGGGTCCCCTCGAACTAAACGCTGCTACTAGTGGTGACGGCTTTACATTCAAAACGGTCCCACCAAAACTCAGCACTGCCGTTGGATTTGGATCGGACAGCGCGTATTCCTTGATCAAATCACCTGCCTTCTTCCCAACCGCCACAGTCGGCAACAAGTGACTGTCAGCCACCAATTCCTCACCGCTCTCCTCTGTGTTCGCCAGTATCATTCCCACACCTCCCGCCTCACGTACTACCTCTCCTTTTTCGACACGTGAATTTACACCTCTCTCACACAAAACCACTTTCCCACGTACTAGTTCCTGTTCGAGTGAACCGGACAAGCACAAGTTACTGCTCGAGCTGTTCGAAGTGGACCCGTTGTTGTAAACCAAACCAACCATTTTGTTCCCCATTCCTGACCCACTGTAAAGCGATACACCAGTGAACCGTTTCGTGTTTCCCAGAACAGCATAAGCCGGGAAATCACGATCTAAAGTTCCGGCCCCGACCGTCATGATCCAAGGTGCTACGTTGTCCAATGAGGAAGCAGTGGGCCCGCTATTTCCAGCTGAGCAAGAGACGAAAATGCCCCTTTCCACGGCCGTGAATGCTCCGATTGCGATTGTATCACGGTAATACGGAGCTGGCCCACCGCCGAGGGAAAGAGATAGAACATCGACACCGTCTTGGATTGCCTTTTCCATACCCGCGAGAATATCTGACCCGAAACAACCACTGTTCCAACAAACTTTATAAATAGCGACTCGAGCATGTGTGGCCATTCCACGCGCTGTTCCGCTAGCGTAACCCAGGAGACTTGCGTTGGCTACGTTTACTCCGGCGGCCGTACTAGCCGTGTGAGTACCGTGACCTTGACGATCACGAGGTGACTTGACTTCCTTGGAATTCCCCTCCGAGCTCCCACCACCACCACTGATACCAAAGCCTTTGGAAAAGCTCCGTGCTCCAATAAGTTTCCTATTGCACAGAGATGAGTTGAAATCTGAACTCGATTCACATTGGCCACGCCACCGAGTTGGAATCTCAGGCATTCCCGAGTCATCGAAGCTTTTCGACTCGGGCCACACACCAGTATCGAGAACACCAATGATAACGTTGTTGGAAGCTTGGTTGAGGTCTTGCATGTTGTGACCTGCCCACAAGGCATTCTCTCTGTCCAGGCCAAGGAACTCAGGGCTTCGAGTGGTGTGGAGAGTATAGATTGTATCTTCGTACACACCCAGAACCGAATCAGATTGGCGGAGATTCTCGGCCTGTTCTGGGTCCAAAGATGCAGCAAATCCATGGTAGGCTATATCATAGGTATAGAGAAGAGAATCTTCAGTTGAGGAAAGAGATTGGAGGTTGGCAGAATACCATTCGTGATGGGTAGAATAGATTGAAGGTTTGGAATGGTGTTTCATGTCAACTATGTAGGTTTTCTTGACAGCCATAACAGTGGGACAATGAAGAAGAATAATAAGCAGAGCTGAGTAACAGAGAATGAATCGGAAAGTGGAGCCCATTGTTTGTTGTTTAGAGGGAATATGAATATTAAATTCCCAAGTTCTTAATATATATAGTGAGGAGGATAAAGAAGAAAAAAATAAAACAGAAATAAAGATAGTGAAACTGACTGCCAGAATGGATAGAAGGAGGTTTGAACTCGTGTCTGGAAGACGTTGAGAGCAACATTGAATTAGTCAATATTACCGATATATTATATATCTAATAGTTGATCTATTTAAAGTTTCATGCAGTTTTGTAAAAATTAATTAACGGTAGTATTTGTATCCACGTAAATCTTATTGTTTTGCTATTGTTTCGAACAATCGATTCATCTTAGTAGAAAATAACCAAAATAATATATTCAAATTTATAACTTTAAAAACAATATTTTTTATAAACATTTTATATGTTTTATTATTAGAAGAAAACCTAATCTATTATTTCATATTAAATATCATTAAAATTAATATCTTTTAAATTAAAATATGTTAATTTAAATTCGTTTAATATTAAACATTATGTAATTTATAATTAGAATCTTTTAAATATTATTTAGTATTATTTTTATTATTATAAATTTTAAAAATGTTATTCTTTATAAGATTAAATTATATCAATAGTTCTTAAATTTTAACTAAACTCACGTATATATTTTCAAACTTTTAGAATGTATAATTTTATTTTTATACTTTTAAAATGTCACACATAAATCCCTAAACTTTTATATTACATCATTTAGTTACTAAAATTTTAAAACTTTACACATAAATTTTAAAATTTTGATTCAAAAATATGTATTTTAGTAACCAACTATAACATATGTGTAAAATTATAAAAATTTATGAATTAAATCATATAATTTAAAATTTTAAAGTTCTAAACGTTAATTTGTTTAAAATTTAAAGATTATAAAGCAACTAAACCTTTTATAATTTTCTTTATTTTTCCCTTATTACTTTATATATATATATATTATCTTATTTTTATTTTTTATGAATATCAACATGAATGTATAAAAATATACATTTATATTAATTATAATATGATATGTGATATAATTTTTTAATTATTTTTTTTTCATGGTTAACAAGTGTGATTGCAAATTTGTATCATTTAGTATTTATTAGCTATACAATAAATACATTAGAGTGTAATCATCATCTGTCATAAGTAGTATAGTTAGTAAAATACACTATGGATATTTAGATAAATGTACATACAGATTTAATACGTTTCTTTTTATAGAAAAATATGTTAAAAATTGATATAAAACATGGACAGAATAAAAGTATAAAAATATATAAATACAAATATGATTTGTTTAATTTTAAAAAAAATATAATAATAAGATATATATATATATAATAAAATATTAAAATATTATTTGAACTTTTCATATTAATGTAAAATATCAATAACATATTTAATATAAATATATTATAATTAAAGATAAATTAACTGTTAAAACTAAACTTAATTTAATTTTAGTATTATTTGTTTAATGGTTTTACTAATAAAATTTATCTCACTCATTTTAAGTCAGAAGATTTAACTACATCAATCACAATAATTTGATATTAAAATTTTTTATTAACTTATTTATTTTTTTATATATTATTCCATAATTAATAATTTTATTATTAAATATTTAGATTCATTTATATAAAAAAATTCTTATTTATTTTAATGAATAGATAAATTTCTTTATTAATATTTAAATAAAATCTAAAAGTTATAATTTTAATATAATTAATAATTATTTTTATTATATATTATTGTATTAAATAATAATAATATATATATTTAATAAAATTTTATTGTCGAATAAAGTATTTTTTATTTATATTACGTGAGAAAATTATTATTCGTGTATAATATAAGTATAATACATAAAATTAAATAAAAGAAACAATAAAAAGGTGGGATTAAAACTTAGGTATACGATAATAGAGTAATGTACTATACCACTTAAAACTATCAATGCGTTATCACCTTACTTCATTAATTTTACATCTACCTATAATTTGATATATATAATTTTAATCATATATAATTTGTATTTGTCCATTTAAAAAATATTTTATGAAAATTATTATAATATATGTATATGAAATAGGTGGAAGGTCATATCGGTTCTTTTATTTATATAAAATTTATTATTTAGTTATTTAATTTTGAAAATATAACATTTAGTCTTTTTACTTATAAAAATTGTATCAAAAAGATATATTTAATAATTTTAAAATAAATAAAAATTATCAAAAATATACTAGTCATAAAGTGTAGGTAAGAGATTATAATGCTCTTATAAACTTTGTTTACGATTTTTTTAATTTGATAGGATGTGAGTGAATGACGAAAACACTCTTACTAATATTTGTTTTAAGAAATTTTAGCAATAAAAGTATTTTTGTAGCTTATATTTTATAAATCAAAGAACGAACAAGCATTTATTTTTATAAATTAAATGATTAAAAAGACTAATGAATACATTTTAAAATTAGAGAACTAAATAACACTTTTATTAAAAGAAAATAAAAATTTGTTACATTTTTCTCATATGAAATAGTATATAAAGAAGTTTCCATAACATCAATTTTTTCCGATAAGCGAAAGAAAAAGTGTTTTTTTTGTCTAATTCGAACTATTTTGATAAATTGATTAATTTTTACTAACTAACAATAATTTCTCCAAAACTATTAATTTAAATCAAATTACTTAACAAATACATTAAATATCTTTATTTCAAAACTTCAATAAAACAAGGTTAAGATAAAATCATATTACTTATCTAGTATATGTAACATTTAAGCATCTTTATTTCGTAACTTCAATATGTTACATACAACATTTGAAACTTTAAAATTTAGTACCAATAGGATGCTATTTTTTTGAAACAACTTTGAAGTCATTTCCTAAACCCACTTCATTATCCTCATCTTTCTTCAAATTCATGACTCCTTCCTTTGTTCCATCCAACAAGGTGTTCTATTATTTTTTTGTACGAACCTCTACTTACTTAGGTGTTTATTTTTTTTAACAGAGGTTGACTTGTAATTAGAGAGAGCGAGACATTGTAAAGGAATTATGGGATTCCATTATAAGAAAGTTTCAGGGCAATGAAAGGGTTTAGAATGCACAGTTGTAACGCCCGCGAAGAAAATTTGAAGTTTTGGAAATGAAGAATGGTGAGTCTATCACTGAATATTTTGTTAGAGTAATGTCGGTGGAAAATGACATGAGAAATTTTGGAAAAGATATGCCATATACATAGGTTGTAGAGAAGATTTTGAGAACTCTCTCTGAAAAGTTCACCTATATTTGTGCGTGCTATTGAGGAATCAAAAGACATCAAAAGTCTTTTAATTGATGAAGTTCAAAGATCATTATTAGTATATGATTAGAAGCTAAAGAGAGGAACCAGTTGAGGAGAAAAAGTGTTGACGATTTTAAAGGGAAGCTCTGTAGGGAGAGGATCAAATAGAAGAGGTTTTAGAGGTAGAGGTGGTGGTCGAGGAATAAAATCTTTCGAAAAGGCTTTGATTGAATGCTATAGATGCCATAAACTAGGAATTTCCCATATGAGTTCCCCATCCTGAAGAAAGAAGCCAACCATGCAAAACTTGATATGGAAAAGGAAGTACTACTGATGGCTCACGTGGATCTTCACCAAGCTAAACAAGAGGAGGTATGGTTTCTAGATTCTCGCTGTAGTAATCATATGATTAGAAACAAAATATGGTTCTCAAGTCTAGATGAAAGGTATAAACAAACTATCAAGATTGGGAATTCTTCAAGAATGAATGTGTTGGAAAAATAAAGTGTTAGGATGCAAATTGGAGGCATTACACAGATCTTGACTCATATGTACTATATATCAAAATTACAAAACAATTTTTTGAGCATATGATAATTGCAAGAAAAAAGAAGTTACCATACTCATTCAAAACAATGTGTGCAAGGTGTTCCATTCAAATCAAGGGATCATCAAGCAAAGAAAGATGACAATTAATAGGATGTTTGTGGTATTGGCTTCACTTGTAGTTGATGAACCAAGTTGCTTCAAAACATCCTTTGAAAAAGACTCTCACCTATGACACTATAGATTTGGGCACTTAAGCTTTAAAGGGCTGAGAACTCTACACTACAAGAAGGTGGTGAAGAGGCTACCTATATTGAAAATTCCATCTAGACTGTGTGAAGAATGCTTAAAGGGTAAGCAACATAGAGAAGTAATTCCCAAACAGAGTCAGTAAAGAGCAACGCATAGGCTTCAATTAGTTCACGCAGACATCTGTGGACCAATTACACCAGAATCCAATAGTAAAAGGAGGTACCTACTCACTTTTATTGACGATTTAAGTAGAAAAACATTAGTGTTCTATTTATCAGAGAATTCATAGGCACTTACCATGTTCAAAAAGTTTAAAATTTTGGTCGAGAAGGAAACATGCGAACTAATAGGGTGTTTAACGACTGACAGAGGGGGATAGTTCACTTCAGATGAATTCAATGAATTTTGCAGCTCCAATGGCATAAAGAGGCAGATAACAGCAGCATACACTTGTAACAAAACAGAGTATGTTATCCGAAAAGAAAATTTTAAAACAGTTTTGGCTTGAAGCTGTCAACTGGACCATTTACATCTTGAATCAAAGTCCAACCATTCTAGTGAAGGATCAAACACCTGAGGAAGCTTGGAATGGACAGAAGCCAACTGTGGAGCATTTTATGGTATTTGGCTGCATTGTACATGTGCACATTCCTAAAAGAAAAAAAGGACTAAACTCGATGATAAAAGCATGGGGTGTATTCACTAGGATTGAGTGAAGAAACGAAGGCATACAGACTCTATAATACAGTCATAGAGAAGATTGTGATAAGTAGAGATGTTATGTTTGAAGAAACTGAAAATCAGGATTGGAACAAAGTGAACCCAAATAAGACTAGAACTGTCCCGAATGAGGAGAAGATAAAAGGAATGAAGAAAGAAGAACATATGATGAAGAAGATATAAGAGACAGTGGAGTCAACAACCCAACCTAGTCTGATACAACACATGAAGGAGTCAATAGCTCAACCCCATCAGACACAACACCAAGAATACAACAAGGGAGGATTAGAAGATAACCTACATAGATGGATGACTTTATGACTAGAGAAGGGCTATCTGAGGAAGAATAAATGAAAAACCTAGCCTTATACACAAAAGTTAGAGATCCTAGCACATTTGAGGAAGTTCTTGGAAACTCAAAATGGAGAAAGGCAATGGACAAGGAAATACAAGTCATTTAGAGAAATAAGACTTGGAGCTTGAAAAATTTACCACCATGAGCCCGAGCCATAGGAGTAAAGTGGATGTAATAAACCAAAATGAATGAGAAAAGAGAAGTAGAAGTATAAGGCCAAGCTTGTTACAAAAGGTTACTCACAGAAGCACGGGATAGACTACAAAGAAGTGTTTGTACCAGTAGCCAGATGGGATACAATCAGAATAATACTTGCTCTAGCTGCACACAACAACTGGTATGTTTTCCAACTAGATGTTAAAAGTGTTTTTTTACATGGAAAAATGATTGAGAATGTTTACATTAAGCAACCTCAAGGCTATTTGAAGTTGGGAAAGGAACAAAAGGTGTTGAAATTAAGTAAGGTGTTGTATGGGTTGAAACAAGCTCCTCAGGCTTAGTATAGTAGAATAAAGGCTTATCTTTTTAAGGAGGGGTTTGTAAGATGTCCAAACGATCATACTTTATTCACAAAATGAAAGAATAATGAAAAAGTGTCGATAGTTAGCATATAGGTAGATAACTTATTGTTTACAGAAAATGATGCCAAGTTGTGTGAAGAATTCAAGTCCTCAATGAAACTTGAATTTGACATGTTAGACTTAGGAAGGATGGGGTACTTCTTAGAAGTATAAATGGTGTAGAGTGAGAAAGGATTGGCATGTTGGATTGTAATAGTGTGAAGAATCCAATTGTGGACCTAGGGATTTTCTACATATGCGAGTGGATGATACGCAATACAAACAAATGATTGGTGGCTTGATATGATAAGGTCTGACTTAATGTTTGTTGTCAGTCTAGCTAGTAGATTCATAGAGAAACCTACTGAAATACATATGCGAGTGGTGAAGAGAGCTTTACGATATGTAAAAGGTACTGTGGACCTAGGGATTTTCTACAAAAAGGAAGGATATGACAGTGAACTATTTGCTATCTCGGATAGTGATTATGCTGGGGACATTGATTATCGAAAAAGTACTTCAGGTTATGTGTTTTTTATGCGTTCAAAGGCTGTGTTATGGAGTTCAAAGAAGCAAACAATGGTCCGTCTTTCCATTACTGAAGTTGAGTTTATTTCAACAGCTTCATACGCTTGTCAAGTTGTATGAATGCAGAGAGTGCTCAAATGCCTTGGTTGGAGTGGAAGTGAGTGCACTATGATATATTATGATAATTCATCAACTATTAAGCTATCAAAAAATCATGTGATGCATAGGAGGAGCAAGCATATTGATGTTAAGTACCATTTCCTTCGAGATATTTCAAATGATGGAGTTATGGAGTTGAAATATTGTTGTTCTAAGGATCAAATAGATGATGTTATGACCAAGCCTTTAAAGCTCGAGGCCTTTGTAAAGGTGAGAGAATTGCTTGGTGTGTGTTTTGTGCTGTCAAAGTAAAATGATTGCTACTATAATACAATTTTAAGGTAGGAAATTGTTAGACTTAGTGTTTTATATTGTTGGAGTATGTTTAATAAAATCCTACTTTGAAGGAGATCGAACTTGTTTTTCATTTAAATTAGGCGGACCACATCTTTAGGAGTAGTTAAATATGCCTACATTATTTTCAGCATTCTTTGTTTTGTAAAGCCTATAAAAAGACCAAAGTTCTCCATCGAATAAGCAAGTGAGTTCAAACTCATTTATCTATGTTTTACCTTAATTTTGATACTTAACAAGAGCTAGGTCCCATGAGAAATATCCTAGAAAGGCAATTGATTTCTTCAAACAATAATTAAAATTAGCTAGATTGAAATTATTTGACAATACTTGAGTAACCTTGTAGCACAACATCATATCCTAAGCAACAACATTTTTCTCATCCTCAACCAAAAACACCGCCAAATAGCGATGATAATCCTCTTTCAATTTCAATTAGAAAAGCTTAGATTCACTCATAGAAGTTGAGGCCACAAGTTGAGACTCCAAAATATGGAGAATCCCAACACTGATGACACTAAGCTCCAATTCAATCTTCGATCTATAGTCTTTGATGAATGAGGTCTCCAATTGTAACATATTTTACAATCTGTCATTCGATTTGGTAGCCTACGACTTCCAGATTATAGAGAAAGACATTGTTGAGAAAGAGAAAGGCGAGTAATAGTACCAGTCAACTAGACGTAGGTATCAACCATATTGATCGACATCAAAGGAAACATAACCAAGCAGCCATAAGAATCCTACACCCTTCGCGACTTCCAGATAACACCTCAATCACGAGTTCATCAACGAGTTTTTGTGAGTTCAAAAGGACAAAGGTCTTTCTTCTTCCTAAAAACGATGACATACAACGAGAAACGAAAAAAAATGTGATTAGGAATGGGCACGAGTACGAACATGGACAATATTTGATATAACCATCCTCGAATTGAATTATAAAATTTGTACCCGAAATTGCACGAAAATTGTTACAGTTTGGGGATGGTTTTTACCCACGGATAACAATTCAGGACGATTATTAAAATATACCAGAAAAAAAACCATTTTTTTCTAAACTACTTAAAAAGGTTCTGTGTTATTTGAACTAAAACATTACAACAATTGATTCATAAAATCCCAAAAGTACAAAAATCTGAACAGAAAACACAAACACAGTTTTGAATAAACAATTGTAACAGTAATTAGAAAAAAACATTAAGTTACACCGAAAATTCCAGGAGAATCAACCTACTATAACAACTAGAATGGATCAAAAATTCAAAATTAAAGAAAATCTCACTCTACACTCTACTATTGTTGAAGTCATTTATTCCAAAAAGGAAAGAAATCAAAAGTAGACAGTAGATGATAGACGACAGATGCAAACGAGAAATAACAGATGTCATACACAGACGACAGATGTAGACGACAAACAATAATGCATATGACAGATGTAGAAACCAGAACGATAGACACAGAAAGAGTAGAGACATGATTTTTGAATTCTAATATGAATATTTTTGTTTATACCTAAACAGTTGAAAACTCTATACGAAAAATATATAATTTAATTTAATAAATATAATTAATTTTAAGTGTGAACGGATACGATTTTATGTATAATCGTACTCAAATCAACCTGTTGTTTCATATCCAATTTTTACTCAAGGTCGTACTCGTCCTTGAAATTTATAAAATAAAAATTAAATCGACGGGATAAATAATCAAATATATTCAAACACATAATTTTTTTTTTAATCATTTGATTTCCTTGAAAAAGTTACTATATTCCTAAATGTGATTCAATTGAAAAAGCTAATATATTAAGGCAATGATTGGAAGGAAGAGAAAGAAGATGGGCTCGTCTGAAGCCCAAAAATAATACTTTAAAACTCTTTATTTCTTCCTTTCTTTCTTTCGTAACTTGGAAACTATCACGCGGATGATAAAATGAATTTAATCGAGCATTAAGTTTATGAAATTCAATTTTTATTTTTATTTTAAAACTAATTTAATATAATTTGTTTTTTGTTTTCTTCACTGCTACGCTGTATGGCATGAAATCTATAACACATTTTAAATATAGAAGAGAATTGAAGTCCAATAGAATTAATAGCCGAGTATATATAATAATCTATCCAATTAAAATATAATAGAATCAAATCAAAATTTATGTTTTCTAAATTCAATAAAATTAGTTTAACTTTAAAATAAAAAAATATCAAAGTATATCTTTTCAGTTAAAGTTTTAAATTTTATAAATAGATGTATTGAATCGAATTGCATATTGTTAATAAATATATTTATTTTTTTAATTTTAAATATTTATAGAACATATATCTTATATGTTTAATTATAATTATTTAATTTTAGTTACATTTTTATACCATTTAAAAAGGTAAAACAATTATATTATTTTAATAAAAAAATTATATAATTAATAAAAAATCTAATTTATTTTTTATTTTAAATAATTTAATTATTTTTAAAATTTATTTTCTATTTAAAAATTAATACACAATTATAATTTAAATATTAATATACAATTTTTTAATTAAATTATTAATTAAACAATAAATATTATTTATTAATTTATTTAAATTAACTTTAAAAATAAATAAATAAATCTAAACCATAAATTGATATAAATATATCATTCAAATATTCTCTAATTTTATTTAATTTTAAATTTAATAAATTAATATATGTTAATTTAATTATCATCACTAAAAATGAATTGTACCCGCAATGCTAGATAATATTAATAACGTTGATTAATTATTAAGTTTGGTTATATATTATAAATTAATAAATATAGTTAATATTGTTACATGAAAAGTTAATTCTTATATTATTTTTTATAATAATGAATTAATTTTATTTAATATAATCCAATAAATCAAACTCAATACAGATCATAGGCTTAGAGTAAAAGCATGATATGGTCTATACACACCATGGGTTGACATCGATGCTTATAAATATAGATAATTTTTAACTCGATGAAATTTTATTGAGTTGAATTTAGACTTGAATTTTTAACATTATATTAGAACTAAATCTTGACAGTGTAACGTTACTATCCTAAAACTCACCCATATCAATTTAAGTTCACACTCTATATCAATGAATTATCGATGAGAGAGATAATGTTAAGGAAGTCTTAAAACAAGTAATTATTCAATAGTAATATTGTTTATAAACTTGGACAATCCTTATCTTAATGAAATCTTACTAGGTTGAATTAAGATTAAATTTTTCAAAATTTCAAACAATTTAAATATCTTTAATTCACTCATTTTTATCAATATTTTAAAACCAAACATAAAAAAGTAATTAAAATCTAATATGTTCAATTGGGTGAAACTCTTTCAACGATATTAATAATTGCAGTAATCATCTAATTAGTGTGATTAACAAAAATTCTATCTTCTCACGTAATAGTAATTTAAATCTGTGTATCTTTGTAATTATTTCAGTTTAAAAATATAATATTTAATCTCATTTTACTAAAAAGAATATTAAAGAATAAAATAAGTTTATTTATTCATAGTTAAATTAAAAATCAAAAAATTTAATAAAATCAAACAAAACATTAAAATAAAAAATTTAGAAAAAAAGAAGAAATTAATGAATAATATTATATGTATTAAGTTATATGCATTAAATGACGTATTATTATATTTGTATTAAATTAGATATTAAATTGAAAATATAAGATATTAATATTAAAATAATTATGTGATAATTTAATAATAAAAATCAATTATATTATAATAGATAGATAAATATAAGTTAAGTTATAATAAAAAAATCTATTTAAATTAATATATATATATATTCAAAATTGTAGGGTGACTGTAGGTCAGTAACCCCGCAGAGCTCTGTTCCGCCCCTCCTCACACTAGGAGCATGATAGGCATGTCAAAATAAACGTCTTGTAGTTCTTTTTTTGAAGTGTGTTTTAAATATCATGATAATATATGTTAAATTATAAGGTAATTAACATATAATCTATTTTATTTACACATCAGATGAAAAATTAAGGAGAATAAGAGTTGTTCACGATGGTAAATATTTGAAAGAAGAAAAGGAATTTTTTTTTGCAAATTTTTTTTTGAAAAATAAAAAATATATATATTTAAAATTTATAATCCTAAAAATATATAATTTATTTAACATATTTTTACTAATAAAAATATATTATATTATTTTATATTAAACGTCCTGTAATTAAATTTACTATTATTTAAAAATATTTAATTAAAATATTATAAATTTTAGTTGATTTTTTTTTGTTTTTGAAAAAAAAATCACAAAAAACCATCCCTAGAGGAGTTTTGGATTCGCTTGGGGAAACACAATCTTGATCCATGGGACAAATAATAACAACGCGACACGTGATACTCCGGATTACCATGCTGCAATAACGGAATCGAAAAGAAAAAGCGTTTTGAGAAATGCATTATTTGGCCTAATTTTTATTTTAAAAATTATATAAAATATATATGATAAAATTTATAATACCAAAATTTACATCCAAATAAAATAAAATTTGATTCAATTAATTAAATGAATTTTAATATAAAAAAAATTAAATAAAAACTTATTATAATAAAAATATAAAATAAATATAAAAGATAATTATTTTATAATTATAAATTTTAAAACAAAAAATAAGGAAATACTAGCATACATGATATTGTGTTTTTAAAGAAGGTGTAATTTTATAACTTATTGATAGAATTAAAAAAATTAATACACTTATTATAATAAGTTTTAGAAATGATACAAAATAAATATTACGTGTATTTTTCTAAAGATAATTTTAATATTTCAAAAAATTAAAACAAAATAACAATAAAAACAGTTCGAGTCCCAATCCTAACTGTTGGTCCAACTAATGTGGGCCATCCACAAAAAAAAAAAAAGAAGAAGAAAAGAAAGTCTATGGCGCCGAAAGAAAAGAAGAAAAGAAGAAAAGAAAAAAAAGAAAAAAGAAAAAAAAGTCAAAATCTCTCCGTGTAATCCAGGAGAGAAGGATGAAGTTTTTGGCTATATAAAGCCTTAGCTTCAATCTCAAACAGATCGAAGGGAGAAATCAACGAGAGAGAGAGAGAGTTTACGAAAGATTTTTGAGAGAGAAAAATTAAGACGATTTGTGAAGTTTTATCCACAAATTGAAGATACATATGTTGTATTTTTATGAGAGATCCACCGAAGGTGAAGTGTGTAATCCCATCTTATTATAGTGGAAGTTTAAGTGGCTACGGGTCTAGTGGTTGTATTCTTTCATTTTGAAGGTTTTTCCACGCTAAATTCTTGAAGTTATTTTTATTCTATTTTGATTTGGGAAATTATCTGGGTGTGTGAAATTTATTTCTTTACAATAGGTACTATTTTTCCCAACAAAGTGGTATCAAAGCCAAGTTATTTTAGTAAGAGATTATACGCATATATACGATACTATTCATATATCTTGTATTGTACTATTCACGGATACTATTCACGGATACTATTCACATAGTACTATTCGGAAGATACTATTCATTGATACTATTTGGAGGATACTATTCATTGTCGGAAAAGTATCAAGTTCGCTAAACACAGTGGACGACGACTCAAATGGAGGAAAGCACGGGTAATATGATAAAATTAACCGCATTTAATTATGCAATTTAGAAGAAGATGGAGGATCTTTTATACATTAAAGATCTACATGGAAGCCAATTATAATGCCAAAGGAGAAAAGAAGTAACCGATAGAGACATTGAATGTAAGTTCAACCGAAAGTGTCTTCTCAAATCGAGACAATGGATCGATAAAAACATTTTTTCAAAATTTTGCTAATGAACACGATGCTTACGTTAACTTTGGCAAAAGTTGGAGAAAATGTATGCGAGGACAATACCGAGAATAAAGCAAATCGATGCGACGATTAGTCAATTTGAAGTATAAAGACGGCGTGTCGAACATATGAGTGAGTTCCAAGGCATTGTAGATCAACTCAACTCTACATGAAGATATTTGTAGATGACGAGCTGACGTTGTTGATGTTGAGTTCTCTACCAAAAAGTTGGGATACTCTAGTTGTGTCGGTTAGCAACTCCGCCTCTGACGGTAAGCTTACCATGGATATGGTAAAATGAGAATGTTAAAGCAGAAGAGTCTCGACGAAAAGATGAAGGATATACTCACGACACTAAAAGCGCTTTGTCATGCGAAACAAGAGCGCAGAATGGCGGGGGAAGTAAAAGTAAAAATCCCCGTAACCAAAGTCGACAAAGAGGACGGTCAAAGTCTAGATCAAGGTACGACATGAAGTGTCATCAGTCATGCGATAGCACTGGACAACTTCATTCGAGAATGTAGAAGGTTAAAGGCGGAACAATCCAAATCGAGCGAGCCGAACAAATGACACCACAACTGCTATTGAAGAAGTTGTCATCGTTCGAGATGTCGATTATGTCAATCTTGCATGCCAAGACACCTTTACTTGGGTAGTTGACTCGGTATTTCGCTTCCTATCATGTCACCTCACGACGGGAATTCTTCTCAACCTACACTCAAGGTGATCTTGGACGTGTGAGGATGGGAAATGATGATGCATCAAAAATTGTTGGTATTGGCACAATATTTATCTAAGACTAATCTTGGATGCAGACATTTATGCAGAAAGATGTGAGGCATGTTCCCGATATATCCGCGCAATTTGATCTCTCTTGGTATACTTGATGATGATGGATACAATAATTATTTTGGTGAAGGAAAGTGGAAGCTCACCAAAGGTAATCGATAATAGTTAAAGCGCAAGAAAGATACATCACTCTACATCACGTAACTTGTGTAGAGGAGAAGTAAATGCCACGGAAAGAAGTTCCTATCGAAGCT
Organism: Hippophae gyantsensis; assembly: GCA_030763125.1. Lineage (NCBI taxonomy): Eukaryota > Viridiplantae > Streptophyta > Magnoliopsida > Rosales > Elaeagnaceae > Hippophae > Hippophae gyantsensis. The sequence goes on along the minus strand of CM061028.1, from coordinate 75,907,435 downwards.
ATGGCATAAGCGACTCGACGCGTACGTAGTGAAAAAGGTCTCGAATTCTTTCTAAAAATGAGGTCTTGCCGGGAATGAAAGGTACACCCTTGCAAACTTGTGTTGGTATTATGGGAAAACAACATAGAGTTGCATTTCGTAGTCTCGCACCATCCCTAGAAAGGAAAATATTCTAGATTTAATACACCTGAGATGTTTGTACAATGAGTTGTAAGTCATTAGGAGGTGCTCACTATTTTGTGACCTTTATTGATGACCATTCAAGAAAAGTATGGACTTTTGCTTTGAAAACTAAAGATCAAGTGCATGAAGTTTTCAAGCAGTTCCATGTAAAAGTGGAGAGAGAAACTGGCAGACGTCTAAAGTGTGTACGTGCAGATAATGGTGGTGAGTATCGTGGACCATTCGAAGAGTATTGCAGAAGTTTTGGCATCAGGCTGGAAAAATCAGTACCAAAGACACCTCAACACAATGACGGTGTCGCGGAGAATGAACGGAACCATGCAGTGAAAGAGTCGGATGTATGCTCTCAAATGCAAACGCGAGAACACCTTTTTGGGGAGGCAATGCGGACAACGGTCGATTTAATCAACCTTTCTCCATCGGTTCCTAATCGAACTACGGCGTCTGGGAAAGAGTTTGGACGGGGAGAGGCGTTTCTTACAAACACTTGAAAGTATTCTACATTTGAGCATTTTGCTCGCATCCCGAGAGATGGCGGTCCAAGTTGGATGGAAAAGCGAAACAATGTATCTTTATAGGATATGCCCATGAAGAATTTGGCTCTGAGACTTTGGGATCCTATTAACAAAAGGATTGTCGAGTAGAGACGTGGTATTTCTTGAAGACCAAACAATCGAGGACTTTGAGAAATCCAGAAACCACAATCGGATGAAATTCCAGTTAATCTAGACCCAGTCTCCACCAATAAATCCTAATGAAGTCACACGGTATACCGATGATATCAATCCACTGCGCTGATTGAGACGAACAAGTCTCTGCGAACAAGTCCAACCGAGTAAGTACGAACAAGGAGATCTACCCGAGTACGACAACCTAGTCGTATATATTCTCTAACGAGTATGTGATGCTCGTAGAAGGAGAACCGAGACTTATGGCGAAGCTATCACCGATCAACATAAGGCTGAGTGGCTTAAAGCCATGCGGGAAAGAAATGAAATCTCTGCATGAGAACCACGCATTTGACCCGATGAAACTACCACGGGAAGAAAAGCTCTCAAGAACAAGTGGGTGTCTGAGAATCGAAAGTGAAGAAGGCGACTTACGACCACGCTATAAAGCAAGATTGGTTGTGAAAGGATTGAGCGAGAAGAAAGCGTTGACTTCGATGAAATATTCTCACTTTGATGGTTAAAATGTCTTCAATCCGAGTTGTTCTTGGTTTGGCTAGTCTTAATGCGGAAGTTGAACAACTTGATGTAAAGGCGCATTCTTACATGGTGATCTTGATGAAGAAATCTATATGGAGCAACCCGAAGGTTTCAAGTCAAAAGCAAAGAACGTTGGTATCAGACTAAAGAAAAGCTTGTATGGTCAAGCAGCACCAAGGCGTTGGTACAAAAAGTTCGACTCATTCATGGAGAAAAATGAATACAATGTAACGACGGCGATCACTGCGTCTTCATCAAGAAATTCTCTCGATGGTGATTTTATTATTCTTTTGCTTTATGTTGATGATATGTTAATTGTGGGTCAAAATATTGACAAGATTAACAAGTTAAAGAAAGGAGTTGAGCAATTCCTTTGCAATGAAGGACTTAGGACACCTTGGCGATTCTTGGCATGGCGATTATCCTTGATAGGCAAAAGCAAAAGATATGGCTTTCCCAAAACGGTATGTTGAAAAAAGTTCTTGAAAGATTCAACATGAGCAAAGCTAAACTCTGTTAGTTGTCCACTTGCAAGCCATTTCAAACTTAATGTGAGTCAATGTCCCTCGAGTGAGGAGGATAAATTAGAGATGAGAAAGGTGCCTTATGCATCGGCGATTGGTAGTCTAATGTACGCTATGGTATGTACTAGACCGGATATTGCACATCTTGTTGGCGTTGTGAGCCGATTCCTATCAAATCCTGGGGAAAGGAACATTGGGCGGTACATCGAATGGATACTGGGTATCTCGGAGGAACCTCCAGGTCATTGTTTATGCTTTTGGTAATAATAAACGTATTAGAAGGATATACGGTCGATATGGTGGCGGACGTAGATACGAGGAAATCTATATCCGGGTACCTAATAACATTTGGAGGAGTCGTTTTCATGGCAATCACGATTACAAAAGTGTATTGCTTTAAGTACCACGAGCGAGTACATTGCAATCACCTGAAGGTTGTAAGGAGATCCTGTGGATGAAAAAGTTCCTACAAGAATTGCATCATAACCAAGAAAATTATGTTCTTTATTGCGACAGTGCAATTCATCTTAGCAAGAACCCAACCTTCCACTCAAGGTCCAACACATCGACGTAAGGTATCATTGGATTCGTGATGTGTTGGAACATAAACTACGAAAGTTGAAAAGGTTCATACCAATGATGATAGGCAGACATGATGACAAAGCATCGTGACTAGAGAAAAACTTGTTATCTCGTAGAAAGATTACAGGTATGGAAGAGCTATGTCCCACATAAGGTGGAGTGGAGATTTGTTGGTCCAACTAATGTGGGCCATCCAAAAGAAAAAAAAGGAAGAAGAAAAGAAAGTCTATGGCCAGAAAGAAAAGAAAGAAAAGAAGAAAAGAAAAAAAGAAGAAAAGAAAAAAAAAAAAGTCAAAAATCTCTCAGGTGTAATCCGGAGAGAAGGATGAAGTTTTTGGCTATATAAAGCCTTAGCTTCAATCTCAAACGGTCGAAGCGGAGAAATCAACAGAGAGAGAGAGAGTTTACGAAAGATTTTTGAGAGAAAAATTAAGAGAGCCAATTTGTGAAGTTTTATCCACAATTGAAGATACATATTTGTTGTATTTTTATAGAAGATCCGAAGGTGAAGTGTGTAATCTCATCTTATTATAATGGAAGTTTAAGTGATGCGAATTAAAGTGGTTGTTACTTTCATTTTGAAAGGTTTTTCCACGCTAAATTCTTGGTGTTATTTTTATTCTATTTTGATTTGGGAAATTATCCTGGGTGTGTGAAATTTATTTCTTTACAACCGGTACTATTTTTTCCCAACACTAACCACCAAACGTAAATCACCCAACCCTCAACCAACAGTAACACCAACCCCGATGACGAGAAATTGGAAAAAATGAGAAACTAGAAAACAACAGAATCTAGAAAAAATGAGAAACTCGAAAACTAACATAAATTGGCGAGGGAGGAAAACTAATTTTAAATTTATTTGAAACATAAATTGAAAAATGAAACATAAATTGAAACTAAAACTAAAAAAATTAAACAAAAACAGATATACACGAGGCAGTTTCAGAAACTGGTTGTATGAGGTAGGCGAGGGAGGAAAACTAATTTTAATGGTGAAAATGGGGAAAAACTGATAAAGAAGGGGTTAATTTTAGAAGTAAAGTAGCTTCTTCTTTTTTTGAATATTTTAAAATTATTCTAAATTAAAATGAGCATATATCAAATACATTATGCAAATATAAAATTTTATCCTATTTTGAAGATTTAAAAAAGTTATAGCAAAACTTAATCGAAAAAATTATAATATTAAATTATATTTTTTTGTTAAAGTTACTATACTAATATGACACCAAACCCCACAATAAAGTGTACAAATACATAAAAATCACTTTTTATTAAATAATATTTGGTACAAAGGTGACGAAGATAAATATTAAAAGTAACAATTCTACATGCATTTCTTTCATGTTAATGTCTAAACAGATAAAGATTTAGAAACTAGTTTATTACTTTTTATGTCGGGTAAATTTTACTATATACGAGCAAATAAATCTATTATCAAAATTTTAACATATCAAATCTACTATTAAATTTATATAAATTATAATAATCTTATTTTCGTTAAAAATTTAATTTAATATAAAATATATTACATACAATCTATTTATATAAATTTATTACCGAATTTATATAAATTATAATAATCTAACACTAAAATTTATCCATCTATACTCTCATCATCAATCGACCCAATATAACTCATTAAAATTTAATGATATAAATCCTTCTCGATTATTTCTAACCCACAATTCCCTAAGTGAAAATTAATCTTTTTAATTTATAGATTTGATTTTTATACTATTGATTCAAGTTTTGAAATATTAGAGAAAGAAATTTGTAAAAAAATCAACTATAAAGTATTCAATGAAATTAACTCTGAAATAAGATAATATTAACTCATGGAGAAATCATTACTCTATTAAAAAATGTGTAGAAAAAGATAAGATTAGAATTGGCATATCAATTTTATGAGATTTTGAAAAATATAACTAGAGTAGAAATAAAAAAAATTATGTTAGATAAATAAATAATTTTACATTTATCAAGCTTATTTTGTCTAAAGATAAAACTGACTAAATTAATTCAATACAATCTCTTCAAAATATGATTTCTAGAAATGAAATATTTACTCAGATTATAAAAGAAAGAATAAGAATGATTGTAATATTCTTATAAAATATCATATAAATTATCATAAGAATAATTTTTATAATATAAAACATATTTTTTAAAAATTAAAAAAATTGTAAACTTCGTCATCCTAAACTAACCAACCAGATTTGTTTGTTGGGTTATAGGCCAAACTGACCCGTTAACTTTTAAAACCCAACCCAACTAAATTGTATTGATTTTGATGAGTTGAACGGATTAATTTAGGTTTTGCTCACCCCCTAATATTAAAGATACAAATCGATGATAATAAATTATTACAACTTATATAAATATGATAATATTAAATTATATGTAATCTATTCCATATTAAACCCTGTCATTATTTTAACCAAAATAGTACATATTTAAAGCTTATATAAATATAATTTCAGTGATATATTTTGATACTTTTAAAATTTAATAATAGATTTGTACAAAATGGTAAAATTCAATATTAGATATTTAGAACTTGTATAAATTCGGTGATACATTTAGACATTTTAAAAGTTTAACGATAAATTTGTATAAATAGATAAAGCTACATAGTAAATTGTAGAGTACTTTTTTTAGATCAAGCTGCTTACTATCCATAACCATGAAAATAATTAATAATAATTTACTTTGTTTATAGTTTCCTCTAAATAAAAAGTTTAAATTATTTGTTGCTATTAGTAGAGAAAAATTACCTTATCTATACAAAACTTTAATAATTACAAAATATGAATAAAATAGGTTTTTCTTAACGTTGAAAATAAGTGTTTTAGGGGGTGGTTTAGAGATTACATCGAACAAAAGAAACAAATTGCAGAAGAGAATGCAGCTTAAACCTATACATGTCCTCTCCGGGTACATATCCACCATGTCATATTTGATTAAACAATCAAAGGTTTCATAAACTTACAATAGCGACTGTAAGCCTTATAAGTGTGGATTGAATTAAAAGCAGGATACATGGACTCACTACGAGACCGCACAAGTGCTCTAGTGCCCATACTTCTGAAACTCCCACTCGCTGTTATCTGGAAACCAATAAAATGATGGGTTTGTTACAATCATGTTATCCATACATATTATCTAATAATTGTTTATAAAAGCAAGTAATTTGATTGATATAAGTATACTCAACCAGTAGTGAATAACTCATCGATATGAATAATAAATAGAGGGAGCAACAAATGAAAAGGAAAGAGCAAGACAAAATATACCCAGGGGGCAGACTTGACGTGTCTTGAGCCATCGGCTTATGCAGTGGAAGTGAAATGCATGGTTACACACCCCTATACAAGGTAAATCAATAGCCCACAAGTCTAAATATTAGAAAGAGACTTTAAGAAAACATGTGTTCAATACAGCATCCACAAGACTAATCATGCAATGCAAAAATAATGTTTTATAAGCCAAAGCATATCCAAATCAAACAAAAAGATAACCATAAATCATCATCATGTGTATCGTATCCATGCAACCAGTATGCAACTTGTACACATACACGTTAACGAAGCTTATAAAACACGTTGACTAACTCTTGATCACACTAGGGATAGTGATGGATTTAGGATTAAGGTTAGGATAAAAACAATAAAAAATGTTTATTAGTTATTTTTTGCTTCTCTTTGAATAAAGATGATATATGTATCTCATTTATGTATAAATATGTTCAAATTATCGAATTTATGGTGAGTTTTTAAGTGGTAAAAACCTAAAATTTAAAACTCAGGAGTGCAAAGTTTCATTTCATGCATGAACTATAACTATATAGATATTATACTTAAAATTTTCTTTATCAAGAAATGAGAAGAGACACATGCCCTTCCTAATCCATATACAGATCCACCCTTGATAAGGGGAATTAAAAATTACTAGGAATGCTAAAGAAACCAATGTCCCAATTTCACATGAATCTTCCACTATAAGTATTAACCAATGTCAGTGTTACAAACTGACAAAAATATCATGAGTTTGGGTGCCGCATGTACTAACCATTTCTAAAATAAGTTTAAAACCAAAAATGTCAAGTTAGAAAATATTAGGTTACTGTGAAAGTGAGAAGATAGCAAAATTACGAGATTTTGATCGATTTTCAAACACTATTGTACCAAACTACTAATTAGATCAAAGTGTCCTAATTTTTGAAACACGTAGAAAAAATATGTACTTTATGAAATAAAGGGAATAGCTTGTCCCTTTCACATAAACAAAGGAACTTTGTTCGTCCCTTATCCAATGAAAAATCTAAAGCATAAAACTAATTGGTGAATGCCTTAATCTTGTTGATTATAAACCAATAGGTAAATAGTTGAAGGGGTTCACGTAGACATATTTAAAAATCCCTCTACTTGTTCATATGAGAAATAAAAGTGAGAAAATGTAATACAAGCTTCCATGAAAAAAAATGAATTGATCATAAAATAAAATAAAAATGTATTATCTCACTTAAATAAAGAAAGGGAATGCTCACGGAGAAACAACATAAATAACAATACCATGGGACCAGAGAAATAAACAGATATAGAAAACCATGATTTTTCAACAGCAACTCAAATAAAACTTCTGTAGGTAAATAGTGAAATTTAGAAGTAAACACGCTAATTGGCCAAATTCTGTTTCTGTTTCTCACTGATTAAATAACCACACAGGTTTGAATCAAACTACCTACTGTTTGATTTTATAAAAATTAGGATAACCTTAATAACAAAGAATCTTAAATAATAATCTTTATTGTCATGTCAGAGGTACGTGTAAGAAACAAACACTAAATTCACCAAGAACAAAAATAAAACTTAAATTTCATATACAGATTTCCCTATGCATAATGTTAATGAAATTATGGAGAGTAAATAAGACAAATCTAGCACCAAATGAATTATACAAGCAAGGTTTTAAGTAATTCTGTAGTAACAATTAAAAAGCTAGTGTCCTATATAAATCAACAGACCAAAAAGGGACTCTACACACATCATCCCCCGCCCTCCATCCCCACAATTCAAAATTATCATAATTCATAATTATGGAACCCAAATTATCAAATAATTATCGAATAGGCATCACCCCTCTTGAGATATAGGTTAGGATAATTAATTTAAAGAGAAACATTCAAAAGTCAGTTCTGATCATGTTCCAGACACTCTCCAGCTTGTAGTCATAATTCTTACTGTTAGATCATGCAAGCTCTTAAGGTCCCGATAATGCATATATCATAAGGGAATTTGTTCAGTTAAAGGTAAAAGAAAAACTAGTACGGAATAGCCGGTCTTACCCTGAGGATCGTGCCCTAGAATTCAAAATATCTAGTAATGGCTCAATAGATGAACCATGAACCATCTTATTCTAAGAAAAATCAAAATTAACCCACATATAACAAACTCTGTAATATTATAGTAGTCAAAGCTTACCCCAAGCGACGGTACACTCCTCGCTCGTGGCGCTAGCCTGGTTTGCTTGGCACTCGATGCCTGTACATCAAAAGAAAAAAAGACATGACCAATACATCACTTTTTTTAATCAAGAATAAAAACACGAGGAAAGAAAACCCACAAAGATCCATAATATGGTTCCGGCAAATGGCACAGTTATCGACAACAATATCTGCAAATAGCAATCGACATGAAAACTTCAGGACATAAAATGAAATTGCCGAAATCCAAAAACCTAAAGTCATAAAAGCTAACTAAGAAACAGGAAAAAAAAAAGTGGGAATCGCGAGAGGTACCCCAGGCCCAGAGAGAAACGGCGTTCCACTTCTTGATCTCGAAACGCTTTGGCTTCTTGGTAGAAGGACCAGGGCTGCTCGAGGCCTCGCCAAGCGGAACCATGGGCACGTCTGTATCCAAGGTAGCCATGGCTATGGCTTTTTCTCTTCTTTGCCTTTGGCGGATATGGCGAAATTTAACTGTGCTCGAGAATCATAAAGATATTAAAGTTATATTTATTAGAATGAAATCAGAATTATATTTGATTTTATGTTTAGTTGCGTACATGATTTTATTCTCATTTTAAATTTATTAAACTCTAAATCTAAAAACATTAAATCATAAATCTTTAAACCTTAAATCATATTTAAAAAATAATAAATTTAATTGTAAACTTTAATCCACAAATATAACTTAAAATTTTAAATCTCAAAAACTTAAATCATATTTAGAAAAATAATAATTTTAATCATAAACATTAACACATAAATATAACCCTAAATCTTAAACCCTATTTAAAAAATAATAATTTTAACCATAAATCTTAACCTACAAATATAACCCTAAATTCTAAATCCTAAATCCATAAAACACTAAATTTCAAATCTCAAACCTCAAAACCCTATTTAGAAAAATAATATATTTTCTTTTTAAGTAATAACTATTTTAAAATATAATGATTTTAATAATTTATTTTGTGTGACGAAAAAATAATAATTAAATTATATTATTTAAACTTTACTGAATATAAAAATCTTAAGATAATATACAGTGTTTTCCATTACATTTCAATTATAAACCAAACATTTTAATACTGATTTCTTGATTTATTATAATGATCAAACCAAACAAAATTGTTTTCATTTCATTCTCATCTAGATTCTGATTTCATTCTGTAAACCAAACGTCATCTAATATCGTTCGTTTCACGAAATAAAATCGTAATATGAATGAAAACAAGAATAAAATATAATGTAAAAGAAACTATTTTGTTTGTTTTGAAATCAAAGAAAGAATTAATTACAATGGGAATGAAATGTAAAACATTATATATTACCTTAATATTCTTATATTCATTAAAATTTAAATAATATCATTTAATTATTATAATTTTTGTGAAACAAAATAAATTATTAAAATAATTATTTTTTAAATAATTATTATTTAAAAATAAAATATATTATTAAAATTATTAATTTTCTAAATATAGTTTATGGTTTTGAGATTTAAAATTTAGGGTTGGATTTTGCTATTGAGGATTTAAGATTATATTTGTAGGTTAAAATTATTATTTTTTAAATAAGATTTTGGGTTTAGAATTTAAGATTTTGTGTTTATGATTATATTTGAAATTTGGGTAAAATTAGAGAGAGAAAAATTAAAATGATTAGTTAAGAAGGAGAAAGATTTTTAATTCTTTTTCCTTTAAAAAACGATTTCATTACATTATCACTTTTTAATCCAACTAAATATAAAATTAAAATAAATCATTCCAATTTTATCATAGTATATTCAATAAAAAAAATGGGATAATGTAAACTATAATTTTAGGGATAGTATGTGAACAAATTATCCACTACAAACAAACTTATAATCTCTTTTAACACCATGCTAAAAAATAGCATGATTTTTTTTTCTTTTTTAACTTCATACATATTTATTATTATTAATTTTTAATCATATATATATACGAGTTAATAATTTAAATTTAATAAATATATAATAATATTAATAAATTATTATTAATTTAAAAATATAAAAAAATGTTTAAATATAATTTTTTAAAGTTAATTTTATTATAATAAGATGAAAAATTAATTTAATTTTTTATATAAAGATTTAAAAAATTTTAAATTTTTTTTTATGAATATTTTGTATTTACGTAGATTAATTAATTATTATTTTTAATTAATATTAGATATAATATAATCTAGACATAAAAATGATTATTTTAACACAATTATTATTCATAAAATAATAATTAAAAGTTTATAATGTAAAGTTAATATAAATAAAACTATTAAATTCAAATTATACAATTATGATTTATAAAAAATATTTTGATATTTATTAATATACAGAAAAATAAACATAAAAGTTTAAAAAACAAACACACATATATATTAGTTTTAAATATGTGTTATATATGAATTAATACATAAAATAAAATTATTTAAATTAACATGTAATTTATAAATAAAGAAAATATAAGTTCATATTGATATTTATTTTTGTATTAAAAAAAATAAAAACTAAAAAATAAATATTCATGAAAATATATTTATGAATATTTTGATATTTATTTATGTGTAGAAAAGTAACAGATCAATGAAGCAGGAGAATAACCAATGTATTGTTCATTAATAATTCTCTTTTTTTATTTATAATTATAAAAAATGTATTTATTTTAATGATATTTTTATATTTATTTATATATATATATTATATATATATATATATATATATATTAGGAACATTTTCTAATTATTTGTGTGTAAAAAAATAGGATAATAATGGAGTGAAAGAATAATCAATTTATTGTTAATTTTTTACTCCTGTATTTTATATATAATAATAAATAAAATATATGTTTATTTTAAAAATATTTTGATATTTTTATGGGTATAAAAAAATAAATAAAAAATTAAAGTTTGGTTCATAAGTCAATTAATCAAACACTTATAAAATGAATAATCATTAATTATATAAATTATCACATTAATGTACTAAAAATAATTATAATATATAAAATAACTATTCATAAAAATTATTTATTGTATAAATATTTTATTTTTTTGGGGTAAAAAATAATAAAAAGAATAAAAATCATATTTATTATATAATTATTTTGATATTTATTAATATAAAAAAGAAAAAAAAGATAAATTTGATCATCGACTAAACTTTCTCTCTAATTGAAGTTTAGTTTATAAGTGAATTGATTGAAATTTTTATTAAATGAATAATAATAAATTGTATGAATTATCAGTGTAATAAAATTAATTATTTTATACAAAATAATTATTAATAAAAAATATTTATTATATATATATATTAATATTTATTGATGTAAAAACTAACAAAATAAGAAAATTATATTTATCATATAAATATTTTATTATTTATTCGTGTAAAAAATTAATAAAAAATTTAAAAAGGGAAGAAGACGAAGGACTCTTTAAGGCATTTGATATATATAAAAAAAATTAGCATATAATTTTATATTAAACAATGTCTACTTTAACATCATTTAAATTAAATTACGATTATTTAAATTAATTTAATAATTAATAATATTTAATTAGATTTTATATAATGTTATTATAATATTATTTTTATTATTATAAATTTTAAAAGTTATATTTTTTAAAAATTTTCAAGTTTGTTTTCTTTGTGAGAGTATCTCAAAGCCACGTTTTCTTAATCTATTTATTTTCATTATTTTGGATAAAAAAATATATTTGGTTTTATCCATTTATTTTCATTATGTTTGTTTTGATCGCATTTCTTTGAAAATTTAGATTTTCAATTATATGTATTATGTTGAAGATCTTAAAATTTATAAGATAATATCAACTTTCAATTGATTTTAAATAACATCAAATATATCAATTGAATAATTAAACATTAGTAATGATTATTAAAACTCAAGTTTTTCTAAGTTTATTAAGCAATATCATTAATTTTGATTTATTGAATTTAATTATTAATGTATTTAAATAAATTATATTTGATCTAAATTATATCTTTGATTTTTATTAATAAAATTTAATTTTATCTAAGAAGAAGTATGGTTTAAGTATTTTTAACTTATGTTTTAAATCATCACCTGTTTCTTCCAAAATTTTGATTTATTAAAAAAATATTGTTACTAATGTGATGACACTGTTACATTTAAAAACTTTTATATATTTCTCCAACACACGTGATATTTAATTTTATATAATAATGTTATTTTTTTGTTATTAATAAAGAATAAAAATGAGAAAGTTTTTAAATCAAAATAGAACATGGTTTTTTTAATAAATTAAAAATTAATGATAAATTTGTAATTAGAGACCTAAATAATTTATAAAAAATAACACCTTTAAAATTTATAATGATAAAAATATGAATCCAATAAATGGGTGATATTAAACATTTAACAGATTAAAATTATCATAATTTAATTTAAAATATATTTAATTATAAAATGTGGTTATAAATTTTAATAATATTATTTTTATTATTTTTTCAATAATATACACATCATACAAGAACAAATTATACTTTTTTATCCCAATTTATTACACAAATTATAAATTTGCCTATCTAATTTTGATTTATTAAAAAAGAAATCCACAATTTAATAGTTTGTAATCAACTTTTTAAACTAAAAGTCAATGACAATTTTTAAAGGGTTAGGAGAAGAAAAAATTAAAACCAGTAATTACAAAAATACTTCAAGTAACAATAAAGTCTAAACCTCCATATTATGAGCACAATTTTATCACTAACACTATCGAGTAAGCACGAACATTTATTTAATTTTTTTAAAACCAACGAACCAATTTGTATCCGTGATCAAATCGAATATATACAATAAGTTAATTAGTTCAAATAAATCTAAATATTATAGAAATCAACTTGTGGGTTTTTAACGTGATAAAACCAAAACCAACGCAACTAAATTAAAACACATTTTAATATATTGATTTTTTAACATTTGTTCATATTTATATTGATTTTTTAGTAAATCCTTGTACTACATTACTTTTTTACTATATTTAAAAAATTATAAGCGTAAAAAATGTAGAGTTTTAAGTTTTAATAATGAGTATATATAAGATAGTTATTAGAATAATATTTTTTTCAAACAAAAACAAGATAAAAAAAATAATAGTAGCAAAGAAAATTCAATAGCTCTAAAACGTGTTTTCCAAAATCAACTCTCATTGAAAGTGGCATGATGTAGCTGTTGGCGTCTGATGTGAAAGTGACATACAACAATGTTAATGGAGTAGAAAAATGGTAGATAATAATGTTTAGTGGAGTAGAAAATATGGATGTACAACAGGTGTTAGGGTTAGGATTTTATATTCGTTTCCTTAATATACATAATAAGACTTTTGTACATAAAAATGTAAAACAGAAAAGATATAAAATATATTTGTCATAATTAATAAAAAAATGCAATATTTGTCATGGTATCAAAGTAGATTTATTGTTGTCCTAACGAAAGAATAAGCTACCTCCTACGCTGATTTCTGTTCTACTCGACACTGGGTTGATCTGGTGTGTTGGTTTGGCCGATCTGGTTTACGCAATCTGGTGTGCTATGCTAATTTATGTTCCTCTCTGAACTAGGTGACCTGGTGTACAAACGCTCAATAGATTTTGTTAATCTATGGGTATTCGATTGCGATCTAGGGTAGCCATTCTAACTGCTCGTGGTAGTCGTCGTAGTTTCTACGTTCCAGTTCTATACATCTTAGTTCTTTGGTCTAGTGTGGGTCGCTCATTGGAGCCATACCATTCTAGCTACCACTCCCTTGACCAGAAATACTTGTTTTCCAGGAAATACAACTCGGACTTTCAAGCTAGAGCTCACAACAATAAATGGTGTTGAGGTCGTGGGTTTTGTAGATGCGTGTGAGCTCACAGATTGCTTATCTGTGCTCATTTGGATGGTGTACAGACTCTCACAAATTGTTATTACGGTTGGTTGACTGGAGTCGCACCCGTCTAGCCGTCATCGTGGGCAACCGTACCGCTCTTCTATCTCAGAGAAACGTGGAACGCATCAAAGAAGAAAGCGCCACTCCACAGCCCTCACAACATGAAATGGAAGTTATGCGAATAGCGAAAACATATTAGGGTTACAGTGTCTTTGTTCTCGTGTATATTTGGCTCTTGTAAAAAAAAGGGAAAATAGGAATTTTTTTCTTATAGAATTGATAGATTTCATGGCAAAATCTGGGGATTTAATCACCAATTTCATATTGAACGATTTGACTACAAAAATTACTGAGGTTTTAACTAGAGCTCGACCACCTTACAACCTCCGCTAACTGAAGCGTTGACTACTTCCATTAGCATCAAGTTGGGAGGATCCAATTATGCCTTGTGGTCCCAGGTGGTGGAGATTTATTTCTCTAGCAAAGACAAACTGGGATATATTAATGGGGATTTTTCATCAACTTGTTGAAACCGACCCCTCATTCAGGAGATGGCATACTGAAAATGCCATTATCAAGGGATGGTTGATCAATTCGATGGACCCTTTTTTGATTGCAAATTTTATCTGATTCCCAACTGCAAAACAAGTGTGGGATTCTGTTGCTACAACATACTTTGATGGGACAAACACATCTCAAGTGTATGATCTCTGTCGTCGAGTTACTCGTATGAAGCGGGCGGGTGAATTCATTAAAAAATACTACAATGGCCTTCAAAGGTTGTGATGAGAAATTGATCGTCCTAACCCAATGGAGTATGCAACTGACATACAAAAATACAACTCCATCGTATAGGAAAATCGAGTTTATACCTTCCTCGATGGACTTGATGATAGACTAGATAAGACTCGAAGTGATGTACTTCAAATCAAACCATTCTCTACGGTGGAACAGACCTATGGATTCGTCCGTAAAGAATAGGTCAGGAAGACCGTGATGATCATGGGTGCAGATGCGACTCTTGGAGCAGTTATGGCTTTCAAAGGGATGAAGGGACACCATACTCCAATGCTATCAAAATCAGTAACTCTTTCTTTGGGTAGCAAGAAATCCACGGGAAATCTAGCTTCTATTGACCTAAAATGTACCTATTGCGGAAACTCCAAACATACCTATGAAAACTACTTCAAACTATTTGTCTTTCCCAAAGGAAATATACTTTACTCCTACTGGCAGAGGCAGGACTACTGGATTGTAAACCTGTCGATATTTCAATGGTTTAAAATCATAAACTTGGAGAATATGTAGACCAAGTACCAGTAGATAAACAGAGATATCGACGATTAGTGGGTAAACTCATATATTTATCTCATACTCGACCTGATATTGCTTATGCTGTGAGTATTGTGAGTCAGTTCATGCACTGCCCAAGTGAAGACCATATGAATGTTGTTATGCGAATACTTCGTTATTTAAAATCCTCCCCTAGGAAAGGACTTATGTTTTCAAGGAATGGTCAATTGGAAATTGTTGGATATACAGATTTAGACTGGGCATGAAATATCAAGGATAAGAAATCTATTGTTGGGTACTTTATTTTTATGGGGGATAATCTTGTTACATGGAGGAGCAAGAAGCAAAAGGTAGTTGCCTTATCTAGCGTTGAAGTTGAATTTTGAGGAATGGTCAGGGGAATATGTGAGCTCCTTTGGTTGAAAAAACTTCTAACTAAGATTGGTGTTGCTCCTAACTCTGAAATGAACTTATTTTGTGATAACAAAACAACCATTTCCATCTCCCACAATCCAATTCAACATGATAGCACGAAGCATGTTGAAGTGGATCGGAACTTCATTAAACAAAATCTTGAAGAAAATATTATTCAACTTCTATTCGTTAAATCAGAAGATCAATTGGCTTATATACTCACCAAATCTATGTCTGCAAATAACTTCTACAACTCACTTGACAAGTTGGGCATAAAAGACATATATGCACCAACTTGAGGGGAAGTATTGGCGTGTGTTGTGAAAGTGGTAGACAACAATATTAATGGAGTAAGAAAATGGCAGACAACAATGTTTAGTGGAGCAAAAAGTATGAATGTGCAGCAACTGTTAGGGTTAAGGTTTTATATTTGTTTCCTTAGTATACATAATAAGACTCTTGTATAGAAAAATGTATAACATAAAAGATATGAAATATATTTGTCATAATTAACAGAGAAATGCAATATTTATCAGTAATCGAATGATATTAATCATGGTTTTTAATACTCCATGCGTTTTTAAGCATACGAAGTTGAAGCCAATTTTTATTTTTATTTTTTTGATTTATATATATTGATTTTGGGTGGCATTGAGAAGTTGAGCACCAATGGAAGGGAAAAATAGTTTGATATTTGTGTGTGTGAGAGATAATCTGAAATCCGAAGGATGAATGGTACGATAGTTTGGAGTTTTGTGTGACTAAATTTGTGTAAAAATCTCTTCTATTATAATGACGCAAAAAGGACATTAGTGTCAATTTTAAATTTATTTGTTTTTGGTATTTTGTGTTTAAGAGATATTGTATCCAATGAAGCTTCAAATTTGAGTGTTATTTTAAAATAGTAATATTAATCTTGAAATATATGGTATATATTAGATATTTATTAAAAATCTTGTAATAAAGAACCTATACTAGTGCAATTTGGGATTTTAAGTGTATATTAAAAAAAATGTCAAATTTAGAGGTATCAGAGTTACTGATTTGGTTCGTTTTAAGTAAAAAAATTTAATTAGATCAGACTATTTATATTGCTCAAATCGAATTGGATATGATCGTTTGGTTATTAAAAAAATTGAATTAAACAGTTTGGTCTGATTTGATTAACGATTTGGTTCGATTAATCATATATAAATATCATACACCTAATGATATACATTTGATTAAAATATGAGAAATTTAATTAACGGTTTGTGAAAGATAATATAGAAATTTAATATATTATTAAAATCGATCCAGTTCGGTCCGATTGTTTAAAAATTAATATAATTAGATCAAATCATTTAAAAAATAATTTTAATTAATACAAATCGATTATAACATTTGATTTTTTGTGTTATTACTTTTAAGTTTAATTTTGTTTATACATTAACTTTTATTATTTTTGATATCTTTGTGCCTTCGTTATGCCCACCATAAATAATTTACCCATCCTAGAGAGCAAACTATGTTTTTTATCCCAATTTATAATACATTATATTTTTTATTAATTTATTAACTAATAAATAAAAATTAGATAGAAGTTTTGATAAAACCAATATATTAGAGATAATTTTTTAACTAAAAGTTTGTAACAATTTTTCAAGGGTTATTAACAAGGAAATTTTAAAGCCTCTGACAAATTACAAAGAATATTTCAAATAATACTCAAATCTAAACCATAAGATTATGGGTGCCAATTTTACCACTAAAATTATTGAATACTAATTTTGAATCCAGTTGTTTGATTAGGTTTTATATAATATAATTATTTAAAAATAATAATTTTTGTTAAAAAAAAAACTTTTTGGATTCTCGGAAAATTGGATGAAGAAATCAAGCAAAAAAAACCAAATATAGTGAGTTAGACTTAGATATTGAAAATTTTAGTAAGTTAAAAATAGTAGTAGCATAGAAAAATCAAGAGCTCTAAACCGTGTTTTTTCCAAAATCAACTCTCAGTGTGATCTTCTACGGTGCAGAGGCCAAAGGGTGTTATTATATAATATTTTTGCTTATTTATGTCTGTAATTCACTAATTTAATTAGTACATTTTTATATAATTAAGAGTAATTATATTATTATTCTTCCAATTAATTATAAATTAAAAAATATCTATAATAATAATAATAATAATTTTAATTATGTTAATATCAATACTTATAATTAATTAATTAATTAATAATTATTAGCAAAAATTTATCAATTATTGCTTTATCTTCTGCCGTGTTTGCCTTTCAAAAGAAGGATATAGATGTTGTCATAATATAATTATTTTTTAATAAACTTATATTATATTATTTTAGTATAAAAAATATACAATATAATTTAGTTTATAAATATTAATATCATAATAATTTATTTTCATATTTATAACTAAGAATTTATAATAATTTTCTATAAATAACTAAATATATATATATATATATAATATTATATAACAGTCATTTAGCCGTTATAAAAATAAAAAATTAAAATCCTCTTGATTCTTTATCTATTGATATTATAATTATTTTAAATTTAATTTTTTTACACCCATATTATTTGCTTTCTTCACTTAATAAAGTGTTTATTATTTTAATCCAAAATCGCAACACAACTTGTTATTATTAAAAAGTATTTCATTATTTTAATTAATATTAAAATAATTACTAGTAGTAGTTCATCGCTCATTGGAATTATAGATGAGCTTATGGAATTATCTTCTACTGTTTTTGCCATTATACAAAAATGTTATATTTAATAGGTGAAGTGTTTGATTTTGTTAGGTGGAAGGTGTTTTTTATAAGTAACTTTCTTATGAAACTGTGTTTTTATGAAAAATATATCATTTCAGTTTTATTGTTTATAAAAAATATATTATGTAATAAAAAAGTTAATTTTTCAACTAATTTTTATTAAATATAATAAAATAATATATATATCACATATATGTTTATATATTTTGATACGTATATAAGTAAAAAATTAATATTTAATTAAAAAATTACTCTTTGGAAAAATTTATTCTAAAAAAATAAATAATTTTTTTAATGTATAATATCTAAATTTATATATTAGATAATGAAAATTAATTGAAGTTTTATTAAAAAATTTAAATAATTTTTTAATTAAAAATATTTAAATAGATATATATATATTGAAAAATATAAACATATATGTGTCACATATATTATTTAATTATATTTAATAAAAATTAAATAAAAAATTAATTTTATCTTTTTATAAAAAAAAAATTAAAAATATTTTTTTAAAAAATAAATAGATTAAATAATCGTTAAGAAATAAATAAAAAAAAAGAATAAACATTTTAGGTCGGCTTCAAGTAGGGTCTTATGTGTGGCCCTTTGAAGTACTGAAGAGCAATTTATGTAATATCAGTTTCTTTCTTCTTTTTTTCTCTCAGACCAATTGATAAATATTAGAACCTAGAACAAAATCTTGGAAAATCATTATTTAAATAATATTATAATATAGTGAACAAAGAATCTAATTATAGGATAAGAATTCATGTACTCATTTTATACTAGTTTATAAAATATCTCAAAATTATGATTTTACCATTTATTTTTTCATGAGAATATATAAAGTCAGATATATTAAAAAATAATATATATATAAAATATAAAGTCACATACATAGTTGAGGTTTGAAGGTCGGAGAATGCACTATCTATTAGCACGAAAAATGGGATTTGATAGAATATTTTTTAAAAAATCTATTAGTCAATTATAATTACAGTAATATTATATGTATATATAAAGGTGTGGTAGATATAAACCGACTTAGTCTTAGATTGGATGTGAAGTTAGGAATGTATGATAAAAGAAGTAATTATGAATAATTAGATTGTGATATTTAAATTATTATACGTATTATATTTAAATTATATTTTTACTATAAATTAAAATGATTTGCAAAAAACAAGCGAAAATGG
Organism: Hippophae gyantsensis; assembly: GCA_030763125.1. Classification (NCBI taxonomy): domain Eukaryota; kingdom Viridiplantae; phylum Streptophyta; class Magnoliopsida; order Rosales; family Elaeagnaceae; genus Hippophae; species Hippophae gyantsensis. Next base: position 75,887,815 of record CM061028.1, on the reverse strand, counting down.
TAGAACTCTGATAAATTTAAAAGTAGTTGATACTCTTAAAATTATCTTTATCTTTTATTTGGTATTGATTATTTGTCTAATAATTGATATGATTCTTTAATTAATTAAATTTAAATCTTATTTTTGTAATATTTTTTTTATTCAATAATAAAAACCGACTTTAATGTTTTTTTTATTAAATAAATAAATAAATTGATTTGCCATTAATGATCAATTGGGAATTGGTTTAGGTGGCTTTTAATTACATTTAGTCTTCGCGTTGTTAAGTGCTTAGCTGTATTTGGCATGGTTACAAGACACTACTTGTTGTCTAGTCTTCGTAAATAAAACTTTTTTGCAATAAGCGAGATTCAAAATTTAATTGAAACTGCTACGATTGAACTGTTTATTTTACATTCCGCTAGTTGATAATACCATATAATCATCTACTTGTCTTCGTTAATATATCTAAAATTTGGCAATTTCCCACTTTTGAATATGCCATTTTACCAAAATATAACAAATTCAACAATTCAGATACAATTCAAAATCAAAATTCTAGAATCTAAAAATAATAAACTCAAGTGAAAGAGTGCCCCAAAAAAATAAGTTACACTTAGCAAAAAAATAAAAAAATGCCACAACACTTAAAACTAGTAATTTTCTCTATCTATTTACAGTGTGATTTACATTTCTATTATTTTATGTTCCCCTATTTCTGTGATGTAAAGGAGATTTTAAACCATTTCTAAGACTCTGTTGCTCTGAGTTAAAGTTTGGAGACTTATTAGGTGACCTTAAATGATGCTTTTGTCCATTTTCTTTCTTCAAATCCTTTTGAGCTTCACCATCTTTTACACAATCCTTTTGTAAGTAAATTTCAGTTGGAACTGTGTACACAAAAGTTCCACTTGAAATATCATCAAAGTCCTTGAGGGGTTCCAAAGTCTTAACCACAGTGCTTATTTTTGGTCTATGTTTTGGCCTGTGACTAAGGCATTGATAAGCCAATGCAGCTGCCTTTCTTGCCCCGGTTTCGGAGTATTGTCCTTCGAGTCTTGGATCGATTATCCGACCGAGTTTTCGTGGATCATGCAACACAGGTCTTGCCCATTCTACTAAATTTTGCTCTCTGTTTTGACGGCTCTTGTCAACAGATCTTCTTCCTGTTAGAAGCTCTAACAGTACCACTCCAAAACTATACACATCACTCATTGCCGTTAAGTGACCTGAAATTAATTAAAATATATATATTAGTGATCAATTCTTTTAAAAGTTTAAGTTGTGACTTATTTGGCTAATGATTTTCTCATATATATTAAAAAATATATATAACTTAAGGACCAAACATGTATAATTACCCGTCATAATATATTCAGGAGCAGCGTAACCTTGTGTGCCCATAACTCTTGTTGAAACATGTGTGTTATCTCCTTCTGGACCATCTTTTGCTAATCCAAAATCAGAAAGTTTAGCATTGTAATCCTGAAATTAATAAAACACATTACATAAGTTTACAAGAGACTAATTAATTAAATTTAAATTAATTGAAGTTAATTAAGAGTTAAAATGAAGCCTACCGAGTCTAACAAGATGTTAGAAGCTTTGAAATCTCTATATATAACTGGGTTTTTAGCTTCATGTAGGAAAGCTAATCCCTTTGCTGCACCAAGAGCAATTTTCATCCTCGTTGACCAAGGTAATGATATTGAGTACCCTGTTTTAATATTATGCAATGAAAATTAATTAGCATTTGACACTTAAAACAAAATTAAAAAAAAATAAAACTTTTGTCACAATAAAATTAATTTGCAGAGAAATTTAATTAAAAAAAACATACTTCTAAATAGCTGATTCTCTAAGCTTCCTCTTGGCATATATTCATATACCAAGAGCCTATGCTCATCTTCACAACAATACCCAATTAGCTTCACAAGATTTGGATGCCTCAATTGCCCAAGAAATATCACTTCAGTCTGTTTCATAAACAAAGAGAATCGAAATCAATCTCCTAATTTTTGATTAATCAAATTGGATGAACAATATTATTGAGAACAGAGTTGCAGGTGATTTGAGTTTGAATGAAAATTGGTTAAATAGTTGAAAAAAATATATATGTCTTAAATTTGAGATTAATTTCAAATGACATTGTATCATCTTATTCATATTATGTATAAGACGAGAAATTATTTATGATTATGATATATAATAGTAATAAAAAAGTTATACTCACCAACCACTCTTTATGACCTTGAGAGCCATCCAAGTCCAAGTGTTTAACAGCCACAGGCTGAGCCTTCAAACCAGGTCTAACCTTGTCATCAATAAAGCCCTTATGAACTGGTCCAAATCCACCTTCTCCTAAAAAGTTACTTGAAGAAAAGTTGTGGGTAATCACTTTTAGTTCAGCAAGTGTAAAGATATGAAGATTAGAGCCTGCAAGAGAAACAGAGAGATCCTCTGAAAGAGTAGTTGAGCTTGGATTACTCAAATCTGATATTGAAAGCCTTTGAAATGAACTTTGCTTAGCCGCGACTTTCTTAGTCCTACTGGTTGATGGATAGACACCTTTATAACAAACAGGAACTAAACATTTCCATGTGATCACTTTCTTAACTGTCATTCTTAATTCTGAATAATTAATAAATAAAAATCCCCAAAAAATAAACTATGCTTTCATATCCCTTGTAATATTGTTCTTCAAGAAATGTTTGAGTTGTGAAAAAATTGTAATAATTGGTGATATGGGTTTTATGGATATGAAGAATGGGTTCTACGAATTTATAGAAAGAGAAAGAGAGATGGATTTTGGATATGAATCCCAAAATTTGATATTTTCTGAGTTTTGCATGACATTATTTGAATCACTCAATGTATATATATATATAACAAGGTAGTGTTTCAGTTTGTATTTATAAAAACTTAGTCAATATTTTATCATTTTGAATTAATGGCTTGGGAACGAGCTCAAAGTCTAAAAAGTTGGTACAAGATTTGATTACATGACTACCCTTCGTTGACTTTCTAATGCAAATTGAGAACCCAAATAAGAATTTCATTTTATGTTTTTCAAAAAATTCCTTATCTAACTTTATTTATTAAAATATAATTTACACTTTTATATAATATAATTTTTTTATGTTAGATATAATTATAAGTAATATAATAAATAATTATTAATTAAAATAATAACACAAATTGTTATAATTAGATATGAATTTCTTTAATATATTTTGTTTTCACCAAGACAACAAAATCATGTAAATTTAATATAATGGGAAAATCTTTCACATGTAGTGGGATAAGACTCACTCTACATGATACAAAATGATTTATTTTAGTCTATAATTATAAGTTTAGTGGGTGTTCGATCATGACTTAACATTTCGATATAATCTCATAACTTTTAAATAAAAATCTCGAAAGATAACACCACTTAGTAATATGAAACATGTATAAACATATTACATCATTTAACTTCCCTTATAGAGTCTTACGTCCTCGTAAGAATATAAGCACACATAACTCTAATACTAACTGATGTTGGAGGAAAAACTCTCTACGTGTAATGAGATAAGACTCCACATGATACAAGATTATTCGTTTTGATCCACAATTATGAATTCATTAAGTTCTCGTTGACTCGACATCTTAATATGGCCTCTGTCTTTGCTTTAAAAAAAACTCTAAATGCATCTTTTGAGCTTTAAAAGATATTTTCGTCCATATATTGATACATATATAAAAACATATTATAATTTTATTATATAAGGAATTAATAATCTTTTAAAATTAGTTTTTCTTCCACTTATTTTATTATTCATATTTGAAAACATGTATAGCACGAGTGATCTGTCTCCGTTTTCCATGAAAAAATCATTATAGCCAAAATTTTGAAAATTTCCAATAAGTTGAGTAATTCTTGTTCAAAACAAACAAAAATTAATTAAAAATCCAGCCATTTCACACTACCAATAAAAAGGGTACGTTCCCCACAAAGCTAGTTGCAAAATACAACTTTCCAAAAGAAACCAAAAAAACTCCAGCTATTTTCACATGAGGTGTCCGAAGGTCTAATCAGAGGGCAATTTCGTCAAATATAGAATATTTTCTTTCGGCTTCATTCGGAAAAAAAGGTTGGTAGGTCTGCAATATTGTTTCGTTTTTAACTTCTAGAACGTTAAACCAAACATGAATATCCGGACACAAGGTTGTCTAACACAAGTACTGTTTGGTCAATGGGAATTTTCTGGTAGTTAGATCAGACGGTTATTGTTATCTTACACGAAGTTGATCATCTTATCGATAAGAAAAGGTTGGATAATGGAACTCAACGATAGCAGTTGAGGTGTCATAGTAATATCTTGCTGTTTAGTCTTTGTTGTATAGAATTAAAATAAATTAAACTTAACTTCAAACTTTGATTAAATTTAAACTTAAAGTTTTTAAATTTTTAAAATATTTTAAGATTTGATTACATAAAATGAAACTTTTATACATAGAATTTTATTTTTATTTAAAAAATATTTTTATTTTTATTATAATTTAAATATTGTAAGAAAATAAATAAATAATATTTATTTATTTTATCGAAAATAATTAAAAATAAAACTATCTAAATAATTAGATTATTTTTAGTTATTAAGCTGCTATTTATATGGAAAATTTTAAAAATTTATGTATTAAATTATACAATCTTAAAGTTTAAAAATATAATTAAATTATATATTTAAAAATTTAAGTGTAAAATTATTTAATTTTTATAACTAATGAAATAATTAATAAAGATTGACCAATGAATTTGGACGTACGACTCGAGGTTTTTCTGAGAGAAGCTTCGTAAGCTTAATACAAAAGCTAACCATCGAGGATATCACAAAAGGTAAGGGCAGTTTTGTCAATGAGTAGGTATACGTGGTGGGCAAGATGTACATGTCGTCACTGATGAAAGTCAATGAATATTTTCGTCATTTGATGTTTTCTAATTCGTGGGAACTTGTCAATGTTCGAGTCTCTTCAAGAAACCTGATGCTTTCTTCCTCAACCCTCAGTAACGCATACGGAAATGAAATAAAATACGTTTAATTGCATAAAATCATTTTTTTATCAAAATATATAAAGCATAGGAAACATTTTTAAATATAATATTTTTTTTAAACGTTGAATAAAATATTTTAAATGTGTTTAAACTTTATAAGTATGTTTCTGATAATAAAAAGTTTTTTATAATAAGAATATTATTTATAGTGAACACGTTAAATTACCTAATTTTTACATCATTGAAATAAAGGAACGTACGTAAACATTGTGTAATAATTGCGCAATTAATCCTGTCTCTTATTTATATTTGCTGTTCTTTTTATAACACTTTAATTTTTTTAAAAATATAATTTTAAAAAATATTTAATCACAAAATAAATACGAAAAATATGTGTTAAATACACATTTAAAATATTATAAAAATTTAACATTTACTCAATGCATATAAGAAAAACAATAAGTTATATACTAAACAAAACCAATTTTTCTATATTATACATAAAATCTTAAATCATAGATAAATTTTGCTCAAAAATATTCTTACCTCACATTTGGTTGGAAGGAATGGAATGGAATGGAATCAGAATTGATTCCTTCCATTTTGTGTGTTTGGTTGGACGAAATGAAAGGCAGAATAGAGGGCAGAATGGAATCCGATTACTAAAAGAGAAGGAATTGTGATTACCTCTCCCACCTTTGGTAATCATTATTCCATTTCCATCTAAACTTTTTTTTTCCAATTTTACCCTCACTTAAAATATAACCTTAAATTCAAATCTCAAATTCTCAAACCCAACCCAAAACCCAAAACCCAAAATTTCAAAATCCTAAACCCTAAATCCAAATCCTAAAATCCTAAAACCTTAAACCTTAAACCTTAAACCCTAAACCTCAAATCCCTAAACCCTAAACCTTAAAACATAAATCCCAAAACCCTAAAACATAAATCGTAAATCCCTAAATCCCAAATTCCAAATCCTAAACCCTAAATCCTAAACCCCAAATCCCCAAATCCCTAAACTATAAACCCCAAATCCCAAATCCTAAAACCATAAACCCTAAAACCCAAAACCCTAAAACATAAATCCCATAACCCTAAACCCTAAACCCCAAATTCTAAATCCTAAAACCCTAAACCCTAAACCCCAAATTCCAAACCCCAAATCCCTAAATCTCTAAACCCTAAACCTTAAAACATAAATCCCAAAACCCAAAACCCTGAAACATAAATCCCAAAACCCTAAACCCCAAATTCCAAATCCTAAAACCCTAAACCCTAAATCCCTAAACCCTAAACCTTAAACCCTAAAACCCTAAACCCCAAATCCCTAAATCTCTAAACCCTAAACCTTAAAACATAAATCCCAAAACCCAAAACCCTAAAACATAAATCCCAAAACCCTAAACCCTAAATTCCAAATCCTAAAACCATAAACCCTAAACTTTAAAACCCTAAAACCCTAAATCCAAAATTCTAAAACCCTAAACTATTTTTAGAAAAATAATAATTTTAACCCTAAACCTTAACCTACAAATATAACCCCAAATCCTAAATCCCTAAACCCTAAATCACACATCCCAAACCTCAAAACCCTAAACCCTATTTAGAAAAATAATAATTTTAATAATATATTTCTTTTTAATTAAATAATACTTATTTAAAAAAATAATGATTTCAATAATGTATTTTGTGTGATGAAAAAATAGTAATTAAATGACATTATTTGAACTTTACAGCATGTAGGGGTATTAAGGTCATTTACAGCTTTTTACATTCCATTCCAGTGACAAACCAAACACTATAATTCTTATTCTGAGCTTGATTCCAGTGGTCAAACCAAACAAAAATGTTTCCTTTCCATTCCATACCATTTCGATTTCGATTTCGATTTCGATTTCGATTCTATTCCACGAACCAAACGCCACCTTATGTTTGTAGATAATAATAATATATATTTCCCTATATATTTTATTTTAAATTTATAAAAAAAATAGACACATTAAATTAAAGAAATGACTTTTATAATAAATATCTTATTTTTATTTTCCTACTTTCAAAACTTACTATATTCGCGTTAGAAACAATATCAAATCGAATGAATCAACACCTAAAATATCTCTTTTGATTAATAAGTTTTTACTTTATGATATTTAATTAATTAAAAAATTAATGATTAATTTTAATTATTTATTTTATTGTTATTATATACATTTATGTATAAAATTGTGATTAATTAAAATATATATTAAAAAATAAATATACATAAACTTCAATGATATATATTCAATCTATTTATACCATATAAATTGTGGTAAAATAATAGTCTATTTGATAGTATTATAAATCATTTTTCTTTAAATAAAAAAGTAAACTGTTTTAAGATGGAAATATATTAACGTTGTTTCACTCTTTAAATTATGAAAATTAAGCATAATTCCTTAATTGGTGTAAAAATAAAGAAAAGATTATTTGGATTAAACCTTGTAGTACTATACAAGAGGTGTATATATATCAATGCATCATTATCTTTTTTTTTTATTTTTACGATAATAACATTGAAAATAATTATCTTTCATAAATTAGATTATTTTTAATAATACTTTATGTCTTCAATCAATTTACTTAAATGTAATTATTTAGTATTAAAGATATAAACAATTTGAACAAAAAAAAAACAAATAAATCTAAATCTACGTTTGAAAAATATGTAAAAAACTAATCGAAATTCTTCTAAAAATCATACTAAAATAAGTATTTGCAAGAAAAAAATCTACCTAAATTAAGTTTCAGATAAAAATACATCACAGGTTATAATATTCTTATTCCTTGTTATCGTATATTTAATGCAAAAATAAAATAAAAAAGTAAGAAAAATATGAGTGTGTCTTTTATGAATTTTAATTTCTAATTTCTAATCACCTAATAATTTTAATATATTTATTTAAATTAAATATATATGATTGATGTCCAAGATAATATCACATATTAAATAAATATAATATTATAATAAAATTTATAAATATTATAAATATCTTTATATATTGAGCTAATTTTTAAAGATCGAAAGACTTGTGATAATTATGAGCTTTTTACATGGTTTAAGAACTCCCATGAAGAAAAAAAAAACTTTAAAAATCCCCTAAAAATATTAAATGGGTCTTATAAAAGAAAAAAACAGATAATATATATATATAATATAATAAAATAGGTTAAAAATATAAATTGATTAATTTTACATAAGATAAAAATTCATATTTTTTAAGAAAATGTTAAATGATAATATCATATTTGGATTAAAAACAAAATTACAATAGAAAGAGTATCTATATCCATTAACTATTAATCTTAAAAGAAATAATTTTTATTAATTTTCACAATTAATTTATGGTTTACATAGTATAAATAGTATGACTCCACACATACGTTATAAAATTAGACTTAAATTTAAATCTTAATTATATAATATTTTATTTAATTAATTAAATAAATAAATTCTTAAGTCTTAAAAAAATGAATGTGAAAACATCATCATTTTGCAATTTTGTACTGGAGAAGTGATAATTGATTGCTCAAACTCAAGCATCTATTCTAAATATATGATTAAATGATCGATGGTGGTTCAATTTTGGTTGCCATAGTAATATGTGTAAAATTACGTAAAAACCATGATATTTTAAATCCATAATATTAATGTAAGGATAAAGATATTCATAATTTTTATAAATTTTATTATAATATCATCGTTAATTAATATAAAGACATTATTTTTAACATCCCCTTAAAATAAGAGTCTTAATCTCTTATAAATTTATTATTTTATATTTTTAACTTATTTTAATATATATATTTTTTTTCATTTTCATTTGCCATTTTGTTTTTTTAAGGGAGATCTAAAGCTTTTTATTTTGATCCAATTAAATGAAGTTTTATTTTTATGTGAAAGTTTATAATGACCATAATCTTTTTAATTAATCTCAAAAAGTTAATACAGTTAATAAAAATATTTGTAACATTTATAATTATATTATAATATTATCTTTAATTAATATGTGACATTATTTTCAATAATATAATTTTACCATAATATTATCTTTAATTAACGTCGGGTATTATCTCTGATAATATAATCGTAAAGTTCATCATTTTCTCATTTTAAATTATATTAAAACTACATCAAAATATAGTTTTGTCTAATAAAAAAAAATAAAATTGTCTAAAATAACACTTTTAAATTAATAACAATAAAAATTGAACACTTACTTTGAATTTAGAGGTGTATGAATTAATTTCAGAGGGTGTTATTTTAAGTTTTAGAGACGTTAATTTTGTGGTTTTCTCACAAATATATTCTATGCAATATTCTAAAAGTCATGTTCTATTTAGATTAAAATGTATTATTGGTTTTTAAATTTTAACTAAATTTATACATGTTCTTAAATTTTTAAAACAAAAGATTTAGTTTTTAAACTTTTAAAAATTTACATATAGGTACTTAAATTTTTAAATCGTACAATTTAATCCATAAGTTTTTAACATCTCATGCGTAGATTTTAAATTTTTTATTCATAAATATGTATTTTAGTATCTAAATTAGGACCTATATTTGAAATTGTGAAATTTTCAGGACTAAATTATAAAATTTTAAAATTTAAAAACTTATTTGTGAATTTTGAAAAATGTGAATAACACATCATACCTTTTACAAATTTTGATAACAATGTTTAACCACTTTAAACGTATTTTGCATGTTTCTCCTAAATCGTAATCAATGATAGCTATCTATAACCCTTAAGTTGAATTATAAATCCTCAATTTTACCATTATCATTAGCTGGCCGTAAATGTTATATATATATTTTTTTTATGGTTTGAAGAGGTCAAGAATTAAGATGAACAACTCAAGCAAACTGCAACTACCCAACCTTTGTCTATGGAATTTTACCAAAATCAACCAACACAAGGAAATTAATTGAAAAAACTTATGTCTTCCATTGACTGAATTAAAACCTTCCCCCACGATCTTCTACCAAAATCAGTAAATTAATAAAAGTCTCAAATTATGGTGCCATTAATTTCTTTCAATTACTTTATAACTTGGTTAGTATATGTTCACACTTCAAAGAAGTAGAAGAAGAACTAATTAGATTATTCAGATGGATTCTATACTTATTTTTAGGGTTTAGTCATATTGCATGCATTATAATTATTGAAAAAGGGACTGTAAACTTATATATTTTGTTTTTCGAGTTTAATTCTATTTTATTTTTAAATATTTTTATTTCAATTTGTATTTTTTAATTTTTTATTTAATACAGTTAATTTTTTAAAAAGAAACAATTATAAAAGTTAAGTGCATACATTTATTATTGTGTTATTTTTAGGATTCTCAATGATGTAGGGGATTCTTTTTTCTTTCGTCGTTAATGATTTAAAATTTATTTATTATCTTTATGTAAAATTCTTGGGACATAGTTGATCTCTAATGGTGTAAAGGAACCACTAAACGAGGAAAGAAAATCCATATAATATTTTAAATATTATTATGAAAGAAAAATTAGAATAAAAATAAATCAATAATAAATATTTTGTAATGAAAATTTTTGAGCCAATAAATAATATCTATGGGAAAGGAAATATAAAATATATATAATAATAAATATAAAAAAATTATTGATATTTTAGTAATATAAAAAAACAACTTAAAAATAAAAAATAAAAAAACAACTTAAAAATAAAAAATAAAATATATAATGTATTATTTATGATGAATTTGAGTTTAAATATAATTAAATATATAAAAAAATTAAAATATTTATTTTTTATATATTTATTAAAATATAATATATAATTTTAAAAAAACAAAAAAAAATTACAATCTCCATCTTTATTATGCGTCATGATATAAAATATAAATTCTCATTTTTTTTTCATATTTTTCATATTATTATCATTGTTTTTACCTCAAATTAAATATTTTTTCAAATATTTGTCCCATTAAAATAACAATAAAAAGTAACAAGTGGACTAATTTTTAAAGAACAATATTATTAAGGTGTAACGAAAAAATAATTATAAAATTAGCTTCACTTCTAATTTCCCTTAATATCGTTCTAAGTTCATTGCAAAAAACAAGTGATTTTTTTTAAATAAAGGAATAATATATAAATTTGTAACTAATTTTATATTTAAGTAATTTATGTTGGGATTAATAACTAGATAGGTATTATAATTTTCAAAAACTTATTACTTATTTTCAAAAGTTTAATTTAAGTATAATTTTATAAAAAAATGATTTTTTAAAATTAAAATTAGAATTTAAATGAATAAATAAAAATACTAAAAAATAAAGGTTTAAATAAATAATACTGAATTAAAATTTAAATAACGAAAATATTTAAAATATAAATTTAATTAAAATAAATAAAAAACATTTTTGTTCTCTATTATTTCCAACTTTTCTCTCTCCATCGATCTCCAAACACTATGAGGGGAGAGGAATTTGTAGAATAGCCCTTCTTTGGGTATGTATTTTTGTAATCGATGATATCATCACAAGATTAATTTTTTTTTTTTTTACTCAAATGCGACGATGAAAACTGTGTGGTTTCCAAATAACATTAAATACAATATTGAGGAATGGTTGTGTGATTTTGGAGCCAGGGTGATAATGGTAACGATTTGTAATAATTGTAGTTGACGATGAGTTTTTAAAATTAATTAGTCAGTGGTGTCAGTTTGCACAGAAAAGAGATAAAAGAGAAGGGAAAATTTTATTTTTTAGTATTTTTTATATATTTCAATCAAATTCATATTTTGCTTATTAAAAGAATTAGTTTTACAAAATTTAACTTTTGAAAAATTATTATGTCACCTGATAATTTTTTTTTATTTTTTAAAATAATTTTAACATGTATTATAATATGTGTGATTTAGATGTAAAAATTAGTATAAATTTATGCATCATTCAACTTTTTTTTTAATAAATAATGAAACAAGTGTCTGTTTTCCAGATTGGAAGTTGCAATTGGACTATGTACAATCAGAGTAATTCTGTTTGTTTTTATTGGGGGTATAAATCACATTCGGTGGTAAATTTAGCATTTGAATTCAGCGTGTGCGACATATAAATAATATTATAATTTAAAATTATTACTTCATTTTTATTAAAAAAATATGTTATATATATATATTTTATTTAAATTATTAAATTTATAATTAATTATAAAAATTTAAAATTAAAATTTCGAATAACATATTTCTATTTTATACTTATAATTTTTTTATAATTATATAAAAAATAAAACATTATACGTACAATTATTTTAGTAAGAATCTATAATAGACAAGTATCATCGTTGAAACCCATGTACATAATTCCAAGACCCCACCAACTTGTCAATTTTTTATTTATTCTTAAACACAGATATCAATGTTAAATTATTATATAAGACCCATAAATAATTATAAATTGTATGGTTTATTTTAAAGTTATGATATAATAGAAATATAATTTTTGTAAAGATATTAAAAAAATTCTTTATACTACAAATTTGTGGTGATATTAAATGATGTTTGGGTTTATAATTAGTTACTTAATTATTTAATAATAGTTAATGGAAAAATAACGTGATTGATTTTATACAAGATTCATTGAAATCTCAAGACATTTATTTATAATTGGAGTAATATTAGTTACACATAAACTTGTACAGTTTTTTTGATAAATTATTTATTATTTTAAAAATAAATAACATTTATATTCCTAACTTTATAATTTTATTATATATTTTTTAAAAAATATTTATGATAAATAAATATATAATTAATTGAAAAATACCATATCATCCTTACTTAATAAAAAAATTGAATAATTATTCATTTTTTATGCCCATATCAACGTACCAATATTATCTATATAAATGAAATAATTTTAACTTTTAAAATAACTGTGATACATAATATAATATAAAAATATGTATAAAAAAATTAGTGTAAAATTAAGTATGAAAATAAATTTTTTTATAATTATCATAAATTTAGAGATATTATTTATTATTTTTTAAATATTTTTCAGATTATTTTATCTTTCTATCTCCTATTAATTATTTATTTTTTAAATAAAATTATATTAATCACAAATTTCGATTTTCTATTATATTAAATCATCATGTAACTTAAAAACAAATAATAATTTTTGATAAATTTATTATAAATAGTAGTGTGATACATATATTTTTCCGGAAAATTAAGTTGAAAACTCTGACACTTAAGGGAAACCGAGTGAAGTATACGTGTAAGCATTGTCGGCCTAGAAAATCCCAATGTTTAGTAAACAAGAAGACCAATATCTTATAATTATTTAGTAAACAAACTGCAGCTCTTCAACGTGTTATCCAAATAAAACACGCAGGTTAATATCTTTCCTTATTGCTTCAGAGGTCAACTACAAACGGTAGTGTTTAGAGAGTTCCATCTTTTTTTATTCGGAATCGTTAATATCTTTCCTTATTGGTTATGGTTAATATTGAATAATAATAGGTAATACAATATGTTTTATTGATTGCTTAATTTTTTTAAAAATATAATTTAATTGAAATTATTTTATATGATACACGTATATTATTTTTAGTATAATATAAAAAATGTGTTTTTTTGATGTAAAAAATATCTTTTAAAAATATTAAAAATAAAATTATATGTATTATATTTTAACGTATTAATTATTGTAAGGTATGAGATGAATGATTTTCCTACAAATTTTAGCACAAGAATTCCGGGTAATGCTATGTAAACATAATAATACATATTTCTTCTCTTTTGATAGTATTGACATGGACTATTAATTTTGAGTAGAAATGGGTTATTATATATTCACACCGTAAATCTTGACGAAGATGACTAAAAACACGATATGGCCCATAGGTTCCACCACAAAACTAAAGACTTTTAAACTGATTAAAAATTGTTCCCATTCCTCACGTTAAGAAATGCTATCAACCTATAAATTAACACTTATATCTCTTTATATATCAAAATCATTTTGAAAATTAAAATATTAAATTTTTTTTTTAAATAATATTGATACATGTATAAACTTTTGATCATTTAGATTTATAATATTTAAGTAATATTAAGTAATTTAGTAGTGTTTTAAATAATTTTTTAAATTTATATATTTTTAACATTAAGATATTATTCTATGGCTTATCTTCGATGATTTCTCTCTAGCTCATCATTCATGATTTTTCATTATTATTTAGACATTATGTGTAAATAGTATAATTATTTAAAAAAAAATGATTTAGGTTTTGTAAGATGTTTGTCCCATACATATATGTTAAGCCCAAAAAACTTGATTTTTTTGTGCCTTTTGGATTAAGATTAAGCCCATATCCTTGTTTGATCGGACCTAACAGAGTAACAGGCTACTGTTGTCCGGACTCAGAAGTGTAGGAAAAAAAATGGACTTGTTGGACTCGTGCAAGCCGAAAATTCAAATTTGTGCTGGAATCTGGTGAACCAATATATATTTTCGATCAGACTGCTCAAAATTTTCCAAATTAAATGGAACGACGAAGTCTGGTCCTAAAAACGGTGTATCAATATCAGACTTATTCTACTATAAACATAATCAACTATCATGAAATAAATTATGATAATATAAATAGCTAATTAAATAAAATAATTTGAATGCATGGATATTTCATTTTAAATAATATAAATATAAAATGATAGTGATATTATCATAATTAAAATTATTAATGATATTTTTATATAATAATAATAGTATTTAATAATAATAGTAAAATTATAGTTTTATACGTATCCCTAACCAGTATAAAATTGATATCAAAATGTAATTAGGGTTTGGTACAATAAAAGTACTAATGTTAATGTAATAATACTTTTTTATTTTCTAGGTTACTCAAAAAGTATATTTTAATATCAAAATTTAAATATTATTACTTGCTTGAAATAATCTGATTTTCACAGAGAGAAAAAATCTAAAAAAAAATTAAACTAATTGATTGAGTATATGGATTTCTTAGGATACTTTAGAGATAACTTAAAGATGTCCATTTATTTATAGAATATTATACATACATATGTTAATTACATAATGTGTATACATATATGAATGTTAAAGTGATACAAACGGTGAAAAGTATCATATTTTATGGTTTGAACGGTTTGAGGTCGACCTTAGCTCGAGTTAGTGGTTAACTCTATAGGCAACGTGGTTTCCTCGGACCAATCTCTTTCTTGCTGGTGCGTTGTGAGTGCGGGGGTCATTTGGGATGTCTCGTCTTACGGCTTAGGTTGTTGACTAGGCTTGAGTAGTTGAATGGACCAGGCACCAGGTTGGTCCATATGTCCAAAACATTTATTATTACTTATCACAAACCAGGTAAAGGCTCCTTCTTCCACTGTTACTTATCACGGGCTGACCACCTCGATTAAGAACTAGGTAGACCACTTTGACACTTGCAAAAAAGTCATGAGTTATTCACATCGGTCAAGAACTAGGTTGATGCTTTAACATTGAAGGAATAGTTGAACACTTAGGTCAGGAACCAGATAGAGCTCTCTATTCCACTATTACATGTCACAGGTTGATCACCTCGGTTAAGAATCAGGTAAACTGCCTTAACACTTACAGAAAAAGTCACGAGTTGTTCACCTCGATCAGGAACTAGGTAGTGCTCTCTCTTCCACTATTACATGTCACATATAGATCACTTCGGTTAAGAACCATGTAAATTGCTCTAACATATGCAAAAAAGTCATGAGTGGTTCACCTCGGTTAGGAACTAAGTTGGTGCTCTAACATTGAAGGAAAAGCTGAGCACCTCGGTTAGAAACCAAGTAAAGCTCCCCTTTTCACTATTACTTGTCATTGGCTGATCACCTCGGTTACGAACTAGGTAGATCTCCCTGACACTTGCAAAAATGTCATGAGTTGTTCATCTCGATCAAGAACCAGATTGACGCTCTAACATTGAAGAAAAAGATGAGCACATCGATTAGGAACCAGGTAGAGATTTCTCTTCCACTATTACATGTCATTGGTTAATCACCTCGGTTAAGAACCAGGTAGACCTCCTTGACACGTGCAAAAAATTCACGAGTGGTTTACCTCGATCAAGAACCAGGTTGGCGCTCTAACATTGAAGGAAGAGTTGAGAACCTTAGCCAGGAACCAGATAGAGCTCCCTCTTCCACTATTACATGTCACAGGTTTATCACCTCGGTTAAGAACTAGGTAGATCGCTTAGACACTTACAAAGCTCGCTCTCTATTAAGCAATGGGAATGCACATGAAAAAATGCAACGGTTGAGCATCACAAATAAATTTTATTAAAAACATTTTTATTGTTTGAACTCACAATGCTTTTATTATTACATAGCTCGGTCTCCCAGAATATTTATAAAAGCTTTAAGTGCTTAGACACTCGACTGGTTTCTGGGTCATTTGTCTCATTTATCAAAGGTAATAGCTAAACCTGAATCTTGATAATTTTTTCCTAAACATCAGTCATTATCTTAGGATGGGATTGAGTTTAACGTGAGCACAAAATGCTCCATTTTTAAAACAATTCCTATCACCTTGAGAAATATCCTGCTCGGATTACTTCATCTAGAAGTTCACCCAATTGGACTCCTTATCCATAAGAGTAGCCATTTCAACTGTGACCTCCCTCTTTCGAGCTCGAGTTTGAAATAACTACTCCTTACAAGAAGTGAGCTCACACTCGATCTTTTCATGAAGCTTTAGCTTAGCCTTGAGCCTTAACAACTCAATTTTCAATTCTTACATCATGGTTTTAAGTCTCACGTTTTCCTGTTTCAAAGCCCGAGTCGAATGCCTGTTAGCGCAATCAAATCCCATAATCTTTGAGCAAAAGAGATGGATAAGTAGTTGAAAAATGTTTAAAAAAACTGTTATAATTCAACAATGCCTCTAACCCCATTTTATAAGGGATGGAGTCCAAAAATGTTTAAATGATACACATCCCAAAAATAGGAAGGTAGGTAAGCATCATAAATAGATAAAAAAATGATGATATAAATACACTACTAAATAATCAATATAATTCAAAAAATTAAGCTGATTTTCATTAATGATTGAAAAAATAATTAAAAGATACATCTTGCGACCACACAATCATAGGTGGTGTCGAGCTCAGAAAAGAAAGAAAGGGAAGAATACTTAAAATCTACCCGGGTCACAAAATCATCACCACATCAACGGTCCCCGACCTCACCCTCTGCACGAGTCACTTTGGTACTATCACCGCTATCGCTCAAGTCTAAATCTTGCTCTTCATATCCACCTCGAGACTAGGTGGGCTCGTACTTAGGAATGATTGGGATGTCTAAAATTCGGTAATAATACTCACTCAAGTCTCTCTTCTTGGCCTCCTATTTAAAAAATCCATCGCCATCTATACCCAATTTCTATGCTTGAGGTGAGCTACTCGCGCTTAGCCTCCTCAAGCTCAACCATACGACTTGCATAGTTGTTTAGCTTGGATGCAGCCTTGGTCAAATTTTTTGACTTATTTATGGCTTCGCCTTCCATTTTATGGCCTTAGCCAGCAAGAGTGAGTACTTGGACCAAGTCAAGGCATGCTTCTCTTTATCTTAAGCAAGTTCACACTTCAAGCTCTCCGCCCCTCGGATCCTATTCAACCCAAAGAGAAACAATGTTTGAAAAATTCAGAAGATGTGAGGTTAAACATCACAAATATGCATTTATAATAAATCCTAACACATATAGAAAGAAGATAGGGGCCTACTTAGTACATCAGGTGATTAATCACGATCTCTAAACTCTTGCCCTCACATATGGTATTGAGCTTCTTCTCTTGCGGTAAAATAGGAAGATAATATACATAATGGTCGAGTTGCTATGGTGTTATGCTCTAGCATAAAGCCACCCAATCCATATCACTCGTTAGATCGTTGACTAAATTTTTCCTTTTTTGAAAATCTCACACAGGTTGAGCAGATGTTGGGGGAGCAAGCTATGAGGGAAAGAGGTGTGTTAGCTCAGGGAGGCTATAGAGGGCTTATAGATGTTTAACGACTCAGGCTTGAGCGCAAGCTTATCCATAGAATCTTTCTTCTTATTTTTGCAGGAAGTAAGGAGTCCCACATTGCCCTTTTTCCTCCTTTTAAAGGATTCCTTCCATTTTCACGGGAGGTGTGGCTCTTTGAGAGGTAGTCCTCTGAGGAGCCCCAGTCTTAAGCCAAACCAGAAGAGCATCAATATCGAAATCTATAGTATCTGCAAAAAACAAGAAAGGAGGAAGTGTTAGTATAACAAGGTCACGCCAAAAAAAAGAGAAAAGAAAGAAATGTTCAAGTCTGAGGGCTAGTTCACCATCGTTAGGAACCACCTCAAACTTACCCCTATAATATGTGGAAGGGGTCTTGAGCTTGGGAGGAGCTCGAGGCTTACAAACAATTATAAGAGGGGGCTCCATTGAGTCATGCCTTATCATCTCGTATGCAATAAAGCGTGGAGAATTCAATAAATACCTCCACAAGGTCTTCTCATGTAGATAGTTCTGGATATCATCCAGACATTTATTTACATCCAACGTCAAGGTCGTGATGAAGGAATCCATGTTCCTTATCATGACCTTGGTATCATTCCAAGTGCTTATAATCAACATGGTATCATTGGTTAGAAATTCCCACAGACCTGAGACATAGAGGAAATATTCTTTCCAATTCTTCTAATTCTTAAGAAAGGCCACATTTTTTCCTCTGTCCAGTTTCACGGACATATACCCCCCCATCTTTGGATTTGGTGGATTCTATTTCAGGACATAGGCTTTGTTAAACTCGGGAATTTCCAAAACTATACTAAGCTCATGGTATATCAATGTGAGGTATAACAGATACCTCCAACCATTGGGCATCAATTGACCTGGCATGAGTTGAATCCTTGCTGAAAACCTCCTTATAAGAGGATACATGGGAAATCTCAATCCCAACCATAGAGCCTTCTCATGAAAAATTATTCACCCTGTTGGACGTTGGTCGTTGTCACGGGCTCCCTCCAATGGGATGATTATTTGAATCGAGAAGGGGATATCATAGGTTTTTCTCAACCTCTCCTCATTCTGGGGTGCTAGCTCACTCGTTTTAATCTTTTCCGACCAACCTTTCGTGTGGCTTGTAGGTTCCCTGGACCCTAGGTTACTCGTTTTCTTCCTCCACGTCCTAGCCACTAATATTTGAGTATGGGGCACGTTCAATCTAATGGTCAGAGCGACCTAAGAGTGGGCAGTAAAGATAGATGACTGAGTAGCCTTATTAGTGGAACTTGTCTTGGACGACCCCAAGTCATCACTAGCATTGGGATACTGGGGGCTCTCCCAAGAGCCTGAGCCCGAAGTTTCTTCTCTATACATAATGTCTGCAAAATAGCACAAAACATAAATAAAGGGGTAAGGCACAAGATGAAGAGATTACCTAGGGTCGAATTGAAAGTAAAAGGAAATGATTCTTTATAAAACCAACCTGAAAAGAAAAGGAGAGATAAGTGTTAGTCTTGAAAGAACTTGAACTCTAGAAACCCGAGAAAATAGGCTATATGCCGAGCTAATTTTCTTACCACCGAACTAAAAATCTTTTGATGGCTTAAGTTGATGCAACAGAGCATTTTTTCTCTCTTACATTTTGTCTGATGTGCATGAAATGAAGAATTGTCTCAACCCAGACAACTTTTTATATAAAGGTCCCCATTTTTCTCTTTCTAATCAAATAACATGCATTTATTAGGCGAGTTGAACGGTTCATATCTACTGCCTAAAAATTACTTTTCCATCGCATTCCAAAGATTGAGCTGAAAGAGTAAGGAGACTATATGTTTAGACATATGGACTGACCTAGTGCCTGTTATATTCAATTGCTTAAGCCTATTCAATAGCCTGAGCCATAAGGCAAGGCATCCCAAATGACCTTGGCGCTCGCAACACACCAATAAGAAAGATAACAGTCTGAGGGAACCATGTTTCCTATAGGGTCGACCACCAGCTCGAGCTAAGGTCGACCATAAATAGTGAACAAATCGTAAAATGTGGTACTTTTCACTTTTTGTATCCCTCTAACATTCTTGTATGTATACATATTATGTAATCGATACATGTATGTATAATATTCTATAAATAGATGGACCTACTAAGGAATCCACACATTCAATTAATTTCTCTGATTTCTCTTTAACTTATCTCGATGAAAATTGAATCATCCCAAACAGTACCCATTTTAACCACGTTGATTTTTTTTGTTTAAAGTATGACAAATGAGTCATATGTGACAAATTTACAATAAGATTATAGGAATTTAAGAAAGAAAAAGTATGCATTATAATTCTAGCTGTTACGGTCATCATTTTTATATCCGACTATGTTGCCTGAATCACTACATCATTCGATAACTTAGGATTGGTAATTGTCAAACATTTCATAAATTTTGAACTCAATCTCGAATATTTGGTCATAATCAAAAGTTCATATTTGATCTATCTTCTCATATTCGTAATAGATAAATTAATTTCACTAGATCAAAAGTTAACTCCTTTGATAATAATTCACCTTTTATATATGATTCTCTTACTAAGAAAATTTTAGAAGTCCAATCATTATTTATACTTTTTTCTTTCTTAAATTCTCACAACACCTTTGTAAAATTTGTTACATATGACCCATGTATCATATTTTGATCCAAAAAATAAAAATATTGTCTAAAATTACTAAAAGGGATACCAATACTTACATACACGTACTAAAGCTAAACTTTTTAATAACATGGGATATAAAAGTACCATTACATTAGTATGAATATCTTTGTGTTACCAACCCATGTAATTATATATGTTTTAAAATTAAAATTTGTTCAACTTATGGATCAATTTCAATAATTTTAAGATAATATTGACATAATATAGGGTATTTTTTATTAATTTTTCTAACTACCAAAACTTTATTACAAAAGTTATAACTTTATAGGTATCAAAATACCCTTAAGATATAAATTAATAAAATATAAATAAGATTAAATCCTATAATATTTCTAGTAGTCATCATCGGTAGAGTTTCGATGACCGTCATTGGTGATCCACTTGAATTTAACAACCTACCAAATGCAACTTGTTAAATTTATATGTATCTTTGTATGTAATTTATCATATTAACCATAGTTCCAACGACCCATTGGATGTAACATATGACATCTATTAATATATTTACATGTAATATGTTATATCAACATATTACGTCTATTTATATTTTTTATGTAACATGTTAACCTCTACCTTTAAATATAGTATCTTATATGCACTTTCGACAAGATCACCAAACGTGGTTATTGAAGCACCAATAGTAAATATTTACTAGTTAAAAAATTTATTTTTTTTAAAAATGATATTATTTATGTTAAAAAAATTACAATTTTAGGTAGAGTCAAACTAGGAGTTAAGATTTCATATAGATATTATTCACAATCGAAAACAAAAACACTTATTAAATAAGATGGAAAATAATGACTTATTAAGGATACTTATTTATTAGTCATTAAATTCTAAATTCTATACCTTCAAATCTAAACTATATACTTTAAATTTTAATTCAATTACATTTAAAATAATTTTAATCTTTTTAATATATATATATATATTTTAAAATTTAAAATTTTAATTATTAAATATATTATTTTTATTGTGTGATATAAATCTTTTCTAACACATGAAGTCCAATTATATAGATTTTGGCGGGCCAGGCCCAATTTACATCGTCCGACGGCGGACTCAAAGCTTAGTTCAGTAAGGTAATTTCGATGGTTTAAAAAGCAAACAATGATTTTCTAAATAATATCTTTTAATTTCCCACTTTTTCCAAAACAATTTCCATGGAAACAAACAAGGACGACTACGAGTTCTGAGAAAACGTCAAATGAAACAGACACCTATAAGCTGCGGAGACACGATCAAAAATCTCCGGAGAATGGCAACAGAAAGAAACGCTCTATTAGCCTCAACATCACCAGAAAACGACTCTTTGTAAAGCCTTCACAGATCAACTCCATTTTTTTTTTGTGAAAATCATATTTCCGCTGAATTTATTTTTCGACTTTTGATTTTGTTTACGCGTTAAGATTTGAGTGATTGTTATATTCTGCGTACTACAAGCTTGTGCTTCGTATTATGGAATCAAATGTAATGTCTAATGTGTTCTTTTATCGCGTGACCGATTGGCATTAATTCCGAACTGAATTGTAATTGCTTACGTTGTGAATTTTGACCATTGGAAATTTTTTCTGCTTCAGATTTCTGGATATAGTTCATGAGGCTCCTTTATTTCGTCATCGGAAGTCTAGAAGCCTCTTTGGAAGTGTTGTTTACTTCATATTGTTGGCAAGATTTTGGATTTTTTATATTCATTATTTTAGTATGTAGTAATTTTGGTTATACTTCCAAATTTATAGCTTTGATTGTCTTCGATCGTAGGCAGGCTATGCTTCTTTCGCGGTTGGAGCTCCGTGGATATTTCATCCTATACGGGAATTTACTCACCAATTACTCTGTAGTTGCGATGTCATCCTTCTAATAGTGACAGGTTTTTCTAGAACCATCCCTGATGTTTTCTGATTTACGTGTATCTCTAATTGAATTGCTTGCACTTTTTTCCCACATCCCTCGCCAGATTTACGAGGATTAGAAAAGGAGTTTGAAATCTATTAAAGTGCTTGTATCAGCTTTAGTATGAAAATACATCTTATGATTTTATAGCTTAGTGAATTTCTGAAATTCTGCGTCATAAAAATATATTAATCACATTGTCCATTTTTAGTTACGAGTTTGTGCATGAGGAAGCATGTGCTTGGATTTTTATGAAAGAGAGGTTCTCTTCAAAGAAACCAAATCATGAATGGAGGAGAAACTATACAAATGGTGGATTCCTAACTGTTAGAGCTAGGGGTATCCATGGTGCGGTCCGGTTTTTCCTAAAAAAAATTTAACCAAACCGGACCGGACCGGACCGTTTGATTTATGAAACGGTTTGGTCCGATTTGGTTCCCAATTTGGTCCGATTTTTTTATAATTTAATGAACAATAATGTGAAATTTTTAATATATTATTAAACCGGTCCGGTCCGGTTCGAACGGTTTAAAATTAGTCAAACCGGACCGGACCGTTTGATTAATAAAACCGTTCAATTTGGTCCGGTTTTACGGTTTGGTCCGGTCCAGTCCGGTTTATGGACATCCCTAGTTAGAGCTGCCTAGGCCATAGGCATTTTTAGAAGGAAAAAAATTGATTGCTTATTATGATGTATATTCACATTCAAATGATGTTTATACATCTTTTGGTTGAGCTGGCTCAATTCTACTACTCTCTCTTCATTATCTTTCTCTTATATCTTTAAGCTCCATATGCTCCCTTAGTAGTGTTGGCTCCCTTTTTCCTAGCTTAGTATGTTGTCTGCTTGTTTAGGGAGTGATTACCTTTCATTATTTCAGGTGTTGTTCAACAATATCTGGTCTCCCAGGTTCAGAAAATACGCTTGCAGGTAAGCTTTGATTTTTAGCAACTATTGTTCCCAAAACTCTCTATCTATCATACGCTGTACATACTCACACATAATCCTATAATTTTCCAGATCTTGTTTGGGTTATGCAGAACCACTATTTGTTTCCCCCCTTTAATAATGTGTTTGTTCTTGAAACATATCACATGAAACTGTGTCTTTAAACAAATTCATGTGTGATTGTTAATGGGATTGCATTTTTTAGAAGGTGTGTAGTGAATATACAAAATGAATCTCACTATGAAGTCCTGTAACATTAGTGTCTTTTTTGTTGAGTGGTTGGAGTTAATGTTCTGTCCTAATAACTGAAGTTTTATGATTTTTTCTCGAAACTCTTACTGTAAAACACATTTGTTGGCAGGGTTATTACAGCTTTAGTCAGAAGTTGAAGCATATTGTTCGGTTACCTTTTGCCACTATTGCATATGGTACGTACTTGCTACATTTAAGTTGTTTCCTATATTCTGTCAATTTGACGTGTTCTTGTAACAGATTTGTTTTGGGTTTTCTACATGTAATAAGAAACTTCTTAATTAAATGAATCATGTAGTTCATGTCTAGGTTTTATTTAATTGACCTTGATGGGGGGGGGGGGGTATTTTCATAGCATGTTAATTATTAAGGTAAATGAATCATGTAGTTCATGTCTAGGTTTTATTTAATTGACCTTGATGGGGGGGGGGGGGTATTTTCATAGCATGTTAATTATTAAGGTAAATGAATCATGTAGTTTCATGTCTAGGTTTTATTTAATTAACCTTGATGGGGGGTATTTCATAGCATGTTAATTATTAAGGCCCTACTGTTTTTAGGCTGTATATTGTTTGGTTGAGCTAATTTGCAGAAAATTGATGTAATTTGAACATTTAATTTGCTCATTTAACTTTATCTCATTTCCTTTTCTGTTTTAGACTTTTTATATGTGGAGTGGAAATATCTGAGACTATATGACAACATGACTATATGCTACACAAATATGACAAGATACGTATAAAAAATTGTTAGAATTAACTAACACCGCAAAAATTATGTATCAACTAACTAACAATTTTCATGTATCAACTAACATGCGAACACGACACAATTAGTACAGTAGCACAACACGTACACCGCAAACCACCCACAATTGCCACCGTATGCCTATGATATAGTATAAGTGTTTTCTTATGGTGTACTCCTAGAGTGACTTCTTTTTTCGCACCTTTTATCTTATTCTGGTGTTATATCTCGTATTTTTATCCAATTATTTTCAATTTTATTATTATTTTTTCATTTATGAATACATTGCTCAATGCTAGGAACTGCTGCAATGCTACTTATTATGGTCTGGAAGCCCTACATTAGTTTTCTTTCTATCTTGTCTATATTGAGGTATGCCATCTGCTGTCTGTGAATTGTTTTGAAAACAGCTTCACAAAAATATGTGGCTTTGATGTCATACAATCTTGTCAAAATGATCAAGGATGTGTATTTGTTTAATATAAAAAATTATGCATCTGATATGGCAGGATTATTATGGTAGTTGAAGCCATATTTTGTGGATCATTCATGAGTCTCTATATTGGTGAGTTTTTGAGAATATATGTAAATTATATATGAGCTTTTCAGGAGCTTATATTATTCTTGACTTCTTCATGTCAAATTACACAAAGAGTTAAGTAAGAGTAATAATACCATTGATTGCTCTCAACTATTTTGATTCTTTTTCCATATGCATTGGTGCTTACAGGTTACGTGCACCAGTATAACTTATTAGATTCTCAGCCTGACGTGTTGAATTCGTTACATTCTCCTCTTCAACCAGCAAGTTCTTTGGAAGGCTTGAGGTAATCATGCAGTGTTTTGTTCTCTGTACCTGTTATAATTGCAGCATGTGCAATATTAATTTGTGTATCCCAACTAATGTCATGTTGTTTGGTGATCTTTTTGTTAAAGATATCATGATACTGGTCGTCTCTCTGATCAGCAAATGGCCTTGCTGCAATATCAGCGTGAAAACCTTCATTTTATGAGCGAAGAGGTATATTATGATTTCAATTCTGAAATTATTAGTTAATATTTTGTTGCAATTTCTAGTGTCGAATTTTAGGCAATTTTTTTCATATATAGTTATGGCTAAAAACGAGTTCTTTTTAGATTCTTCGATTGCAAGAGTGCTTAAGTAAATACGAGCGACCTAGTGATGGGAGCACACCTCAGGTGATAATCATTCCAGCCCCATGTTTATTTTATTTTTATATTTCTGCAAAATTTTCTCGTAATGTTGTCTTCACCTGTACATAACCTCTGCTCAGTGTTTTGTTTTCAAACTGAGAGCTTGAGCCTGGTGTTGATCGCTATCTTTTGGACCAATTATGTGTACAACTCCTGCAAGATTAATTAATTAAAGGAACAAGTTTGTAATTGTAATAATTTAAATGGTGTCACAAATCTAGATTGTCAATACATGTTATACTGCATTAGAATATCTTTTATTTATAATCTTCTAGTTATGACCGTGAAGGCATGAACACATTGACATTTTTGCAATGAAGATTGTCTTATAGAGCGCATATATCACTTTTGTAGCACATCTGAATGGCCATGCACTGCTTCTAAGTATTAAACATATAATTGACCTCGAACACTTTGTAATATTTGAAAATTTGAAAGAGTGATCGGAAAGTGGTTACTAATTGTCTTTCTTTACAGGTTGATCTTGCTCATTTATTAGCAGCTCGTGATCAGGAATTACGGGCACTTTCAGCCGAGGTAATGATGCTCAAGTGATCCACTAAACATAAATAGCTTAATGAAATCATGTAACTTTATTTGATGTTTTAACTTTAAATTTCATCATCCCAACTATCATTATTAGGATCTGTGCACCCTTCTGATGGTCCATATACTCAGAATCCATTCTGATAGGGGTTTACAGTTAACATTTTCCTAAATAATCTATTAGATGTTCCTACTTCTCTTAAATGTGCGTTGCAATATGTAAAAGAAACTCTTAAGTCTTCAATCTCAAGATGGAAAACACAATTTTTGTCTCCACAATATATTGCCCAAAATCCCCAATATAGTGACCTCCCAATAAAGCAAATCCTACTTACCTTGCCAAAGATTAGAATGATAACTGATTCGTATGTTCATATTTCAGATGAATCAACTACAATTGGAGCTAAGGCTTGCTCGGTCTCTAATAGCTGAGAGGGACACTGAGATCCAGCGTGTGAGGACTACCAACAACCAGGCATCGTCTTGAACCTTGATTGTTTCACTCTCATTTTCAAAAACTTGGGTGGTTTTTCTTATAACACCAACCTTTCTCTTGCTCATTTCACATCTGAACAGTACGTTGAGGAGAATGAAAGATTGAGAGCTATTTTAGCAGAATGGAGTACTCGAGCAGCAAAGGTATTATCTTTTCTATTTTCGATGTGGTCATTCTTGAACGATTTTAAAATCATTCATCCCTATTTTCTGTTTTACTTGAGGTTTCTCCTGATGTTACATTTTCTTCTGATGTACTAAAGCTTGAGAGAGCATTGGAGACTGAGAGGATTTCCAATCTTGAGTTACAAAAGAGGATTTCATCATTTGGAAATCAATCACATGTATCAACTGATCCAACTGAGCAAAGAGGAACTTGATTTTATTTCACGTTCTTTCAAAGATGATGAAAATTTATAACTGGAGAGCGAGGGTCGTTCTGTATTTATACTTTGGATGTACATATGCTTTTATTTTTTGTCATTGTACTTCCCTCTAAATGGATGTAACACCATTCTTGCCAAGACGTCTTTCCTTCATTGTAACACCATACG
Source organism: Hippophae gyantsensis (assembly GCA_030763125.1). NCBI lineage: Eukaryota > Viridiplantae > Streptophyta > Magnoliopsida > Rosales > Elaeagnaceae > Hippophae > Hippophae gyantsensis. The sequence goes on along the minus strand of CM061028.1, from coordinate 75,860,385 downwards.
AGAAGAATAACATTTTTAATTTTTGATCACTTGTATACTTTTTTTTAATCCTCGTTCAATTTACATCTAAAAACATATGTTAAAAAATGAAATTTATTTAAATACATGTTCAAAAGTAGTACCCACGGTCAACTTTTCTTGAAGATATGGTATATAATTTGTTAGCATTTCAGTGACTATCTATTGTTGGGGTTGTTGTAGTTCTTACTACTTTTGTGCTTTGCTTTTGAACTTAACAAAAATATATTTCTAAATATGTACTCAAAAATAGTGAATAGGTTAAAAGTGAAATCACCATAAGGATATCTCATATCCACGATTTTTACAACCAAATACAATATAATAAAGTTTTAGAAAGGGAATAAATTACAATAATATTGAAGTGTAGATGATACTGGAGCATTACTCATTATAACATTGAGAAAAAAAGACATGAAAATGCCACAATAATGCAACAAACCTTCTATCAAGGTTTGAAAAATCGAAGATATTGTCAATATTTTGTATTGTCGTTATTTTGTACATATTGATATTAGAATGTAATATTCATAATTTATGAATAAATTTTATAAAATTGTCGAAAATATTGTTAAATTGTCATTATAGTTAAATATTTGTAAAAATGATAAAAATATCTTAGATACTGTAGATATTATTGTTAAAATATAAACTACACATGTAAGATAAAGTTGATTGGTCATAATGTCTTAACAAATAACTTTATTTATTTATAAAAGTTAAAAAAATTAGATAATTTATTTAATTATTTCAAATATTTTAATTATTTGTTTTACAATATTTTACAAAACATAATTATTATATAATATTTTAATTAATTCGTCATCTTATTAATCAATATTAATATTATAAGTATTTAAAAAAATATATAGAATAAAAAATTAGTTTAAAATATAAGTAATTATTATTTTTTTGATATTTTATAAAGTTTTGTAAAAAAAATCAATAATTTTGATAAAATTTTGATAAATTTTATATTTTTTTAAAAAAAATTTCAATAATAACAATATGCTCAATATTTTTGTAACAATTATATATCAACATTTTAACCAACATTAACATTTTAAACCTTACCTTCATTCAATTAGATGTGTTAGATGTATTATAGATTTTCTTCAAACACTTTGTGAGCAATCAAAATGGGGTACCAATAACCTAATGAAATCACTAAATTTATATAAAGATCAAAATATACAAGTTTGGAGTTTGAATTCAGTTATGAATAGAGATGTCAAATGAGTTATTGAGTCTAACTCAACTTATTTAAAATTGATTAAATAAACTCACGAGCTTATTTGATAATTTTTTAATTAAACATATTTTTTCCTGAATATTTTTTTTAAGTTTAACACCTTTTTAATTAGGCATACTTATTACATTAATTTAAGTTCAATTATAAGTTATTAATATTAATTTATGTGAAAATAAACCACATTATCACTAGTTACATTTCTTTAAAATAAAATTAATTTATTTTATATATATTTTTAATACAAGAAAAAATTATATACCATATTCTTACATTGTGGTGGTTTAGTTCGATTATTGGTCTCCCACCATATTCTTACATTCTAAGAGGGAAAAAATATTAATTTTAATATATATATAATTAAAAATTATAAAAAAATTACAATAATGATGATTTAGGAGCTAATGTTGTGGACTTATATTTGTAGCAAGAGTACTAATGGTTTCTCTATAATTGATATCTGGATTGAATGAAGTTCAAATTTTATGTGAAAGAAATTTATTTATTTTCTACTTTATGTAATAAATATATATTTAATATTTTTTAATAAGTTTAATAAACAAAATTAAATGAACTATTCATAAACATCTAAAAATGAACTCAACTCAACTCAATTTATTAAAAATTAAATAAATTAAGATTAACTATAGTTCACTTAAAATAATATGAAGTTATGAGTTGAACGAGCTCCTTTTATTTAACACATCTAATTATAGATATTTAAAAAAAATTAAGATTTAAGGGAAAATAATATTTATAATATGCATAAAAATTTGTGACAATAAAAATAATATTATTTAGATTAAACTCATATTTTTATTAAAAAAAAAATCTAACTCAAATTTTAATGTTGAATTTTGTTCAAGTAAATCTCTTTCAATATTAATAAAATATTTTTTTATTGTTATAAATTTTAAAGGTATTATTTAAAATAATTTTTCAATATTTTATGCCTTTTGTTAAATTATTTTTCACAACAAATTACACTCAACAGTAATAAAAAAACAACCTATGAAAGAACTAACCTACTATGGTAACGAAAAGATAGAGTTTCCTGTAAGAAAAATCTCTCTTAATGCATAAATATTCTAGTGAAAAATAGCAAACATGTGAGAAAATACAAAAAATATTAGTCATTATGTTGTTTCTTTATGAAATTTTGATCACATAATTTTTATAAAAAATACGTGAATTATTTTATTTTTAAAATTAAAATATTTTAATCATATAATTTTAAAGTTAATTATGTGATTTCATAATAACATAAATAAAATGAATTAAAAAACTGTTCATTAATAAAAAATAAGATAAATATTAAATAGTTAAAACAAATATTATTGTAATTGTTTTTATATATACATATAGAAGGTAATATAATATATATATATATATATAATATCATTTAAATATTTTTTATTAAATAAAAAATATATTATATATACGTAAGATTAAATTTTAATTTATAAAAATAAAAAAATATATTATAAAAATTACTATAATATTGTTAATTATGAAGTTAGATGTATTTTTTCCCTTAAAGGCCGAATGTCATACTTGTTATTAAAGATGCCTAAAAATCGTATCAAATTAAATTAAACTGAAAAAATCAGATTAGATCGGACCGGTTTTAACAATTTTATAAATGAAATGGTCCGATTTGATTTATATTAACTAAAATTGATTTTCAAACGATCCGGTTTGGTTATACTTATTTTTAAACCAGTTCGATCAAACCAACCCGGTTTTAATAATATATTAAACACTTAATTTAACCGATGTATATATAAGAAAACCATCCATTTCTCATTCATTTCCTTCACAACCTTTTTCCCTCTTCAAACCCTAATACTCTATCTGTATCCTCGCTGCCACCTCTAGTACCAAACAACCATCATCATCTCACGTCGTCTCTAGTTTTGTCATCCATAGACGAAATAAGTATGTGAACTAAATATATGTTTGATTTTATGGACGAAATAACTCATAATCTTTATTCTCTACTGATAATCATGTACAATTGTATATGACTTTGCTGTAAATCCTTAGTGTTTTTTAGTGGCAATTATATGGTTAATAAATTTTACCCCGATAAAGTTATTTTATTACATGAACCTAAGTAGACATCTCAAAAACTTAATGTTAGATATTAACTAGAACTTAATTATTGATTACTTATGTTTGGTCAAGACTTTCAGTTACTTAACAAGTTAGAAAGTTTGGAAATGGAGGCAAGTTTATAGTCTCTAAATGGCTTAATACTTTATTAACATAAAACTCTAATTCATTGTAGTGTTTCATCACATCAATTGGAGTCTTTCTAGGGATTATAACTGCAAAATTTATCCCATCGATTTGGTGTATCTTTATCAAATATTGCCAGAGCATTTTCAAACAATTTATTCTCAGCTTTAGTCCATATAGTGCTCTTGCTTTCTTCAAGAAGACAATTTGAGCTCGAAATATAGGATGTAGGGGAGAAAATTTCCATTTTCAAACTTAATAGTCTAAGTTCACCACAAGAGTTCAAAGTAACATATTATAAAATTTACAATTTTCTAATTTCCCATCTGATGAGTTGGGATGAATAATAATAAAAAAAATATTTAATAATGGTACAGAGGATAAGTAAAGTAATAGTGGGAGAAACTCTAAGAGAAAATCTAAAATTCTAAAAATATATAATCTAATAGGGCCTTAGTAGAGTCTTAGAATCCTAGAAACCTATTATTGATAAGACTAGAAATTTTGACTTGAGAGTTAGACCAAAATTACCATCTACTAGAGAGCCTGTGGTGTGAAGTAACTATTTGAAAACAAGAAAGAGAAATGATAAATTAGAAACAACAGATTCGTATGTTGATCGATAACTTTTTATTTTATAATACATGTCACATGCTAAATTAGTATTCCATTTGAAGCCTAGTAGATTCATATATATCATATTGATATTTATTGTACATAGCTTATTAGTCCACTTAATTATGTGTTATAAATTAATTATTATATGTATAATTATGCTATTAAAGTAAGAGAATGTTATAATTATTTCTCAAGGATATATGCTTAATTGATTCTATTATCTTAATTTGTAAACTGCAATAACAATTATTTGTTGATAGAATGTTACTTCAATATTTAACTTACGATAAAAATATGTGTTAATATATATTCTATATATAGGTGATGATGATTTACATGAATTTATTAGACCATGTCAATTTTCAGACTTTATTATGATTGAATACATTAAACCTGAAATTTATCCAGAGGAAATGGAAAAACCACAACAGAATTTAAATGATTCATCTTCAAAAAGAGGAATAGAAGTAAGTAATGTTGATCCCAATAACAAATATGATACGAAGAAACTAAAAAAATTTAAGTCAGAAACATAGAATCATTTTTTCATTTATTTTACCCTATGATGTGGAAAATCCTAGAACTATATGTAATTATTGTAATAAAAGTTATACTGCTCATCACATAAGGAATGAAACTATTTCAATGATATATAATTTCAAAAATTTATGTAAGAAGATTCCTAAAGAAGTAGATAGAGGACAAAAGATGTTAAGTTTGCAAACACAAAAATGAGAGAGTGATACGATAACTCATAAATTAGTTTATGTATCATTTGATGCAAAATATGCTAGAGTTGCTTTGGTAAAAATGATTACTATTGATGAATTGTCTTTTAGGTTTGTTGAAGGTGAGGGATTTAAAGATTTTATAGTTGAAATTTGTCCTAAGTTTCATGTGTCATCTTGTCAACTAATTTTTAGGGATATGTTTCAACTTTATTTAGATGAGAAAAAAATTTTGAGAAACTTTTTCATAAGTGAAAAGCAAAAAATTTGTCTTATTAGTGATTGTTGACCTTCAATTCAAAATGTTAATTATATTTGTCTAACCACTCATTATATTGACAAAGATTGAAAATTAAAAAAAGGAGAATTATAAACTTTTGTCAAGTTGAGAATCATAAACATGATACAATTAGGAGAGTGATAAAATAGAATTTGCATGATTGGGGGTATATGTAAGGTATTGACCATAAATCTTGATAATGCTTCCTAAAAAATTGGAATGATGGTTTTGTTACAAGTGAGGAGTTCTTTCATATGCGATGTTGTGCTCACATTTTGAACTTGGTTGTAAGAGAAGGACTTAAAGATCTTCGTAATACTATTATAAGTATTCGTTGTGCAGTGAGATATGTTAGATCTTCTCCTTTAAGATTACAAAAGTTTGAAATGTGTTCTGTTAAGGAAAATATTGAGTCCAAAGGAATTGTCGTGCTAGACGTGCCTACAAGATGAAACTCCACATATCTAATGTCAAAATATTCTTTAGATTTTCAAAAAACTTTTGATCGTCTCAAAGAAGAAGAAGGAAGAAACTTTATTTCTTATTTTCATGAGGAGCGATCGAGTGTTAGGCCTCCAACATTAAATGATTGGAAGAATGCTAATGTTTTTGTCAAGTTTTTGAAGACTTCTTATGACTCTACATTAGCATTCAATGTATCTTTATGTACCACATCAAATTTATATTTTACATAATTTCATAACATTCAATCTAAAATACTTACATGGTGTGGTTCCAATGATATGTTGTTGAAAAATATGACTGCTAGTATGAAAACAAAATTTGAGAAGTATTGCGTAAATGTAGATAAGACTAAAAAGATGTTATATGTTGCATTTGTACTTGATCCAAGGTACAAATTGTAGTATTTGGAATTTCTATTTGAAGAGATTTATGATTTATAAATTGTTAAAAAATTGAGAGATAATGTCAAAAATATTTTCATGGATATGTTCAAAATTTATTATAAGTTAGTGCATGAAAATTATTTTCAATCTAATGTAACTCAACCACAAGATGTAATAGGAAGGATTCTTTCATCTGAGGGAACAAGAAAGATGAAATTTCTTAAACGCTTAGAGGAGAAAAATAGTTTGGAGTTGAAAACTAAGATTGAGAAATATTTGAACATCCTATATGAAGATGTCATGTTGGATAAGTTTGATATATTGAAATGATGGAAGGAAAATTCTTTTAGGTTTCCTATCATCTCTCTCATTGCGCATGATGTATTAGTAGTTCAAGTTTCAATTGTTACATCAGAATCAACTTTTAGTACAAGAGGACGTATTCTTGATCCATTTAGAAGTTCTTTGAATCCTAAAATGGTAGAGGTATTAGTATGTAATCAAAATTGATTATGTTCCTCCATTAATAATGGTTATGTTGCCTTACCGATATACAATGATAACCACAAGATTTATGAAGATGTTGATTTAGGTAAAAATTATTTCTAATTTTATTTTTTAAATATTATTTTATTTGCTTGTAGAGTTCATTAAAGACACTATATTGATCATTAATGATTAATAATAAGCAAGTTTTAAATATTATTATCTAATGATATATTGTTGATCGTGAGTTCGGATGTTCATATTTGTATATGCTTAAAAATTCTATGTAAATTTCACCTTTTTGCTCTTTTTAATCTGTTTTCTCGATATCTGCAAGTGTTATAGTTGAGCTTTTTGTTTTAATTGACTGTTTTATTTTTTCTACATAAAGTAAAATTAGTTTTGCATCTATGTTTTCATGCAAAAAAAAACCTATTGTTAATGCTAATTTTTGACTAAATAGGTGATAGTCGAATCATGCTTAAATGAGATAGTGAGATTTTATTTCTTCATGTCTAATTTATTTTACTTTTGTATTTTTATTTTGTTCATTTTCCCATAAGCTAGTACAATTGTGAAACAGACTATTAGTTGAATTTTGACAAAATATATTCATATTTTCTTGTCTATTTGGGTTTTTTTCACTCTTACACCTTTTATGTCCCAGTATTTTAGAGACCCGAACATGTTCATCCAAGTTCTAGCAGTAATCAAGAAATTAATACCCATTAATCGGAGGAACAAGTTAGTTTAGATGAAAAAAGAGAGATATCTTTAAAGACATGAGTTATTATGAAACTTGTGCATTTTCTTCTCGCAATTGCTACATTGTTTGAAAAAAAAATTGGCATGTGTTTTGGGAGTTAGTTTATTAATTAAGGTCTATTCTTTTACTTTGTTTGTATGCATTAAAATCATTTAACAGGTCATTGTTATTTTATTTTCTCGTATCAGCTTAGCTTATGGTGTCTGTTGTTCTAGAAACTTCTGTAAGGTATAATGCAAACATATCAACTTATGTATGTATTTATGTATGGTAGGTAGGATATTTGATTATATCTTATTAAACTGTATTCTATTAAATTGTATTATATTTATATATTATTAATCGGATTAAATCGTTCGGTTACAACATTTTGGATAGTTAAGCGATCCGATCTGATCCGATCCGGTTTGAGTAATATGAACGATCCGATTTGATTAAATTTTTTTATTCAAGATCAGATCGGATTGTGGATACCCCTACTTGTTATAATGATCATTCCACTGCACACTCGTTTTTTTAATTCTATATATAAATATTTATTATAATATAAAGTTATTTATTTATTAATTAAAAAATAAATTTAATTATCTTAATCAATAAATAATTATACCATCAAAATAAATTATTGTAAATATAAATATTATTTTTTTTTACTACCATCAATCAAAATAATTTAGTGATAAAATTTATATCTTCTTAAATATGAATTTAAATTACATAAATACTTTAAAAAAATAACATGCCATACAATTTAAATTTGAGTTCAACTAAATATGCTTTCATTAACAAGTTTATCCACTTATAAGCATATAAACATCATAAATATGAATTAATTTAATAATATTATTTAAATTTATATAAAAATATACATATATTTTTTACTAAATTATAAATTAAATTAGCATTTAATTATTTTCCACGTTTATTTACATCCTAGTCAAGTTTTTTAAATGTGATGAGATTCAAACCTATAAATCTTGCTTTGTTAGATGAGGTGGTGAGGTTTGCATAATTGTACTGAAAGAATTTATCGATGATTGCGGAAGATATTTAGTCGTCTTAAATTGGAGGATTCTTTCAGATAAGGTTTCCTTTTTTATATATATTCTATTCCTTTTATGTTTTTTAATCTCTTTTAAACTTTGTTTTAATAAATTTAAATTTAAATAAAAATAAAAAGTTAAATTTTTTAAATAATATTTTTTTATCATTCTAATATATTCCCCCTTATTAATTTAAAGTTTAATATAATAAGTTAAGTTTGGGGCAATATCAAACTTGTAAACGATCTTATTCGTTAATTTAATCTGTAACCGTATCATACTGCCCTATAAGTTTTATTTTTGGGTTAGAATAAAAAAAAAAAGCTAAAAAAAGACCTGGTATCTAATTTGCAAACGCCAGCTATTAATAGCATATATACTCCACCGTTGATATTAACACTTTGATCATCTTCTTTTCGTTTCATTCTTCATTCTCCCCGCGCTCTTTTACTGCTCTGCTATCAATATTTCAACTATGTCGATTGCTTTCGATGGAAGCGGAGAGGATTCGATTCAAGACTCATTGTTCTCCGACGGTATCTCCTCTATTTCAGTCTACGATTCGTTGGAGTCCAATGAACTCGAAGGGGATCGGCGTTTAGAGATGGACTCCGACTCTAGCAGCTCGTCTTCGATTGGGAAAAACAGTGACTTGTCTGGTCGATCATCGGACGGTGATGATTCCGATGAGGATGAGGTTCAGAGTTCGTCGAAGGGACCCTTGGACACCATGGGAGCTCTGGAAGAAGTCTTGCCAGTCAAGTATGTGATTAGTGGCTTTTAGTTTCGATTTCGGTTATTGCTTTGGTTTTTTTTTAGTGAATTATTCAGTTGGGTTTTGATGTTTTTACTTTTATATCTGATGATTCATTGATTGGTAGCAATTTTAACTGTGTGGCTGTGTTCATTTTCTTGAGGCCCTAATCTAATGATTAAAAAAATGTCATTTTTTTTTGTTATACTTGAAGAGCAACAACAGATCTTGTCCAACCTCATAACATTTTAATTTGGTTATGCCCTTTTGTTTGCTGAGAAACTGGAGGAAAATACTAGATATTTAGTCTGTTTGGTCATGTTTGTTTCTCTTTCTTGCATCAATTTTTTTCTCCTTTGCAACCAATTAACTTTTACCAATACTGAACTATAAATTTGGTCCCAAACTTTTACTAGATTAAATATTGGTTCCAAATTTATAAATCTATGATTTAGCCCATAAATTTTTAAAACTTCACAAATAGTTCTCTAAATTTTTAAATCGTATCATTTAACTTTTGTGCTTTACATATAAATCTTAGCTTTACTAACGAAATACATATTTGTGATTTAAAATTTTGGGATTTATGTTTGAAATTTAATAAGTTTTGACCAAATCATATAATTTGAAAGTTTAGGAACATGTATACGTGGTTTTAAAAATTTTGGACTAAATCATACGATTTAAATTTTTTGAGATCAATGTATAGATTAGTTTGAGATCGATAATATAGTTTAGCCAACGAGAAAAGATAGCATGTGGAAAATCCTTATGAGATATAACTTGGAATTTGTTGTTTATCTAAGCATTAATTTGCAATAGAAAGGATCATGAATTTGCATGTTTCATGATAGTCTATTTTAGTTTTATGAATCACTTGCCTTTTCTGTCACAAGGGATAGGGATGATTTCATACACTATTTCCACAATTGTAACTTTGAAATGATTATAATTGGTTCTATTATGTTGAGTAGCTATTTGAATTAAGAGAAAAATGCACTCCTAGTAATTTAGTTATTTCAGTTATAGCAATCAAGTCCATTTGTTATTTTTTGCAACGGTTTAATTCTTTTGTTACGAAAACAGTGACAATACAAGGATAAATTATCAAATTTTAAAACCTTTTTACTTTATATTTTATTATTTATCAATTTTGTAGTCATTGTTGTGTATTGCTGAAGACAATATATAAAAGTGATATTTTAATAATAGTTAAGAAAATATGAGGAAAAAAAATGAAAAAATTGGTCATTTGTTATTGTATGTTATTTTTTCAAAACAAAAAAAAATTTAACTGTTAAAAAAATAATAAAGTGATTAAACTGTTCTTCTTAACATAACCAAGTGACTTGCTGTGTCATTCATACTTAAATTAATATATTTTTAATAAATTTTGATGGATAGCATTCCTTTAAAGAGATCTAAAGGCTGATTATAGTAAGATGTAACTTAACATATTCTGTAAGCTAGAATGATGGATAGAAACTCCTTAAAGTTAGAATTTCTTGTATATCTAAACATTAATTTACAATAGCAAGGATCATGTTTTTGCATGTTTCATGATAATCTCTTTCAGTTTTATGATCCACTTGCCCTCTTTCTGTCACAAGGGATTTGATACACGATTTCCACAGTTGAAATAACTTGAAATTCATAAGAGCATTATGTTTCTTACTGTTGACAAACCTGTACAAAAAGGCAATAGAATGACTATAGTTGGTTCTATTAGTTTCACGCAGTAATCATTCTTGTTTCATTTCAGGAAAGGAATATCCATGTTTTATAGTGGTAAATCCAAGTCATTCACAAGCTTAGAGGACGCCTCATGTATTTCTTCTATGAAAGAACTTACAAAGCCAGAAGATCCGTATACGACGAAGCGCAAGAATATACTAGCTCAGACTAATCTCTGGGGAAAAAATCATAGATGTGCTTTGAAAAATGGTGAGTGTGAGATGTTAAGGAGACCTGCTAGCTACTGTCAAAGCATGTATAGTCTTGGGGAGACCTTGAGCAGTTCTGTTGGCAAAAATAACGATGAGAGATCCAGCTCAATTTTGTCAGAACCATCTAACTGTCGTCCTCCTCTGCATCCGCAGGTCAAGAGATCAACCTGCGTCATGTCATCATCACCTACACAACGAAATTCTTCATGTCGGTCCTTTTCTTTCTCTGATCTACAGAGTGTTGTTGCATCAACTGATACGTAACTTTACTGGTCTGCCTATTTCTAGAAGAAACAAAGACAGTACTATACTTGCTCTAAGTTATGTCTTTTACATTCTCATTCTCAGAGTCTAGAAGAATGTTTGTACTGAAGTTCACTACTGGGCACTGGCTAGTTTCCTGGGGTTTTCCCTTCACGTTCGTCTTTTCGTTTTGGGAATTGGCTTTAGGTGCTATGTAATGATCTTATTGCCATAGTGTTATGTATGAGAACTAAATTCTACTACTATTTTGCTTATTTTTTTATAACTTGGGTTGATATAGTTTTTTCACTTTTTTATGGCAACGACAGAAATTATTCTTTTTTTTTTTTTGTTATATGTTGTGAAGAATCTATATTAGTCAAAAATCGAATATGATTTTAATTTTGACAAAATTCTTACTTTTTATTGATAAATTGTAATTTAATTTTTATTAAATATTTTTTAATTTGATAGGTCATAATTTGATAGTCAATTTGTCAGAGTTTGATCGATCGGTGATTTTATTTGTCGGAATCAAGTTGAACATATGTTTAATTAAATTGAACAACTGTTTAATTAGTCTGAGTTTTGTCAATCAGTTATTCTATTCGTTGAAATCGAATTAGATATATGTTCAATTAAATTAGACAGTTAAATTGGTTAGATTTTGATCGAACGGTGATTATATTTATCGAAAATGAATTGAACATATGTTTCCAAAATTAGGTTCTAGTTTTTAGTTTTTAGTTTGATATTAGATAGATATTCAAATGTATATTCATAAATAGTAATAAAATTAGTTGGGACTAATTTAAAATAAAAATAATGATAAAGTAATATAAGTTTTGTTTTTTGCGATCAAAAAATCAATACATAGCGTTCAAATAAATAATATCCGAACGGTTTATCTAACGATCTCTAAGTAAGATTTATGTTATTACTAGTGGTTAATGTTGTAATAAAACTGATTCTTTTATGTTTTATATCATAAATTTCAGTCATTATGTACCTTTAATCTAAAAGAAATTACCTTCCTATTTTAAGACATGTTCCAATAGCTCTAATTATCAACTGTTATTAAAAAAAATTACCTTCACTGAATTTGACAAAACAGAAAATAAAATAAGTACTCCTCAAACACTCATTAAAAAATGTTATGTAATGTCGTTTTAGAGGAGTATTTAACGTCATTAAAATCACGATGTCTAACATTATACTAAAAAATAATTTTATTTGTGCCTATTGTTACATAATTTACCACCATGTAAATTTTAAATACGAATCTTACTATTAATAAGAAGTGGGATTTACATGTATATTTTATCTTTGAATAGAGATTTAATGAGATATAATTTTATGACGATAGATATAGATAGAGTGTTTTCTTAAAGAAAATAAAAAATACCCTCACAAATTGTTTTTTTTTTCCTTCTCTGTTACTACTAGTGAAGCAGAGTGCAACCAAGGTAAGCCATAGCTTGAATTTGTGAGATTTTGTATCTTCTGCTCTTTTTTTTTTTTGCCCCCTTTGTCTATAACTCAATTTTTTTCTTCTTCTGAAAGGTGTATTGGCTGAATTGGTGCTGAATTCTGTTGTTTACTTCTTATCTGGATTTACTGCGACATTGAAAACACAAGGGTTACGATATTTTTGTTGATTTTGCAGTTTTAACTGTTCAAAAATGGACTGGGCTTCTAGTGGTGAAGAACCGCCTAGTTCATGGAAAGACCTTTTCAGTGTTGATTTGATTCCATCGGAGTTGTTTCTTAAGTTTCGGAAAGAAACACAGGGTCTAAGAGTTGGTGTTAATTTAGAGGTATGTCTTATGTCTACATTTTTTTAACTTTTCTTCTGTGACTTTGATTCAGCTGTTCTCAAAGTTATCGCTCTCATAGCTAATTTTGATCCTGTGTTTGCATTCTGGAAACGTGACGGGGACTGTGCCATTAGGAAAATGATATATAGCACTACTAAATAGAGTAATAACTATACCACAACTTATATGGTAGATAATAATTGAATATATGTTATTAGAGTTCATGTCATATTTATTTCTTGATGTATGCTTTAGTCAATCATGATTTTACACGTAAATGGTGATGCATATCATTACTCATTTGAATAAGGCTACCTAACATTACTCATACCAATGTGATCAGTAGGTTTTTCCATTTTGTCAAGGGCTAATGTTTTACTAGTGATGGTTTTTCACTTTGCTTGTGCTTGTAGTTATATATATATATATTTCTGTAAAAAGCAGTTTCAGAAGTAAATGCCTTTGAAAAATGCATAAATTATGCTTCTGCCTATTAGAAAATTTTGATGAAGTAGAAGCTTATAAGTAAAGCTGAAAAGAGAAATAATTAAAAAAATATATTATAACAAAATTCTTTAAGCCAAAAAGAAATTACAAATTCTCTCTCAAAATGAGAACAAAATTTAAAAGGAAGTGTGATGCAATTCCTCCTACAAGTGTTTACATAACATGTAGTGGACGTTCTCTTATCAAGGTCGCCTATAAAATCTGAATCAACATAACCTTTGACAATAAATTCCTGTCCTCTATAGCATAATGCAACATCTGAGGTTTCTTTTACATATCTTAAGATCCTCTTAACAACATCCCAGCATAATGCAACATCTGAGGTTTCTTTTACATATCTTAAGATCCTCTTAACAACATCCCAATGCTCTCTACTAGGATTTGCCATGTATCGGCTTATTGCCCCCACTACTTGTACAATGTTTATCCTTGTACATATCATGACAAATATTAAATTTTTCATTGTTGATGCATACGGTACTTGAGATATTTTTTCCTCTCCGCTTCGTTGCTAGGGAACATACTTGAGGATAATTTATAGTTTATAAGAAGCAGGGTATAAATTGGCTTATAATCTTCTATGTTAAAGCAGTGCAAGATCTTTTTCAAATAATACTCTTGAGAAAGCCACATCTTCTTATTTTTTAAGAAAGCCACATCTTCTTATTTTTTATGTCTCGTGAATTTACATCCTTAGAATCTTGTTTGATGGTCCTAAATTCTTCATATCAAATTTTCTAACCAATTGTGCCTTTAATTCTTTGACTTGGTCTATGTTAGGGCCCACTACCTAGATGTCATCAACTTACAACAACAAAATGATGAAATCATTGTTGTCTTTGAACCTGTTGTGGTATGTATAATGGTATAAACTAAATTTGTTGTATCCAAAGTTAAAAATGAAGGAATCAAATCTCTTGTAATAACATCTTGGTGTTTGTTTGAGGCTATACAAAGATTTGTTTAACCTTCAAACAAAATTCTCCTTTTCTTTTTCAGTAAAAACTTTTGATTGGAGCATGTAAATCTCTTCTTCTAGTTCTTCATGAAGAAATATTGTTTTCACATCTAATTGTTCTAAATACAAATCAAATGTAGCACACATAGCCAAAACTACTTTGATTGTAATAAGTCAAACAATAAGAGAAAACATCTCATTAAGTCAATACCTTACTCCTAAGCATATCACTTTTATCATTAATCTTGCCTGATATCGTTCCACTTGATCATTACTATCTCTTTTGATCTTGTAGACCTATTTGTTTTCGATGGCTTTTCTATGTGGTAGTGGAACAAGTTTCCATGTTTTATTCTTATGAAGAGCTTTTATATCTTCTTACATTGCTATCATTCACAAATAAGCATCTAGGATATTTGTAGCTTTATGGAAAGTTAATGGCCCTCCATCGTCTTTTAGAAGATAATATGCAATATTGCATTCCATAACATAATCTAAGTACCAAGTTGGTGGTCTTCTTTGACGAGTTAACCGTCAGGTTATTGAAGCCTCAATCTTTAGTTCTTATTCTCCATAATCTATTGCTACTTTAGAAGAATCTTTTTGTTGTGTCTTATTCTCCATGTGAATTATAGTAGTTTTTGTAGTCACACTAAAAGTTGCATCGTTTAACTCTCTTTATTATTCATTATATGCAAATATCACATAGGTGATATCCCTTTACATCATTAATAGATCCCAAGAACATGCATTTCTTGAATTTTGGATTCAGCTTTGTTCTTTCTTGGAAATTATACATCACATATGTAGGACATCCAAATATATGTAAAGAAGAATAATCAATTGGCTTATCAGTCTACATTTTCATCGATGTTTTCATCTTAATTGTGGTTGATGGCAACCAATTAATAACATAACAAGCGATCTTAACTGCTTCTCCCTAAAATGACTTTGCTAGACCTACAGTTCTTGACATTGCTCTTGTTCTTTCTATGAGAGCTTTACTCTTCCATTATACTACTCCATTTTGCTAAAGATTTTGTGCCACTTTGAACTAACTGTTAATGCCCTCTTGTTTGCAGAATGTATTAAGTTCATTCTAGTATATTCTCCTCCATTATTTGTCCTTAAACACTTTTCCTTTTCCAGATTCAAGTATCCACGCTTTGAAGATTTTAAATGTTAGAAATACATCTTACTTTTTATTGGGTACACCCAACATCTCCTAAAGAAATCATCGATAAATGATGTAAAATATTTTGCTCATTCTAAGGATAGTATTTGTGATTCTCAAACATCAGAATGAATTAAGGGTAAAATGCATTTACTTTTTACAATATATATGCTAAACTTTAAGTTCAATGAATAATTCTCGATTAGTAAGAATCTTCAATCTTTGTTATGACATATAGCCCAATTTGTGATGACTCTTCTCGAGAATTAGTTGATGCAATTGATGCATCTCCTTCTTGCATTGACTCTCCCGAAGGTATATATAAGTTTGCAGCGATATTTTCTGCCTTTAAAATTGAAAGCTCTCTTTGTATAGCTCTTATAATCCCATTTTCAATATGGGTCATGCAACCAACTTCATTTAATTGTTCCAAAGAGAACAGATTTTTCTTCAAGCCTTTGACATGTCACACTTCTTTAATGTTATGTATTGTACCATCGTACATTTTTAATTTGATAGTGTCAATTCCAACGATCTTTAAGGCATGATCATTTCCCAAAAATATTGATCCTCTTGAAATAGGTTCATATTCATGGAATCATTCTCTCTGAGAGGTCACGTGGAAAATTGTTGCTGAATTTAGTAACCAGACATCAGCAAATCACTTTCTGCCTTCAATAACTGTAATTGCTCACCGTAGAAAACCTCACCATCATTTAATGTACTTGCTACACAATTTTGAGAATTTGTAGAGTCATAAGTTTTTGTTATCTACATTAGTCTTATTATACAAATACTCCTTTTTTACATCATTGGTGCTACGTTCCATTGACCTTTATCTTAAAATGGATAAAGCCTCAACTTCTTGTGAAAATTTCAATCTGGCTTCCTTTTTTTGTATATGTTTTTTTTTTCAAGAACAACAGATGCAACATCATTAAAGACTATATTCAACTTTGTATTTTTGGTTAAATTTATAATGAGGTGATCATATGAGTTAGGTAGATTTTGAAGTAGAAGTTCATCACGTTCATTTTCTTCAATTGTATAATTCATCATTGTAAGTTAAGAAATTAATATACTGAGAATGTTGATGTGATCGGTTAACAATGTAGATTCGAAGAGTATAGATCCTTCTATTTAAGAAAATCTTATTGCATAGCGATTTAGTCTCATATGAGTTACTCAAGATATCCCATATTTCCTTTACATCTTCTTTTCTGCCACACTTAGTATTTTATATGCCAGTTTCAGATTTAAATTAACAATAGCATTGTCATCCATATCTTTCCTCTTATCATCAATAATTTCTTTTGGCCTATCACCAATTGGCACTAAGCAATTGTCTTTTCTCAAAATTGTCTTTAACTTCGTCTTCCACAAAAGGAAATCACTCCTTTTGAATTTTGAAACATTACTTTGTTGTAGTCATATCTATAACATGCTTTCCAAAAAAAATTGGCTCTCACTATTTATTTACTGTGAAATCGTAATATATAAATAATATATGTAAATAAAATTTTGCAATGTATTTGATTCTGGTACCACTGTTAGAAAATTGGATTGTAGCGAAAGCTTACGACTAAAGTTAAAAAAGAGAAATAATTGAAAAAAAATTATTATAACAAAATTTAAAAGGAAGAAAAAAAGAAAAGAAAATTTAGAACTTTTGTTCTTCTGAGATGATATTGAAAGCATGAGCTGCATATATTTATACGTAGCTCATATTCTTTCTTTCATTTCAATGACCTAATAATAGGTAATCTAGCCACCCAAATCTTTTTCTATTAATATTATTTTCTTTATAAAAGATGGCTTCATGTATTCGCTTAAAGGCAACACTGTCGACAACTTTCTAAGCCCTGATAGCACTTATTTTAAATTCTCTCCATTAGTTCATAAGCATTTATAACCATTAGAAGCGCATTTAAAATGTCTAAAAAAGTATAAGCAAACTGAACATTAGTTAGTTAGAGTAAGAAATAATAAAAGAAATTTGAATTAAGATGATTGTTGATATTTAAAGCCTTTTTATATATTGTAATGTTTTTTAAGCAACAATAGCAATGACAATAATGGATGTCAGATATGGGTTGGGGTTTCTACAACACTTCTTGTCTCAGACCAAACTAAATGATTATCTTTAGTGTGTATTGGCTGTTCATTTCTTGTATATTTTTTACATCATCTGCCCAACTTAATATAAATTTCGATGCTTAAAATTCCTTGTTTTCATCCAGTTCTATAATGCTCCATGCAATGACTATCAAGCAAAGCTTGTACTGAAGCCTTTGGCCCCTGATAGAAGATGGAAATTTGTGTATGAACCCATCTGTCAAAATGTTCGCATCATTTCGAAAAAGATACCTGTAACCAACTTTTTAAATCTCCAGGTACTATGCTTTTAACCTTAATCTCCTTGGCGATCCCCCTTTGATCAAATACATATGAATTTCTCTACTCTCATTTTAATGGAAAGTTGTGCTTTATCATCTCATATATAAGTGTTTTGCATCTATAGTAATAGATAATAGATTATTGTTTGCCTATAACAAATATCTTACCTATCTGGCTAACATGTGCCTTAACCCTTTTACTAGAATTCCTCGTGTTTGAACTCATAAGTCATGCTGAAGTTTGTGAAAATTTGCAGGTCGGAATAAGTCATAATTTTCAGATGAATGCAATTGGTTGGAAATGGAAGCTCACTACATGTCATGGTGCAGATGGTATATCTCGGATCCGGAACAAGACATCAGTTGGCTTGTGTCCTGGTATAGATTTTCGATTTGGTTGGAGGGTTGATTATGTTCTTCCAGAAATGACTGGGTAAGTTCCTTAATCTTATGACATTAACTATTGAAAAAATAGAGTGATGGTTAAGAATTTTTAAAGTGTTCTATCTTGTATTAACTTCCCAATGCTCAATAAAGTTTCTATTCTTTTGTATAGTTTTGACGTTTTTCTTCAGTAACAAATATTAAATTATTAGGGGTTTGGGCTCTGACGAACCACTGATGAACATGAACTCAGGAAAGTTGTTTGCATCACTGGATAGAATTGAGACCATTCTAACCCACTCAGATGCCTATTACTGCTTTTCCGAAGAGGGTGAAGGTGGTAATGGTAACTGAACTTTTGTGTACATGTGAGATTTTTTATGTAGGATTGAAACATGGAAACCTTTATCTCACAATTGCATCTCTATTTTTCCTAACAGCTAATAATGCTAGTACATCCTTCTGTGATCTCTATTTACTGGTGCATGCCGAAGGTTTCTTTGCATTTGTCTTTCTAAATTGGTTTATTGGAGAAGAAAGTGGTTCCAGGAAGTGTGCTTCAGAAAGCACAAAATGTGTTTTTTGAGCTCAACAATGCTTTTTAGATGTTAGATGGCTTCTACTGGTCTCAAAAACATGAGCAAACAAACCCTGATATTCTTTAAATTTGCCCCGAACTTTTAATTGGTTAAAGAAGTCCCTAGTATAATGGCCCATGTTCCATTTAAGAACTTTTGTCCATTTTTGTCAACAAAACTAAGAAAATAAGGTCTTTAAATGCAACTGAACCATTAGATTGGAGCCATTTAAGAACTTTTGTCTACTTTTGTTAACAAAACTAAGAAAATAAGGTCTTTAAATGCAACTGAACCATTAGATTGAGGCCATTTGATAAATTGAGTGTTGGAGCAAATTTTCAACCAAAAGCATAGTTTGTCTTATGGTAAGGAAAAAAAATTATATGAGATAGGTATATATATAAATGATGTATCTTGATGTTTTCAATGCAACAATGTTTTTGTTTTAACTAAAATGGGTCTCTTAGAAGTCAAATCTTGATTGAAAGGGTTATTTATGTCATCCATGCACCTTTTTCATATAAAACTTTATCTATAGTAGAATGTCGGTTTTTTTTTCTTTTTCTTTTTTATGAAGTAAAAAATGTTGGTTTAGACTTTAAAGTAATGAAAATGATATTTATTACTACTAAATAGAGAATAACTTTGCCACGACCTATGTGTCATATTTATTGCTTGGTGTATATTCTATCTAATCATAAATTTACACATAATTACTATTAGAGTTTGTTATTTTAGTGATACTGCCATTTCATTTTAGATATATTCTTTTACCCATATTTTTAGGTGATACTTGATGCAATTTACTCATATACAATTTACCCATATTACATACATTTAATAAAATGTAATATAATTTTTTATTTAATTGAAATTTTTTCACACGTGCATTTAATGAATTATATTGTGATATTTTTTACTATTTCTTTTGTTATAATATTACCGACTTTTTTTTCATTATTTTTGAGTTTTTAAATACATGATTTAATATTTTTGACTATTTTTACACTGCTTTCAACCTCTCTTTTTTTCTATATACAAAATTTAGAAATTACTTGATGTATTTATTAAAACAATATCTATATAAAATGCATAAAATTTGGATTAACTTCAGTATTTAGTATGAAGTTATAAATGAAATTGTTGCTATTAGGCAATATACGAAGATGAGTGTAAAATGAATTTAAAAAAAATTAAAACATGTACAAAAGTTTTCAAAAATGGTTTATAAAGAGATGTTAATATTCTAGTAGAGGAAATGATAAAAAATAACACAAATGTTTTACATTAAATTCATATGCGTGGAGAATTTTTAATAAAATGATAAATTTTAAATTTATATATTTTATTGATGTGTGTATCATTAAATTACCACATGAAAAATATAGCTAATCATGTGTAGAAAAGTAGCTTGAAAGTTAATCAGGGAATTTCATTAATGTGATAATTGTCCTCTTCTTCGGGAAGGATGCAGGCCCTTTCTTTGTTTCATAGCCGTTGTAGCCTCGAACGGCTAAAATCCCACCACCTCTTTAAATTTCAAATTCTATCCAATGTCTTCTTAAGAACCAACCAAGCAGTACGCTTACAAAAGAAATGGCTTCGTCGAAATCAAATCGTAGAAACTCATGTTCATTTCCAAACCTTGTCCTTTCATGTTTAAATTTCACTCTCTTTACCCTCTCCTTAACTTCAGTAGCCCCGATAATTCTCGTCAGAGTTCCTCCAACTTCAATGGGTATGGCATTTCTCATGATCTCAGCCATATCACTCCTCTCTTCTTTCGTTGGCTTTTACTCTCAACTCACCCACCTCTGTTTCATTACCCACATTTCTCTTCTTTTAGCATCCTTTATTGGGCAACTTTTGTGCATATTGGCTTTGTTCACTAAAGAAAAATCGAGTCTTTCGATGCTTAAATCTAGAAGGGACCCAAGAGAAGCCAAGCTTTTGGTGAGATTGGAATGTGGGGTTTTGATGGCTATGTTTATGATACAGATGGTGGTTTTGGTTATGAGTTGTGTTGTACAGAGTTGTTGGGTTAGAGAGTATGAAGGTTTTGAAATAGAGAAAGAAGCAATGGCTAAAAAAAGAAGTAGAAGGATTGCGAGAGTTGAAGAAGAGTCGATGTCAAATGTGGAAAAAATAGAAGAGTTGGACGAGAAGATGAAGAACAAGTATGGGCATTGTTGGGTTAAAACTGATTTTGAAGGATGATAGATGAGTAGTTAGTAGTTTGTGGACTCTGTTCTTGTGGATTAGTATATGATGATACTTTGCCAATGTATTTTTCATGCTGAAAATACAAAAGGGGAGGTTAAATGAATAGCAATATGTAATGGGTTTCTTGCATTTTAACTCTTGGTCTGGACTTTTTTTTTTATGTTTTTAAATTATCTAAACAATTTTTTGATAAGAAGAGAATATATGGTTTAATTAATATTTTTTTCCCGTAAAATATGAATTCATTACTCTTGAAATATACTTTTTATAAATTAGATTGATTTTTTTTTTTACTTTTTCTAAAAGAAGAGAAGATCTAGTTTAATTAATATTTATTTCTCGTGAAAATAGGAAGTGTTAATTATTATTCATGGAATATATTTTTCACAAATCATATTTATTTTTATCTCAACTTTTTGTTGTGTTTATTTTTTGAAAGAAAAAGTTACAAAAATCTTAAATTTGATCCGAAATATTAAATCATCATTTATTTCAAAAGAAATGTATAATTTCTCGTGAAAATTATTCTGAACTTAAAAGTTATATCATGAAAAACTGGTTGAATTTTTCAACATGCATGAAAGATACATGTAACATAAAAATAATAATAAATACAAAATTAGTCAAAATCTTGCTGAAATTCAGGATTATAAAAGACATATTTCAATAGAAGTTATGGACTTGTTCCTTGTAAAACTTACTTCGTAATTTTTCAATGATTTTTGTTAAATGGATCTTACGTCACAACAATATTGTAACTCATTTAGTCTAAAATTTACTAAGTGGAACGAATGATTGAGCTGCTAAATGAGCTTACTACCAAAAGGAGGGAAGACTGCAGTAGATTAAGACTCCGTTTCTTCCTAGCAAAAATAAAAAAATGGATGAGATTATGGTGTGAATAAAAACTAAGCTCATTTTGTTAAAGGTAGAATTCATTTAACGTTACCACTTAAAAATACATTAAATATATGAAAAAGAACTCACAATATCTTTAAAAAGTTAACAAGATAAATGTTTATTTTGATAATTATATTATATGAAAAATTTTAATTTATTATTTTTATTGTTTTTTTTTGTTATGATTTACTGTATATATTATTATAATCTATTTCAATCAATTATTTCATTGTAAAAATTTAAAAATAATCTCTGATTTTACAAATGGTAATTTAAGTTATATAAGAAAACTTTTTTTAAATTTTTTGAATAAAATAATTAATTGAAAAATATTATAATAATATAAGTACTAATTATAATAAAAAATATAAATTAAAAATTTTCAGTTAGAATTAACATGTGTCGCACATAATTACCAATAACACATTAATGAAATAAGCTAAAATTTTAACTAGTAAAAATCAAACACCTCAGTGAAAGTTATTTCCCCTTATAGACAAACAGAATTTTTCTGAGATTATTGTAGAAAGATTGACTCCATGGTTTAAAAATAGAACGATCCTACACTCATAATTGAGAATGCAATATGATGAAGGAAAGTTCTCGCAACTATGATGATGCAAGCAATTTAGTTTTAAAAGTAATACTACAAAAATCAATGATTTTTTATGTTTTTCTTAAACATATTTTTCTCCTATTTTTAAAAATTTTATTTTACAAAACTGTTTGACTAATTGTTTAAAATAACTTTCTTTGTTAAATATAATTGAAAATAATAAATAAAATTTTAAAAATAAATATAGGAGCAAAGTGCACTATTTCCTCTTCCTTATGCTTTCTTTCACTTTAAAATAAGTGACTACTTAACCTAAGCTAGTAAACCCAACCTCCTGCAAAAGTTAATAGAATGTGTGGTCACTTATCATTATTTAATAACCTAAGCATACCATACTGAATGGAAAACAGATCCATGAACTAATTAACTCCTCAACAAAGATCAAGTATTATTCAATATAATTGAAATATGACTCACTGATCAGATCATTTTATCTTTCCATCTCTTATTGAGTATTCGTTTTTCTAAAAAAAAAAAAGTTGCATTAATCTTGAATTTCATTAACTTAGAATACCACCTTATCACATAATCCAATATCAATCCAACAAAGGTTACCAACCTAGATAGCAAGCAAATAAGTTTAGCTACTCTGCGAAGATTAAGAACCTTAATTCATAGTTCAATGTCAAATTATTGAAATTATTCAATGTCAAACAAGTTAAATATCTCTCAAGCTTAAAATGTACTAAATTTAAATTCAAACTATAAGGAAAACAACAGTCAAAGAGCTTATTCTAAAATTGCACAACAGACATCATGGACAAAACAATCCCTGAAACAGACAGTTAGTGTTGCTACCTCCTATTCGCTTTACACATCCTTTCCTTTTTGGCACCTGTAAAATGATATTCCACCAATCTTCACTCCACTCACCAATGAGGTTCTATCTTTGCATTGCCGAACAGAATCAAATAAATGTTTCCTCTAACTTTGAATCTGTACTAGTTCATCTGTCTGTGGTTGCTGCACTTCCTGTGGTGGCAGTTGTGTAGTTGGTGCTTCCTCGGTCCGTAGGGCGCTAGTATCCATGGTCACAAGCTCTTCTAATTCTTGGATTGCTGCAATTGCATTAACTGCACTTTCATGGGTGACATAAGGCTTTAGCATACCAACAGCTTCCTTGATTTTTGTTTGCTGAAATAACATGAGAAAAGGTAAATGTGGACATATACTTAAAGAATAGAAATGGAAGATAGAGTATGAGAGAAAGATTTTGACTCACAAAGTAATCAACTTGTCTCTTTAGATCTCCATTTGCAGCTAACAGTTGGTGAGAAGCTTCGGATAATGGCTCTGGCGCATTCTTTACAAAGTGCCAAAACCCCGCAAAAAAAAAAAAAGAAATAGGACAAACAAAGAAAAAAGAGAGAATAAGTTTGACATGTATGAATAACCAGTAACAATGAAGACCAAAGTTGCAGAGCATTTGGTTTTCATTATTAAGCTGTTGAGAACATAACATCATATTATGTGCTTGTGATACAGGTAGGATAACTCTCCATCCCATCACCATTGACATAAGTTTGACTCACACCCACATAATGTTTTCTTTATTTAATTAAAAAATAGACTCAAGTGCCCCCTAAAAAAAATCATATTATGTGCTTTGCATGCAAATGGAAAATTTTCTGCTAAGTTTATTTCTTCCACCTCAATAGCATTTCCAAAAGTACGTATTGTATATCAAAATATAATCTTAAAAACAGAATTTTCTTTTTTTGTCCCATCTAATCTAAAAAAGAAAGAAAAAGAATTGTTTCCACTACACTTGTACATTTTCAGAAAATAATAGAAAAGGAAAGCATATAAACAAACAATTCCAAATGGATAAGCAAAATGTTTTAGGGTCATTCTCTATCTGGCAAAGCTTTATACAAAAACTAGTAACATCCTTCATTCCTTCCTCACATTATGTATCAAACCAACCAACTTGATAAACTAATATATAATATTTTAAAACATAAAGAATACTTCATAGATAGAATTTTACTTTTCACTTCTTTTATGTGGTGCACGTATCTTTTTTTTCTTTTTTCATGTGTTAAAAAATATTTTTTTGTAAGTTCAAATATGTGACGCACATATATATTTTTTTCAACAACGTAAAAAATGTTTTTCTTAGAGGTCAAACGTGAAATCATGAGAATAACTAAATCATATAAAAATTGGAGTGTAGAAATTACAAAGATCTCATTGTAAATTTGAAAATTTTCCTTATGAAGCTAAGGGTACTCTTTTATGCACTTCTCTTAAACAAGCCTCCACTTCACTAAATGACATGTATCATTTTATTCTAAAATTACTTTCTTTAAATAAAAAATACATCTTGTGGAAACTACAATATTACAAGTCATTCAATGAAGTGAATGTGTGTGTAAAAGAGTATAAAGGAATGCATGAAGGAGTGTTATTAATATTCATCTATGTAGTTTCCTCATTCAACCTCATTCGAGTGGATGGTATTCAAAATAAAACACAAGTTGTTGACCAGGATGCAAATGCTACTCATAACACCCAAGACGTATATTTTCCGCGTTCAAATGGATATTCATAATATTCAGATCTGATACCTGAAGATTCAAGTTTGGTTACTATTTAAAGTACATCGAATCTACAAATATATTTCAAGGACTACAAATACAAATATAGAATCTCATTTATTATTATTATCATCAGGGCAAGGACTACAAATATAATCAACATCACCTTTTCAAACAGTGTAATAATTATGTAAATTATACTCTAATTTTCACATCTAAATTAACGAATTTATACCATGATATATAATGAAATCTTCTTGAAACCTTTTGCCAAAAATAATAATAAAAATAATAATAATAATAATAATAATAAATCTATTTAATTTAATGTTAAATCTATTATAATTCAGGAAGTTCACATAAATCCTAAACACATCTATCTTCATTTAATGTCAAGCAAACGGTACTGTGAAAATTCAAATAGTCCCGCCCAAAACACAGTGACAAAGCAGAAGAAATTTCAAATCTCACACAAAGAGAAAACACGTACCTTTCTGGGCCGGCCCACGGGCCTTCCACCACGTCTTTTGGGCTTTACAACACCACCAGCAAGCTTAGCCGGTCGTCCCCGGCGTTTTCCAGACAACAATCCACCGCCAGCAGCGACTACAGTGGAGCCCACAGCCTTCCTGGGACGACCTCTAGGCCTCAAAAATGGCTGTTGTTCAACAACAGCACCAACATCAGCCACATTACTATTCGGCTCAACCATAGGCATATTAGTACCATATTGAGGCATAATCATGGTCTCAGGCTCAGCTTTAGATGGACGTCCACGTCCTCTCTTCGTTCCCATTACCGTCGAAACAGACTTTGGCATTCTCGGCCGCCCAGGGCTCTTCTTAGGGAATTTGGTTTTTCCCATTGAACCAGGTGGTCGTCCCCTGCCTCTCTTAACAATGCCTGACCCATTTTCTGCCACCCTAACTCCGACTAATTTACGCGGCCTGCCAGGTCGTCCCTTTTCCGAGGATTGGTTGCTCGGGTCATCGACCAGCCCAAGTGCAACTAACACTGGCTGAGCATTCTGTTGGGTCATGGGCTGAGCATTAGTCGGTTGAATGTAGGCTTGAACGTTCGTGGGCTGTGCAGACGCCTGAGTGAAACCCTGTATGGTTGTGGGTTGAGATGGGAAGGCCTGGACGGTGTCAGTGGGATGAGAAATGGGCTTATGTTTGGGCGGTCGGCCACGGCCTCTGCCGGAGCCAGAAGGAGGAGTGAAAAGAGTGGTGGTAGCAGTGACAGTTTCAGGCAGTAAAGTAGCGGCATAGGAATCAGATCTAGAAATCATGTAAGACTTTTTTACCATAACGAGCTGACCACTGTTCTTCAAGGCCTTGAGATGTTGAGTCAACAAGGTCGAGTGAGTAGGAGGGATGTTGGGGTAAACACGCTCCATATACTTAGCTATGGCAATCTTGCTCGACCCCTCCTTCTCCTTCAGCGCCTCTATCGCAGAGTATATCATCTGAGAAACAAAACATAAGAAATCAAAACAAAATCGAGAGAATTATAGCTAAATAAGAAGTGGGTATTACTTGCTTGTACTCAGTACCTCGGGATAAGGAGGATGAGGTTCAGTGGTGATGGGAGGAGTGGGATTAACAAAAGGTTGTTGAGTTTGGGAAACATGGTTTTGAGCTTCGATTGGAGAAGAGAAGGTAGTGGTTGTGGCGGCTATGGGAGCTGAAAAAACTAATGGGAAAGCAGAGTGAGATGCGAAACTCGGAATTGTGGTGGTGGAGTTGGGAAAAGGAGGAAAAGGTGGTTGTTGATGTGGTGGTGGAAGATCCATGGATTTAGTGAGAGAGAGAGAGAGAGAAATTGGGGTTTTGATTGAAAGAGAAGCTAAGGTGATGTTTGAAGAAGTGAAAAAATAAAAATTAAAAGATAAAAATAAGTCTTTGGAGAAATTAAAAAATAAAAATAAAAAGAGAGAGACGGTGGTGGTGGTGGTGGGATGGGACTTAATCAGACCGTTGATGATGACTGATGAGTAACTGAGTCAGACATTCTTGCTGAGAATTTGATAGATCATCCGTACTTGATAGAATCCCTCGATTCATTGACCAATACACTTGGTAGGCTTTCGTTATTGGGCCTAGGCCTACGTTGAATAAGTATGCCAACGGAGTCCAACATAAAAAGGACAGTTCAACTTAAATATTCATAATAATAATAATTCTATCATAATTTAACATTTGTTTACTTCATTTTTATAAATTTGTTATATTAGTTATTTGAAAAATAGTATGTTTTATTGTTAAATTTTTATACTTTAATTTATAATTTTATTTTTTAGGTTATTTTTTAAAATTTATTTTGAATAACATTTTTAAGTAAATATTTGAAGATAAAAATATCTCCTAAAGTTAAAAATGTTATAAAATAAAATATACACAAATATACTTATAAAATATTTAAATTTTATCAATTTAAAGTATGATATTGTTGGATCTAATTTTTTAAAATAAAATAATAATTTTTTTTTATTTTTAATATATGTTTTTTTTAAATTAATAATTTTTATCATAACTTACTAATTGATCTACGTATGTTACAGTCTATTTAATTCATTATTAATAATTGTTTTCATACCTATTTTATTATGTAACTTCTTAACTCATATCCAATTAATAACTAAATATATCTAATAATTTAATATATATATTATCACTTTTTACTTGTTTTTGTTTTCTTTCTTCCAAACTTAAGTTTTTAAATTTGATATTATTTGATAGAATCTACCTTACAATTTCTACCATATACATCTTCATTTACTCATTTATCATCGGTTATTATCAAACTAATTTTTTTGAAAAAATCGGATGGTTAATCAATATTATATCTATCTTGCCAATTACATATATATAATTATTATTGACGTAACTTGTTAATCTCGTCTTCATTTTTAATATTTTTTTTATAAAATTTAATAATTAAGATGAATATGTTTTACTATGTATCTATATAATCTTGTGTAATTCTTTAAATTGATACATTTTATATTTTAAAATTTATTTTATTTAAAAATATTTTTAAAATTATGAGTCAAATTATTTAACTTAAAAAGAGTAGCTTTCGCAAATTATTTAAAAAAATCAAAATTTAGATGTTAAATTTCAAATTTTGCTTTAAATCATTGGAATGATAATTGTACACTATATTATTGGAATAATGTGTGGTTCATATTATTTATTTTCTATGATTTGATAATAAACTAAAACTAATGAATATTAATTATATACAAATAAAAATGAGTATTAAATATGAAATAATACAACATATAAAATAATATTTTACTAAATAAATTTTTATGTATTCTGTATTACCAAACTAGCCCAAGTTTTCTTTGACAAATAAACCATGAGGCTGAAAAGCAATTTTAAAATACAAATAATAAAACTAGCCCTCTTAAACCTGCTCCGCTCATAGATAAAAAACCACCATATATCATGAATATATCATGTATTCGGGTAGTCTCAAAATTAATGTTAATATATAATATATTTTTAACAAAAACATTGAGAAAATATAGCATGTCTTCAAAATATGTGTACATGAATAAAAGGCTTTTCTTAATTTTAAGTACAATCTTTGAAAAAATTAATAAAAAATAATAATTTAAAACTTACAAAACATTTGATAATATTAAACATATTTTAATTAAAAAAAATATTCAATATTTAATAGATCTAAATAATCATAATTTAATTTAAATATATTTCAATTAAACATTATTTTTTTAATAACAAAAATGTATAAACTTACTTAAAAATACTATTTTAGTAGTTATAAATTTTAATAGTGATATTTATTTTATTTAAAAAAAATACTATATATCATAAACATTCATATTTTGAAATTTTTGAACAGCTTTTTGAATGTGATTTTTACATGATTTGTTAATCATTTTGACTTAAATTAATATTTATAATTAGCAGGTAGTTATTAATTCATTGGATATTATATTCAAAACTATTTACTGTTAAAATTATAAAAACAAATATATTTCCAATGAGGAAGACAAACAAGTAGAAAATCCCTTTGATAAATTTATAAACTAAAAAAGCCAAAACATGTAGGAAGAAGCATGGAAACATCAAAGTTAGTAAAATCTAAAGAGAAAATGACAATAAGATGCTATAACAGACAAATTCCAATTTATAGATGCTGAGGTGAGATTGTCCATTGACTGTGAGCTTCTATTTTCACATCAAAACATAAGCCTCAGGTCTCTGGATAATCTTACAATTAGCTGACATTATTAAAATTAAAAAGAATATTACCCAAAAAGAATGGTTCACTCACTATATGACTTTATTTATTTTTTAAATCATATTTAAAATACATTTGATTTAATAGAAAGAAAAAAAATTACAAAAAAAAATCACATCTAAAAACTTATAAAAATAAAAATAATATTTTAATAATATTAAATGGATATAAATAATTATAATTTAATTTAAACGATGTTTAATTTAACAACATTTAAATTAATACGTAATATTTTTTAATAATAAAATATATACAAAATAAATATATATAGTAAATATAAGTTTAAAGATACTATTTTATTATTTTATTTTAAAATATTATTAAAAAATATTTTTTATTGAAACTCCATGTCAATAATTGTTCGGCGTACATAATTAAATGATATTAAAATTATTTTAACATCCTTTTATCCCACTTGTGCTTTACTTTTTTTTTAATCTCTGATTTGGATTTATGCTTTTTGACTTTTGATTTAGGGATGATGATTCGTCGGTTTGGTCATTCTTAGTTAGTTAAATTTAAATTGATTTGATTTTAATTTAAATTAAATTTAAAGTAAGTAAATAAAATAAATTTAAATTTAAATTAAACACAAATAAATTAACTTAAATTGATTTAAATTAATTCAGATCCTAAATTATATGTTTTTTATTCAATCAGATATTTTTTAAAAAATTAATTTTTTTAATGATATTAAAACTTATTAATATAAACATCATTATACGAAAATATTAAAAAAACATTATTATAATAATTAATCAATCACAAATAATATATTAATAACATCATATTACATCATCATTAGAATATTAAAATTTAAAATAACTTATATCACATTTTAAAATTCAATAATTTATAATATCTTAGATATATTTTACCAAATCATAATAATTTTAATTTAATTTTGAGTTAATAATTTCATTTGAACTTAATTTAATTTTTATAAATGATTTAAATTGATCTAAATTTAATTTGATTTGATATTTTTGATTCAAATTTTATTCCGGATACAAATTATAACCCACTTTCTAAATTTACAACTTTAAAAATATATTAATAACAAATAATTCAATATTTCATTTTCATTTTAATAAAGTTTTTGTTATCTTTTTCTTGTCCAACT
Organism: Hippophae gyantsensis; assembly: GCA_030763125.1. Lineage (NCBI taxonomy): Eukaryota > Viridiplantae > Streptophyta > Magnoliopsida > Rosales > Elaeagnaceae > Hippophae > Hippophae gyantsensis. The sequence continues at coordinate 75,829,671 of CM061028.1, read as the reverse complement.
CTAGACTTCAGTGCTCTCGTCACGGTCTCTTATAAGCTTTCAAAGTCATTTCCGTTATAACTTTTTGAATTTTTTCTCCCGCAATAGTACTTAGATATTATATATATATATATATTAAATCCATAGGATTCAATCTAAGATGCACAATTACCTATATATTATTCTAAAATACAAGAAAAATAATTTACATAATATAACCCTAAATTAAATTTTATTTTTAATCTTATATGCACGGTATAAATATGTTGTTACTATAAAAATAAAAAAAATTTCTCTTATCAAAAAATACATAGCATGTATACTTTCTTGTATAACTTTAAAACTATATATTTTTTAAATAAAAATAAAATTATATAAATAATTTAATGTCGTAAAAATAAAAACAAAATAATTTAAAAGAAAGGGTACTTAGCATGAGTTGCTTCTTTGTTAAAAGGACATCTTAGACCCATTGTTATTTGGTGAGTCAATATAAGATATACTTTAAATAAAATAATAATTATTAATTTTAAGTTAAATTTTCAAAAGATAAATTTAATATTTTTAAAAATATTTATTTTTTATAAAAAAATTAAATTAATAATTAATTATTTTTTATTAACTACTACACGTAATTAACTTTTTATAAAAAATAATTTCAATGAATTTTTCAATATTAAATTTTCATTCATTTAATATTTTAAATCATAAATTATTTATTTTTGATAAAAAACTATGCTAAATGTCATCATATTATTTATAAAAAAATATATAAAATAATATAATCAATAAATATTCATTTATATTTACACGACACATGACAGATCATGTCATCTTATTCTTGACCAATTCTTTAATTGTACTCACTTCAAATTATTGTTCATATTTTTAAAGAAAATAAAATGGAACTTTTTTTTAAGATTTTAATGTAAAGTAGAAAAATCTACATTGATAAAATAAAATAAAGTTAATGGTAAGCAATAAAAGAGTTAATATATTTATCACGAAGAAATTAAAATAATTCATAAGACTTAATATTAAAAAATTATCTTGAATATTGGTTAGCAAATTATTTATAGGAAATATATTAAAATAATAACCAAAAAATTATATATTATTTTAAATATTTTTTTATAAATAATTTATAATTTAAAATAATAAATAAATAAGAAGATAAATTATGGTGTATTTGTGAATAAAAAATTAGAATAAAGTGTAAAAATAGTCCCATTTTAACTTGTTAGTCAAAAATATTGTTAAATACTATAACTTAAAAAATATGTCTTTTAAGTCCATTTATTTATAAAATAAGATATTACATTAGATAAAGTTAACTTTTTATCTAATTTTTTATTAAGTATAATGAAATAACACATACATCATATGTATTTTATATTTTTCAAAAAATATATACTTTAAAAGTTAATGTTTAATTGAAAAAGGATGATAAAATAAGTCCTTTATCTTTTCAAAATTAATCACTTAAATTTAATGATTTTTATATGACAATGTAGTCCATCATATTTATGTTTTTCTCTATTTTTTTTATTTGTAAAATATTTATTTTAAGAAATTGTTTCGTTAATTATTTAGGTTAAAATTTTATTTTTTAAATGTAATTGAAAAATATTTTTTAAAAAATAAAATAAAAATTATTCATTTAAATTAATCTATTAAAAAATATTTACCAAATCTAAGAGTGTTTTGTTTGTAATAGATATTGGACATGGCCATCATTTGTCTCTTAAAAAAATTACTCAAATTTTAAAAGATGAATCAACTAATTTGTAAAGGTGGATATGATGTGATATGTTACCTAGAAATATACATGTGAATATAACATGTTATAAAGATTCAATCAAATGTAATTTATTACATATAAAAATATATGTGAAAATAATAAGTTACATTCATATATAAAAACTTAATAATCAGATTTTGTAAACCTATAAAAAACTTGTAAGTATACTTGTCACTCATATTTGAATTAAAAAATTACTTATAATAAATAACAAATGTACTCATATTATAATTAAAAAATTACTTTATTATATATATATATATATATCGAAAAATTAGATAAAAATTATTTTTTATATTGCTTAACATATTTTTTCAAACAATAGGACTTAAGAACCAATTTTTTTTGCTTAAATATTATTATTTTTGATAAAAATTTATCAATTTTTTCTAACTAATAACAACTCATCATAAGTCTTATAATATATTAAATTATTTAATAAATATACTAAAATGTTTTTATTTTATAATTTCAATAAAGTGTGATCATTATAAGACCCTATTACATCTCTAACGATCTAATCGGAGTTTCAATCACCCTACCAATGACCTCACTAAAGCTCCGATAGTGATGTCTGTGACCTCATTGAAAGTGAATATAATGTGTTATATTCAAAGATAAAGTTGATGTACTATGTTACATCTTTACTGGAGCTCCAACGAGCTTACTAGATATAGATGTAACATGATACATCTAAAGGTAGATGTAACATGTACCATATTACATATAAATGTAGAGTTGGATTTATAAATTACAAAGTGAAGATAAATCGACTAATTTGTAAAGGTAGATGTGATATGTTACCTAGAAACATAAATGTGAATATAACATGTTATAAAGATTCAATTAAACGTAATTGATTATGGATAAAAATATATGTGAATGTAATAGGTTACATCTATGTATAAAAACTTAATAATCAAATAATTTGTCTAATTGAATTAATGAAAAATATAATAAATGATAAATACTTATAATAAGTGACAAGTATATTCATAAGTTCAGTCTAAAGAGTAAATACGTTATTTTAAATAATTTGTCAATTTTTTTAAAAACAATTATAAAAATAAAACTTAAACATTTTATCACAATATTTAAATTTGTTTAAAAACACTAAATTAATGACAAATATAATAAACGATAAAAGATAGATTTAACTCAAATAAATTCAAGGTATATATGAATTTAACAATCAATAAAAGAACTAATAAGAAATTTAGCTATTTAATTATGTTTGTTAAAATTATTTAGGTTAATTAAGTATAAATTTAAGTTAATAATTCTTCTTTTTATGTATAAATAATATCTTTAGTTAGGTCACTATTTGTTATTAATCAAACCACTTAATGTCTTCGGATCGTGTTACTATTTTAAACTCCTAATCAAGCTTTCTAAATTAGATTTAAATAATGTATTTTAAAACTAATTTTTATATTTTAAATCTATTATAAAAAATATGTTTAATATATTAATCAATAATAAACTTTATATAAATCTTGAAATAATAAATAATATATATTTATTAATTGTTAAAAATATTCTCTTAAACAATCTAGACAAATATAACAATATAATTGATTTTTAAATATAACAATTACTTAAATATGTTCAAAATTAATAAATAATCAATAAATTAATATTACTAAATTCAAGAAATACAAAAGAGTCTATTAAAAAGAAATAATAATACATATTAGATCTTAATACAAAAAATAAATAAACATATATGCCCTAATTCGTAGTTATGATCTTTACAATAATTCTTAAATTTCAACTATCTTTTGATATTACTTAATATGAAAAATACATTTATCTCTTATTTGTTATTGAATAATCTAAACTGTATATAAACTAATCATAAACTAACAACATAAATAAATAAAAATTGATTACTGCTTAGAACAAAACAAATAAACTTACGTTTAACTATATTATAATCTGACTCCTAAACTAGAGAAAAACAAAACGTATATATAAGCAGAGGTTGACGTAGAAAGGCTTCAAGTGGGAGTATGATACAATGCACAAGTAGAACAAAATTATGTACGGTTCATGTAGGCATCTCAATATTAATAAGCTAATCAAATATTAATAACTCAATGATTGAAAACTTTTAAAAAATGCCTGTAGGGTTGTATGTAATTTTTGAAAGGATGAGAATCATGATTATTATATTTATTTAGTTAATATTATTAATTTTTATTTTATTTTATTTATATAATTAAATTATTATATTTACTTAATTCATATAATTATATTAAATATTACACACTAATAATATAGTCAAAATAATTTAAATAATTAAATGATAAATTTAAAATAACTCAAATAATTAAATATTATATTTAAAATTTTAAGATAATTAAATGATAAATTTAAAATAATTTAAGTATTATATTTTAAAATTCTAAGATAATTAAGTGAAATATTTGGAAGGATAACTTATTCTAAATATATCATTTAATCATCTGAATTGTTATAAATTTACAACTTATTATATGACATATACCGAAATAAATAAAATAATATAAATAAATATAATAATTAAATAATATTAAGTATAGTAATTTGGTTATATTTAATAGATTTAACCAATATATAATTTTAAAAATCTTAAAAATTTAGATTATTAATTATAGTATAATAATATCATTATAATCACCTTTATTATTATTGTAATAAAAATTATGAATTATTTATATTATTAATTATATATTAATACTATTATTATTAAATAATGTTATAAATTATTGTTTTGTTAAAAAATTTAAAGTAATTACATTTTAATAACTTAAATTATTATATCAGCCAACAAATTTATTTAATTCAATTATATAATAAATAATTTATGCATTTAATTGATAAAAATAACAAAAATAATTATAATAATATTATTATTTAAAAATTAAATTTATTAATATTGTCCTTATATCTACCTTAAGATATAACATATTATTTATTATTTATAGAATATATTATTTATTATTTAGATATTTTTCTCTTTTAATTTTTTAAAATTATATTTATTTAAAATATCACATAATTATATATTTTAAAAATAAAAAATATTTTCTCTCAAAATTAAATGAAAAAAATACGTTTATCCAAAATATATTACTCATTATTAAAATCTCACAAATTCTCGTATTCATCATTTATTATATTACACGTTGATCTGAGTACATATTTTACTAGTGTTAAAAATAACTAATCGAAAAATAATGCTCCCTAATGCTAGCTCTCTTAGTACACCAAGTCACCAATAAAGCTCTTCCATTTTCATTGATTTCTGAAAGCTCAGATTTGAAAGGTCAAACTCCGAAAGAGAGATAAGACTTAAAGAGAGGTTGTGTTCATACTATATCGTCTTCGAGCTTCGTTTTATGGCGATTTTGTCGCAATCCAGTCACCAATAACAAGCTTTGCTCAGACATGGGCCACTCCCATCGCCATACCACTAGTGATGGAGTTTCTCAACGAGTCAGCAGCCCGCGATTCTCGGGTCCAATGACTCGCCGAGCTCACTCATTCAAACGCAATCCCAATAATAACCAAAGCAGCAGCACCGAAAACAATGGAAACGGTCAGAATCAGAATAACAACAGTAGTAGCAATAATGGTAGTGGCCTCACTCCCCACCATGAGATCGATCTTCGCCTCAACTCACCCAGATCTGATATTGTTGGTAAGTCGGTTCCGGTTGATGGGTTTGACTCTGTTTCAGATAGGAAGCAAACCCACCATCTGAACCAGAAAGTTCACGGGGGTCTTGTGAAAAGATTGTTGCGGAAGCCCATTGGATCCGTGGTTGCTGATTTGGGATTAAGGGAAAAGAAAAGGTTTGGGCATTGGATGTTTTTGATGTTCTGTGGAGTTTGCTTGTTTCTTGGTGTCTTTAAGATTTCTGCGACTGGGTGGTTTGGATCTGCCATTGAAAGAACTGGGTCTAATCCGGTAAGCTAATTATATATGTTACACTTATGGTTGCTTATAAGTTCTATGAGCATGCTTACTTTCTTTTATCTTGCTTCGTACGATACTATTGCAATTTAAAGAAAACTCTTCGTAGACACAAATTCACAATATGTGCAGTTTCAGTTACCGTGGTTGGTTGGTGATGTGATTTAGACTTAAGATGAATAAATTTGAAAATGGGAAATTCTTGAATTGCAAAGTTTCTCTATAAGTTCTACGGGCAAGCACGATCATTGGTTTGTTGGTAAGCGAAGTTTTTAGTCCTTCTACCAAGGAACAATGTAACGAATAAATTATGAATTATGAAGATTATAATTCTAAGCACAAAATATTAAATACCTAACCAGAGTATTGAATGAATTATCGATTACTAGCGACTAGATGTTATATGAAAGTGATCAAAGTTTTGGGAAGTTTCAGACGTTCAAAGGATCTATTTTTTTGCCAAAAGTTATGGAGATAGGCAAACTTTGTAAATGCGAACCTTTTCAATCTTCAACATGTCATTGAATTCTCAGATTCGTGCTTTATCTTTTATACTGGTTGATCTGCTGTTTTAATTGTTTAACAACGCTAGCTAGTTGTATTTTTCCGCTAGCTCATGGTGTTTTCTGATCTCTGCCAAATAGTTGCTTAGTACATTATTTAATTATAGTCTGTGTATCTATGAAACTCTGTTAAGCTATACTGCCCTTGGATTAGGCATCCTCCGGTTGCACCACTCATCTAAAGTTCATGGATGAAGCCTCTCATGATTTTGGATACAAAGGTGAAGGAATTGATGATGAACAAACCCTAATGATGGTGGCGTCTGTCGTTGGTTGCGGCCAAGACAGCCAACCTGAAGTACGTTTAATTTTATATCTTAGATTTTCCACCTAGTGTTTTTTCCCCATTTCTTTCTTTCTTTTCCTCTTTGGATGTCAAAATAAAAGGAAACTGCTAGGATTAGCCTATTATGAGAACCAAGCAGACGATGAGAGATTGTTTTGAATTGTTTTTCATTGGTTCATTTTTTTGCTAATTGCCTTGTGGTTCAGTACTCAGGCATTTGGTCTAAACCCAACAGTGACAATTTCACTCAGTGCATTGATCGATCAAAGAATCGCAAAAGTATGTGACTCATGCAATGAAATTCCCCTCTTTCCCAACTTCTTTTTACTTGTTTTTTATTCTTATTTCCCTTCTTTTTGTTGGCAGAGCTAGATGAAAAGACCAATGGTTACCTTCTCATTAATGCCAATGGAGGCTTGAATCAGATGAGATTTGGGGTCTGGCTAGAATGTGTTCTGATTGTTTATTCATGCAAAAACTTAACTATAATAACCACAATCTGATGTATAAAACTTTTTAGAGTGCAGATCTGCGATATGGTAGCTGTTGCTAAGATTATGAAGGCAACTCTTGTCCTTCCTTCTCTTGATCATACCTCCTACTGGGCTGATGACAGGTCGGTCTGATTTTGACCCTCTGAAACTTGATAGTAAAATGTGTATGATTGTTGCCCTAGTTCACTAGTTTGCGCATGAATTCTAGTTAATGGTGATACGCAACCAATATATCCACAACATGTATGAAGAGCCTATGAGCTTTTATAAATGCTATTCTAGGTATGTACTATGGAAAAGTTTATTATTAGGGATGAGCACTTTTTTTCCTTATCTTTTCTGTTTTGTTATTTCTATTCTCTTTAATCTATTAACATAAGTACCATAATTCTATCGCTTTAAGAAAAATAGTTTTATTTGTATCCAGGTAGGTGAAGAGTAAAATTTGAAATCTCAGAGTCGTCTCCATAGTGATGAACATAGCTGATTAACTAAGAGGCCATATGATAACGTTGTAACAAAATTGCAATTTTATATTTTACAAGTAGATAGACACTAAATATGAAATCTAAGAGTTATCATCTCCTTGGTCATGAACAAAGCTGACTAAATAAGAGGCCATGCTTTCCATCATGCGTATGTGCTGATTTTCTCTTGTTATCTTAATTAAGTTGTTACATTGGTATTTCCAGTAACTGAGATATGTGAACTTCCTTTGGTAAATTGCTTGTTTACTCTTATACTTTGCTCAACTTGCACTCTTCCTCTATGTAGCCATATATTGATGTCTTAACTGAGCTAGTTAGGGTCATATGTTTACAGTGGCTTTAAAGATTTGTTTGACTGGCGGCACTTCATTGAGTCACTGAAGGATGATATCCACATAGTTGAGACATTACCACCTGCCTTTGCTGGAAGAGAGCCTTTCACAAAGACACCAATATCTTGGTCTAAGGTCAGAACAAACCACCTATCTCACATTTTTTCTTCCTCATTCCTTTATTGTTTGTTGTGGTTCATAGCATCAGCTGATTCCTTCATGGGGTGCATCCAGCTAGATGTTTGAGGCACATGTCAAATCTTCATCTTTTATCTTAGAAAAAAATCTATCTTTTGAGGACTTTCTAAGTATATTATTTGTTACTCTCACATAGTTGGCTTCAGCTGATTCCCCTGTTCTTGTGTTCAGGTTGGTTATTATAGATCAGAAGTTTTCCCACTTCTCAAGCAGCACAAAGTAATCTACCTTACTCATACTGATTCTCGGCTTGCCAATAATGACATCCCAAATTCTATACAAAAGCTCAGGTGCCGTGCCAATTACAGGGCACTAAAATATTCAGCTCCAATTGAAGAACTAGGGGCCAAATTGGTTTCTAGAATGCAACGAAATGGAAATCCATATCTAGCTTTGCATTTGAGGCAAGTATTCACCTTTGGATTGTGATACCCAGACAATTGTCTCCCCCCCCCCCCCCCCCCCCCCCCCTCTCCCTTGTTCGGGTGTGTTTGTCATGTTAGCATTTAGTAATAATGATGCAAGTATTAGTATCATTTCGATCCTGTTATATAATTTAAATATTAAATCGTGACAAGAAGACGAAAAACTTTTAATAGCTGGTTTCAGTTCCTTGGATAAATTTTTAGCCACTGGATCTTTCCTGCTTTTCCATAATTGATGGGCTATTGGATAATGTTTTCTTCCTTTAAAGTGTCTTGATTTGATCTAGAAGCATATTAGAGTTAATTACCTTGTTCTGCTAAACATAAAATTGCTGTCATCATTGCAAAACTACAAGGTCTCATTAACTACATCTGGTATCTCCCGCTATATTATACTTGTGAGCTTTGTTTGGGTCAAGGCCTCAGTCTGTCTTGTTATCAACCTTCTCTTAGAACAATAGATTCTTTTCTAGTTCAGTATGGTTCTCTATTTTTTCAGAGTGCTGGTTAATTCAGCATATTTTAAATCTGTATTCCTTCTATGCCATAAGTTTTAATTTCTCTCTGTATTATAGGTATGAGAAGGATATGCTTTCTTTCACAGGCTGCAGCCATAATTTAACAGAGGAAGAAAATGATGAACTTCGAAGAATGCGGTATGAAGTCAGCCATTGGAAGGAGAAGGAGATCAATGGGAAAGAGAGGAGGTTGCTTGGTGGATGCCCATTGACCCCTAGAGAAACTTCACTTTTGCTCAGAGGACTAGGTTTTCAGTCCAGCACCCGGATTTATTTGGTAGCTGGTGAGGCTTATGGAAATGGATCTATGCAATATCTTACTAATGACTATCCCAATATATTCACACATTCAACTCTTGCGACCAAAGAAGAGCTTAGTCCTTTTAGAAATCATCAGAATATGATGGCTGGTATAGATTATTTCGTTGCTCTTCACAGTGCCGTATTTGTTTACACTTACGATGGGAATATGGCAAAAGCAGTTCAAGGTCATAGGCGCTTTGAAAACTTTAAAAAGACTGTCAATCCAGACAAGTAACTCTCCTTTCTTTACCCTTTCATTCTGCAACATTTATAAAATTGTTACTCATTTCCGTCTATATTTTTCTTCGCTTTTCATTGCCATGTAAAACCATAAATGTAATTTTGTGTATGAATGCAGGATGAATTTTGTGAAACTTGTGGATGAGTTAGATGAAGGAAAAATCACTTGGAATCTATTCAGTTCTAGAGTGAAGAAGCTTCATAAAGACAGAGACGGAGCTCCGTATCTTCGGGAGCCTGGAGAGTTTCCAAAGTTAGAGGAAAGTTTCTATGCAAATCCCTTCCCAGGATGTATCTGTGAAAAGTAAGATAAAACAATATAGAGAATTGATTAGCCAGATTTATCTTCCTATTTCATATGCGACTCGACTGACAAGGCATGATTCAGAAAATTGGCTATAAAAGTGGAAAATTATGGTTTCCAGGCTAATGATGAACCAAATCAACATTTTGGTTTGCAAGTAGTATTGGTCATATGTGGAGAACATATCCTTGAAGCTTATAGACATCACATGACATAAGTCTCAAAGGTAGAGGAAGGCTACAAGTCTGGTTCAGGTGATCAAGGTTTGGTCTGGTGTATATGACTTTGCTTGAGAAATAAGTGGGATATAAAGATTCATACCAAAGAATAGAATCTCTCATCTCAACAAGAATAGAATCCTTTTGATTCTTTCTTTTTATATGTGGTTGGGAGAGTAACTCATACTCCATGTATTGAGGTTTTGTAATTGATGAGAGTACAGTGGATGTTGAATGAAATGAACTGCTAGATATATGCATTTGTTTGCCTCCCTCTTTTTGCTGATCCGAGTCTAAGACTAGAACTGACTCTTTTTCTTCCCTGTTTGTTGACTAAAAAAAAAAAAAGAAATTGTTTAACTTTTTTTATTAATCTTTGCCTACTAGCATTTGCTTTAAGATCCCACTATTTTAGTGCAACTTTTGTAAGGTTGCTCCAAAAAGGCTCTAAAATAGCGTCAAATTATATTTAGTGCAACACTGTTCGTATAGTGTAATACTGTTCATTATATTATTTTTTTATTGTTTTAAATATTAATAAAATATAGAAAATATAATTTTTTGTTCGACATGGATAAAATATAATTTAAATAATATTTTGTAAGTTTCTCATTTAATAAAATTACAGTAATTATCTAATTTTGAAAAAAAAATCTAATTTTACAAGGACAAGTTTATTTTATAAAAATATTTATTATATGATTCTTTTTTTTTCATTTTTCATTTCAATACACAAATAACTCATCACTATAATAATTACCGTCCAATTCAGCCATCCTTTTGTGTAAATGTGTATCCCAATTTAAACCAAAAATTAGATTAAAAAGGTACCAACTTTTTAAAGGAAGGTATCATTAATATCCCAATTCAATAGCAGGGGATGAAGTACCAAAACCTTCTTTGTAACAGTTGGTGTATTTTCCAGTTTATTGAGCTTATCACATTTCTTTATTTTCGTTTTAAAATAGCCTAAATGATTTTCTAATGGTTAAAAGTTTCTACTTTTATTTTCATTTTTCATATATTTTTTAGACATTAATGTTATGCCCGGGTTGATTCTAATGGTTTTTTTTTGGGGTGTGCTATAGTTTTAATTTTGATTTTTTTATAAATTATTTATAAAATAAAGAAAGATTCATAAATTTAAAAATATTTTTTAAATCAATTTTGACTCTTCTTAAATGTAGTCAAGCAATTTTTTTCAACGATGTAAATCAAGTTATATATTCATGTAGATAAATACTGAAATAAAATGATTAAAATATAAAATTTCAAATAACTCATAAAAAGATGTCACATTTTTTTATAAAATAAAAATAAATATATATATGAAAATAAAAGACGAAGAACACATTTTTTTATAAGAATGAACAAGTCCACCAAGTAGATTTGGATAAATGATGAACGAAATCGAGGATAATATTGATTTCGTAAATATTTATCAATTTTAAATTTTATTAATTTTTTCAAGTGCGCGAATCATTTATAAAAATGATGAGTATATTCTCAAGGTTGATTAAAATAAGTAATATTGTGTGATTTTTAAATATTATTCATATTTTTAAAATAAATCTAAACATTTTATCACAATGATTTAGTTTTTGAAAAAAACTAATCTAATGTATAAAAATAAAGATAGACAAGGATTCAACAAATACTTATGCAACTTAATACATTTATTAATGGTGGAGAATAATTGATATAATAATTGAGTAATTATGTATGCTCATATTATTTAAGTTATTAAATATATAAATTAATATTTATTGATTTTCTCTTTTTGGTATAAAAGTATTATTAGGCGATACCTATTGATTAATTAAGCATTAAATTTCAGTTTTATTTATAAGAAAATAGCAAACCATCTAATCACAGTTTTAGGTGGAATCAATTCATTAGACTTTATTTAAGATATTCAAATTAAACAATAATTTAACTATCTAAAAAATAACTTTCATGTTTTAAAACTATTTAAGAAAATATGTTTTCAATACATTTTCAAATAATAATTCTTTGTAAAAAACTTTTGAAATAAAGTTTCGCTTTAAATATCCAAATAATTAAATCTAAAATAAAAGAATATTATTCCAAATTAAATCCAAGTAATTAAATCTTAATTTTAACTCTTATATTAAGTTTGTTATTAAGAGTAATCTACTCCTTCAAATAACATTCCTTATAAAAATCTTGAATAAAAATAAAATTAATTTATTTTAAGAAAATATTTTATCTATTTAATATTTTACAAGCATAATAACATTATCATTATATCATATTCAGTATCAGCCAGACATGTTATAACCTATCATTGACAAATCAAAATGACAAAGAAGAATGAACATATATATGGACTACAAAAGGAATATAATTAATACCTTAACAATATCCTTACAGAACTTTGAAGAGTTTATTTTAAGACTGAAAAAACTCCGATAGTTATTGCACCCCAGAATTTGTTGTCTCGAAAACTATAAACTATTAAAACATAAACATATTATTCCTCAAAATTAAGGGAAGAACTAAATAAATTTTAAAAACTAAAAATATAAAAATCTACGAAAAAAGGGAAAAAAAGTTGCTGAAAATGCAACTTGAAAGCTTATTTTCTTGGTATACAAGGAGTCCTATTTATAGGAAATAATGTGAGTAAAATTTGTGTTTTCGCTACGGACTAGATTTTTGACAACTTCAAACCTCCTTATGTTACAGCATACAAATTTTTTTTTTCATTATATTTTTTCTTCACTTTAGATAATATCAAATAAATAATATTAATTTAAGTTCCAAAAAGTGTGATAAACATACTTCAAGTATTTTTTTTATTTTAATATTTATATATTAAGATAACTGCATAACACTACAATATACCCATTATTCTGAACAAATAGATTTGTCTAAAATATAATAAAATAAAGCAAGTATAAATTGATTTTATTAATTAAATGACATTAAAATATGATATATTTAGTACTTTTTAAGCACTCATTACAACCTCAACCAACTTCTTGCTAGTCTCTTAACAAAATAAGCGATTAAAACTAAAAAACTAAAAATTAAACTAACATAAATCACTTCCATAGATTGACACAGTTGCATTTAATATTTACAACAAGTCGTTCAACCCCTAAGTTGCTCTAGTAAACGAGTTTAAGTCTCGTAAGAGTTTTAGTAATGATACCCACAAACATTAACAAAAAATTGAAAAAAAATAAGAAGTTAACTAAAATTTAAAATAAAATAAAAAGATTAAAATAAAATAAAGAAATGAAATATAAAAATATCTCATGTTTATAATCTCTTTTAAATTTCATAATTAAAATCTTAAGCATAGATTATTTCAACTTCCTAAACATTTAAGATTTATTATAATAATTATTTGAAAATCATTTTCATATTTCATTTAAAAAATGTATCAATTTAATTTCACACAACTCAGTGTTAAGAATCTGAATTCGCTTCAATTCTATTACTCAAAAAGAAAATACTCTCAAAAATACTGAATCCTATGAGTTCAAACACTCATGTTAATTTATATGCAAAATAATTGATGTATAGAAATGAACTAATATGTTTGCAAATGTATAAAAAAGAAAAGTTCAAAGTGTTATTTTAATATTGATCTCATGAAAGGAATCAAATATAAGAATTTGTAAAATATTATACATTACTTTCATGCATCAATCAAATTCATCAAATAAAAATATCAAGTTCCTTTTAAAAAATGTAAGAAAATGCAATAACTTTTTAAAGAATTACTTCCTATATTTTCTTTTGTATTATACCATTTGTCACAAATGTTTAGGCTTTTTGGGTGATAGTATAAAGATTATACTATTCATTTTTTCTATTTTTTCTTTCTGTTATATTCTTTTTTTTATAAGAGATTTCATTTTTTTAGAGAGTAGATCTATGTAAAGATTGTACATTTTTTATATGATAATATGAGTGGTTAATATTTGGTTTTTTAGTTTGTATTTGTTTAAATAACTCTAGATATATATCTTTTTTAACAAAAGTCATGCATGGGTGAAGAAAGATATATATTATTAATTTTTACTTAAATCATTTAATCTAAGTAAATGAAAAATAAATATATAAACACTTCATTATGATGTAAAAATCTAAACATTTAATGTTAAGTCTTACACAAATAATTTAATAATGTTGAAAAAATAAGAAACATGTTTAGAGTAAAAAAATAATATTTATCATCCAGAATAAAGGATAATGAGCTCAAAATATTTCTTACAAAAGTAGTTTCCACTATTTGATTTCTAAACATCAAATTTGGGTTTAATACAATTTATACACCTTATCAAAAAATACTAATCATGACAAAAAGTAATTAATTATTATATTACTTCATGATATATTTTTAGAAATTAATCTAATAGTGCAAAAATACTTAATCATCGTTTAAATTTAATTCTAAGACATAGTCAAATTTTGTGAATTTTTTTAAAATTACTCTAAAATAAACTAAAAATTACTAAATAAATAAATTACAAATAAAATTACGTGAAAATTGTTTAAATTATCTAAGAATAAAAAAGTGTAAAATGTGTAACTTTTATATACCCACCCCTAACTTAGAATTTGCATTGTACTCAATGTTTAAGAAAAGTAAATTGCAAGAATAAAGATAGAAAAGTTACTAATGTGTTTGATGTGAAAAATAAGGTGTAACCAACATCAACTTGAAATAATTATGCTCACAAACAAAATACTATAAATTCTAACACATCTCAAAACATTAATTATATTAATGCTTAAAATAAAAGAAACAAACATAAAAGAAACTAATTAAATAAAATTGCATAAAAAAAATTACTTATAATGATAGGTTGCCTTCCATCCAACACTTGGTTTAACATTTCATCAAGACGCATCTTCATGGTGTTGAAGACCAATTTATCAATATGGAATCAACGTAAGTCATGTCGTATTCTCCTTCTAAATAAGACTTTACATTGTATTCTCTTTTTAAATAAGACTTTACATGGTGTCCATTGACTTTGAAAGTTATTTATGTCTTTGAATTCAATACAACAACATTCCAACAAAGACTAATGGACAAAGACTTTCAATAACTAGTCTCATAAACATAACTTCTTTATATCTTTACTTTTCTTATTATTATACAATTACTTTTTTTTCTTTAATGACACCGGGGTGAACTTTTTTTCTATGCCACGTCAAACTGGGTTTGATATGAACTCCAATTTATTTATTTATATTTTTTAATTAATTAATTATTATTTATTAAAATTTATTTCAAATTATTATTTAAGTAATTATTAATAATTATTTAGATAATAAAATTTAAATTAAAAATTAATTTTTATTTTATTTTATAAAATTTAAATTCAAATTTAAGATGTATTTTTTATTTTTTAAAATTAAGTATTTTAGATTTTACTCTTCAAATTTCCATTACTTTTTCAATTTTTTTAATTTTTTTTATTTTAATGTTTATTTTGATTTTTATAAAATTTAATAGTTAAATTAATTTAATTTAAATTTAATATTTATTATTATTATTATTATTATAAACAGTAAATAACAAAGATTTATTCCAAAACAAATATATATATATATATATATATATATATGTATATATATATATATATTAAAGATTTAAATTTGAATTTAAAACTAATATCTTTTATTTATTATTTTTTTAATGGGTATGATAAATAATTTAGATATTAATTTAAATTTTATTTTTTTAAATTAATTTTTTTATATTTTATTGTTCAAATTTCCCTTAAATTTTTTTATTTTAATAATTTAATTAATTAAATTTAAATTTAAGATTTATTATGTTTTTATGTGCTCTAAATCAAAAAGATTTATTCAAAAAATTTAGATTTTTTTAAGATTTAAATTTATTTTAAAACTAATATCTTTTATTTATGAATTTTTTATTTTATTGTTTATTTAGATTTTTTAAATTTAATAATTAAATTAATTTAATTTAAATTTAAGATTTATTATTATTTTATGAATGGTAAATCACAAAGGATTACTTAAAAATTGAAAATTTTATTTTTTTAAAAGATTTAAATTTGAATTTAAAATTAATATTTTTTTAATGTGTATGATAAAAAAATTTAAATATTAATTTAAATTATAGTAAATCACAAAGATTTATTCAAAAAAATTAGATTTTTTAATTTAAATTTGAATATAAAATTAATATATTTTATTTATGATTTTAATATTCTGTCACAATGATTTGGTTATTTTTGAAAAAAAAACTAATCTTATGTATAAAGATAAATATAGACATGGATTAAACAAATACTCATGTAATTTAATACATTCATAAATAGTAGAGAATAATAGATATAATAATTCATTAATTATGTTTACTTACACTATTTAAGTTATTAAATTGATATTTATTGATTTTTTTCTGTACGAGAGTATCCTTAGACATGTTCAAATTTTTATTGTTCAATATTAATTAACTATATATTTAAACGAGACCTATTAATTAATTAAATATTAAATTTTAACTTTATTTTTAAGAAAATAGTAAACTATTTAATTACACCTTTAGTCGGAATCATTTAATTAGACTTTATTTAAGTTGTCTAGTTAAACTTAAGAATTTATTTATTTGAAACATAACTTTCAGTTTTTAAAATTATTTAAGAAAATATGTTGTTAATATATTTTTAAATAATAATTATTTGTAAAAAATCTTTGAAATAGAGTTTCGTTCTAAATATCTAAATAATTAAATTTAAAATAAAAGAATATTACTCCAAATTTAATCCGAGTAATTAAATCTTAATTTTAACCTTTATATTAAGTTTGTTATTAAAAGTAATGTACTCCTTCAAATAACATTTTTTATAAAAATCTTGAATAAAAATAAAATCAATTTATTTTAAGAAAATATTTTACCTATTTAATATTTTGAAAGTATAACAACGTTATTATTATATCATATTTACTAGTAAAACATGTTATAATTTATTACTGACAAATCAAGAATGACAAATAAGAAGGAACATAGATATATGGACCGAAAAAGAAATATAGTTAATATCTTAACAATATCCTTACAGAATTTTGAAGAGTTGATTCTAATATTAGAAAAAATCCGATAATAAAAAAATCCGATAATAATTACACTCTAGAATTTGTTGTATCAAAAAACTAGAAACTACTAAAACATAAACATATTCTTCCTCAAAATTAAGAGAATAGCTAAATAAATTCTAGAAGCTAAAAAATATAAAAATCTAAAAAAAATGGGAGACAAAATTACTAAAAACACAATTTGTAAGCTTATTTTCTTAGTATAGGATCACAATCAGATTTTTAACCTGTTCAAACTTTTTTATAATGTAATATATAATTATTTTTTTTTATTTTTTATTATTTATTTTTTTGACTTAGGATAATATCAAATAAATAATATTCATGTAAATTCTAAAAAGTGTGATAAATATGTTTTAAGTATTTTTTTATTTTAATATTTATATATTAAGATACGTTATATTTATTATTTTTTAACCATTCATACAAAAACTGACAATTGCAGAAAGGAGGTATATCATTTCATCGCAACAAAATTATATGTGCAAACGCAAGTGCACAAAAACAGTTCCCAAACATTTTCCCTCGCTACGTTAAAGTTTTGTAAAAAGGACAGGAGACTCATCAATCATTGTATAATCGACTCAACGAGTTCAGAAAGAGGTGCAAGCTCGCCTTTGTCAATCAAGCAAAATTCCTGCATCATAATACATAATCTTACATCAGTAAAACAAATTAGAATCATAACAAGTAATGTTTGATTTTATATAATAATTAAAAAAAATGGCCAACAAACCCACAAACAGAGTAGAAGGTTTGTAAATTTCAAATAATGCATGGTTATAGTTTTAGATATTATACCTTTGAACAGATACAAACAGGAAAAAAAGAGTTAATATGCTGTACTGGTTTCAAAGGTTTGTAAATTTCAAAGAATGCATGGTTATAGTTTTAGATATTATACCTTTGAACAGATACAAACAGGAAAAAAAGAGTTAATATGCTGTACTGGTTTCAAATATAGGTCTTTTTCACTATTAATATCCATGTATAATAAAAAGTTACTCAAAGTGGACTAATTTTAACAAAATTGCAGTTTAATCTCATACCCTATTAGTTAGTTACAACACAAATTTAAAAATGATAATAAAAATCTATTATTTTTATAAAAAGTGAGATCGCTTAAGTTCATTACTTTTAAGAAATAAACTTCTATGATTTTTTTGGACTTATGTTGTCCCATCTAATAAGTACAATTTCGTTAAAAGTAACTAAATTATATTACACTTTATCTCATGATAAAGTTGAATTTAGGACACATATTTGAGACATTTCAGCCCAAACCCCAAATATGCTAGATTTAGGATCCAAACTGAGGTGATGCAACTCTCAATCTGGCATGAACTAAATGAAAAAAGTAAAAAGAAAAAGAACTAAAATGATATGCAAATAAAGATTTTGAAGCAACAGAATGAAAATGAATTGCCCGCTGTTGCCAACAAAAAAACAAAAAAAAAAACTCACCCATGTAAAGAGAACGAAATGCTTAAAGCAAGTGTTAAGATGAGCTTCTTCTTTCAAATTCACAATCTTCTGGAAATGAGAATGATAGATGTGTGCATACACACGAAACAATCTCTTAAATATTATCTTGACTACGTCTTGAAAGTTGGGTGGAAATGATACACCTGTTAAAGAGTACAAATGAATTGTTAAGTCTAACTCCTACGAGATCAAAACTTTTGAGAGAATTATTTTCTAATAATTCAACAGCACCTATATCATACATTTACAACATAACATGTTATGTAAGCGTACAAGAAGTAGCTCTTCAATAAGAGGCATCACAACATTCAAATTAAAAAATCAATTCAACTTTACCCAATTTCTGAGGAAATATTGATTCATCATCAAGCATAATTTCAATCCAGTCCATTAAATACTCTACATATTTTGGAGCAGATACTTCTATTGGTTTTTTTATGGTAACTCCATCAGCCCATCTATACTCATACCTGCCACATAATCATATTTACAAAGTACTTAGCTTGAATACATACATGCTATAGCAGCTACTTGCACTTCTTTTTCTACAACATTACGGCATATTTGAATGTGTTTCTTTTAGAAGTGGTTTTGGTTAAAAGTGATTTTAAGAAAAACATTTAGTTGTTTGGGATGAAAATGTAAGAAGTGGTTTTGAATGATACTTTAGTAATTATTTTAAGAAAGAAACAATAATTTAAAACTGTTAAGAGTAAGTAATATTTTTCCTAAAAGTATTAATAATGCTACTTAAAAATTTGGAAACACTTCTCTTAAAGTTTGTCATATGTCTTAAGAAGTATTTTGGTCTATTGAAAAACAATTTCAACCAAAAGAAAAAGAATTTCCAAACGAAATCTAATGTTATTAACCTAGTTCATAACTCATTTGATAAAAATAAGTTAATTTGTCAAACAAGTGCTTTAACAAAGTAATAAATGATTAATTAAGGATATGTTTGCTGCATTTTTGTTAATTAAGGTTTCTATCAACAGTGCTTTCTGTAATTTTGTGCTACTATCAAGAAGTACGTGAAACACTTTTTTTTTGTTAAGTGTTTTTACATAAGCTAAAAGGCAAAAGCAAATAGAACCTAAGCATTGCTTGTTAAGAAATTTGGATAAAATGGTATAATCACAAATTCTCCCTCCCAAGATCTTCCTTAGCAGAATATCAAATAATAGAAAAATAGATAATACACAACACAAAAATTATAATGGAAACTCCATATTAGAGAAAAACCACTTTCGTTGTCAAAAGACAACTAGAGAAAAAATCACTATGTGGAAAATTGTTACAAGCACACTCTCAGTAATTTTCTCACACACCCAAAAGACAAGAGCAATTACAATCTCAAGAGAATTTTCTCACAAAATTCTCCCACTCAAGAACTTCTCATACAAGCTTTTCTCTATTTTTGGGATGATTAATAATGAAGAAATGAAGTCATATTTATAGCCTTCAAGTTCTCATTTCATATACCAAACATTTCTTCATTCAACAAAATTAGGCTACCTAATTTTCCTATTCTTTATTCAAACAAGGTTAGGCACTTCCATCTTTGACAATATGGTAAGCTACCTTCCATGAATTTTCTTCTAAATTAGGCACCTCCTATTTTGACTAACAAACATAATATTATTTTTAATCAATCACAACAATCTCCACCTTGATTAAAAATAAACATAGTTACCACTACAACACTGTCTATTCCAACAGTCATAATTCTCTACACCGAAAATTATCATACTCCGCCATAAAGAGTACACCCACTTAGAATTAATCACCAATTCTAAGAATTTCACATCGGCTCATGTCGAAAAAAAAACTTGCTGAAATTTATGGTGCAACTCTTACACTTGGTTTTCCCGAGAGTTCATCAGCCATCGACATCCTTTCCACCACACACCTTGCATCTATACCAAGCCAATGCCCGTGTGAAAACTTGTGGACCCGCTACCAGTAGCACACCCTCTTTCATGGCAATATTTAGAGACTAGTGGCATGCCATGAGGATGTACACGCTCTTTTCAAAGAGCATCACTATAGTCTTTGAAAATAGACATACTATTAGTATCACCGTCGGTATTTGAGCTTCTTGCCGAATCAGCTCCACCCTTTGGACAATTTCTTTTGAGGTGCCCAGATTGTCCACACCCCCAGCACACTATCTTCTTTTTCATGAAATTGTTTTTCTTTCAGTTGTCAGCTACCAATGTTGAGTTTTCAGGCGAAACATTTCTTCCACCACTTAGCCTTTTTTCTTCAGAAAACAACTTGCTAGTAACTTCTGAAAAAATTATTTTCTCCTTTCCATGAATCAAGATAGGTTTCATGTGATCATAAGAAGATGGAAGAGACCAGATGAGCCTTAAAGCTATATCTTCATCATCAAGTTTAACTCCAATGGTTTCCAGTTCAGAGACAATACCATTGAGAACACTGAGATGGTCAAACATAATAGTTCCTTCATTCATACGCAAAGTATGAAATTGCTCTTTCAAATACACCCGATTTGAAACGCCTTTTGCCTGATACAATTCTTCAAGCTTTTCCCAAAGTTCTTTGGCCATAGATATTCCATGCACATTTGCAAGAATATTTTTGGCCAAACAAAGCCGAATTGCACTTGCAGCTCTTAGATCAAGATCTTCCCAATCTTCATCACTTATATTGGTTTTACTGGACTCAATACCGATATGGTGGTTTCCCCTTTAACGCCTTGTGTAACCTGTATTGGATCAACAAATCTTTAACTTGTACTTGCCACAAGCCAAAATTGATTCTCCCATCAAATTTCTCAATGTCAATCTTGACTCCTGACATTTCTCCTTCTTTCTTTGAAATTGGCTCTGATACCAGTTGTTAGGAAATTTGGATAAAATGGTATAATCACAAATTCTCCCTCCCAATATCTTCCTTAGCAGAATATCAAATAACAGAGAAATAGATAATACACAACACAAGAATTATAGTGGAAACTCCAAATTAGAGAAAAACCACTTTCGTTGTCAAAAGACAACCAGAGAAAAATTCACTATGTGGAAAATTGTTACAACCACACTCTCAGTAATTTTCTCACACACCCAAAAGACAAGAGCAATTACAATCTCAAGAGAATTTTCCCACAAAATTCTCTCACTCAAGAACTTCTCATACAAGCTTTTCTCTATTTTTGGGATGATTAATAATGAAGAAATGAAGTCATATTTATAGCCTTCAAGTTCTCATTTCATATGCCAAACATTTCTTCATTCAACAAAATTAGGCTAACTAATTTTCCTATTCTTTATTCAAACAAG
The DNA here is from genome assembly GCA_030763125.1 of Hippophae gyantsensis. Lineage (NCBI taxonomy): Eukaryota > Viridiplantae > Streptophyta > Magnoliopsida > Rosales > Elaeagnaceae > Hippophae > Hippophae gyantsensis. The sequence continues at coordinate 75,807,662 of CM061028.1, read as the reverse complement.
GTTAGGCACCTCCATCTTTGACAATATGGTAAGCTAACTTCCATGAATTTTCTTCTAAATTAGGCAACTCTTATTTTGACTAACAAACATAATATTATTTTTAATCAATCACAACATTGCTTTCTTGGTATAATGGTTTGTTTATTTTATTTCTCTTCAACTAAGGAAGTTTATAAACAACATTAAACAGTAATGATCAAAACACAATCAAAAGAGAAGAATTTGGTAGGAGGATGAAGATAAATACTTTGGTCCTGCACTCATGGTTGGACAGTTGGCTGGTGTACAGAACTCAGTAAGAGTACCATAAAGAATGTTCACTTGATTGAAAAAATCTACAGCTGTAGTAAATACAACACAAAGTCAAACTCTTGTTAATTATAAACAAACAAACAAAAAAAGAAAAAAGAAGAAGTTTTGGAATTTCTCATTAAATAAGTAAAGAAGAAAACTAAAGAAAGAAAATAATTAACATGTGATTTAGTAATAGCAAAAGCTCTCATCTTTTTCTCCAAAACATTTAAAGAAAACAAAATTCATGTCAGAACTAGAGCAGTTATAAAAGAAACATATTGTTAGAAAATCACATAATTTTAAGTTCAATCTCACTGTTTACTGCTAGCCATTCATTTATGTCTTCTCCGGGAGGAAGCCGTACAGCCTCCCTCAAATTCCCACTTCCCAAAGTAGCATCAATATGTTTCTGAAGTTGAGCTCCCTGAATTTGAAGAAAAAATACGCGGCATAATATAAGCCAATTTGATTCTACTGAGTAATAGATACAAAATTAGGGTATGTCTGGTTTCACGAAAATCATAAAATGTGGTTTATTATCCCCGAAAGGTCTTCAGACAATTTTTTTCATATTTGATTATGAAGTTCTTTTTTGCAGTTAGATGTGCTTTTATAAAGTATCGGATGCAAAAACAAACAGACCCTTAACCGCATAATCATCATTAAATAGACCAACCTTGCTTCCAGATGGAGCATTCTTCTTGGGACGAAAAGTTTTCTGGTTTCTGCAGGGTCATAATTTCATTAGGGAAAAAAAAAGTAAAAGGTATTAAAAATATGAACTTGTCATCTTTATATACTCATTTGGGAAACATAAAGGTTCAAGACACCTTGATCAATATGATTAAAACTATTTTCTGCATGTAAATAATGAATTAATGGAGGTTATGGTTAATGCCCATTTAGCACAAGACACTTTAACATAACCATATATGGTGAAAAATAATCAATGAAGTTAATGATTCAGTCAATCCCAAACAGAGAGTTCCCACTGTCATTAACACAAACATTTGATCGGCTTCAAACTTCAACCATATATACAATAAAAACGATTATTCCGACAAAATATCATAAAAATATTGAAAAATCAAATTTTTTGATGGAAAAAAGAACAAAACCAAGAAAACCCAACGAAGGATTGCTTACCTGCTTCCTAAGCCAAAGAGACTCATGGCTTTTCTCTGTCTCTATCAACCAGAACTCAGGCTAGGAATCAGGGACAAAAAGGGAATGTGAACTAAGAAGTTATTTTGAATATTTATAAATAACAAGGAGTGAAAAAGAAAGGAAGAGAAAAGAAGTCTTCCCCATTTGGCTATTGCCAGTCTGTCATCTCTGTCTCTCTCTATCTTTCAGAACCAGCCAGCAATTTTTGTTTGCTTTCTTTTCCATATACTAAATTGCTGATCTGGCTTGTTCTCTTTTAAAAGGAAAATCCAAAACATTCATTTATTATTTATTTAATAATAAATAAATATTTTTTAAATATTAATTATATATTTTTGTACCCACAGGCAGAGTTAAAACATGTGTCGTTTCAGTGGAAAAAAATATAATTAAAATACAAGACATTGATTAGTTAATAAATTATTAAAAAAATTAAAATTATCCAAAAAAAAATTATTTTTGTTTAAATAAGTATAATATCATATTTACGTTAATTTTATGTTATAAAATTTAGTTCTTAATTAAAAACATTCAATTTAGCTTCTTAATTAGTTATTTTTGAAATTAAATTATATATTTTATAAAAAAAATCATATTGAGTTATTGAGAATTTTTTCCTTTTTAGTTTTATATAATATATTTATTCAGTTGATTTCATTCTTAATTTTTTAAAAATATACAAAAAAATAACTTTAAACATACATATTTAATCAAAAATAAATAATTATTATAATATTATATAATTATTTATACAAGATAAATTTTAAAATATATATATATATAATATAGTTAATAGTAATAATTATTTATAGTATATTAATAATATTAGTATACTTTAACTAAGTATTACAATTAAATCTTTATCATTTACAAATGAATATAAAAAAATTATAATAAATATAGTTTGTTTGTGACTGAATGTCTTAAAAAGATATTTATATTTACAGTGACATGTTATAGAAAAATATATTTACTTTACTTTTAAATACACTTTTAATATATATTTTTTACATTATAAAAATATATATTTTAATTTTTATATAAACTAATTATTCAAATGATTTTATTATTAATCTTTAAAAATATAAAAAAAACAAAAATATGTTAATAGCATGAAGAGAGATTAAAAATGAAATCTTCATTCTTTAAGTGATCATGTTAAATACTTAAATAAAAATATATGTGAATAGGTAGAATAAATATTAAAAATAAATTTTTATCTATAAAAAATTTATAATATACTATTTTTTTGTTATTGCTTTAATGATCGAGTTATCATTATGATCTTTGAATATTGAGCCAATAATACTGCAATTTTATAATCTTAACTTATGCGTGGATAAGTATATTATATTTTTCACTATTGAATGACAATAAGTATAGTTGATTTTGAGTTTAAAAATAGATAACTACATTGAAAAAAATAAAAGGACATTGGATTTTTATTTAACAAAAGAGGAAAAAAAAATCATTGTTGTTAACTTTCTTTTTTTAAAGAATCAAATTAGGGATGTTAACTTGTCTGATAAAAGGTGAAATTTGTGAAAAAAATTGTGCCCAGTTTATTCTATCCATTTTGTTATAATTTCTTTTAAAATAAATAATATATTTGTAAAGTTTTATAATAAAAATAATAATATTTTCATAGATAAATCAATCTTTAATTATGAAAATTTAATATTATGATATATAAGATTACAATTGATTTTTAAACTAAAAAATAAAAATTTAATTATATGTATAATTACATAATAATAAATATACTTAGAGAGTTAGACATCACAGAGTGCTTAGATTATTAAAATTTTACTTTATTATTAAAATAAATAAATTATATAAAATATTCAATTTTTTAATGAAAAAATAATAATATACAGTAAAATAATATTAAAAACATATATTTATTACATTATACATTAACAAAATATATGTGCATAAGATGAAAAGAGTTTAAAAATAAAACTTTAGTTTTGTTATATACTTAAATCAAAAATATATTTGTATTGGGTAGAATAAAGTTTCAAATAAAATTTTATCTATGAAAAAAATTATGATATGTTTTTTTTTTTGTCATTGCTTTAATGATTGTGATATCAATATTGAGCCAATAATATTACAATTTTATAATCTTTATGTGTAAATGAATGTATTATATTTTTTTATCATTGAATGATAAATAAGTATAAGTATAGTTGATTTTGTGTTAAAAAATAGGTAGTTACATTGAAAAAAATAAAAGGATATTGTATTTTTACTTAATTAAAGAGGAAATTTATAAGTAAAAAAATCATAATTGTTAATTTTTTTTTTCTTAAAGAATCAAATTAGGGATGTTAACTTGTGTCATGAAAAGTGAAATTCGTGAAAAAAAATTCAAATTAACACTAGTAAAGAATGTCCTTGTGGAGACTAAGTAAAAATGAAAATTATCCTATGTGCCCCCGTTTATTATCATCTCTTCATTTTGTTATATTTTTTTAAAAAATAAATTATATATTTGTAAAATTTGACAGTAACAAAAATAATATTTTTGATTGATAAATCAGTTTAAAATAAAAAATTTAATTATATATATAAATTGTAATTTAAACTTAATTTTATTAAATTTGATTGCATAATAACAAATATATTAATTCGATTATCCGTACCGTCGATTAGATTTTTATCTGAAAATTTTAAAAAAGATATAATTTCGAGTAAAAATTAAACATGAAATAACATAAACGAATCTGGTATGATTATACGGATAATTATATCTATTTTTACACGAAATTAATTATATTTATTTAAATAATTTATATATTAATTAATAATTATAATTTTTTTAAAAAAATTGAAAAAATGTTTTTTTTCTAGATATTTTTTAATAACCTTGCAAACCGTTATTAAATGGTGAAAAATCATCTCCAAATCATACTAATTTTTGAAAAATTTCGAATACATATTTTATAATTTAATTCAAAAATAATTATATCAAAATCATCTCTATCTATTTACGTGTGCATCCTTAAATGTTGAGATATTTAAGTCAAATAAATGATGATTTCTTTAAATATTAAATGTTATTATAAATTATAAGGAAAGTGAAAAAGTGGAGTATATGAATAAATAAAATAAAATAACCTCTGAAGTGTATTATTATTTAGGTATTATCTTCTTATTAAAAAAAGATAGCCTCTGAACTGTATTACATTTTTGTTTTAATTTTATGAAGCTCACGGCATAATAGATAGGTACTTTGATTCCAATATAATAATTAACAACTAATGGTGGCTATTTAATTTGATTTATTATCAACCAAGTTGTGTTTCACCTATCATTTTTATATTTTTAGTCAAATTATAATATAAATAATCAAATACTATCGTATCCTATTATGTGTTACTACAGTAAGTATGTTTTGATTCCAAATCTTTATACTAAATACTTTTGTTCGTTAATAAAGCCAGACATGTATAGAGGGAGATTTGGTAGAAAGGGCTAAGGAATTTCGCAGATTTATTATAAATATTAAAAAAAATTGAATTTTGAAATGAATACTTGTACACTTATTAGATCGTTTGATAATAATTTTGATTTTAAATTTTTGATTAAATAATTAATTTTATTATTTATTTATATTTTGTTAATTAAAAATAAGGTTGATAATAATCTTTATGCAGTGATCTTCATGAAATAAAACTACAAATCATTGATTTTGATTTTTGATTTTTTTTAAAAATTAAGAAAATTAAGAATTTTATTATTATTTATATATTATTTATTATTAATTTTATTCTAATATTTATACATATTAAATTCACAGGTTTTTATTTATTCTATGCAAAACATATTTCGGTGGAAAAAATCATAAATAATAATTTTAAAAAAATATTCTTAATAAAAATTTATAAATCAACCCATATTTTAAAAATGAAACCTTAAAAAAGAAAATATCAAAATTATAAATTGTTATTAACTAAAAAGACTAACCTATAATTGGCATTAGCGAATTGCTATTGTTACAGTAACTATTGCCAAACCATTTCAAAATTAACTTTTACATTTAATTTTTTAAAAAATACAAGTAATGTTATTCTAGAAATAAAAATTATTTCTCTGATAATAAGTCGCCCTAACTACTTCTATTAATTAATATTTTTTTTCTTTTGGTGTTCTATCTCTATTTCAATTAAATTGTATTCCACAAACTTGAAAAATGTAACTCATGTTATCTCTATTTCAATCCATGCTGAATTTAATTATCGAACATTTGATTTATAATTTAAAATGAAAATAAGTTATCATGAATGGACCTCTAACACATTTATATAGTTACAATTATTTTAGAAAATATAAAAATAATTCATTATTTTAAATAATTATGCCAATAAAAAAATTAATTTAAACACATGTATATATTTGTGCCTGTTTAATATTTATTAAATATACATATAAATTTGACAGGGACTACATTTTCACGCCATGGTCATGGCTCATGTTCCTCAATATTTTCGTCGGTTATGGAATTCTCTTAAGATAATATATATATTCCATGTTTTTTCTTTTGTAGAAATTTTTCTTATAGTTTTCTTATTTCATAATGTCATTCTTTTTCTTGGATGCCAAACGTCTACTTGAAGAAATTTGTGCCACATAAATTAATTTGTAGATAAGGTTATCTAACATTTTTTAAGTATAAGATCATGTAAGATATAAGATTATCTAACTCATGAATATCAAGAATGGTCAATTTTAGCATACTTTTCTGCAATGAAATACAAAGGAGTCACTTAATATGGTCTTTCTATGTATAATAATAATATTTAATAAAAAATATGCACAAATCAATGATAAATTTTTTTAGACAGTTTATTACAATTTTTATTATTATTCTAACTGTTGAGGTTTATAGAATATAAAAAATATTATTATTTAAATCTCAATTGTGGGATAAGATGGTTTAAAAATTATGTAAAAAATTAAGATTATTGATAATACATTAAAAATAATATTTAAAATAAAAATTAATGTAAAACTTAAAATAAGTTTCTCAAAGACTTTAAAAAAATAAAATAATTCACTTCTAATATTTAGGTGTGACACTTTATATATTATAAATAGGTGTCGAACACATCGGTATAATATCTACTTTTTATATATATGTATCAAATATTTATATTTTTAATCACTTTTATTCTTATATTTATCGTGTATTGATGCTATTTTATAAATTAATATCTATATTAAAAATAAAAAAAATTGATTTTTTAAAAACATTTAGGGATCGAGCCGTTAAGATTCCTTAGATTATGTCATTTATATCATTTGAATCTTTAAATTATAAGTTGTATCATTTAGTTATTTAAAAAAAATAAAAATAATTAAAAACAAATAAATATATTATTTTAATAATTTTTTAATTAGGTATTATTTTAATATAAAAAAATACAAATAATATAATTTATTATTATTAAATGATAATTTTTTATTTAAAGATAAATAACTAAATTACATTATTACATATTTATCACTTTTTCTAGAAAAGTTAATAGCTGTGAATCCTCACTTAAAAAATAAAATATGATGTCTTTAACCACTAAAACACAAAGTGAACATAAGTTACCGAGTTTATTTATTAATATTCAACTAATACATGAACATTTTAGCAAAAGACATACATACGTAAACAAACGGAAAACTCAAAGCCCATTTTAGCCTTCAAGTTGTTTTATTGTTCACAAAAACACAAAACAGACCTACAGATGATCAACCACAAAAAAAAGATGAAGAAGCTGACTTAATTAAAGATTATATAAGGAATTAAATTTCTTAATTATTATAACACACCAAGAAGACCATAATGTCCTTAACCACTGCCACCAAGAACAGCCTTAAGCTTCTTAACCTGAGCAGCATCAAGAAAAGTAGTAGTGGTAACCAATTCAGTAGGCAAATCATTAGCAAATAAAGCAAAGTCTAAAATCTGAAGACCAGGACTTGGACTACCAAAGCTAGCAAAAGCAAGTGCTTGGGATTGCCCGGCATTTACTTGAAAATGTAACAATCCTTGTGGAAAGACCATAATGTCCCCCTTATTAAGAATTTTGCGATAAACAATATTTGCTGATGAAGAAACAAAACCAGCATTAATACTCCCTTGTATAACAATTAGTACTTCTGAACCACCAGGATGTGTATGAAATGGAATAACTCCACCAGGTGCTAAGTCTAAGCGAGCTATTGAAATTCCAAGTCCATTCACTCCTGGAAATTGGGTAGAAAATGCTGGAGTCACAGCTGCTTTTATAATGTTTGAGGTGTTACCTACTATGCCTAGCCCTGAGTATACAAAATCAGCTTCTGTCACTATTTTTGGGCTCTTGCATGAGTAGCCTGCTGGTCCTTCCGGTGCTGTTAGGTCGCCGACGCAGAAGTCTTGTACGCCGGCTTTCGAGGTAGAGAAGTGGAGTGACAATATGATGATGAAGATTGGAAGAATCATTTTCACTTTGTGTGTAGTGAACTAGTACTTCTTTTGAGGGTTGGTTGATGAGGGTTTGAAGTTTTGAAGATATATAGAAGGATAAGAGCGTGTGAAAATACTGGACATGGTAATTTGGAATATACTTTCAACATTGTACGTTAAATGTAACATTTTTTTGTCTTCAATATCATGTATCTCAACTCAAGTTAAAATCATATTAAATATTATTTTATCTAAAAAATAATAATTAGATTCAAATATTGACAAAAATAAATGTCAAAAAATAATTAGTTCAAGTAACTTTTTTTTCTAGCTTAATTCACAGACTTTAAAAATATGACACCCCAATACAAATTGTCAATTTTTATACTTTTTTAAAAACTATTTTTTAATTTTTTTCGACTATATTTAACAAAGAAAATTTTAACATAAATAATTGTTGAAACATTATTTTAATTAATTTTTTTTAAAAAGTAGAAAAACATAAAATTATTTATTTATTTTTGTGATGTTATTTTTTTTAAATTAATAAACTAAAATGTCAATAAAAAAATTATTAGACTTAAAAGTGGTCAATTTCAAAAAGTTACTTACTTCTTTATACAACCACACAAAATGTTATAGGTTATATAACATGGTTAAAATATTGTATTTTACGAAGAAAAAATTGAAATAAATATTAAAAATATTAAAAAATGTGAGTAAATAAGTATCACGTTAATAAAATATTAATGAAAATATATATTTATAAGTATAGAATCAACAAGATTAATCTATTAAAATAAAAAATTATTAATTTATAAAAATTCAAAGAAGTTATTAAGTCTCTTAAAAAAATTATAAAGAGAATATTAAAGATATTTTGAAGTATCTTTGTATAGGAAGTTTGAAGTGTCGAATTCACATGTGTGGTATTAACAAACATGTGATAGCTTTTGTTTTACTATCTAACAAAAGACAAGAAGACTCTTTCACTTCTGGCTTGAAAGTCGACCGTAGCTTTTTTAGCAAGAAAAATTTCATGTGTTTGTTTCAAAATTAAGAGCATTCTTAAGCTTTCAAGAGGTCATTGGATATCATGTTAGTGATATATAGGCCAACTTTAGATATTGCTAACTAAATTTCTTAATAGAAAAGCATGTTTATATTCAAAAGTAATTATAAATATCAAGTGTGGACCATGAGCACATGGAAGGAGGACAATTTGAAGGTGCAACAAGACATTTTAACAGCTAAAAGGGAAAAAAATTTGTATCATTCGTGTTTATAAATATACATTATGACTTTTTAATTTGAAGAATATATTATTAGTCTTTATATGAAAATAAATATATACATGTAAAATAACAAATATATAATTTATCTATCTTATCTATGAACCTATGACATGTAAAAGTCTTTTTAGAATTAATCTATGTTATTTAATAACTCCTTATCATTTCTATCTTTAAAATGTATGGATGTGAGAAATTCCCTATCTTCTTGGGCTGATACATTTCATTTGTCAAGATTGGAAAACACATAATATTTTACTTAAAATATTTACCACGTTAACTAGATTAATCAACATTTTGTTTTGATGAAAGTATATGTAAAGAATATGTTTTCCTTAATAGTATATACTGAAAATATATCTCTAAATAATGAACAATTATTCTCATTTTATATTGTTGAGATACATTAAGACATATCTCCAACAACCATACTACCAAATATCTCCTAACCTATAAATACTCTTCGATTTATACATATGTTTGGCACACATCACACCGGTGTCACTCTTATAGTTCTGTACACTCTAAAGAATAACACGGATGACACATAAATCGAATTCAACAAATTAAGTATCTATTTACATTAACTGTAAATAATATTCCTCTAGAGTTAAACACAAGCCAACAAGTTCCTCTTCCATCTTATTTCGATGTCAACAACAATTCAATCCATTTATTGTTATTAACTTCTTTTTTTAAAATTTAATCTTTTTATTAATATCATAAAAATAATTAATCAAATTTTAAAATTCTTATTTTTATTTACTTTTTATTAATTTTATAGTCATTATTGTCTATTACTAATGACAATTATAAAATTGATATATCAATAATAATTGAAACAATATGGAAAAAAAATCAAAACAAAAAGATTCAACTTCTAAAAAAAAATAACAAAATAACTACAACATGCATCAATTGCAATATATCAAAACAATTCACTTGATTACAGGACTCACATTTTGTGCTACAAAAAGTAATTAAATAAAGTTTTCACTTACATCATGTCTGAGGATGTATTATTATTTTGACCACCCTCTAGTACAAGAATAATTTTGTTTTCAAGAGCAAATTCTAATCAAAGGCGTGACAATGGTTGTTCTCTCCCAAGAAAAGGGTAGTCTGTATACCCAACAACAGGATCCTGAGTATAAAAAAACTTCCTAACATACTTGTTCAGAGGTGCATTGAGCTTAAATCTTAATACTAAATCAGGATTTGAGATAAAAAGACGGCCATATGAAACCAAATCAGCATCACCTTCTTCTACAGCTTTCATACCAAGTTCCCGAGTAAATCCACCACTAGACATGAATGTGCCCTCATAAGTTTTCCTTAAAGTCTTTATCAACTTAGTTTCCTCCTCTTCAGTTCCGGGTCTTCCTGATTCTGTCTGGCCATAAGCTGTGTATCGAGGTTGAGTCACATGGAGATAAGCAAGCTTTGAACCAATGTCTTGTTGGAGCTTGTTAAGCCTCTCTACTACTGCCAAACCTAAGCTTAGTGGATCGGAGTCTGAAGCATCAAGGTGATCAATTGCTGGTGAAATTCTAACAGCTACCCTTTCAGCTCCAATGGCTGATACAACAGCTTGAACTATTTGCATCAAGAATCTAGACCGGTTTGTATGGGATCCACCATACTCGTCAGTTCGATCATTTATTCCATCTTTTAAAAATTGATCAATGAGGTAACCATGTGCCCCATGGATTTCAATTCCATCAAAACCTATATTGATGATATGATCGTTATTATGCATCTTTGATAACCATCAAAGAATTGCAAGTAGTTTTCTAGACCTCAAAAATACAACATTACTAATAACTTAGATAACTTTAAGGTGGGACTTGGGAGAATTAACTAGAAGCCTAGAAGTGAGGTGTTTACCTGCTCGAATTGCATTTAAGGCTGCCTGACGATATTGCTCTACAATGTGTGGTATTTCATGGGTTTCAAGGGGTCGAGGTTTTGGATATGTCCCATATGATCCATCTGGCAAGAGGATTCTCCACCTCCCTGAGATAGGCTTGTTTACCGACGAAATTGGTGACCCTCCACCAGGTTGATAAACTATATCATTGAACAAATTTACCAATTATTAAGACTACCAGTGTCTCAAAAGATTATTGTAAACGGAAAAACAGATAAAACTAAGGTGCAAGGATACATGGGTTCATTAGCTTCGGTTAGACGTACATTTTATTTTTTTATCTTTACACTGAGGCACTTTAGTTCTTTAACTACCATGTTTAAGCATAAATGTTTATCCCCCGATAAAACTCAGGGACTCACAAAATATTTTACCCCCAAAACAAAGAGTAGGTTGACACTATAGAACAAGAAAATATGTGCAACATAGAAGTTAGTGAAGTTTTTTCTAGTTTCTGAGATGAAGAAAATTAAGCATATAGAAAAGAAAAAGCTAGGAGAACATGAAAGTTGTTAAAACATAGAGAAGAAAAGAGAGAAATATAACCTGGATGGGAAGCACGACCAACGTGCCATAGTTGACAGAAGAATATGCTACCTTTGGCATGAACAGCATCTACAACCTTCTTCCACGCATCCACTTGTTCGTCAGTGTAAATCCCTGGAACATGTGGAAACCTGTTTTGACAGACTACTATTACCACCAAATCTATCGTTTTAACATTGCAAAGAAATTAGTATAATAGTTGCATAACATTATTCTTTTAGTACCTACTTTTATCTAATTCCATAGAATAAAGTATGGGAGGGCAAGTATTTGTTTATTTGTGTTTATGTTAAAAATGATTTATTTTAAGATCAAACAGTATTTAGTATCGTAAAATCTATGACTTATTTGAGTCTTATTGTAACTTTTTGTGGAGTCCATATGCATTATGAGTTGTGTTTGCATATCATTTTTAATCCATGTAGGATACTTTCATTTTACTCTAACAATCACCATATCATTAAGGGTATATTTGTCTGTGCTTCTATTAGAAGTGATTTCAAACAGAAGCAATTTCATAAAGAATTGGTTTCAGACGTTAGCAAACACAAAATGTGCTTTCAAAGCGCTTCTAACAATTTTTTTGGATTTTGCTATCAGAAGGGGTTTTACACAGTTACAGAAGCATGTTAATAATGGTTTCTTAAAAGTGCTTTCAAAATGAAGAGCTTCTAAGAAAAAACATATCATGAGTACTTTTATAAGAATGCTTTATGAGCCTTTTTGTTGGAAGGGCTTCTAGAGGACCGAAAGTATAACAAACAAATCCTAATGTTACGTAAAACTCTCATAATAATTCAGAGTAGGTCTCATAGCTAAAGACTAATATTTAATTTGCAAAGCAGCAGTTTGATTTAATAGCAGTAATTAATTCAGCAAATTCAAAGTCTCAAACCGTTTTTTACCAAAAAAAAAAAGAAAAAAGTCTCAATCCGTTTATATTGAAAAACTGAAAAGTAGCGCTAAGATAACGGAACACAAAAAGATCTAAGAAAATAGAATTACGAAATTACCCAGCAGCAGTGTCGGAGATCAAAGTGCCCTCGCTGATGAGGAATCCACCGTTAGTTGACCTCTGCGTGTAATACTTTTCAAGCGCTGCTGATGGAATCCCATTCAGTGCTCTGCATCTCGTCATGGGTGCAAGCACTACCCTGTAATATTATCATAAAATTTCTGAAACCCCATGGATAGATCATAAAATCCCAGCTGAATCAGATCGTCGAAGCAAATATTAAACCTAAAACAGAAGATCAGAGATCGTGAGTAACCTGTGAGAGAGATTGAACTTGCTCAACTTGTAGGGAGAAAATAGATTAGCCCCTTTTGATGATGAAGTTTCTGCCATTTCTTGCTCACCAAACTCCTGAAGCCTAAAAAAAATGATCAAACTCGGTTCTTGAGAAAGCAATTTAACATGGATGGAATAGAAAGCACAATAACTTGATCATTGTGTGTTTTGAATAAATAGAGTCGTGTTTTATTTTATTTATTTATTTTTCTCTAAAATTATTAAAATTCGGAAATGTTTCTAGGTCTTACAATTTCATTATTGGTCGGTGGAGAGAATATGAACGAATACCTTCCCAATTCCCACTAGATGAAATATGAATCAGTGATTAGCTAGTAGTAGAAGAAGTGACTGGACCCCATTGTTGGTAAGGACAAGGTGATGAACATGGGAAAATTCCTAGAAAACCCTTAAGTTTTCAAAAAGGAGAAAAAACATCCAACAACTTTAAAAAATAAAAGGTTAATTATAACATTGTAACGCGTAAAAATATTTAAAATATTTATATAAAAATATATTTAATTTTATATATTTTTAAAGTTATAATTATTCTCATGACAAAAATATTTAAAATTTAATATATTTTTATTATTATTCTTACGTTATTAACATTAATAAAACAAATTTAATATAAAGTAATTAAATTATATTTCACAAATTTAATCATATTTTAATAATAAAAAAATTTATTTATTACAAATTTTTAATAAATGATATAATTTATTATTGTGGTATATATAATCAAATAAATATAATATATATAATAGGAAATTATTAAGTTAATTATCATTATAATATATTTATTGCATATAAAAATTATTATTTTTAATTCAAATTACATATAAGCTATTATTAAAAATTATATATATATATATATATATGCATTACTTCACTCTTTAAATTAACACGATTAAAATAAATAAACAAAAACATATATATATATATATATATATATATATATATATGCATTACTTCACTCTTTAAATTAACACGATTAAAATAAATAAACAAAAACTTAATTTGTAGTAATTAAAGTGTCTTTTCGTCTTATTTTTATTTTGTATCTTATTTTTGCCAGTTAGTACTCTTTTATTATAAAATACATAATTATATTTTTTTATTTTTATTTTTAAATTACAAAAGTTTAAGAACATAGTTGTGTGTTTGACTTTGAGTCTTTGAATACTTTCTGATTTCTGAGGTTCGTCAATTTGGGCTGCATTAATGATTTCTTCATATTGTAGGTCGATAAAAAAATTTAGAAATGCAGTTTTTTCACGTTGCACACGTGCTTTAATTTTTGTTAATATTTTATAAAATACTTGTATAATATCATTAATATCCATGTATAGCGTATATTAGGTAAGAGTTGAAGTAAAATTATAATTCAATCAATTCTTAAAAAATAATAATCTATTTTATTCAATAAAATTTATAAAATTAATCAAAACAATATTATTTAAATTAGATTAGATTAAATTAAATTAATAAAAATTTATACTTTTTTTTATAACCAACAAGATTTTTTAAAAATTTAATAACTAAATAACTATTTTATTAAATTTTATGATTTAATAATTTATTAAAATTTTCATCTAACTTTTTTTATTTTTTTAAACAATAAATAAATAAAAATCATATACTCAATCTAAATTTTAAATGAAAAAAACACATAAATATTTACTATTTAATTTTATATTAATTTAAATATAGATTTTTATATTCATAAATAAATATTTTATTTAAATAATAAAAATGTGAAAAATAAATTGCCATCATCTTGGCATTTCTTACATTGTGATGGGGACTTGATGATGATAAATTAGATAGGTTATTAAGTTAGGACGAAGGAAGTAAAATTGAAAAGAGAAGAATTATTAGTTTTGTTACTTTTTTTTTACTTTATTAAATTTTTATGTTAAAATAAAAATATATAATAAAATATAAACATGATTGAATGAATTATTGTGAAAATTTTAACTTCTATAATCGATTCAATTATGATGAAATAGTTATACAATTTTTTAATCCAAACTATCCGAACAAAAAAATTGTATAAATTATATTGGATTGTTTGAATTTGACTACATCCGTTTATTTTTAAACACCTTACCCACATCTATGTTTTTAAGAATTTTTTTATGTAAAATTATTCATACTCTCACCTTTTTTATCAAGGAATATCAAAATTCTTCACAAAACTGAATAATTATAGATAATAACTAAAACTTTTTGGTTTGTGACGTAATTATAAGTAATAAACAATATCAAAAACTATAAATTTATTTAAATATTATATTTTGTATATATAAAGATAAAAACATTTATAAATTTATGAAGAAAATTAAAACTAAATATATTATGTATGTACAATATATTATTATTTTTAACTTGTAAAGATTTTTTTTTATTAAATTTAATGTTTTAAACCATTTTAAATTAAAAAGAAGTTAAAATTTGAATTTTGGAGTTTCAAATGGGTAATTATTATTCGATGGTGGTTTTTCGAACTTATACATTCCAATTTTGATTTTGGTTTCTTAAAATACTATCCAATTTCATTTCCCTTTGATGATATTTTTATTTTTGTCATTTACTTTGTGAGTATTGTAGTTATAATTTATGTTGATGTTGACTTTGTTAACATTAGGTAAATTTGTTTCTATGAATATAAGAGTGAAGATGTGATTACAAGGAAAGATAATATTTTATTGTAACTCTATATTATGTGTGAGATATATATCATACCTACTTAGATATATGAATATATAAAAGGAAAATAGTTAACTTGATGATTATTCTTTATCAAAATATGATTAATTTATTGTAATATTATAGACATCTATCAATAATTATCTTTTCAAAATAATTATTGAATATTTATTTTTTTATTGATATTATCTTTCATTAAATTTGAGTTATCAAATCATTTCATATTTTTATATATAAAAAGTGTGATAGTTGGTTGTTCTTGTTCTTTCAATATTTATATAATAAATTTATTTATTTTTATTTTTTATTTTTTATTTTTTATATTAATAAATATCAAAATATTTATATAATAAATACATTTTATGAATAATTATTTTGTATAAAAAAATGTGAATGTTTTTCGACGACCATCAACTTTTTTATGTTATTTTTACATTAATAAATACTAAAATATTCATATAATAAATACATTTTTAATATATATTTTTTGGTTTTTTACACCAATAAATACTAAAATATACATATAATAAATATATTTTTTATGAATAGTTATTTTATATAATATAATTATTTTTATTACATTAAGAGTAACAATTTATACAGTTAGTGATTACCTTTAGTGTTTGATCAATTCATTTATGAATATATCATATTTTTGTTTTTATATTTTTTTACTTTTTGTTATTTTTTACATCAATAAATATCAATATAATAATTATATTTTTGTGTTTTTTCTGTTAGTTTTTTACAATACTAAAATGTCTATATAATAAATATATTTTTTATGAATATTTATTTTATATCATGTAATTATTTTTATTACATTAATGGTGACAATTTACACGGTTAATAACTATCTATTTAATAAGTATTCAATCAATTTAATTGTAAACATGTCATATTTTTGTTGAATGTTCTTTCAATAAATACATTTTTATTAATATTTATTTTATAGCATGCAATTATTTTTATTATATTAAATAGTAAAAATTTATACAGTTAATGATTATCTATTTAATAAGAATTCGATCAATTCACTTGTAAATATATAATATTTTTGTTGAATGTTCATATAATAAATGCATTTTTTTATTAATAATTATTTAATATAATGTAATTATTTTTATCACATTAAGATTAATAATTTATATAATTCATGATTACCTATTTAATGAGTTTTCGATCAATTCACTAATGAGAATTCATACAATTCACGATTACCCATTTAATATTCGATCAATTTATTTATAAGCAAATTATATTTTTGTTCAATTTATAATTTTTATGTTAAAATCATATAATATCTTATATTAACTAAAAAATAATAATCAACTAATACAAATCATTATGAAATAAAAAATATCTATTAAATTCAATCAAGATATGTCTTTCATGTAAACTTATATTCTTCGTAAAATAATGACTATTACATATTTATTAATGGCTAAGGTAACAAATTAATTAACTATTTATTTTAATAGTATTTTCGCAAACTAATTTATAAAATATTTTAACAATAATTTTTTAATTATAATATAAATAAATTATAAATGTTTTTTAAAAACTTACTTTTTATTTTATAAAATAAAAATAATAAAAAATATTATTATTTAATAATAATAATAATTATTATATATTTATTAAATTTAAAATTTTAATTTATGTAATTGTACATATTCAAAAAGTAATAGTTTTAAAAATTATCTTGGGAGGTTTTTGCATGAAAATACCATTCAAAGTTCGGTAAAAAAAATGCCCAAATCTTTTCCGTGAAGTTGGCAGCACATGTTAAAAAAAGTTAAATATGATGGACATTTTTAGCATTTTAAAAAGATCAACAAAATATAAAGTAAAATTGGATATCCAAGTTATAATACTTAATTGTTATAATTCTATTAATATATAAAGTTTTATTTTTATTCTCTTTAAAAAAACATTTACAACGTAAATAAACATATATTTTTTACTAATGAAATTTAAAGGTTAGCTTATTATAATAACTTTAAAATGTTAGGTTTTTTACATTATAAGAAATTAAATATATATTTTTTAACTAGGTTAGTTTTTTAACTATAAATTATATATTGTCATTGTTGTTCTTGCTATAGAGTTATTGAAAAATCCACGTATCCACTAATATTTTAAATCCAATAATTTATCTTTTTAGAGCATCGTTCATAAGATTGATATAAGGAAAAGTTTTTGGTTTTAGACATCAAAAGATATTAAATAATAAAAGATTTCAAGTGTCATCTAAAAGAAATTATTTATATACCGAAGTATCTAAGATTTTAGCCTGCCAATTGGGTGTGCACTTATGTAATGCGCGAGATCTCATGACTTGGATTCCTAGGCCCTAACAGTTATGATAGTCGGATTCTCCTTATTTTAATTTCGGTTCACATGCACGTAATTACAGATGTAAGTCTAATCTCATAATAAGGTATGTCTAGCTTATGATTTAACAAAATATAACTTATTCTAGTATGTTAAATGATTGAGGTTAAGTTATAATTAAGGATAATTAATTCTTGTTGGCGGATGTTCTTGACTTAATAAACAGATCATAGATTCGAGAATTAATAATAAAAAAGTATCAAAATACAGATATATGAGTAATATAGTTATTAAAAAAGACTTATGATAAGATTGGTTGATAATTTATGATACTAATCTTACAATTTTATTCAAAAATTAAATATTTTTATCCACATTAATATATCAATTTAAAGCATTATTTTAAGTGAGATTCAATTCATATAAATCTATAGTCTTGATTGATATGAAATCTCTTCTACTAAGGTTTTGAAACTATATTTTTTATAGGCTCAAAATAATAATGAAATGAATGAAAAATTAGTCTAAAGTTCACACAATAAGAAATAAAGTTAAGATTGTTTTGCATTTATCCTAAGTAAAAAAACTAACACATTAAAGATTTTATATAGTGTTTGCTTTCTTAAGAGTGGTAACCTAATATTCCAAAAAGACTTCCTATGTATGGGTGCATGGAATGTAAATCGTAACATGTTCGATCTAAAAATGTACGAATTCGAATTGTGTGTTCATATGTTTTGTGGACATAAATATTGTTCAATTTTAATGTGAAAGTTTATAAATTATGGACCTGATTAACTTAGAGGGGTGAATAGGTTATTTTTAATTTTTATCAAGTTTATAATTTAATAACCTAAACAAAACGGTCAGACATGTAATCGTGTGTGAGAGTAAAGTGCAGAAATTATAACACACGATATTTTTAGGTGGAAACAACCTAAGCCATAACAATGACCTAAGAGGAAAACCACCGGTTCACTGGATCACCTACATTTCCACTATGAAAATCAAATGTTTAAGTACAAACTCGATCCTATGCTACCCTCCCTAAGATACTACCCCAATGTACTTTACTTACGAGCCCCTGCTCTATTTTTATAGTTTCCAATATTAGTGTGAACGGTTTCCAGACCAACGTTCCAATAAGCTCCCCGCAAATCAGATCGTTCACAAATCAACTACAAAATAGTTAGCACAAAAACATAAGTATTCGTGTGTGTTCTAGAACAAATTTAACAATAAATAATCTTAACTAGATTATTCGAAATATATGTCATTTAAATCAAATCAACTAGAAAATTCTAAATGGAAAAGATTAAGCCCAAATTCATTAAAAACAGTTTCTTTAATATTTAATAATTAAATCAAATAGTCATGATCACTCATATAATTATTAGATTTAAATATCCAAGATTCTAATCATAAAATAAGCTATATGAATATAAAAAATGAATAGATTAAAACATATAAAAATTTAACTACTAAAATATTATAAAAAGAAAGATCATCAATTTATGATTATATTAGTTTAACCGTAGAATATATATATATTAGTTTTATGATTCTTTTATTGAATATAGCCAATATATATATATATTAACTTTATAACTTGCCTTGTATTCTTGCATTCTTTGGCTGGGGAGGATGATGAAATTTTTATTTTCTTCTTCAGCAGTTCAATGGTCCTTTTTTTTCAACACATATATTTTTATTCTGTATAACTACATCAACCGTAATGTATCTTTATTTATAGATAATTATAATACTTAATAGTATTAGGGTTAAATGCACTTTGGGCTTAATTTTTCAAAGCACATTCAAAGTCTTAAAAAATATTTTTTTAAATCACCTTAAAAATATTAAGACACATAAAAAATATTTAAACATCAAAAATAATTTTAGATTTATGAACGTGTACTATTAAATGTATAAATATAATCATATGTGTCATAGTTATAAAAGACATACCTGAAATACGAATATCTGATACTCGAGCATTTGTTTGGCTTTTCTTGATAAACTTGATAGTAGGCCTAAAAAAAATTTACAAGTAAATATTTTTTCCATGAAAATAGCCAATACTCATAGTCCTTACAAACTCCTTCTTTGGCATTTTTGTGTGGCAAAACCTCTCACTTACTACATGACACTTATAAAAATGAGATAAAAATACAATGAGATCCCAGACTCCATATTGGAACTATCCTATGGTCCGATGAATCCATCTTCTCTACAACTTGACAAGCCTGTGAGTAACTGAAATGACATTGACAGAGGATAGGACAACTTGGCATGAAAGTCTCATTGTACATTAGTTCAGTTTACATAAAAATAAGCGAAGTGTAAAGAATAATCATGTAGTGTGCATTCATATCAATTAAGCTTAATTAAATATGTTCTCCCCCTATATGCATAAGAAAATAAACAGATGGAAGTAAAACACATTATTTCTCTCCCTTTTTTTGACATATGAGAAGGACAAAGTATTAGACAAAGCAATGATGTTAAAATCCTCCTAAAGATATAACAATGTTAAAGTAGAGTAATACATAAATGTAATATGCTTTAAACTCCCCCTAAGTTCTATGACTCTCTAACTTAGAAACAAATTAAAAAGGTAATAAATAAAAATGAATAAAAATCTGATTTGTTTTTTGTAATTTTCATAACTAGCCACATTAGGTATTAAATTCATTTAATTACAAACAAGTACACAACCAATTGAGAACTCATCATTTTTTTAACTCTAATTTTGATTATTTATCATATAAATAAATAAGTAGAATAGAAGAGGTGCACGTGCACATTTCGCACATATAATGACATATTGACATTTACTTAAAGTAGTATATATGTTTAAGCTCCACAAATATGTTAATTCATTCATTTATGACCTATCAAGAAAAACTCAGAAGAAAAAATTATCACCTATCATGTAAAACTATAATCGAGTCTTCAATCTTACAAAATAAAGTACATCTACCAAAGGAGGACTTTTTTTGTATTTTTTTTATACATATGAGGTAAATGATATATATTTTTTTAACCTCTATTGGCTCTTTCTTTTTGTGCATTCAATGTATAAGATTTATAAGTAGTCACTTTTTGCATAATCTTTTCTCTCTCTCTCTCTTTTTTGCACGAGTCATAAACCTAACATGATGACTTTCACACTAGTTGTGAGGTAGCCCTCTCCGTTTATTGCGGTAGCTTCACACATCACAGTAGGTAGCTCTCTCACTACTAGGTGCCTCCATACGGTAAAGTTTTAGCAAGTAAGAAATATAACTCAACACAATTTTACAGTCAAGATTAGTTGAAGTCCTAGAGTCTTTCAAGAAAATTCATAAACTTCAGCATAACATATATGTGTGTTCGTGAGTGTGTGAAAAAGTTTATGTCAACATCGATCATCACATGTATAAGAATATGTGTGTGTGCATAAGCCAAAATTGTAGAATAATTTATACAATAAATATCAAAATGAGTTGAGTCACTAAAAATGAGATTATGTGTATGAAAGTATTAAATAAGTCGAATACTGTGTTGGCCAAACAAGAATGCTATTTTTTTTTAAGTTTAACTAATAAAATAAAAACAATAAAGATTACTCACCTAGGGTCATTTAAGCATTCTAATAAAAAAAGGATCAGGTGATTGGGAAAAAACAACCTTTCATAACCCACATTTTCTTGCATTTTGGTTTCTCTATATCATTGGGTTGAGACTCAATAAACTTAGGTTTCATACGTGTATTCTTGGACTTAGCTATACTTTTCTTATTCATCTCAAATGAAGATGCAGTATGCATAGTGGGATGATGATAATAAGTCCTAGCATTAAAAGTATTGAATTTTACTTTCCTCTTTAAACCTAAGACTTCATGCTTCCTAGTAGAATTTTTGAACACATTATTATAACTTCCATTCATCCTTGAATATGATGTAGTATGCATAGATGGATTATGCTTATTGGTCCTATTATATGAAACATGGAAAAAATGATTAAGCTCAAGTGCATTCCTCAAAAATCTACATTTTGGTCTTATATGACATTTTCTACCACAATGATGACACACATATACAAACTTAACATTTTTTTCTACCACAGGTGCAATAGTTATTTGTGCATAATTAGTAACAGTAGGAGTAGAGTTTGAAGACCTTACAAATGTGGTCTTTGATGTTGAAGGTGTTAACGGTTCATCTATGTATCCAAAACCTCTCTTATCTCTATGTAGCTTTCCATAGTCTAGGACTTTGGTCAATTTTTCAGCACCTATGGTCATATTCTTCACCGTATCTTTAGTAATACTAAGTTCTTGCCTAAGCTTTTGTTTTTCTCAGTGGTTTCTACAAGTCTCAGATTCATGGCATTAATATTTTTAGAAAATTCCTTTTTATCTTTCTCTAGGCTAGAGGAGTTTGTTTTATGAATATTGATGATATCATTAAGTTTAGTTACTTCCACAAGTAGTTTATCCCTCTCTTCTCTAGCACCTAAACAATCCATGAATAGTTCCTCATAACTCAATACATTAAACTTAGACAATAAGAAAGAAGAGTTTACTTCCTCATTTTCTTCATCCGAGCTAGAGTCAGAGTCATTGTGGTGTGCTTTGGTAGTTGTGGTGAAGACACGATAGTTAGTATCATCATCTCCTGAGTTACTAGTATTATCTTGCTTACTTTCCGTGTCACTGAGTGTAGCATTAAATGCTTTTTCAAATTTTTTTATTGTTTACACAATCTATATAAATGTGACCAAAACCTCCACAAGTATAGCATCGAGGACTAGTAAGCTTAGTTTTCTTACCATCAAAGCTAGGAGGCTTGATTTCCCTTGACTTTTGGTCCCTCAAACAACTAGATTGTCCCTTATTAGATTGATTATTTTGTTGACCCTTCATTTTCAGGAACTTCTTCAATTTTCGTGTTAGCGAGACTAATGACTCATCATTTATATCCTCATCACTATCAGAGATGTCTATTTTGGAGCTTTTGAATGTCATATCCTTGATTTTCTTGGGACGATCAAGAGAAAGCTCATAGGTTTGGATTGACCTAACAAGTTCATCAATATTTAGTGTGTCCACATTCTTGCTTTCCTCTATCGCTGTTACTTTCATCTTGTAGTCAGCTGTTAAGGAGATTAGGAGTTTGCGTACTTGTATTGGTTGTGAAATTTTCTCACCAAGGTTAGAACAAGCATTAGTGATATCACAGAAGCGAGCATAAAACTGACCAAAAGGTTCTGTGTTGCTCATTTTAATGGAATCAAACTGAGATGTTAGCAATCTCAATTTTGTTTGTTTCACTTGGGAGGTTCCCTCATGAGCAAGATCAAGTACATTTCATGTATCTTTAGTAGCCTCACATTCGGAGATGCGACGAAACTCATCCATTGACACTATAGCAAATATTGAGCTTAGACCTTTTTGGTTTGCCCCAATAAGGGTACGTTCTTTAGTGGTCCAGTCTCTTATTGGCTTTATGATTGTTACACCATCTTTCATTACCGAAGGTGGTTTCCAACCATCAAGAATAACATCGTAGACTTTTTCATCTTGTCTGAGAAAGACTTGCATACGAGCCTTCCAGTAAGGGTAATTAAACCCATCAAAGAGTGGGGGTCTAACAGATGACCCATCTTCTTTAATTTGGTCCATAAATAAGTATATGTGTCCCTAAGGGTCAATTTCACTAAGTGTGTCTAGTGTCGGCTCTGATACCAATTGAAAGTTTATAAATTATGGACCTGATTAACCTAGAGAGGGTAAATAGGTTATTTTTATTTTTTATCAAATTTATAATTTAATAACCTAAACAAAGCGGCCAAACATGTAATCGTGTGTAAGAGTAAAGTGCGGAAATTATAACACACGATATTTTTAGGTGGAAACAACTTAGGCCACAATAATGAACTAAGAGGAAAACCACTAGTCTACCGGATCACCTAACTTTTCACTATGAAAATCAAATGTTCAAGTACAAACTCGGTCTTATGCTACCCTCCCTAGGATACTACCTCAATGTACTTTACTTACGAGCCCCTGCTCTGTTTTTACAGTTTTCAATATTAGTGTGAACGGTTTCCAGACCAACGTTCCAATAAGCTCCCCGCAAATTAGATCGTTCACAAATCAACTGTAAAATAGTTAGCACAAAAACACAAGTACTCGTGTGTGTTCTATAATTGATTTAACAATGAATAATCTTAACTAGATGATTCGAAATATATATCATTTAAATCAAATCAACTAGAAATTTCTAAATGAAAAAGATTAAGCCCAAATTCACTAAAAATAATTTCTTTAATATTTAATAATTAAATCAAATAATCATGATCACTCGTATAATTATTAGATTTAAATATCTAAGATTCTAATTATAAAATAAGCTATATGAATATAAAAAATGAATAGATTAAAACATATAAAAATTTAGCTACTAAAATATTATTAAAAAAATTATTAATTTATGATTATATTAATTAATATTTTTTTAAATCAATATATATATATATATATATTATATAAATTTATGATTATATTAGTTTAGCCGTAGAATATATATATATTAATTTTTTGATTATTTTATTGAATATAGTCGAATATATATATATATAATTTTATGATTATTTTATTGAATATAGTCGAATATATATATATATATTAACTTTATAACTTACCTTGCATTCTTTGGTCGGAGAGGATAATGAAATTTTTATTACCTTCTTTAATTTGATCCATAAATAAGTATGTGTGTCCCTAAGGATCAATCTCACTAAGTATGTCTAGTGTCGGTTTTGATATCAATTGAAAGTTTATAAATTATGGACCTGATTAACCTAGAGAGTGTGAATAGGTTATTTTTAATTTTTATAAGTTTATAATTTAATAACCTAAACAAAGCGGTCAGACATGTAATCGTGTGTAAGAATAAAGTGCGGAAATTATAACACACGATATTTTTAGGTGAAAACAACCTAGGTCACAACAATGAACTAAGAGGAAAATCACTAGTCTACCGGATCACCTAACTTTTCACTATGAAAATCAAATGTTCAAGTACAAACTCGGTCTTATGCTACCCTCCTTAGGATACTACCCCAATGTACTTTACTTACGAGCCCCTGCTCTGTTTTTACAGTTTCCAATATTTGTGTGAACGGTTTCCAGACCAACGTTCCAATAAGCTCCTCGCAAATCAGATCGTTCACAAATCAACTGCAAAATAGTTAGCACAAAAACACAAGTACTTGTGTGTGTTCTAGAATGGATTTAACAATAAATAATCTTAGCTACTAAAATATTATAAAAAAATTATCAATTTATAATTGTATTAATTAATATCTTTTCTTTTAAATCAATATATATTATATAAATTTATGATTATATTAGTTTAAGTGCAGAATATATATATATTAGCTTTATGGTTATTTTATTAAATATAGTCGAGTCGAATATATATATATATATATTAACTTTATGATTTCTTTATTGAATATAGTCGAGTTGAATATATATATATATATATTAACTTTATAACTTACCTTGTATTCTTTGGACGGGGAGGATGATGAAATTTTTATTTTCTTCTTCAGCAGTTCGACGGTCTTTTTTTTTTTCAATACATATATTTTTGTTCTGCGTAACTACATCAACCCTAATGTATCTTTATTTATTGATAATTATAATACCTAAAAGTATTAGGGTTAAATGCAATTTGGGTTTAATTTTTCAAAGTCCATTCAAAACTTTAAAAAATATTTTTTAAATCACATCTTAAAAATATTAACTTAAAAAATATTAAGATACATAAAAAATATTTAAACATAAAAAATAATTTTAGATTTATGAACGTGTATTATTAAATGTATAAATATAATCCTATGTGTCATAGTTATAAAAGACATATCTGAAATACGAATATCTGATACTCAGTATTTGTTTGATTTTTCTTGATAAACTTGATAATAGACCTAAAAAAAATTTACAAGTAAATATTTTGTTCACGAAAATAGCAACACTCATAGTCCTTACATAATGAAACTTATACGATTCAACTTTTGCTACACAAATTTTATTTTCCTATCTCCTAATAAAATAAACATTATTTGGCATAGTTAATGATATTTATGGCACCGACTGTAGCAATTTTAGTAACAACTATTGAATGTCTTCAACTGGTGTAGTTTTGGCATCCAATAATCGCTTTTGAATATCTATAAATTGGTTTTGCAGTTGAGAAAAAATACACAAAAAACAAAAGCTATTCTCTTAAAAATTTTCCTGCAATAATTCTTTCATTTTTAAAAAATTCTTTACTTTACAACTAAATTATGTGTGATAGAAAACGAATGCATAATAATTTATCAAAATAATATTCGATGATATTCAAATATTATTATTTATCGTTTTATCTTGAGAAATATTTTATTCTTTATTTCTCAAATATTCTATGCCAGAAAAAAATTATCTTAATGAGATCATATAACATGAGACTTAAATATATTTTTTTAATTTCTTTATTTTCATTCTAAATTTACAAGTTTGTTTTGATATTGTATTTTGATTCATTTTAATTTTAATACAAAGTAATTTATTGTTTGTACATTATAATATTTTCTACTAATAATGCTAAATATTACAAAATATATAATATCTCGTGATAAGATGAACCACTACCTTATCAATACCCATATTGGTTTTGTTTTTAACATGAAATATTAATTTTTCATTTTTAATTATTAAAAAATTGTGATAAATAACATTCTTTCAGTATAAAATCATGTATTCTAAAATTTACTTCTAACATGGATTATTACATTGATAAACACTAACATATATTCTACGATATTTTAAGCTGTTTTTCCTTCTGTCAAGTGTCGTTACTTTTTTTATAGACTTTGTACCTAGTCGTGTCACTACTTATTCCTTAAAATACTTTCTTATAAAACTAAATTCCCTTTTAACGTAAGCATAAAACAGAGTTTTTCTTAATACATGAGGTGTTAAACGGGTATGAAGATTAATGTGTATGAGGAATAGATAAGTTGTGGTTAGATTGGTTTAAGATTTCTTAATCGATAGTTTTGGGACTTAGGTTAAATTAATTACAAGGATGTCTATATATGACCATCAAAGCTTAACGTAGCTTTAACTTTAAGCCTTGTTGGGTCCTCAGTGGATTTCTCTGAAAAAAGGCCATGAGTTTGCATGTGTTTAAGTCTGACAAGAAATAGTACAAGAAGCACTCAAACTTTGCACAACTGTCTTCTATATTTCAATTTTATGACTAGTCTCTGACAATTTAATGCACCCAAACAACTGATCATTCTTGTAATATCATTTCCATTTTATACATTTATTTTTCTTGTCTTTTTTGTTTTTTATTTCCTTGTTTGTATCCCTTGCTTCTTGCTTTCTATATAAGGTTTGACCATGTCATGCACTCACCCTTAATGTTTGGCAATCCTAGCCGTTAAAAAAATATGTACATTGGTTCTGGATATTTGTTTTTATATAGATCGACAATAATTTAAATATGTTAAAGAAATAAAAAAAATTTGAGATTTTTTTAAGAATTTTTATTCTCTCTTCGTAAATTATGACATATCAAAAATAATTCATCTTGTTTGTTGAAAGGATTTTGCGAATAGCAGATACTCATTATTGAACATATAATTTTTTTTTAAATACATAATTCTATTTTTTATTAAATAAATAAAATATTATATGAATAAGATTTAAAATTAAATTCTTAATAATAGAGTGAAAGATTATACACTTGTACTATAAATTAATCTCATACTCAATTACAAAAATGTGTATGTTATATGTGGTGCTACTTAGGTTTTGAACATGCAGGTTTTTTTGTGGGTTAATAATACAAAATATAAGTGAAATTATAAAGGCTCCAAATCATCAAATTTTGTGTAAAAAAAAAAATGCAATTAAGGGTAAAGAAAATATAATTTTTTGTGTATATGATTTGTCTTGATGGTTGTAAAATAATCAAAATATAAGTGTTTGCAATCACTATTTTTTTGTAATTTGGATATTTTAAAAAATATTATTATATATTAAAAATATATTATAATTATAATTTATAATTTTATGGTGTTAGATTTTCATTGAATATTTATGTAAATCTAATTATATTTAGTAATAATATACTACTTTTTTTCTTTCACTACCCTCACGTAGATGGTCTATTGAAATCAAAATTACTCTAAAGTACGTTATGCTTATATCTCTAAATTGATTGTTGTTTAGTAATTTTTGGGTATCAAACTTGACCCTCTACAGGATAATTTTAATGTGGTTGATTTGTATTCTTTAGTAAACATTTTGGCTAGAACACTTATTACTATAGCTAATTGTTACACCCTTTTTTAAATTATGATTTTTATATTCTATACGTTCGTAGTTTGTTACATTATTTAAAATTTACTTTACATTTAAGATATATAAATTTTTTTCATGTTAAAACACAAAACACAAAACAAAACAAAAACAATTAAAATTGAAATAATAAATTGAAGAGGTTAGAGGTAAAAAGACAGGGTTTTCCCAATTTCTGCAAAACCGAAAAGATGGCCTACTCTAAATCACTCATTTTTTTCTGAATTTCACATTTCGAAAAAGGTCAAATTGTAAGTGGTGGATAGTACTGGGGTCTGATCTCTGAGGTAAAGGAACATAAAAAAGTAAAAGTGTTTAGTATCAGTAAAAGCCTAAACTGTACCATTTCATTAGACACCAACTCTTCCAATCTCACATACTCACATGCATGATAACGATAAGAAACTTTTTTTTTAAATTACATAAAATAATAAAACAAAACATATATCAATAAAATTAACATTTTAATAATATTAAGTTATTTTAAATAACATTTAAATTACTAACATTCAATATAAAATATTAATTAAATTATTTTAAATAGTAAAATACTTAAACTGAAAATAAAAAATTTTACTTTATGGTTAAAAATTTTAAAATTGATAACTTTGTTGTTTTGTAAAAATTTAAGTGTGCTTTGCTTTTACTTAAAACATTATTATTCATTCATATTTAGTTTAATAGCAATTATTTATATATAGAATTATTATTATATGATAATTAATGTATGAAATAATTATTCATTAAATTATTAAAACCTAATTTTTATTAAGTATAATTATTTATTATATTAATTATTATATCATGACTTATTTTTGAAAATATATATATTTTTTAGTTTATGGGTTTTTGTAGAAATGTCAGAGACAGGAACTGCAGAGACAGAAGTCACAGAGAGGTGCAGTCATAAATCATAATATGAACAGATCAGAAAAGAGAGAGAAGAGATGGGCATGCAATAGTATAATCAGAACCATTAGTTTTATCTCATGTTCAGAAGATTCTGCAGCTAAATGGTTCCTCAAATAAATATTACCCACTCTTCGTCTCCAACTCAAACCCTTCAATTATTGTACTAAATACTAATAATTAATTTTCACACACCCTTTTGCTTTCTCTGTTTTTTCTTTTTTCTCTTGGAAGGGGAAAAAAAAAACTGAGCTTGTTCTTTCACTACAATGATTCTTTAAAGTCCTATACAAGATTCAAAACTTCCTCACTCTCCTCTTCTTTCTCTTCCTCTACATTTTACTTGTTATTTTTCTAATGATGATGAGCGGAAAGAATTACAAGTTTCCGTTCACAGCAGCTCAGTGGCAAGAGCTTGAACATCAAGCTCTGATCTTCAAGTACATGGTCTCTGGTCTTCCTTTACCGCCTGATCTTCTATTCACCATCAGAAGATCAAGAAGCTATTTGGATCCCGCATTAGCACCTCAACAACTCTTCTCTTCTAATGGTAAGTAACCCAACTAATCAAATCTCTGTTTCTCTCTCTCATTCACTAGTCTATTTTAAGACTCTGTTCTGATAATTAAAGTTTTGGCTTTAATTCTTGTGGGGATTGTGATTTGTGCAGTTGGGTGGAGTTGTTTTAAGATGGGTCTAGGGAAGAACATAGACCCAGAACCTGGGAGGTGTAGA
Organism: Hippophae gyantsensis; assembly: GCA_030763125.1. Lineage (NCBI taxonomy): Eukaryota > Viridiplantae > Streptophyta > Magnoliopsida > Rosales > Elaeagnaceae > Hippophae > Hippophae gyantsensis. Next base: position 75,777,593 of record CM061028.1, on the reverse strand, counting down.
AGAACTGATGGAAAGAAATGGAGGTGTTCAAAAGAAGCTTATGCAGATTCAAAATACTGTGAAAGACATATGCACAGAGGTAAAAACCGTTCAAGAAAGCCTGTGGAAGTTTTGAAAACGAGTATTACCAACAAGAACTTGTATTCTTCACAAGCCTCTTCAACTACTCATTCACTTTCTTCACTGTCCTCTCATGATCACCCATTTCTTAATTATCATGACTCATCATCTTCTTCAAGACCCACTACAGGGTTAGGTTTGTCCAATCAAGATAGCAATACTACTTTGTTTTTGGACTCTGGGTTCTACTCTCACAGTACTGACACAGATTATAACAGGTTTAATTTGCCTACTTATAGAAAAAGTTCATTTTTTTATACATACGATATTTACCAATGATATTTTGTTCTGTTTTAATACTGAAAAACAGAGGCAGCTCTGTTTATGGAGTGAAAGCAGAGGAGGTAGATAATGAGCATGGCTTTTTCTCAGAACAACCTTTAGGGACAAATATGAGAGATTTCTCAGTTTCTTCATCTATGAATGAGACTTGGCAACTCACACCATTGAATATGAGTTGTTCTTCGTCTTCAAAAAGCCAAAGAAGTAAAGAGGGTTCTTACTTGCAGCTTCAGAGCTTCAATGATAGTCCTAAAGAACAGTGTCAAGATCATCATCAACAGTATTTCGATGTATTAATGAGTAATAATATTATAAAAAATGACGGGAAAGAAGAAACCCAGAAAACCATTCATCGTTTCTTTGATGAATGGCCAATTAGGAAAGAAAAAGATTCATGGCTTGATTTAGATGATAATAAATCTTCAAAACATGGATCTGTTTCCACTACCCAGCTCTCTATATCCATTCCTAGCTATGACCACTTCGCATAACTTTCATGGTAATTGAATGTTTGATTTGTTTTTGTTTTTAAATTTTGAAGATTTTTAATGATCAAGGTGTGATCTTTGGATATAAGGTTCAACTTTCTCTCTGTCTTGTTTTGCAGATGATTGTGTTTTTGGTACCTTTTCATTTATTTAAATTTTTTTAATTAGGATAAATTATTGAACCTACGTGTTATGTTATATGACTGTTTCTTGAGTAAGATCTATACAGTAGTAGTGGTCTGTTCTGCATTTTTATGTTTGAATATATTGCTAATCAAGGATCCTATGTTTGTTTCTATTAACAGGTTACTTTCTTACTTTATATTCCTCTCCCTGATATTATAATTTATATAGTTTGATCAGTTTAAGAAAGACTACCGAACTGATATATTAGTAACCTATGGTTATGAGATTATTTCACTCTTCTATAACATGTTCGAATCATCTGAAAATATTTTCGTGTGAGCATTCTTTGTTTTCGTTCAAAGTTTTTCTTTGTTTATCACGCTAACCAATCATAATTGAGTTGGACTATGTATCTAATGAAATCATGTCATATTTGTAATATAATAGTAGTAACCATGACAGCCTTCAAATTAACATGAGATATTGATACAACTTTTAAAATGGGTGGGTTGGGTCAAGTTTGGGTCAAACCACCAATAAGTTTAGCCCTAACTCAGACCTTACCCATTTAATAAATAAACCTGTTTATTACAACTCAGACCCAATAAGTCAAGATGGATAGACTCGTTTATGACCCAACCTCTTAATTCTCAACACGAACCCACATAAAAACCTCAAATTTGTATCACGTTTGCAAATTATAGTGCATTTTTTGTTAATGGGTCGTATGTGGGTCAACCTGTCTATGATTTAAACCATTTAACCCCAACCCAACCCGTTTAAAGATACCAAGTTCGCAGGTTCGCTTGTTGTTTCAGAAGTTGCTAGCTCTAGATATAAAGGTGTAAATTAGAATAAGATATCACGTTAACTTATTGCACAAGCTATTAACTTAGGAGGTTAAAATGGTATTAGGATGGGATAAGTTTTACTTCAACTTACCAGGACATATGAATAGTGTCTGTCTGCCCCACTTCTCAGATAAGCCTCCAGGTAACATTCACTGACAACAAGCCGATCAAACAGCACAAAACATACCACCAATTTCAAAAGACCAAGGGAGTTTCAGTTCAAAAAGATAAAAATCTGCTGAAGAAATTTGATAAAAACTTTTATTTGGGGTTTAAGTATCTGCATGCTATGCCCTAATATCATTAAAAACATCAAAAACATAGGAGTTGCGTGTACTTTGTTGTGCCAAAAGGGGAAGAAAAAAAATGAAAAGAGGTTATGGCCGCTATGCACCATTAACTAAATGTTACTTCTATGAACATACTATTTCAGAGTACTATGGTATCAATTTACTCCCATCCAGCTTACTGACATACTTCCTTGCTTCATCACTCTTCGAACTTTGGCAGAAGTCTCAAATTGGAATGAATTCTGGCTGCCTCTATCCTTGGTCATTCATCCTCATCTGACTCTGATAATGCCCGTCTACGTCGGCTAATATTTGATGAAGGTGCAGTCTTGAAGATAAAAGGTAAAAGTCGTCAGATCCAGCATAAAATGGGAAAATAATTGTATTTTGATGAAAATACTAATCAGAAAGGAATCTGTGATTAAAATAAAAATTGAACTTAGGAAAAGTCGGCCAGCTATGTATTGGTACACTCAGACATCTATTGGAATGCTTATAGCTACACAAATGACAAGCTTAGGTGCAATGACTGAATATGCAGCCAATACTGTTTACTTAAGATTTCAGGCTTAGTTAGATTTTGTTGCCAAAATTTAAAAGCTGAAATAAGAGAGAAAAGAATTATACCTCGTCCTCAGCATCAGAATCTTCAAGCCCAGCAGCGGCAAGAGGATCTGGAGCATTTTCTTCTGCGTCTTCCTCTTGATCATTCATCAGACCTGTGGGATCCCCATAATTCACTTTTACATCATCTTCCATCTCTCCTTGATCATCCATCATCTCCACTTCTGCTTCCTCTGTTTCATAACGTGATCCAGAATGTCTATCCTTCTTTCTCTTCTTTCCACCTTTTTTTCTTCTTCTCTCACTGTTTCCACCATCGTCCTCATCATTGTCTGATCTTTCTCTTCGCTTAGAACCAGGTGTGTTACTCTTCCATTGCTCCTAAAAATACACCCAATACAGACAAATCAGAGTAAAATTTTGGAAAGCAAATTAAAAAAAAATGAAAAGAAAAAATCCCTAGTAATGCAGTCTTCTTCAGTACAACTTGTGAAATTGTCCTGCTAGAGTACTTTTATCGCTTTATGCTTTATGAACTTTAAGGGATCTTGTTGTCATACATATCGGTATCTCTCTCTTTTAATTAGTTTGTCATGATAAACCCATCTTCCCCAAATATGGATCTAGAAGTCAAAATCTCCATAGTTTTATGATGTCATAATCCACGGATACATTCAATGGCCTGGGCCCTTGAGTAAGCTTGAACTATTTTGTGTACAACAAATGCAGATTGACAAAAATAGTTCAATATATCCATTCATAAATTTATACTAATTCTACCACAGGTGGATTAAGCCTAGTGGTAACTCATGAAGGTCCAAAGCATAAGACTGATTTTCAAGCCTACTCTCCCTCTTGTTCTTAATCACTCCACAATCAGGAAGAGGGAGAAAATGCTGATTAGCACCTTCCAGAGGCAAATGAAAATAGATATAAGGTATGCTTCTGTAAGCGTGCTAATGTTAAATTTTCATATATTCCTATGGTTAGTGGATATTGTCAACAAGCATCAAAATAAAACAAACAGTCTGCATTGCAATTACCTTTATGCGTTCAAAGTGTTCCTCTTGTTGCCTTACTCGCTTTAGCTCATCTTCCCGCAATCTCTTTTCCATCTGCATCCACACAAGTATCAGAAGTACAAATGAAAAGCTTCCCATGTACCTACATATAACATGCTGATTATGCTTAGAAAATACAGAACAATTGTAGAGCGAACCTGAAGTTTCCTTTGCTCTTCAGCTTTACGCCGGGCTTCCTCAGCCAGTGCCATCTGGCGCAGAGCTTCTTGTTTGTGCCGGTTTTGTTGTTCATCATGCTCGGCTTTTTTTAAATGAACTCTTGCTGCATCAAGCAAGTGCTGACAATACTCAACATGGGTGTCAATTTTCTTTTCATCAAACCCATGAACATGGAGGTTTGAAGCAGCAGACAACTGCTTAAATACACGAACAGCATTCCCTAGCTCTGTGACTGTTGCTCGCACCTATTGCTCAAATATGGAAATAAAATGACTCATTTTTGTTCTCTCGAAACATGATTTATTGATAACTACAGCCAAAAATGTGAGCTAGACAAATAATTTTGAGATCCAAGTAAATGCCAACCATATTATATTCTTATAAAAGAGCTAAAGCATTCTAGCATGGAATTGAAGTATTGAAGCGATACAGTTGCTGACCATACACATTTACTAGCATCTTTAAAGGGAGAATCCATAATATTAATAATTACAGAATCATTCACATTTATGCTGTCATGACCAAAGTATGACTTCTCCAGCTCCCACTTAGATTGCACTTCTCATAGATCCTATGAAGCTATTAACATTTGTTTTCTTAAAACCTTCTGCCATCTTTTCCATCCGTTTAAAGCATGACAAATCAAACATCTAGCAGACATCCCCCCATCCCAAAAGCATAAATAATATATCAGACTATTAGTAAAGAAATTTCCAATACTAATCCTGCTCAGTACCACAGAATTACTTCTCCGCTATTAACAATCCTGCATAATATATTTTATGATCATAAATCGATTTTTTAATAATGCCCAGAGGTATCCACCTTCATTACCCTGCTTCCTAATCTAAAAACATGATATCTGGCAAGCAATTGCAATTTTCATTAGACTGTTACGACAAAAGCACTCCAAAAATGTTGTGCTCAATAGTAAAAAAATAAAGTCAGAAGAGACAAAAGGTTCAAGTAAATATTTGAAAGAATTGGTGCTTTATAGTGTGTGTATGGATATAAACAGCAAGGAATATCTGGATCGTAAGATTCTTTCAAACCTCATCTGCAGTTTTCTTTTCCTTTTGCAGAGTTAAAGCTGAGAACTTTTGCATTACAACACCTGCATCAAACCTCAATGTATAATTTGAAGGTGCAAGATGGATGGCTCTCAGTAAAGTCTTTTTGCAGTCTTGCCATTGTTCAGCTTCATAATGAGTACGAGCTAAATAGAGAACAATTTGAGAGTCTGTGTTATAAAAGAACTTCCTCAGGCAATTTTGATACTGAAAGAAAACATGTCATCAGCACACAGTAATCAGAGAAAATCATAGCACAAAATAAAGTTAAATGAGAGAAAATCATAGCACAAAATAAAGTTAAACGAGATATGTTCACCATTTTCACCGCCAATGAGAAATTTCCTTGCGCAAAATAAACATGTGCCAAGTTTATCCAGACATCGGGCATTTGGACAAACACGTTTCCACTTGCAGCTTCTTGAACCTACAATACTTTAAAAGTAAACAATACTGCAAAAGATATGAAATCAAAGACCATATGATTTCTAACAATTTCATAGGAAACAATAATGGTCCTAAAGAGAGAAAAATCTACAGCTTACTTGAGTAAAAATGTCCTTTGAAACATCAAAGCTACCCTTTTCAGCAAAGACCACACCAGCACCATTAGCAGCATACAAATTGGCAGGATGCTGAGCCAAAACCTACAAGTAATTTCTTTCTTTAATATGTTAAACATCAAATGTATCAACAAGAAACCAAGCTAATGCAAGTAAAGTCCCTTAAAGAATCTTAGTACATTCATTCTACATGTTCAGACATTATGCAAGAAGACTGCCCTTTTATTTTTTGGACTTCCCAAATATATCTCATGAGCTTAACCGTAGACTTGACTTATTAAGTACAATGGATTTTCGTTATAGATGAATATTGCTCTCATACAGAACTAGTTCTGCATACAGTTATTGTTTTCACAATGAAAGTTTCCTCAATTGTTTCTAGAAAGATAGAGAGTTAATGCAACTGAGATAAAGTAGTCATAAAACTGTCACATATAATACTATAAGTTTTTACCATTTTATCTATGTAGAAAACACTAAGGTGGTGTTTGGTTCACATAATCGAATCGGAATGGGAATGGAATGGAAAGAAAACAATTTTGTTTGCTTTGACCACTGGAAACAAAGAAAGAAACAGTATTACAGTGTTTGGTTTACAATTGAAATGGAATAAAAAAACTGTATATTATCTTAATACTCCTATATTCAGTAAAATTTAAATAATATCATTTAATTATTGTTTTTTCGTCAGACAAAATACATTATTAAAATCATTATTTTTCTAAATAATTATTACTTAAAAAGAAAATATATTATTAAAATTATTATTTTTCTAAATAAGGTTTAGGGTTTTGAGGTTTGAGATTTAGGGATTTAGAATTTAGGGATTTGGGATTTGGAGTTTAGGGTTTAGGATTAAAATTATTATTTTTATAAATAGGGTTTAAGGTTTAGTGTTTAGGGTTATATTTGTGTGTTAAGGTTTAGGGTTAAAATTTTTATTTTTCTAAATAAGGTTTTGGGTTTTAAGATTTGAGATTTGGGTTTAAGGTTTAGGATTATATTTATGGGTTAACGTTAATGATTAAAATTATTATTTTTCTAAATATGGTTTTGGGTTTTGGGATTTAGTGATTAGGGATTAGGGATTTGGGATTTGGGATTTAGAGTTTAGGGTTATATTTGTGGATTAAGGTTTATGATTAAAATTATTATTTTTCAAAATATGGTTTAGGGTTTTGGGTTATATTTGTGGATTAAGGTTTAGGATTAAAATTATTATTTTTCTAAATAGGGTTTAGGGTTTAAAATTTTGGAATTTAGGGTTTAGGATTTTGAGATTTAAGGTTTTGGGTTTTGGGATTTAAGATTTAGGGATTTGAGATTTAGGGTTTTGGGTTTGGGGATTTGAGTTTAGAGTTATATTGGAATCATGATTCCTTAAGGGGAGAGAAAGAATTCTGATTCTCCTTTAGGAATCGATTTCATTCTATTCCTATTTTTCAGCCCAACTAAACACAAAAATGAAAGGAATTAATTCTGATTCCATTTCATCCAACCAAAAAGGAACTCAAAGGACAAAAAGAAATCTTACCTTTGTGTAAAGCTCTTTGGATTTTTCTAGATGTGTAGCTTCTAACTTGGGATTCCTTTTTTCATTGCGAACTGCTGCAAAATAGTTCCAGTTTCCCTGACCAAAGTAAAACATGCATATGGGGTCAAGACAAATAAACAAGAAATATAATATTATATTGGTGTTATACGAAAGCTAGAATATCCAAGAACTTCAAAGATAATCAAGAATGATCGATCATAAAGAATAAAAAGATAGCTTATCATAATATACACGTCAGAAAATGTACAAACCAGGCAAAGAGTTGCATAGGATTCCTTTCCCTCGGTTGCTTCATTAGCAGCACGGAATGTTTCTTTTGCCTTAACCCAGTCATCATTTTTCAATTCCAAGTCACCAAGCATAGATAATGCATTTGGGCATTTCTCATTGAACTTCAGAGCATCATTAACCTACAAATAAAAATGATTACTCGAAACTCTGCATGCATATGTGATATTTCAGTAGTTAAAAGAGAACGAACTAAGAGATAGATGGATCATAACCAGTTCAATGCTTAATTGGATATTGTTCCGAGCTTTTGCAATGGCAGCAAGCCTCATATAAGCATCAACGTAGTCTGGATACTGCAAAGAAAGAGTAAAAAATGTCAAGATACACCAAAGATAAAAGAAAAGTTAGGGCATCAACTTATCAAGAAAAAATACTAAGCCATAAAAACTGAAAAACAATATTGAAAGACCAGACTCCTTAGTGCTTAACTAGTAGGAGAAGAGCCAAAGTTGAATCTTGTAATGATCATTATAGTAACATGTCAATGGACAGCTTAGCTGTCCATAACAGCTTTGCTGTGTTCCATTGACAGCTTAGCTGTTCATAACAGTTTTACTGTAATTTGTTGTCCATATTCATTTAGTTGTATACAGTTGTTGTCCATAGTCTATTTAGCTGTAAATAATTATCCATAAACAGCTGTCCACAAACTGTCCATAAACAACTGTCCACAAACTGTCCATAAACAACTGTCCACAACTATCCACAGCTGTTCATAGACAGCTTTGATGTATTTTGTAGGTTTGTTGTATTTTGTAAAGTCTATAAATAGAAAGAAATCATAAGACCAAATCATTCGGTCATTTTCATACAACATTCTTGACTTATTTCTAACATGGTATCAGAACTTCTTTGAGAAAAAAAATTCAGTTCTCTATTTCTGAAGAAATCTTCATTGATATTTTTTTAGCGTTTATTGCTAAACAAGTGTTTTTCGGCAATCTCTATTTAAGGTCCTTATCTTGTTTTTTTTAATCTGTTTGAATATTTCTCGGGTTTTATTTACTTGCAATGGACACTGCACCAATGTGTGTTAAGTTTACGGGAAAAAATTACTCTACCTGGGTTTTCTAGTTTGAACTTTTCCTCAAGGGAAAAGACCTTTGGAGCCATATTGATGGCACAGATGTTACGTTACACCAACATCTGATACTGTCAACTCTAAGGAAGTCGTGTCTTCTCCTTCTTGGGCTGTGTTTGATGCTCGAATCATGTCTTGGCTTCTTAGTTCGGTGGAACCACATATCGTCACCAACTTGATGGCTCATCGCTCTGCTCACTTCATGTGAAATTATTTGAAGAAAGTTTATCATCAAGACAATGATGCTCGTCGCTTTCAATTGGAACATGCAATTGCCATGTTCCAACATGGTAGTCTTTCCATCCAGGATTATTACTCAACATTTTTGACTCTTTGGCATGAATATGTTGATTTAATTACAGCAAATGTTCCTGTTGTTGCTATATCAACTATTCAAAATTTTCACAGGACTAGTCAACGTGATCAATTTCTCATGAAATTACGCCCGAAATATGAATCAATTCGCTCTTCTCTATTGAACAGATCTCTTGTTCCTTCTTTAGATATTTGTTTTGGTGAGTTACTTCGCGAAGAACAACGTCTAAGTACTCAAGCTATTCTGGAACAATCTTATGGCAATTCCACGATGACAACTATGGCTTATGCAGTCCAAGGGCGTGGATCATCTATGCCTTCTAAAAATATGTAATGTTTCTGCTGCAAAGAATATGGACATATTGCTGCCAATTGTGCTAAAAAATGTTGTTCTTATTGCAAGAAAAAAGATCATATTATCAAAGAATGTCGTATTCGTCCCCAAAATCGTCAGGCCCAAGCATTTCAAACTTTTGTTGTTGTTCCTCCAGTAGCACCTATTGTAGCACATGTGTCTTCCTCAGGTGCTTCTCCTAATCTTCCACCTCCTACAGCAACTTACTGCACTCCTGAAATGGTGCAACAGATGCTAATTTCGGCATTATCTGCAATGGGATTTCAAGGTAAAAATTATAATACACTTTGGTATGTAGACTCAGGGGCTTCTAATCATATGACAAATATTCCCACAATTTTGTCTCATGTTCGACCTTATGTTGGCCAATTTATTATTCAGACGACCAATGGCAGTTCTTTGCCAATCAAAGCTGTTGGAAATGCTTCTTCTATATTTACTGATGTGTTTCTTGCTCCTCAACTTTCTACAAATCTCATTTCTGTTGGTCAATTAGTTGATAACAATTGTGCTGTTAACTTTTCTGGTGATGGTTGTGTTGTGCAGGACCAGGTAACAGGGGAGCCGATCGCGAAGGGACCTAAAGTGGGACGTTTGTTTCCATTACTTTTACCTATTCCAGCACTTTATCCAATTCCTTCTATTGAGTCTTTTGCTTGTAATAATATTCCTAATCTAAGTATGGTGTGGCATCGTCGTTTAGGCCATCCTAATACTCAAGTTTTATCTCATATAATGAACTCGGGCTTTCTTAGTTATAAAGAACGTTCTTCTTTACCTTTTGAATATGACTCTTGTAAACTTGGTAAAAGCAAAACTCTTCTATTTCCTTTACATGTTAGTAGAGCTTCTCACTGCTTTGATCTTATTCACAGTGATGTTTGGGGACCTTCCCCGATTACTTCACATGAAAAATTTAAATACTATGTAACTTTCATTGATGATCATAGCAGATTCACTTGGATTTATTTTCTTCGCTCTAAATCTGAGGTTTTTTGTACTTTTATCGAGTTTTTAGCATATGTTGAAAATCAATTTTCTACAAATATTAAGACATTTCGCACAGATTCTGGTGGTGAATATTTGTCCACTGAGTTTCAAGTATTTTTGGCTTCCAAAGGTATCATCCATCAACGTTCATGTCCTGCTACTCCTCAACAAAATGGAGTAACTGAACGCAAAAATCGTCATCTTCTTGATATGGTACGTACTCTCTTGTTAGAATCTTCTGTTCCATCCATGTTCTGGGTTGAGGCTCTAAAGACTGCTACTCACTTGATTAATCGTTTACCTTCCCCAGTTTTGCACATGAAATCTCCCTATTTTAGTTTGTTTACTAAGCAACCTAATTATGATAATCTTCGTATCTTTGGTTGTGTATGTTTTGTTCATTTACCACCTCATGAGCGAAATAAATTATCTGCTCAATCTGTTAGATGTGCATTTTTAGGATATAATGTGTGTCAAAAGGGATTTGTTTGCTATGATCCTACATTACATCGTACACGTATTTCTAGGAATGTTATTTTCTTTGAAAATCAACATTTTTTTCCTGTGTCTTTTGTGCCCTCTTCTTCTACTGTAGTCCTTCCATCCTTTGAGCACCAATTCTTAGCTCTTCCTCAAAACAATTCTCGCTTCAAACCAGAAATGGTATATACAAGACAATCCCGCCCACAGTCTCTTCCGGTGGTTCACCCGATATCTGATCCTAACATACACCAAAGTCAGTCAGTTGCAGCACCTTCAGAGCCTCTGGTACGCCGCTCTTCTCGAGTGTTTGTACCCCCTGATAGGTATGGTTTTTCTTCTGGCAATTTTATTTCAGCTCTTACTACTGCATTGTCCAATTTTGATATTCCCACATGCTACTCACATGCTGTCAAGCATGATTGTTGGTGCCAAGCTATGCAGGAAGAAATTGTTGCTCTTGAGACCAATCACACCTGGGACATTGAGTCTTGTCCTTCCACTATAGTTCCTCTGGGTTGCAAATGGGTTTACTCAGTCAAGGTTCGCTCTAATGGAAGTTTGGATCGTTATAAAGCTCGGCTTGTTGTCCTTGGGAACAAACAGGAATATGGTATTAATTATGAGGAAACCTTTGCTCCTGTGGCTAAAATGACTACTGTTCGAACGGTAATAACTCTTGCTGCTTCCAATGATTGGCCACTACATCAGATGGATGTTAAGAATGCTTTCCTTCATGGAGATCTTAAAGAATGTATTTATATGAAGCCACCTGCAGGGCTGTTTTCCTCTCCGACATCTAATATGTGTAAACTTCGTCGTTCTTTTTATGGTCTTAAACAAGCTCCACGGGCATGGTTTGAAAAATTTCGAACCACTTTATTACAATTTTCTTTCATGCAGAGCAAGTATGACACTTCATTGTTTCTTCGAAAATCAGACATGGGCATTGTTGTCCTTTTGGTTTATGTTGATGATATTGCGATCACTGGTTCTAATTCTACTTTACTTGTCCAGCTCAAGACCCATCTTTCACAATCTTTTCATATGAAGGATCTTGGGTCTCTTACATATTTTCTTAGTCTTGAGTTGCATCGTAGCCCCACTGGTATTTCACTCAATCAACACAAATATGTTAGTGATTTGGTGACTACAGCTGAACTATAAGAAGCTACCTCTGTTGATACTTCCATGGAATTAAATGTCAAGCTTTGCAAAGAGGAAGGTGACTTACTTGTTGATCCCAACTTATATTGAAAATTGGTAGGTAGTCTTGTCTATCTCACCATCATTAGACCAGATATTTCTTTTGATGTACAACAAGTCAGCCAATTTCTTCAGGCTCCTCGTCATTTTCATCTGGCTGCTGTCCGTCGGATCATACGCTATGTTCATGGCACTTCTGCCCGTGGCTTATTCTTTCCTTCAGGCAATTCTCTTCGTCTTGTTGCTTATAGCGATGCTGATTGGGTTGGTTGTGCTGATACCCGTCGCTCCATCACTGGTTGGTGCATGTTCTTAGGTGATGTATTGATCTCCTGGAAGAGTAAGAAACAAGACAGAGTTTCTAAGTCATCTACAGAATCTGAGTATCGAGCAATGTCTCTTGCTTGTTCCAAAATTATTTGGCTTCGAGATTTGCTAGTCGAGTTAGACTTCTCTGAGACCAATCCTACACCTTTACATGCCGATAATACAAGTGTTATTCAGATTACGGCCAATCCGGTCTATCATAAGCGCACAAAGCATATTGAAGTCGATTGTCACTCTATCCGTGAAGCCTTTGAAGCTCGTGTTATAACTCTTCCACATATTTCTACTGAACTACAAATTGCTGATATTTTCACCAAGTCTCTCACTCGTCATCGACATTGCTTCCTAAGTCGCAAATTGATGCTTATTGATCAACCCGCATCAATTTTAGGGGAGCTGTCAAGGACTGACATTTTAGTCATCCATACTTGACTTTCTTTGTGTTCCATTAATGACTTAGTTGTTCATATGATTTCTTTGTAATTTGTTGTCCATATTCATTTAGTTGTACACAGCTGTTGTCCATAGTCTATTTAGCTGTAAATAATTGTCCATAAACAGCTGTCCACAACTGTCCACAGCTGTCTACAACTGTTCATAGACAGCTTTGATGTATTTTGTAGGTTTGTTGTATTTTGTAAAGTCTATAAATAAAAAGAAATCATAAGACCAAATCATTCGGTCATTTTCATACAATATTCTTGACTTATTTCTGACATAACAATCATGAGATCAATACTTAATATAATGCAACAAAATAATGTTATTATTACTCTAATGAAGTGAGAGACATTTCAGATAGGCATAAAAGAAGCCATCAAACATGAACTCTATGTTTGTTTGTCACAAGAAAAGAAAAGGATAGGATGTTTTCTATTCCAAGTCATGAGGTACGTAAATGGGAAAGAGAAACTTAAGACTGAACACTCATAAACAAGGATGATGACTAAAAAACAGAAGTGAGAAGGGATAGTGAACACAAAACAACCATACTTAACCATGAGAGTTTTATCTAAGAAAAAGCATAATGATGAAACATGCTCATTTATCCGATACCAAGTTACCAACCACCTGCTACAAAGCTCTTCAAATGGATATTAGAGCTTTTACGATGGAGTTATAAATAAAGAGAGCAAGAACAAAACTATATGTGCATCTACTCGATATCTAAACCAGGTCCCGAGTTTGTCCCTTTGAGATGCAAACTTATTTCAATTCCTTATTAAAAATGAAAAGGCATGTCACAGCATTCCTCTTTATCAAGTTTTGAACACTAACAGGACTATGAACATACAGTTTTGAAAGCACACGGTAAGACTTGGTTGGAGTTATAAAAAGAGCAAGAACAAAATTATCTAAGCATCTACTCGATATGCAAAGCCAGTCCCGAGTTTGTCCCTTCGAGATGCAAGCTTGTTTCAATGCCTTATTACCAAAGAAAAAGCATGCCACTACATTCCTCTTTATCAAGTTTTAAACACTACCAGGACTATGAATATACAGTTTCCCAGGTACATGATAAAATAAAGGCAGAAGTAAACTGGTACTTATCTCTGACAGGAAAAAATTGTCACTGTGACCCACAAAGAATAAAACTGATGTCTCTTTACTTGATGACAAAATATATATACATGAAATCAAGTGCATGCAACACGTGTACGCAACCTACCTTATACAAGATCAAACTGTACAATGTGCTTGCAGTTTCAGTTTTATGCAACTGCTCAAATAATCTGGCCATGTTAAATAGAGCTGTAACTTTATCCCAAGGCAACTCAACAAGTTGACCTTCTTTCTCAAGTTCCTGAAATATACTCAAGTCCTTGCACTTAAGAGTAGATGCAGTAGCCTCAACAGGTAGTGAGTTATCTTTACCATCAATAAAGCTAAGCCATATGCCATCCCCAAGTGCCTCACGGAACATTTGTTGGGCAACCTAACAGAGATAAGAAAAACTGGATAAATAAAGAAGTCCAAACACACACGAGTGCTGATAAAAAATAAACCTCCACCACAATGACGAAATTCAATTCTTTTTTTTAAGACCTTGACAAACCTCAAAATCTCCCCTTTCAAAATGAAGAACTCCAAGATTGTTTAGCACTTCAATTGGTATATCCTGATCTCCCTTTTTCAAAAGAGTACGTGCCTGAACAGTACCAAAAGCTTGATTTACCTCAATCAAAGTACTCTAAATTTAAAATATTAAACAGTGTTGTGGCCCTCAACATGATGGGCAACAAAATTTCCTTTCAAAGAGGAAAAAAATCAATAAATGCTTACAGTTTTTAGGGCATCAAGAGCAGCTACAGAATCAGATGAAATCAGTAATTCCCCTAGATCAAGAAATGCCTGCACAAGGCCAGAAGGTTATTAGATCTGAAACTAGAAGTTTAAATTGACAGGTTGGCTACAAAGACTTGAGTGTCTATTTGGGCATGGGTACTAAATGTTTGGCCTAACCCATGTCAAATTTTTAAGTTCAATGAAACAACTCATTTTCCATCTATCAGAATGTATTATGAGAACTTCTAAGTGCTTTGAACATGAAGGACAAAAAAAAGCTAGGGGAATGAAATCAGGTGACAAGTTTCACATGAAACAACCAGCATATATATCATGTCAATATGTTTATGAGAGAGTTTTATCCCAGAACCTGTGCATCACGAGGGTCAATTTTGGATGCCTTTCGCATATATTCCATGGCCTTCTCAGTCTGGCCCAGTTGCACATATATGTGCCCCAGAACCTACAATAAAAAAAACTTGCATCAAAACTAATTAGCAGAAAAATAAGGAAAAATTTAAATGTGAAGCAGATCTACATATAGAACCATTACGTCAACGCTCTTTCATCAACTCACTTTCAGAGTCTCGCAATTATCAGGATTAACCTCCAAAACCTTTTCAAAGTTTGATAATGCACTTTTAAGATCTCCCAACTTCAGTTGTACTTGTCCCAGACCTATCGGAAAAGCTCATAGTTAAACAGAAAACTCGAAAATAGGAGGGACATTTGTTATACATATCGTGCATAAAGTTGATTATCAAACACTAAGCTGAACTGTAATATGCACTGCAATTTACAGGTAACATAATAAATAATATCAGACAAGTTTTTTATGACAATATTAACAAATAGATTCTGACTTGGAAGATAAATTGAATGAAAAAATACATGCAACGTCAATATTAAGTCCTAACCATATCACGCAATATGAAAAAATCATAGTTACGAACCATAATATGGGAATACAAATTCGCAGGGCTTATTGATTTCTTTTACAGATGCCATGTAATACAACCCAGCCTTTTCATAGTCCCCCTGCAATCCAGTTAAAGGAACATCACTAGCAATAGAACAAATACACGTTACTTATACCATTAGAGCTATAATTAAAAATCTAGCAAAAATTAGAGAGGGAAAGAGAGAGAGAATACTTGACAGAAAATGAATGCAATACTCATCATCTTAAAACATTAAAATAAATGTAAGGTCGTAAAATTCATTTTTCCTTAAATTGAAGATGCAAATAAGTTATCTTCTCTGTCTTTAGAACGAAGGGTTTCCAGTAGTACATAATGTTGAGGACCATATCAGACAGTGCACATGGGGAAACACATACACACTGAGGATGATGTCATTAGAAATAACATTCTTGGCAAATTGGAACCTTTTTCAAACACAATTTTTTAACAAAAAATTAATGCAAAAAACAGATTGATCCCATAATACAATAAAAGGATTATAGTTATCTAACCTTGCTGTGGTATGATCGCGCTAAGTTATAATAAGAGTGCGACTTTGTAGGTCCATGGTTAGTAACAGCAAGCGCAGTTTCAGTAAGTTGCTCAACTAAAAAGTGTTGACCAGTGAAGAAAAAATGATTGGCTAAATAATTCAGTGCCATTGCACAATAGGGATATATATCAAAAGCTCTCTGCATTTTTAACATTCCTTTCCTAATCCCAGAAGCTGCATATGCATAATTTGACATCATAATTAGTATTTGAGAAGATACACTTAAATGCATATAAATCACATTTTTCAGTAAATATATATATACACAACCAAACCTTCATTTGTTTGCAAATCCATAATTGCTAATGCAACAAGAGCCTCAACATTTTCTGTATCTAACTGCAAGAGCAACAACACAAAATAGATGGACAAACATAAGAGGAATGGTGGGTCAATTAAATTGGCTACTAAAGTCTATCATACATACCTGTAAAACTCTCTGAAATGCCTGTCGAGCTTTTTCAAATTGACCCAATTTGTAGCGACAAAGACCTATACCCAGTCTTACTCCAGCTGGACAATCATGATAAACTTGCAGGGCCCTCTTTTGAAAATCCAAATAATAAAAGCAGAAGTAATGTCAAATTTGATTCCATAAACTACCAATTCTTATCTAGGTGGGGCTAGTGAAAAACCTAAACCTATAACAATGTAAAGATGATAATAACTCCCAAAGGTTAAAGAAAAGAAGTGTTTTCTTGTGCTCATAAATAAATACAAACCTTGTACAGCTCCAGTGAATCAGAATAGCGTCCACGATTAAATTGAACACATGCCTGCAGATGAAAAGTTATAATGAAAAAGGTGCATCTACTTTAATCGAGCCAGCATCATGATCCATTTGCTCCAATGCTATCTACTCAATAATATCCCAAGCCATTTGCATATGAATTCCCTAACTAGTTTATAGATAAGACAATTGTCAATGCATTTATTTTGGGTTTTTACCTCACTCTTTGCTACTCAAAGTATTACACAGCTGGTACACAAACAAAGAGGGTGCAGTGAAAACCTTTTTCTATCCTACAGTTTGTGAAATTGAAGAAAATAAAATTAAGGACAAGAGAAGTAAACAGAGGAAAGTGCAAGAAAATAAATGTTCTCGGTTGATCAACCCTCATCACAATTTGACTAAGACAAAACATAAACTAAGAAGATACAAATAAATGCCCTATGTTCAATACCCAAAATGTCCAGGTAGAGATCTAATTATTCCAATCCTGGAGAACTAACATCAAAGTTATGGGCTTATGACCTTTATTAGTCAAGTGCAGCCCAATAAAGAGGGATTAAAACACAGAATAAAACCTATTTAAAAAGTTTTGCATTTGTGGCCACTCAAAAAAAAAAAAAACTCCACAATTCCATGCTTCAAGTAAACACCTAAAATGGTGTGTATTCTTCCAAAATATTAAAACCTTCCCGATTCCATCTTTCAAGTCAACACTTAAAATGGTGTATAATCTTCCAAAATATCAAGCTTGTATCATTCGTCCACATGTGAATGCAAAAAAGTTTCTGAGGACTTACAGCAATAAACTCTTCATCAATGCGTCCTGGATGACACATGGCACAACTGTTATATAGAGTATATAATATTTCACATACCTGACCCAAAAGAGCAGGAACATTATCACGATCTCCATCTAATACAATCTTGAATGCAGCAAATGCTTGTTCTACTTCACCCTTGGCTAGCAAAAGCTGACCTGCAAAAGTACAAGTAAGAGAAAATTGTGCCTAACTTTAATGTACAACGAGGAACAATGTCCATCCTTCCAAAACTAAATTTAAAAAGGAAAATTGCTACCCTGCTGGAAAGTTTAGGGAATAAGATAATGGGGAGATATTTGTTTTAAAAATGATTGTAGTAGAAGTAATGGACATAAACCCTCAACTTTCAGCTTCAGGAGTAAAATTTAGGATAAGAATTTTGCATTTCACAATTGTGGGAACAGAAAGATACATTGAAAGGGCTTAGATGCTTAATTATATAGGTAAAATGAACATCAGTCAGATACATTAATACACAAGCTCTTTCAAGATATTCACCTTTCCCAACCCAAGTTGAAGGCTCATGCATGTCAATTCTTGATGCTTTGTTGTAATATTGTGTTGCCAAAATGAAATGTTCCTCCTTTTCTCTATGCTTTGTCTCAATTTTTCCAAGATAGCTATAGTAGGCCCCTAGAGCATTCAAGATTGCAATCCTTTCATATCTAACATCAGCATAGTACTCGTCAATTTCTGCAAAAGTTGTGAAATTACAAAAGTATTATATCATAAACTAGGAGAAATCAGTGTCAACTTATAATAGAAATAGCACAAAGTAAAATTAAATGTGAGAAAGTGAACCAACTTGTGCACATAAATCAATACAACAAGCACAATATGGTAGGACCTATCTTACATGGACTTTTTAGGACTCTTAGTGTCGTAAACTTTTGGATATTTATCAAGATGTCGGACTCGTTTAATTTCCTCAATTTTTATGTAAATTTCCATCAATTTAGAGGTGTCGAATACCCATACCCATATCCCGTGTCCATGTCGCTTCTGTTGGACACGGATTCACCATGAAAAATGAAGAGTCGGTGTAGCATAGATTAGAACATTGCATTTGTTAGCACCCTCATCTTTTTAGGTATACCACAATAGAAGCAAAACATGGTAGCAAATACACTTTGCATTTTTCAGAATGGTCATAATAGCATACATAGTCAAGAATCACCTAAAAGAAAAATTCAAATAGCATAAAGAAAAATTCAAATAGCATCAGAGTTTGAAAATATAGAATACCAGGACTTGACCCTTCCTCCAATATTTGCCGGAACTGCTCAAGTTTTCCTTGTTTGAAGTACTCCCTCTGCATTAAAGCAGTCGATTAACATGCCAGAGGAAGACATTTCCTAAATCAATATAATCAGACAATAGAGGTTCCTCACATAAAAAAATAAGTAACTCATCACCAGAAGATGTATTTTCATACATGATTTTGATATTATAACTTATGTCAACTTATTCTTAAACCATAAAAGATAGGACGAAGAATCCTCTAAGTTCGTTGCCTTTAACGAAAGTATACTTTAGACTCGTACCTATTAGGTATGGTAGCACAAGTCTACTACCTATACAAAAAGACTATAGACTTATGCTATCCCACCTAATAGGTAGGGAATTAAAATACACTTTTATTAAAGGTTGAGGACTTGAGCTACCTTTTTTCCTAAAAGATAAATGTCATGTGAGAGTACCAACAAGAAGAGAAAGGCAAATGACACTTTTTTTCTTTTTCTTTTTTTTCCTTAACAAAATGGCACTTAGGTTACTCAAACTAATAAGGGATACAAGAGCGCATCAACAATTTAATCATTTAAATCTAGCAATAAATAATATCATTATGTAGAACAACTTCATGCCAATTATATATGACTTAGTTAACCTAATTTTTTTCCTTTGTGCATTGCGTGGTTCCAATTTCTGACTAAAGGTACCAAACCCCAGGGTTCATACTCTGCTCTCACTAGCTACCAATCCTAAAGCCCTAATATGCAATTCTGTGTCATTTATTTGGGGAACGAACTCAAAGGAACTACTCCCTTTAACCCAAAGAAAACCCATGAACATTAAAAAAGAAGCAGAAAATACAAAAACGAACCGCGATTATGAGCCACAGATCGAGAGGGGCTTGCTCGGCCTTTAAAATATCGAGGATATCAGAAGCGTCTCTAGGGAGTTGATCCAAAACTACCCTCACCTCCTCCTCTGAATTCTGAACTGGTATATACACGCACGCCATTGTTTTCTACAGTTTCCAGACTCCTTATTGCCTCTATCTCTGATTCTAGGCGTGATTATTAAGGAAAATTAAGAACAATAATTGACTTAAATACAGCGAACAAATTACCGGAAGTATTCAAATACCGAAGCTGTTGTCAAAATTGTAATCTCGAGCTCTCTCACATCTCAACAGGGTTTAAGCCGGAGCAGTTTAGCTTCCATTGATGTTTTTGATATTAAATATAGCGGGAAGCGCCAAAGAAAATTTTACTCC
Organism: Hippophae gyantsensis; assembly: GCA_030763125.1. NCBI lineage: Eukaryota > Viridiplantae > Streptophyta > Magnoliopsida > Rosales > Elaeagnaceae > Hippophae > Hippophae gyantsensis. The sequence continues at coordinate 75,757,543 of CM061028.1, read as the reverse complement.
TTGACGAGGGCAGAAACCGATCCGTGCGAGATCGTTTTACCCCGAATGTTAAGGCCTTGACTATGAAAACATCACTTCGCAACGGGATTAGGCCTGAATAGTTATCTAACTCTTTGTCTATTTATTCCTATTTTTTAAAAAAGTACGTAGTTTTATTTTTATAACTTTTAAATACAGTTAATTTAATCCTTTTTTTCTTTAAGAATTAATCTAAAATAAATTTAATTTCACTTAAAAATAAAAAACTATATTTAAAAAAAATATTAATTTTTTTATTCATTGTCATAATTTATCTTATTTTCTCTCTTTTTAATCTCTCTATCATCTTATTCTCTCTTTGTACTTTTTTTCTATTTTATCTTATTCTATTTATGTATTTTTAATTTATTTATATTAATATTATAAATCTTTTAAATTGAGTATTATAAAATAGAAAAATAATATTTTTAATAAAAAAATAGAGAAATTAAGATACAGAGAAATTGTTTTTATTTATAAACAATGTAGAAAAATGGTATATTTTTTGTTTTAATATTATTTTTAAAAATATTATAAACAAAATCTAACTTTTAATAAAAATCTAATTTTTTTTAAATATAATTTTTTAAAATTTGGATCATGTTAATTCTTTTAAAAATTATAAAACTAAACCTACATATTTTAACAAAAGTAAAATTAAAGTGCCAATTATCAAATAATTATAAGATTATTTGGACCCTATTTTCCTTCACAAGTTTATTATAATATTATTCTTACTTATGGGTTATCTTTCTCATAAAGTGACATGGGTATTTTTTTAAATCTAATTAATAAAAATATTATTTAATATTTAAAAATTTAAAGTATATATATATATAGGGACATAATTTAGGACAAAACATTTTAACGAATAATGGGAGTAACTCATCGTGTGTTTCCTATTAGATTAATTTATATTTTTACATTAGTTAACATAATTATTAAATTTGAGGGTATCAAAAGTTATTTTTGTTAATCTTAAGTAAATATTTTAGTTACTTTACTTTTATAATTTACACTAAAGTTACTCTTTTTTAAAACTAAAATACTTTAATTATTTTAAAAAAATAAAAAATTATTTTATTAATAAAAAATTTTAAAAATGAATTTAACAGGAAAAAAATTATTATTTTATTTTAATTATTTAAAATAAAATTTAAATAATTATAATTTTTTATTTAAATATAATACGTACTTAAAATACGATACAAACAAATGTCTCAAACATACAAACAAACTTAAAATATAATTGATAAATAATTATATTATATCATATAAATTTAATTTTAAATTGTTAAAATAAAATGATAATTTTATCTTATTAAATTCACTTTCATAATTTTTTATTAATAAAATAAAAATATTGTTCAAAAAGTTACAAATTTTTTTTATTTTTATAAAGATAATGAAATAATTTTTTTTATCAAAATAAAGTAATTAAAATATCTTAATGATATAAATAAAATTACTCTTAAAATATTTAATAATTTTTTAAAAAATAAATTATTTATATCGTCAAAAATAATAAGTTTTAATTTATAAGATTCTGAAGTAATCCTACTTAATTATGTAATACTCATTTTTATGGATGTTAATATACCGTGTAAAGATTATCATCTATATATTTCAATAGAAAAAAGATAAAAAGAAAAATATTTTTTTATTAATTTTAATTTAAAAAATATCCATTCTATCGAGCCCAACCAAAGATGACCGCCTACATAATCATGGCCTTGGTCTTGGCGCGGCTCTGATCTCACTAAAACTATTATATAAAACCATATATTGAATAATTAAAATAGTTAAATATATATATATATATATATATATATATAATTATATAGTTTAATATCTTTATCGTTCCAAATATTATAAATTTAATCTATCACCGACGTGCATTTATATTATATCGAAAATATGCTTGAGGTTTGGAATTATATTAGGTGTGATATATTGTCACAAATAATTTTCTGAATTTAATGGTGTTAAAACTTTACGTTAACGTTGGCGAGGAATATGTATGGTCTGATTCAATATAAATTTTGTAAAATTTATATAAATTAAATTACATCAAATTATTAAAATCATTTAAAATATAAATAGTAAAATATATATTAAAACAATACTATATTAGCACAAATTAAGGAGTGATCTATTGGTTTTTTCATATTATTACACTATTTTATCATAATTAAAAACATAAAAAAACCTAACAAGCATTTTTACTTTTTTATCTACTCTAACTTGAAATATTAATTATTTTAATATCATTATATATCGAATTTAAGAATACTAAGTTAGATATTAATATATTTAGCTATTTAACTATATATATATTATTATATTTGTAAAATATAAATTATAAATACAATTATATAAATAATTTGATTTTATTTAAACAATTTAAAATTTTACAAATTATATCATATCAAATCAATTAACAAATTTAATTTAATTATTTAAAACAATTCAATTTTTTACATGATCAAATTTATTAGGTTTTTTGACCACTTGTAAGTTGATTTACTCGATGATATTTGTAAAAATAATTAATAATATATATTAAATATGAAATAAATTTTAAAAAATAATATAAGTTACCATACATTCATAAATTAGAAACAAAATCATTAAAACTAAAAGATGAATTTTATTTTTTTAGGGTTTTAATTATTGATTTTTGTAAATTTTGTTATAATATATTATTGTAAAAATTTTATTAAATAACTTGAACTCAAAATCTTAGCATGCATTATGAAAGTAAGAAATTGAGTCACCACCGAACATACTTTCACATTGATGACTTTCTTGATGTCTTTAACGATGAATCGAAGATTATTGACGAATTATTTGACAATATTGTCGAAAAATCCATTGATTTCTCTACTATCAATTTAAGTGATGTTTTGTTAATCGGAATGAAATCAAAATTAATTATTTTTAATTTTATGTTTAGTTTGACTAAAAAGAAAGAATTGAATGAAATCGATTCCTAAAAAAAATTCCTTCTATCTCTTAAGGAATCATAATTTCATAATTATCTTAATTTTTTGTTCTAATTTTACCCAAGTCTCAAATATATCATAATGTTATGTTTGATTTGATGGAATGGAATGGAATCAGAATTGATTCCTTCTATTATTGTGTTTGATTAGGCTGAAAAATGGAAATGAAATGAAATCGATTCTTGAAGTAGAAGGAATCAGAATTCTTTCTTATTCTCATCTCAATTTTTTTTCAATTTTACCCCAACCCTAAATATAATCCTAAACTCAAAACTCTAAAACTTAAATCCCAAATCCAAAATCCCTAAACCCTATTTAGAAAAATAATAACTTTAACCCTAAACCTTAACCCATAAATATAATCTAAAATCCTAAACCATATTTAGAAAAATAATAATTTTAATCATAAACTTTAACCCACAAATATAACCCAAAACCCCAAAATCCCAAATCCCAAAACCATAAAACTTAAAATATAAACCCTAAATCCCAAATCAAAAACCTCAAAACCCTGAACCTTATTTAGAAAAATAATAATTTTAATAATATATTTTCTTTTTAAGTAATAATTATTTAGAAAAATAATAATTTCAATAATAGTTTTGTTTGACAAAAAAATAATAATTAAATGATATTATTTAAATTTTACTGAATATAGGGTATTAAGCTAATATATAATATTTTTCATTCTATTTCATTTGTAAATCAAATACAGTAATACTGGTTCATTATTTGATTCCATTGGTCAAACCAAAGAAAATTGTTTCAATTACATTCCATTCTCATTTCGATTTCGATTTCGATTTCGATTTCGATTTCGATTCCATTATGTGAACTAAACGCCACCTAAATCCTAAACCATAAGCCATAAATCTTACATCTTAAACTTATCGGTTTGCCCTTTCATAAGTGAAGCTAGAATAAAACGTCCATAATAAAGACGCTTACTATCTACTCGTAATTATAAATCCTATTTAAAAAATTAATAATTTTAATCCACAAATATAATACTAAACTAACCATAAATCCTATACCCTATATTTCATGCCTACAAACATAAATCTTATTTAAGAAAATAATAATTTTAATCCTAAACCTTAATCCACAAATATAACCTTAAATTATAAACATTATACCCTATATCCTAAATCCTAAAACCTTAAATCCTAAATCCTATTTAAAAAAATAAAAATTTCAACCCTAAATTCTTAACGTTAAACCCCAAAACCCCAAACATAAATTCTAAATTTTAAATCATATATCCTAAACCCTAAATCCTATTTAGAAAAATAATAATTTTAATTTTAATAATTTATTTTATGTGATGAAAAAATAATAATTAAATGATATTATTTAAATTTTTTTGAATACAAAGATATTAAGGTAATATACGATATTTTTTATGTTATTCTAATTATAAATCAAACACAATAATACTAATTTATTATTTAATTATAATAATACAATCAAATAATATTATTTAAGTTTCATTACATTTCATCCTCGTTTCTCTTCTTATTCCCATATCATTTCATTAAACAAATGCTACGCATCAGTCATTAACTGCATAATTTGTATCTACCACGTTATTTTATTACACGTCATTTTTTAGTTCGAATATTTTATTCTGAAAATTAGAATAAAAATAATTTATCGTCCAGGTTTTCAAGGTCGTTGACCTTTCTTTTCCGCGCTGGGCTACAAAATTTCCCTCCATCTTCAATTGCCGTTTGGTGAGAGAGAAAAAGAAATACTCACAAACAAGAAAATGACGGAAAACCATGAAACTAGCGAGAAAATTCCCAAACAGAGGCGAGACCGGAACCTTTTAGTTTTCACAGGAGCTGCTGCGCTCGTCGCTTTGGCGGTCAACATCGGTTTTGCCGCCTTCAACTACCACAAAGAAAGAAGAAACAAGAAAGGTTTATAATTGTTTCACCTATTCGTTTATTTTTATTTTTTTCTTTCTACGTTTTTCACTTCGGTTCTACTAGTCAACCAAACATTATCAATCTTCTTAAGTCAAATTGTGTTTCTTAAAAAAAATTGTGAATTATATTCAGATCTCCCGGGTTCTAAGGTTCGCGTTAATTTGTCGGCTTCGGAGATTCTTAAATTGGCCGACCAACTAATTGCCAAGTCAAAAACTGTTCATGATAAAATTGCATCGGTTCCTATTGAGAAGGTACTGAGTAATCTAAACATTGATTTATCAAGTACTCAAATCCATTGGCAAGATTCTGATATAAGAATTGATAGTAATGTGATAGCTTCTACAAATTCACAGTTTATATCACTTACTGAATCAGCTACTGGAATGTCGCATGGACTTAGTCGTACTTGTTTCTTAGATGTCAGTTCTATGATACGAACATTTAAAACTTCCTTCCGTTCATAATAATACAAAGCTCAAGGTCTTATATTTTTAAAGATGTACAGGTGGTTGTTTTATTAGAAAATCACCATATACTGTTGCAATTTACAAATACATTGATAAATAGTCTCTTGTTTGTGTGCGTGTGTGTGTTGGGGCTAATCAACAGTCTCTTGCTGAGTATTTTATTTTTTGCTTCTTTACTTGATTGACTGTATACTTTGCAGGTCACATATGCAAATACTATTTTACCTCTAGCAGAATTAGAAGCCGGGAAATCTCCACTGGTCCAGTCTTGTATTTTTCCTACGTTAGTGTCTACATCAGATGTCATCCGCAAAGCAAGTGCCGAAGCTGAGCGGAGAATAGATGCTCATGATCTGATGTGCAGGTTTTATTATTTTATTACTTTATTTTACTACTTTTTCTCAATATTTTCTGCTCAGTCTTCCCTGCCCAAACACATGCCAATTTGGCTGGTGCCTTTTTCATGGTTTATGAATGTAAAAGCTAAACGTGCTGGATGGCAAATATTGTATACAAGTGAAACTCCATTTTCTATATTATTGACTAGTGATCCATATTGAATATAGAAAAGCTCTATGCGAGCCTATTACATAATTATACCTTAGCTTTTACTTCTTGGGTTGTTAGGATTGAAATCACAAAGGTGACTTTTTATTAGTGAACATAGACCATCTAGTTCGGGAGGTACACTACATGTAACTTTTACACAAATGTAAAGCAAATCATGTTGAATGGTGAGTCATGTCAAAGTATTTTACCTTGAAAAGAAGTTATTTTTCAATTATCAAGAATGCCTTTTGGAACAAATGTTGGTGCCACTTGCTAGAACCTTGGAAAAATAACAAAAATAACATCCTTAAAATTTGTAATCGCAAAAATAGTATACTTTATATCCAACTCATACATTTCACTATTAAAAGAAGTGTGATACATCATTTCAGTTTGAACGTCATTCAAATTGAACTACGGTCATTTAGATCCGTTCAATGTTAAATGCCGTTCAATTTGATCTCGTTTAATGTTATTGGGGTAACATGAAAGTGCTTATGCTAAAAAATGTCAAAATCGAAATCCCGTAACTCTAATTATGTTGACTCGACAAGGATCTTAGTTTTACAGTATATAGTGTATAACATGGGAAAATGTCTTTTCATGATATTTATTAGTTGCTAAAATCGAGATTTTTTCAATCATATTGTTTTGAACAGTTAGATCTGTAAAATACCGTTTATACAAGAAGAAAAGTTGCTTTGTGAACTACAGAATTAAATGACTTACTATCTCTTGCAAACTTATCAGAAAGCGCGAAGATGTCTATCGTGTCGTCAAAGCCTTTTCTGCTAGAGGGGAATGGGTGAATGACGAAGCAAAGTGTTATGCTCACTGCCTGGTAATAACTCACTTTTGTCATTGTTATTTCCCATTTCCCCTTATTTTTGGTAATGATTTTAGTATTTAATATACATTTGATTGCTTTGGGTGTCCTGTGACTTGGTTCATTTAGCAGTTTACCCTCTGTAAAAACAGAGAGCATAATATTCATGAAAAATAGATATTTCAATTCTTCATTAATGGTTCTTTTATGGTGCTGGAGTACAAGTATAGGATCATAGATTTTTGATTCTTTCCAAATCAGTGACAGGTGCGAGACTTTGAACATAATGGGTTGAATCTTACTTCAATCAAGAGAGAAGAAATGCAGCAGTTGAGAGCTAAAATTGATGAACTAAGCTTGCAATACATCCAAAACTTGAACAACGACAGTACCTTTCTTCTTTTCAGTGAGGCTGAACTGGCTGGGTTACCACCAGAGTTCCTCAAGGTACAGCTTCTTTCACCTTTTCTCCCATTTTTAAAGTGACTCACTCTCTCCTTGATCTTTCAAAGTTATTATATACTTGTTGTCATCAGATATTTAGTTATTTAGTTTGTGATGTCTGTGCCATCTCACAATTGCTTAAAGATGAAACATTAATTTATTACTCTGCTTTCCTTGAAAATGATGAATTGATGCTCCCATGCGTAGTCAACAATGAGACATTGTAGGGCTCCAGATATTAAGGATCCCTACGAGGATGTTAAATTAGCCATTTATATGAAAATGCCTTGAGCAATAAATACGGAAGAAAATAAGTTTTGGGAAAAATGCATTAATTAGCATTTCTAAAGTTTTAGATAGCTCTAGCAAAAGCAATCTTGAAGGGCTAACAACTACTTTAGTTTGCACTCATCTCATCAATTTAATAAAGTGTTTAACATGGGATTTTAACATCCAATGTAAATGTAAATAAGTTGTAATTAATGTGTTTCAGTATTGTCTTGAAATAATCTTGGTTTCCTTAAATAGATTTATTACTGTGCAGACTTTGAGCAAAGCTGAAAATGGTAAATTCAAGGTCATATTGAGAATCCATCTTGTAACAGCTGTATTGGAACACTGCAAGGTATTGTACTAGGAGTTTATTTCTACATTTTAGCTATTTTTTTGAAATGTTGGCAACTAAATCTTTAGCACTTAAAAGTAATACTTAAATTATCTTAATCCAAGATTAGCCAAAAAAAAAATCTTAATCCAAATTGATGTTTTCTGGAATAATTGAACTTGTATTGGAAAAGATGCACTAGGATTTCTCATGTTGTTGGGCAAAATATAATGCTGCAACAATATATAGCTCATTGAGATCTTGTAATAAATGGCTTGGTCGCTTGATTTATGTTAACTACATTTTAGAATATATATTAATGTAATTATGTTTGATAAGGAATATCTATAAAATTAGTTGAATGTTGAGTTTTTTGCAAATTAAGGTTGGAACAACGAGGAGAATAATTGCAATGGCATATGGAAAAAGGGGAGGAGAAGGCAATCTTTCTATTTTGGAAGATTTGGTAAGCCCGTAGTACTCAAAGTAAACCAGCATGTATATTTTTTCTTCCTGAGAACAATTCAGGGTTTGTTCTTATTAGCTTTGTTTAATTTCAAGTTTTGTATTATTATGGTTATTGTGTTCAGTCAATTGAATTTGATGATACTTCCGTCCAAATTTAGGTGCAACTGCGGCATAAACTTGCCCGTTTACTTGGGTATTCCAACTTTGCAGAATATGCTCTTGATCTCAGAATGGCAAAGACACCATCAAAGGTTTGTTTACCCAGTCATTTCATCGAAGTGATTTCCTCTAGGATGGTAACTTCAAAAGCCACATTTTTGTTTTCTCGTGGCTTTATTTTCACTATTTTTTCTTCCAATTATTTCATGTTCTATGAATCATATGCCCATTCAACTTTTTTACTTTATCCATCATTTTATCTTCTCTTTGTGGAGAGAATGTAGTGAACAATAGTTCTTATTTCTTAAGTGGGTTTTGTTCCTGAATTTTCTGTTTTCTGTAGTTAAATCGCTTGTGTGATTTGGGCATTTATAAATCAAATATCAACTAGATGATTCTACATGCTAAATATTTAAAATTAAAAGAAAGGAGAAAGAAGAGACATGTTTTCCATTCCACATTTATTGCCAAACTTATCAAATTATCTTGGATTCTCATATGGAATAGTGGTACATTGATTTAGGGATTTAACAAGTGGATACTGAAGTAAGCTTTACAGTATTTTATTGGTAGTCTTAATACTTATGCAATGATAAATTCTGAAGTTATTATATTTTCTTTTGAAGTTATTTCCTGTAGCTGATATTGGTCAGGGTGATTGTCTAGGTCTTCGAGTTCTTGGAAGACATCTCTGGTAGTTTGACACACTCGGCCACAAGAGAACTTGAGCTATTAAAGGACTTTAAGGTTTGAACATGATTTATTGTCCTCATATTCATTAGTCTGTTCCTTCTCGTGATCTCATTCTTAATGTCTTATGTGGTATCAGAGGAAAGAAGAAGGAGATGTTCCATTTGGAATCGAGGATTTATTATATTACATAAAGAGGTTTGAAGAGGAGCAGTTCAATCTGGATTTTGGCGCTCTGAAGCAATACTTTCCTGTCAATTTGGTTCTACCAGGGATATTCAAAATAGTGCAAGATCTTTTTGGTAATTATAAATTGTTTTATACTGTTTAGAGGGCCTTCTCAAGATTGTTCCACATAGCCTGTTGACTTGTTCCTTTCATTATGATTTAAGTGATAGGCTAACTATTTTTTTTTTCCATTTAGGTTTAAGGTTTGACGAAATTGCAGAATCTGAATTTTGGCATCCTGATGTCCGTATTTTTTCAGTTCTTGAATCAAATTCCGGTGAACTTTTGGGTTATCTCTACCTTGATATATACACAAGGTTCAATGAAAACTGAATTTATGTTACTCTTTCATTTACCTGTGTGAGAGGTATAGGTTTACATCGTTTTATCTACTTGAGCAGGGAAGGAAAGTACAATCATACCTGTGCCGTGCCCCTTCAAAATGGTGCATTATTATCCAATGGTGCACGTCAGGTCGTGTTTTAAATTTCTAATTGATCATGCATGCATCTTGTCTTTTTTCTGGAATTCATGGTCATTGTCTTCTTTTTTTTTATATATATTTATATAAAGTATCAAAGCATCTCAAATTTTCAACCTAGTAAATCTATATAATTTTTAAAAACTTGTTTCAAAAAGAATGGAGAAAAAAGTAGAAACTAAAAGGGTTTGCTTATTGTTTCCTCTCTGTGGCTAGATCCCTGTGGTGTTACTGATATCTCAATTTCGAAAGGATGAGGATGATCATCCTGGATTATTGCAATTTTCTGAAGTGGTTGATCTTTTTCATGAGTTTGGCCATGTGGTATGTAATAGACATGATATATCATTTTTTCTGGAGCTAGATGCAACTTTCTATTGTCCTTTAAAAAGGATAATGAACTTGAAAGAGATTATTTAGAATTCCATGGCTTGCTCCATGTTGCATTACAATAACAACACAATGTTTGAGATCTTTATCATTTACCTGTGGAGCTAAACTTTTCTGGCTAGATAGTTTTTCTGAATTAACTAACATTCAGCAAGAAAATATTTCATGTTTACAGATGTTATATGGCAGTCTAATGCGATGATTGTTACTATTTTGTAATTTTTTCCTTTAGGTTCAACATATATGCAACCGTGCATCGTTAGCCCGATTTTCTGGGCTGCACTACGATCCAGATTTTGTTGAGGTCCCTGCTCAGGTGCTCGAAAACTGGTACTTATGGAACGTTTATCACTCTCTATTTTTGGACAAAATTTCAAAATCATCATTTAATACATTGTGTGAAATTGTAGGTGCTATGAAAAGCTTTCTTTGAAGATGATATCTGGCTTCCATCATGTAAAACATGGTTTTCTTTTTAGCTTTACTTTTAACGTTGGATGTTTCTCTTTAATGTCCCATCAAGATAAACTTTGTCAACAAAACCTTGTATATATATTTACTTATTTTTCTCCCTTTGTACAGTTGGGAGTATTTTCTTTTTTTGAATGAGTAATGTTCTTAGATGAAGTAAAATATAACATTGCTTGTAATATGTTTGCTATGATTTCCAGGATATAACAAAGCCTATTAAGGATGAAATATGTCAATCACTTAAAAGATGGCGACATTCTTTCTCTGCACTTAAATTGAAGCAAGAGATTCTTTATTGTAAGTATTCTTATTATTTTCTGCATTCTTAAAGCTAAAGCGCTTGTTCCAATGCTTGAAAGACATTTCTGAATTTCTTAATAGGGTGACCCTAATAAGTTGTGTTTTGCTGAATGCTAGTTTATACTATCCAGTATCCAGCTCAGGAGGCAGTTTTGATTGTTAATTTTTTTTAATGTTGAAAGTTTCTTTTAGCCCTAATAAATTGCACGAAGAAGTTAGTTTCTAAAGATATTTATGGATGCATTAAGGAAACTGTAGTGGACCAACATTTGAAATGTTTGCTTGACTCAAAGATATGTTGTGATCTTTGTTACTCCGATTCGCCTATTTGCCTTGCCGTACCAATGCGACACGACATGACACTGATATCGGTACAGGATATGTGTCGGACATGTTATTGATATACCTGACTCGGATGACAGTGAAGAAGTAAGGAGATGGTGCAAACCCTTAATATTGCATTGCTCTTCAATATGCAATTCTCTTTTTTTTAAATGCGGGCTGGCCCTTGTAAATTTTAATTTGGGCCTTGACCAGAGTGGGAGTGACAATCTGGGCCTTGGCCATTGGAAGCAGATAATTCCTATAAAACCCTGCCTTCACGTTAAGAATGTTTTGTTTTGTTTTGTTTTGTTTGTTTTTTTTTTTTTTGAAAAACATTTTAATCTTTAATAACTTTGATTATGGGTATTCTTATGTTTAATACTATTATGGAAATTCACTTAAAACAAAATATATCATAAAAAATAAAAAATAATAATTTAAATTTTAATTGTTTTTATTTTATATTTTATGTTTTAACTATTTAAATGCATGACATATATAGTATTATATACGTAATAATATATTTAGACGCATAAATATATATATATATATATTTAACGGTCGTGTTCAAATATCCGTGTCTAAAAATTCTATACTTTATATCCTTGTCCACTCTATGTTTAACAAGTCCGATGCTTAGGCACATACCCGTATCCAAGTCCGAGTAACATAGGTTGTGATTGAGTAGGCATTAGCTCTAACCTAGTGGACTGCTGGTTAAAATCTCTCTTCTCCCCTTTAAGTGCCAAGCTCAAACCCACTCCAATCGGGTGAGGTTTGGGGGAGAATAGATTGCGGTTCCTGATACTTCAAAATATATATAGGAGAGCCTCTGGCATTATTGATCTCTTGTTTGGATATGTAATGATACTTTTACATCTAGAGCTTTTCTCCATCAATACATGTATTTAAGCTGCATGTATAAGTTGCATAAATATTCTTGTTAGTTGCCCCACCTAATTCAATTTTTTTTTGGTTGTAATTTTAGGTCTTTTTGACCAAATTATTCATTCTGCTGACAACATTGACGTAATGGAGCTATTCAAGCATCTTCATTCACAGGTACATTACTGCACTGCTGACCAAGTTCTTTACTAAGTAGTACTTGTGATTGTGGGTATAGCTTTTTTACCTTGCTTGTCTGGGTTCTCAGATTATGCTAGGATTGCCAATGTTGGAAGGTGTCAATCCAGCTTCCCGTTTTCCGTGCAGTGTAAGTGGATATGAAGCTGCCTGTTACAGTCATATTTGGAGTCAGGTTTGTTATTTAACAATCACCTGAAATATTGTTCTTATCACTCATGAACATATTGTGCATTCTTTGGGAGCATCATTGTCATTATTTATCCACAGTTTCACAAAGCTTTGAATATTTTATGCCAAATTTGCAACATGATTTATCAAATACGCCATTTTAGTCTCCTTGAACTCTTTGCATGCCTTACTGATGTTTCAAAATATATTTCTTAGGCTTTTGCTGCTGATATATTTACTTCAAAGTTCCATGATGACGTATCGAATCATTATGCTGGCATGCAGTTCAGAAATAAGGTGAAGACTGTTGATTGATTTAATTTTTTTAAAACAATAGTGCCTGAAAAAATTATATTGAAGTGGCTCTCTTTCAATTATATTGATTTAAGATTATGCTTCGTTTTTTTTTTTTGGCTTAGAGATGAGAACTCTAAATTAATGCAGTAAAATTCAACAATTTTATTTTCTTTAAATTGATAATTTATTTCACAGGTATTGGCTCCTGGTGGAGCAAAGGAGCCTATTCAGGTTCTATATGATTTTCTTGGTAGAGAACCATCAATTCAAGCATTTCTTGAATGCAAATCCAAAAGTAGCTTGTGATGCCAAAGAAATGTGGTTTACACTTGGCTCCACATTATCCATCCGCGCATGATTACTTTACTCTGCATATGTTATTTTCTTTGCCAGTGAAGATATTCAACTTCTCATTTTGGTCCACGGGAGAGGTTTAAGATTTTCCTGCTCAGACTGATGGCCATTACTCTGTTTATTGTTGTATGTTAACAGCAGCAATAAATTCTAAATCGAGGCTATAGATTAGTTTGCTCTGGGTTGCTTTCTTGGAATGCTCATATGAATTATATATTCAAGTGTATTGTTTTTTATTTATTTTCATATTTGTTTAGATGATTTGTATTCTCAAAGTTAAGGAAAAGAAAACTAATGACTAGAAGACAGTTTTTATAATACATATATATTAAAAATATTAAAATAATATAAATCTAATAGATTTAACGTTTTGCATTTATGTTTATTATCTAAGATTTAACAATTAATAAAAAAATATTATTGATAAATAAATATTTTTTTAATTATATATTTTAATTATTTAATTATTGGTGTTTTGTTTTTATTTACTTTATTTTTTACTATAAATAATATATATACATCAGTCTTGAATTAGTGAAAAAAGTGTCATAGAAGACTTACATCATTGTAATGTGATTATTTTAATATTTTGTATAATTTATTGAGATTCATTAAAAGCAGTTAATCTTTTAATGTCTTTCCCTTTGAATATAACCAACTCAACATTTTATTTATTTTATGTGTTATTTTTGAAGATCATAAAATTACATAAACAAATTATATTTCATTTTTTTTACAGATAATGTACAAAAACTACTAAGTAATATAACATCTTAAAATTTATCCTCAATTGATATTATTTAATAATTAAAATAATTAAATCATATCGGTTAAAAATAATTGTAAAGTTGAATAAAAGATACTATTATGACCCTATACCCATAAATATTTTACTCAAGGTTATATTTCCTTCAATCGTAATAAAACATTTTTTTTGTTTTTTGTTTTTGTTATAAATGATAAACGATGTCGTTTGAACTGCTGGTCCATTCGGATCTACATCAAAAGTAGGAGTATGTATATTATACATTTTTACAACAAGAAGTATGCATATTATACATTGTTTTAAATTTGAGTAAAAATCAAATTCGAATTAATATGATATTTTTAAAAAAATTAAGATTGATTTAATATAATAAAACTTATAAAGTAAATCCAAAATGAACGAATTAGATTAGGGGATCCAATTTTATATTTTTATTTTTTTAAAAAAATGTTTATTTTTAATAACTAAATAATTATTGCATTAAATATTATATTTTAATAAATGATTAAAATTTAGACTTAAAAAGATTTTAATTTTTTTTAAATAATAAATAAATAAAAATTATGTAATTAATTTTAAATTACAAGCGAATAAACACAAATATTTATTACTTAATTTTTTATTAATTTAAATATATATTGTATGTATAAATAAACATTTAATTTAAATAATACAAAATTTGAAAACTAGAGATTAATTAAATACAATAATACATGTTATGTTTTGGGTCTTCTACATAGTGATTTAAAGTTAAGAAATTAGTTACAATAACTAAGTTTGGTTAAGAAAATAAGGATATATTATTTAGATTGGATATATTATATAGATTTTTAAAAGATGAAGAGGGTTAGTGAAAAATAAAGATCGAAAAAACTATTAGTTTTATTATTTTACTATTTTTTAATTAAATATAATAATTATATTAAAATAAAAAATAATAATATATAATATATAATATAATATAACATGTGGGTTGGATTGGTCATTGTAAACATTTTAATTCGAATAACCGATTCAATTTATCATGTATCAATATATCAATTCTGCAATTTTTAAATAAAACCAAAATCCAATTACAAACATAAAACCGTATAATTGGATTGAAGTCGCTCGTAATTTATTTTGTATCGTTTGAAGGAACTCTTTCTTTCACCTTGAACTGCAAAGATGCCTCAGAAATGGTAGTTCTCTCTTTTAGGCTTCACTTCGGTCCAATTCCCATTCAAATATCATACTCAATACTCATTGCTTATTCCTTCTATATTCGCAACGTCATTCTGGGGTTTGCATTGGCAACCTAATGCTGGGCCAACAGTGATCGGCCAAATCATGAACGAAGTTACGCAGTGCGTTGAGGGTATGAATGGTGTCAAAGAGGGCAGGTGTAAAGCTACTCTCACTTTCTACAAGCCCATGTTACGAGGTAAATTTCACAATTTTATTTCTTTGTTATATGTATTAATTATCAAGTATGTTTTCAATTCAATTTTAATTTTTTTTTGGGTCAAAAAACCAATCAGAGCAGTCTTTAGCAGCTGAATTTCCTCGCGATTATCTGGGAATTTCGTTGCCTGAACAACCAAGCAAATACTATTTTATAATCAGAGGACAGCACTTAGTTCTTGAGGCTGATTCATCTATTCAGACTATAATGGAGAAGTTGCATTCTTATCAATCGAGAGAATCTCTTAATTTTGACGTATATTTCGTGGAAAATAAACTCAAATAAAAAAAACGGACAGATTTTAAGACAGTATTGAATGAGGAATTGAAGTGTCAATTTCAGATCATTTTGAGCAAATAAAGAGTCTAATTCGTGTGTTTTTAAGTCTACTTTTTAATGGTGAAGGTTTCAGGTCATTTGGTATTACCTACAATAAGTTATGGAAGTTTTAGTAAGGAAGGGTCAGAATTTACTAAAAACGGACAGATTTTAAGACAGTATTGAATGAGGAATTGAAGTGGCAATTCCAGATCATTTTGAGCAAATGAAGAGTCTACTTCGTGGTGTTTTTAAGTCTAGTTTTTAATGGTGAAGGTTTCAGTCATTTGGTATTACCTACAATAAGTTATGGAAGTTTTAGCAAGGAAGGGTCGAATTTCATGCTCACAGTTAAAGCTATTTTTTTAATACGAATTTTAATGGGTTTTGTTTAGTGTCTATAAATGGAGTTGTATTCTCTTGTAAGAAGGTAGAAGAGAGAAATAAAAAGAGTGTTTGATTAGTAAGAAAGAAAAAAATTGTTTTTGTCTCTCTTCCCTCTACCAAAATAGTTATAAAATATCAACAAATTGGTATCGAGTCGATGGCGAATGTGATGGGACAAATGCCGCTACCACGACTAATCAAGGCGAACTACGAACTGAGCATTTAAATGAAAGCTCTTTTCGGATCACAAGATGCGTGGGAGGTGGTCGAAGAAGGTTTCAAAGAACCAACAAATACCACGCGATATACTACGGCTCAAAACAAGGCGTTGAAAGAGGAGCGATCGAAGGGATGCTGCGGCACTATACACGTTGTTCCGAGTCATTGACGAGTCAAGCTTTGAGAAGATTGCCGAGGCAACTACTTCAAAGCACGTGGGACATTTTAGAAAAAAAGTGTTCAAAGCGAGCCGACCGAGTAAAGCAAGTGTAAGACTCCAAACTCTACGCGGCGAATTGGAGAGTATGAAGATGAAGATGTCGAAGGTGTATCCGACCTACATCTCGCGTGTGCAAACAAGTGGTGAATCAACTAAAACGAAATGGAGAAATTCTAACCGATGCAAGAGTGGTGGAGAAAAATTTTACAGCCATTAACCGAGAATTTTGAGAATGTCATTTCAGGCAATTGAGAGTCGAAAAATCCGAGGAGATGACCCATGATCTCGCCGGTTCTCTCGAGGCGCGAATGTGAAGAAGAAGAAGAAGAAGAACGAGTCGCTTAAGGAAGCACTGCAAGCCAAGGTATCTATCAAAGATGAAAAGGTACTCTATACTCAAAACTTTCGTGTGTAGGCGCGCCCGTGGAGGTCGTAGTAATGGTCGCGCGGTGGTGGAGCCGCGGTCGAGATGCACACTATGAGGAGAGAAGGGCGGTCAAGCCAACAAAATTGGCGAGGCAGAGGACGTGGTCAAGAGAGGCGGCCAAATCATTCAAATGTTGAGTCTTCAAGGCTAACCGTGGCAAGCATGGTACTACGCAGCAAAGAGTGGCAAATCAAATATCGAATGCTATAATTGTGGCAAGCACGGGCACTATGCAAAGGAGTGCTATTCGAGAAAAAGGTAGAAGAAAACGCGAATCTAGTCGCGGAAGAGGAGACAAGAGAAGATGGTGTTCTCGCGATGGCTCACAAAAATACCATTCTCGACACCGACACGGCGTGGTATCTCGATACCGGCGCTAGTAATCATATCATGCGGCACAAACACCTCAGTGGAGATGCAAGAGATGAGGGATGGGCACGTGTCATTTGGAGATGCGCCAAAGATTCAAGTGAAAGGTCAAGGTACAATATCATATTTGCAAAGAATGGTTTAAAGGATTAATTGAGAATGTTTATTATGCACTGATCTCAAGAGCAACATCCCGAGTAATGGGACAACTCATGGAGAAAGGATACTTGCGTGTTTATGAAAAATCGAGTATTACAACCGAAAGACAAGAAAGAGCGAGTAATAGCACGAGCCGAGATGGCGAAGAATCGAATGTACAAAATCAACTCACATGCGGCGTTATAGAAAGGTGTTTGCGAGTTAATGTAGAAGACAAGGCGTTCTGTGGCATTTTGCGATATGGTCATTTGCACCTTTATGGTGGTTTACAAAAAATTGTCGAAGAAAGGAATGGTACATGGGTTACCCGAGATTGACTACATCGAGAAGTTTTATGCGAGGAAGTGTGTACTTGGAAGCACTCGAGACACCCATTTCGTAGAAGGCGTAATACCGAACAACGGATCATCTCGCATTAATACATACCGACATTTCATGGGCCAATCACCCCGAGTCATTCACGTAAAATATTTCATTACTTTTATCGATGACTATTCCAGAAAGACTTGGGTTTATTTCCCGAAAGAAAAATCAAGCATTCAAGTGTTTAAAAGTTCAAAGTAATGGTAGAGAAGGCAAATCGGCAAGTTTATTGAGCTACGTTACGATCGAGGTGGCGAATACAACTCGATGAATTTGCGAGATCTTCGCGAACATGGAATAAGAAGGTTCCTAACCGCACCGTACATTCTCCTCAACAAAATGGTGTGGCAGTAGAGAAAGAATCGGACCATTCTCGACATGGTTCGATCAATGCCGAAAAGTAAGAAGTTGCCAAAAGAATTTTGGGCTTTAAGTGCAATGCACAATTTATGTGCAAAACCGATGTCCACACGCGAGTTTAGAAGATAAAACTCCACAAGAAAATTGGAGCGTAGAAAGCCGACAGTCTCACACTTCGTAATATTCTAAGTGTGGCTTATGCACACGCACGGATCGCCAAGAACAAAGCTAGAAGATAAGAGCAAGAAATTTGTGTTCATTGGTTATGACGAGAAGACTAAAGGTTTCAAGCTTCTCGATCCAATAAACAAGAAGGTAATAATAAGCCGAGATGTTAAGGTGAATGAAGCAAGCAAGTAGATCGAAAAACTCTTCCGAGGTGTTAGTAGAAAGGGAGAATCATCAACCACATCAACAACAAACCTCGAGATCGAGATAGCAAGTGCTAAGCCCTCAAACAATCGTGTGAGGAAGAGCCAAGACAACCAAAATGCGAAGCATGCAAGATTTGTACGACTCAACAAGTGAGGTACATTTAATTTGTCTTTTGGCGGATGCCGAAATAATTACATTTGAAGCTGCAGTACGGAATGAGAAGTGGCAAGCACCATGGATGAAGAAATAAAAGCACTGAGCGAAACCGAACTGGGAGTTGGTTGAATTGCCAAAAGGATGTCACCCACAGGAGTAAAATGGGTATACAAAAGAAGATGAATGCTCAAGGCGAGATAGAGCGGTCTGAGGCAAGGCTAGTTGCAAAGGGCTATCGACAAAGGCGGGGATGTGTATGATGAAGTCTTTGCCCCAGTTACAAGAATGGAGACGATTCGCTTCATTGCTCAAGCTCGATTCAAATGGAAAATTTTTCAAATGGATGTCAAGTCACCTTTTTGAATGGTGTGCTAGAAGAAGGTGTAGAGTGTAGAGCAACCACCCGGTACACACAAAAATTGGGGAAGAAAGAAGGTGCCGAAATTGAAGAAGGCACTTTATGGACTAAAGCAAGCACCTCGAGCTTGGAATACCCGCATCGACACCTACTTCAAGAAGAATGGGTTTACTCAATGCCCATATGAACATGCTTGTACGTGAAGAAAGAAGAAGGTAACTTGTCATGTTTGTAGCTCTTTATGTTGATGATCTTATATTCATGTGAATAATGAGGAGATGATAAAAGATTTTAAAGAGGCTATGACTCGGAGTTCGAAATGACAGATTTGGGTTTGATGAAATATTTCCTGGAGGTTAGACAAGAAAATACTGGATTTTTGTATCACAAGAAACATATGCAAAAGAAATTCTAAAAAGGAACAAAATGGAGGAGTACCCTAAGATTGACACCAATGGAACTCCTGGGCTAAACTTTCTAAGTTCGATCAGTGGAGAACGAGTAGATGTGACCAAATACTAAGTTTGGTGGGAAGTCTGTTATCTCACATGCACGAGACGACATATATCTTAAAGTTGGAGTGGTAAGTCGGTTCAGTGAAGAACCAAGCCTATACACATTGGTTAGCGTTGAAGAGAATTCTCGCGATATATCCGAAGTACGGTAATCACTCGGGTTATTTTTCTCGAGAAACGAAGAGTATAAACGATGGGATACTGATAGTGATCAGCGCGGAGACATAGATGATCGAAAGAGTACATCGGGATACGTATTCTTTATGGGAGACACACTGCTCACATGGATGTCGAAAAAACAACCCATCGTGACACTCTCGACACGCGAAGGCATATACGTGTAGCATCACGTGGTGTGCGCGACATGCGCTTTACAAGGAAACTTTAAGCGAGTTGAATCTCAGACAAGAAGAAGTAACCAAGATCCGAGTTGATAAGAAATGTCGGCAATTGAACTCGCAAAGAATCCAAGACATCACGAAAGGAGCAAGCATATCGATGTTAAATTTCATTTCATTCGAGAACAAATCCGGAAGTGGAGTGTGAAGTTGAATCATGTAGCTAGTCATGATCAAGTAGCCGACATGTTCACAAAGTCGTTACCACGGTTTTACCGGATAAATGCAAGATGGCAAGAGGCATGAAGGATGGAAGAAATTTGAGTTTAAGGGAGGAATTTGTGGAAAATAAAACTCAAATAAAAAACGGACAGATTTTAAGACAGTATTGAATGAGGAATTGAAGGGTCAATTCCATATCATTTTGAGCAAATAAAGAGTCTACTTCTGTGTGTTTTTAAGTCTAGTTTTTAATGGTGAAGGTTTCAGGTCATTTGGTATTACCTACAATAAGTTATGGAAGTTTTAGCAAGGAAGGGTCAGAATTTACTAAAAACGGACAGATTTTAAGACAGTATTGAATGAGGAATTGAAGGGGCAATTCCAGATCATTTTGAGCAAATGAAGAGTCTACTTCGTGTGTTTTTAAGTCTAGTTTTTAATGGTGAAGGTTTCAGGTCATTTGGTATTACCTACAATAAGTTATGGAAGTTTTAGCAAGGAAGGGTCGAATTTCTACCTGCTTAAAGCTGTTTTTTTTTAATACGAATTTTAAGAGTCTTGTTTAGGTCTATAAATAGAGTTGTATTCTGTTGTAAGAAGGTAGAAGAGAGAAATAAAAAGAGTGTTTGATTAGTAAGAAAGAAAAAAATTGTTTTTGTCTCTCTTCCCTCCACCAAAATAGTTATAAAATATCAACATATTTTCAGTTGGCTTCTTTTTGGCGTTATTTTATTACCAACTATTATTAATTATACACATTTCCATTGAATTTTATAGTGATTTTTTCCTTCATTATATACTTATTGTATTTGCAGGGGTTTCATTACCAAGTTGGGGATTTCCAGTTGAGGGTTGGGAAAGTTGTTCCTACTAGTCATCCTGAAAATTTGAGGGGAATAGTCATGGAGGAACAGAACTTAAATGGAACACAACTGTACTTGTTATTGCTTTTGTTCTGGTTATAATCTATAATGCTTAAGCTGTCTCTTTCATCCAAAGATATTAGATTCATTTTTTTTGGTCATTGGTGTTTCGAACTTTTTTTTTCTTTACATATTTAATTTTGTTATGTATTATTTGGCATGCATAATTCGTTTCTTTTCAAATTTAAGTTACAATTATCACCGATGAGATTTCCCTATTACAATGTTTGATTTCAATGGTTATTCAAAACGGTTCTAGTGTTAATTGAAATGTGTGAACATTTACACTTCTTTGCTCCCTGAGAAGATGGGAAGATGTGCAATGTGCAAGTTGTCATTTGATCATTCGATGGTCTCCATCACTTGATGTGAATATCTGATGAAGGTTGTGTTGGTTTCAGTTACTGCACTCGGTAACCACCGAGAATGTTGGCTTCGTGAGTTACTACACTCAGTAACCATCGAGCAGTTGGCCAGAATGTTGTTCAACATCTCCATCATCCATCACTTCATCACCCATGTTATTTAGCCCTTCAATGCACGTTTGATTGTTCTTTGATGAACAGAGCATTTGAGACTTGCCTATAAATACATGGTTTAGTCCCTAAGTTTACTTTGTGAAAAACTTAGGGACTAAACCATGAACATAAATATTTAATTTATTGTAGCAATTCAACATGTTAATTACTTTGATATGAAAGAAATGTGATGTTTCTGAGCTCAAAGGGGATAGCTATAAAGTATGAAAGGAAAGAATTCTTCTTCATATAGGGTGGATGGATATTGACTATGCAATTAGGAAAAACAAACCACCTAAAATTACTAAAATCAATACTCCAGCAAATATTGCGCTTCAAGAACAATGGGAGCGATCTAATCGCCTTAGCGTGATGTTCATTAAGATCAAGATTTTTGTTAGTTTTCGTGGTTTTGTTGATCAACATGATAATGTACATGACCTGTTAAAGGTCATTGATGATTAATTCGTCACTTCAGATAAAGCTTTGGCAAACACCCTTATTATGAAGTTCTCTTCCTTAAGACTCACTAGTGAGAAAGGATAATCTCAAAACAAACAGAAAGGGAAAGAGATAGTTCCACCTCAAGTTAGATATTAAGAAAAGAACAACTGTTTCTTATGTAAAAAGAAGAGACACATGAAGAAGGAATGTATCAAATTACAAAAATGGCTTGAGAATAAAGCTAATCCAATTTCGTTTGTTTGTTATTAATCTAATATGGTTAATGTTAATATTAATACCTAGTGAATTGATTCTAGATCTACAATCTATGTTGCAAACTCCTTATAAGGTATCCCAAACCTAAGGAAGCTAGTAAGAAATGAGCAATACATCTTATTTGGCAACAAGATGGGCTCACATGTGGAGGCTGTAGGGACATGCAGTTTGATTTTAAGTAGTGGTTTTGTTTTAGAATTAGAAAAAGCCTTTTATGTTACAAGTTTTTCTAGAAATTTGATTTCAATTTCAAGACTTGGATCTTTTGGTTATTTCTTTCATTTTTTAGAAACATTTTTCAGTTTATTTAATAAATCTGATTGTGTTTGGAATTGTACTTTGTTTGATGGTCTTTACTACATTAATTTACGAAATAATGTTACTCATAACGCTATGTATGTTCAAACTGACACTAAAAGGTGTATTATTAATTAAGACTCTTCTAAGTTATGGCATCAGAGATTGGGATGCATCTCTATTGAGAGAAATAAAAGGTTGGTAAATGATGAGGTGCTTTGTAATCTAGATTTTAGTGATTTTGAGACTTGTATAGAATGCATTAAGGGTCAGCAAATTAACAAGTCAAAGAAGGGTGCCAAGATGAGCTTTGAATTATTGAAAATCATACACAGACATTTGTAGTCTAGACATTGATGCATACCGTGATAAGTACTTCATCTCTTTCATAGATGATTACTTACGATACATGTATTTCTACTTGCTTAATAATAAGAATGAAGCATTAAATGCTTTTAAGGTGTTTAAAGCTGAAGTAGAGAAACAATGCGGCCAACAAATTAAGATCGTGAGATCTGATAGAGGTGGAGAGTACTATGGTAGATACACTAATAGTGGACAAACGAGTGGTCCATTTGCGACGTTTGTTCAAGAGAATGAGATTGTTGCCCAATACAGTTTGCCTGACTCTTTGGACCAGAATGGAGTAGCTGAAAGGAGAAACCGAATATTATTGGACATGGTGCGAAGCATGCTTGCTAGCACCAAACTTCTTGAGTCTTGTGGACTAAAGCTCATAAGAAGACTGTGTACATATTGAGCCGAGTTCCAGCCAAGGTTGTTCCAAGGACATCTTTTGAGTTATTCAAGGGTTGGAAACCGAGTTTGCGACATGTACGCGTTTAGTGTTGTCCATCTGAAGTAAGAATCTATAATTCATAAGAAAATAAATTAGACCTAAGCACCATAAGTGGGTATTTCGTTAGATATGCCGAAAGGTCTAAGGGATATAGGTTTTATTGTCCATCTCATAGCACTAGATTTGTGGAATCAAGAAATGCAAAATTTCTTGAGAATGACTTGTTAGTGGGAGTGATCAATCTCAAGGCATTGGTCTAGAGAAAGATCATTTAGATACTCAGTATGCCACTTCAAGTAATGGACTGATCGTTGTTGTTAACAATGTGCCTC
Organism: Hippophae gyantsensis; assembly: GCA_030763125.1. Lineage (NCBI taxonomy): Eukaryota > Viridiplantae > Streptophyta > Magnoliopsida > Rosales > Elaeagnaceae > Hippophae > Hippophae gyantsensis. The sequence continues at coordinate 75,733,695 of CM061028.1, read as the reverse complement.
GAGGACAAACGCGTATTGAAGAACCATTCCTAGAAGTACCACAAGTTGTTGATCCTGATCCAATAGATGCTGAAGTTCAACATATGCTTGAAATTGTTGAACAACCAACTGAATAACATGATCCTTCTCATCAAGAGAATTTTGATGTAACATTTAAAATATCTACTAGAGTAAGGAAATCGACGATTCCTAGTGACAATATTGTGTATCTACAAGAGTGTGACTACAATGTTGGAATAAAAAATGATTTTGAGACATTTTCATAGGCCATGAGTCACGAGGTTTCGAACTTATGGCACAATGCCATAAAAGAAGAGATGGATTCTATGGCGTTTAACCGAGTATGAGATCTCTTCAAGTTTCCTACTGGTGTAAAAGTCATTGGATGTAAATGGGTCTTCAAGACAAAGAAAGACTCACAAGGCAAGACTCGTTGCCAAAAGATTCACTCAAAGGGAGGGAATCGACTATATGAAGACATTCTCTCCTATATCTAAGAAAGATTCACTTCGTGTGATTATGGCATTGGTTGCCCATTTTGACTTGGATTTGCATAAAATGAATGTGAAAACAGATTTCCTTAATGGTGTTCTAGAGGAAGAGGTTTACATGAAACAACATGAAGGATTCTCCTCTAGTGATGGTGAGCACTTGGTCTGTAAGCTTAATAAATCCATATATGGATTAAAACAAACCTCTCGTCAATAGTATTTGAAATTCCTTAACGTCATCACTTTATTTGGTTTTGAAGAGAGAGATATGGATCAATGTATATACTAGAAGCTCAGTGTGAGTAAGATTTGTTTTTTAGTGCTATATATGGATGATATTTTGCTTGCAACCAATGATAAAGGTTTTTTGTATGATGTGAAACAATTCCTCTCGAAAAACTTTGATATGAAGGATATGAGTGGGGCATCTTATGTCTTTTGGTATTAAGATCCATTAGGATAGATCTCGAGGCATGTTAGGTTTGTCTCAAGAGACCTATATCAATAAAGTTTTAGAGAGATTTCGAATGAAAGATTGTTCATCGAGTGTGGCACCCATTGTCAAGGGTGATAAATTTAGCCTAAATCAATGTCCTAAAAATGAGCTCGAATAGGAACATATGAAAACCATTCCATATGCCTCAGTCGTTGGAAGCCTAATGTATGCTCAGGTTTGCACCAGACCTGACATTGCATTTGTTGTTGGGATGCTAGGGAAATATCATAGTAATCCGAGTGTTGACCACTAGAGAATTGCAAAGAAGATGATGAGGTACCTTCAAGGGACAAAGAATTACATGCTCATGTATAGACGAACTAACAATCTGGAAATGATTAGCTACTCCGATGTGAACTTCATTGACTATGTTGATTCATGCAAATCAACATTAGGTTACATGTTTATGCTTGTCAGTGGAATCGTGTCTTAGAGGAGTGCAAAGTAGACATTGACTGTTACTTCCACTACGGAGGCCAAGTTTGTGTCATATGTTAAGGCTACATTACATGGTGTATGGTTAAAGAGTTTCATTTTTGGGCTTAGAGTAGTTGATTCTATCTCTAGGCCATTGAGATTGTACCGTGACAACTCAATTGTTGTGTTTATGGCCAAGAACAACAAAAGTGGTAGTCGTAGTAAGCACATCGACATCAAATACTTGGTCATAAGAGAACGTGATAAGGAAAAAAAAGTGATCATTAAGCACGTTAGCACTGAGTTGATGATTGTTGATCTTTTGACTAAAGGCATACCATCAAAGAATTTGAAGGATCATGTAGTAAGAATGAGACTTGGTTCTATGATGTAAATATTCATTGTATGTACATTTGATATTCTTATGAAATTCGTATTCAATTGATGTTTTCTCATTAATTTTATGCACATATTTCGTTTATTCATATATTTTGAGAAAAAATATCTTTAAGTAATAGACCTCGAATAAATATAGGATTTATTCATTAATTTGTATGGGCTTAAGATGCATAATGCATCGTGATACATGGAAGATAATACTCATCATTAGAAGACTTATTCCTATGATGAGTATGTTTTGTTTCTCATAAAGTTGAATGATGAAATATATAGATCAAGTGAGAGAATGTTGGTTTCAGTTACTACACTCGGTAACCATTGAGAATATTGGCTTTGTGAGTTACTGCACTTGGTAACCACCGAGCAATTGGCTAGAATGTGGTCCAACATCTCCATTATCCATAACTCCATCACCCATGTTCTTTATGCCGTCAGTGCATGTCTATTGCTCTTTGATGGACACATCATTTAAGACTTGCTTATAAATACATGGTTTGGTTTCTAAGTCTATTTAGAGAGAATTCAAACAGTTTTCAGTGGATTGTTCTCTGCACCATCGTAATGACAAAGAAGAGTTTAAAAACATCAAACCAAAAACCTATTAAATTCCCATGATAAATGGTGAAGCTTGATCAATGATTGAATATATGTTTTCAATTCCTTTTTATTTCTTTTGTGTTTACATTCATGTTTATATGCTTGTAAGAGTGTTTTTGGATTAAAGTATCATTCATCGGGTTGCTTATGTACCTTGGTTGTTCATAAATCGATCTCCTGAAGATAATACAGTTTTCTTGATTGTGAACTAATGACTCGTTTACAATATTTTGCGTGATCCTATTTGGCTCCAAAATCAGGATTTTGCATACAATTATTGCCACTGGGAGAAAAAAAGAAGAAGAGAAAGATGAAGCTTGTAGCTATTATTTTCCAGCTCCATTAGGAAGTTTCGACTGTACGTTATGTTTTTGCTATTAAATACTCTGTTTTTCATCATTTTTCCCATTGTAGTTTCTTTATCTTGCTTCAGGTATTTTGGTAATGCTATGTGCATAAAGACAGTTCCATTGGTCCTTTTGTTCTTTTCAATTATGGTCGACGTATTATTCTTACAAGTAGAGTACCTTCCCATATCTTCAATGGAGAAATCCAGGCAGATCATGGAAGAGTTCATTGACACATGGCAAGAAGCCGTCTTGAAAAGATCATCACCCGGTCACTTCATGCATATGGAACCCAATTTTGCAGAGTACGATCTTGCAAACTGCTATGCCCCGCAACATACTGCTTTTCAATATGCTACTGTGATGGCTCAAATAATTGCAACAGCACAATCACCGCAAGCCGTTAGGAATCAGGAAAATCTGGAGGAAAAAAGAAGAAAAATACTTGCCAACTTATCTTACATGCGCTTTTTTTTTTAAAGCGAATATCCAATATATGGTTCCATGCATGCAGAAGTAGGGTTGAATTTATGATATTGTGAGATTAAATCATAATGCAAGCACGCTAAAAATAGATAAATGTAGAAGAATAAATGTAGAAGACATATCTTCTCACTAATGTTCAAATGGGTTTCTATTAAAAGTAATTTCAGCAACAACAACAAAAAAAAAAAAAAAAGCTTCCAAGAAGTACATGTATGTTTATATTATGAAGCACAAAATATGTTTTTTGAGTTTTGAAAGCACATTCTGTGTTTTTACGTTAGCACAAAGATGAAATATGCATACTCAAGCCGGAAACATTGTAACTTTCTCTGGATGGAGTTTTGACAAAGGTTGATAACTATACTATTTACAATTTATGAAGTGTATGTTTAAAAATGACCTAAATTTCATGCTATAATTTCACTCCCTCATCTTATCGTTTTCCAATTTCTCTTGTACCAAGTGACATTTTAGAGTATCTACCATATTAGACATTAATATCCATCAAGGGCATGATCTCCGATAGTAGAAAACTGAAAGAGAATTCTTCATAGATCGTTTTCGACCACAAAAATTCTTCTACACATAGCTAAAGTAAGAAAAACCTATTCATTATATGGCAGGATAATCCTATAATCTTTTGTTTTGTGGCATAAGGTTAGAGGACATATATTTAGTACTACTCTATACTTAATTTATGTGAAATCTTAAGTGCATTATTGTGGGGGAATAAAATCATTTTCCGCAAACCAGCCAACCAAGTCCATTTTCAATCCCTTTGATTTTCAGGATCTCATTATTTATTTATTTATTATTGAGTTTACACACAAGTTTAAATTAAGTCATTTATGTTGTTTAATTTTTTAGATTAAAAACGATGTTATTTAGTCTCTTAGCTTTACAAAAATAACTAATTTAAGACAAATTATATTATTTTAATAATTTTCCATTTAAAATATTATTATTCTATGTTAAGTAATAAAACAATGTTAAAATACGAGTTTTTAATAATCATAAAAGTAAAATTCATTATAAAATAATTTGAGAAAAAATAAACAATAATAAAATTCAAACGTAAAGTTATTTAACTATATATTTTAATTTTTAATAAAAATTAATAAAACATTAAAATAAAATAGTGACAATTAATAAATGTTTAAAAAAGAATATTTTGTAATTTTTTCGTATTACTTGTAAATTTATAGTTGTTAAATATTTTTGTTTTAATCGAATTTAATCACTTCATTAAAAAATAATAATAATTTAATAAAAAAATATTAAAATAATACAATTTGTTCTTAATTGATTTTTTTTTTATAAAATTAAGGTATTAAATGACATTAATTTTAATATAATAGATTAAATAAGATAAATGATATAATCTAAAATATTTATGTGATATTTTTTTTTTAATTAAACGATGCTTAAAATAATTTGAATGCGTGACTTAAGTAGATAAAATGTGACTTACTGAAAGACAATTATTCGACTTAAAAGTAGGATCTAAGCTTTAAGTAAAATTCAGCTTGAAAGCTATTTTCCAAGAGTTATATATAGAGTTGTGAAATGAGGTGAGCTTCTCAAATTTATCTCATGTGATTTATAGATAGGTTCGGTTTATTTAAATTTACATGAGTTAAATTTAATTTATGTTTTAAATAAGTTTAACTACTTTTTCAAAACATAAAAAAGTAAAAATTATATTTATAATTTTAGTATAAATATTATATTTTTTTAAAACAAGAAAATATAAAAGTATATTTTAATTATAATATTTTATAATAATAATATTATAATTAATAAAATCTTTTGTTAAAAAAATTTAAGAACTGCTCATCATAACTTATTTAAGTTTATGACTCAGAAACTGAATTTTTTAAAAAATCCAGAATTTATATGATCAATTATAAATAAATTGAGTATACTGAATTGTTAATTTTACATTAATAATTACGTTTCTTTTTACATTGCAGATCTATGAGAATGAAGTTAAGCATTTTTTTCCCATTGGCATTTTCTATTCTAACTACTCCACTGTAGTTATTTAGACCGTTAAAGTTGTTTTACTTAACCCTGTTTTATTGAAATTTTAATTAATAATATTAAAGTTTTTATCCTTTTTTTAACCCATATTAGTTATATCATGTGTTATTAATTATTTATAAATATATGATTAAAAAATTATATTTTATATAATAAATATCGATATTTTTAATTATTTTTATCCATATATTTGTCAAATATCGATAATATATATAATATCACACTAAAAATTATACAAAAAAATTAAATTATTTTTTATTAAATTTTATATTTAAATTAATTATAATGTTACATGTATCTAAATTTTTTTAAAAATTAATTTTATTTTATTTTTAAAATCATTTAACCATTTAACATACTATAATTATTATAAATATAAATATAATTATAAATTTACGTGTGTTTCCATTCAACTTCAGAAAGATACACAGTTAAAAAACGCTTTTATGGTAACAATCATTATTATATGTGTATAAATGAAATAAAATGCACTTTCAATAACTCCCAACTGCTCTTTGTTTCTAGCAAGGTTTTCTATGTATCTCGAGCAAATTAGGGAAATATTTTTTTATTTATATTTAAACATATAATATTTTTTTATGTTATATTAATTTATTCTCTGTAGCGTCGGTGGATCTTTACCAATGAAATATATATATATATATATTACAATGACGATTGGGTTACTTTTATAATTAAATATATTTTTATTTTTTTTAATAAACAAGCAAATTAGAAGTTACTGATGTGTCATCCAAACTTATTCATCAATATAAAACTTAATAATATAAAAATAATTTTAAATAAAATAAAATTTAATATTAAATAATTTTAAATAATACGAATTTAATTTAAATGGTATTTAATTAAATAATTTTATTATAAAATATTTCAAATAAATTCGTTTAATAAAATTATAAATGTTATAAATATTTTTTTCTAATTATTTTAGCGTATCTCAAATATAGTAGAAAATGACATTATAAGCATGCATTACCACATATATTTTACATCTGAAATAGAAATAGACAAAATACATATATATAATATAAATAAGGACAAAAATGATGACTGGAGAGTCAAGAGGAAAAGACTAGCGTGAGTTTGACTAGAGATTTAAAAAAAAAAAAAAAAAAAAAACTATTAAACTTTACGAGATCCCATGACTAGCTCTTAGCCTCTTATAATAGAAAATTAAAGCGCTTTTTATCACGATCCGGTAAATACATCATTTTTACTGTATAATACATAATCAGAGATTATTTATGTATTCGGTAAATACATAATTTTACATATTATATTATAATTAATTCTTTATTAATTAATATTTATTATTATAGTTATTTTAACATTTTGATCATCCAATTAATGTATCAACTCAATTTCTAACAGGTTATTTAATATGTATATAATATTATATTTACTTTTATATAAATTTTTATATATATCAAATTATTATAAATATTAAATAACATGTTAAAATTAAATTATTTATTAAATAAAAAGTATGAGATATGCATAAAGGCTTATCTATATAATAGATTAGATTGGATTTAAGTTTAGGTTAATATTTTATCACGTTAATTTATTAATCTTTAGTGTATATATATACATATTTATTAAAATTTAAAAATAAATTTATAACATGTAACAAACAACTATAATTTATTGTAACAAACAACTATAATTTATTTTTATATGTTTGAAAATTAAGAAGTAATTATTTTTATTTTTTTAATAAAAAATATTTTTTAATATATAATTACAATCTATTTTTTAATAAATTTGTAAAATATAATAATTATTTAAATTATTTTCGATTTTAAAATAAAAATATACTTATTTAAATTTTAATATCATAGATATAAATTAGATATTAAAAAATTTATATATTCAATTAATATTAATGATTATTATTTTTTAACATTATTATATTTTAATTCATAAATTATTTTTACTATAAAATACTACATCTTATTAAGTATTAATAGATGATGATATTTTTCTTCACAAAAAGATAATGATTATGATAATTAAATTAAATTTTTTTATAAAATATATAATTATAAATAAAATAATAATAATAATTTATTTTATATTAAAAATATCAAGTATATACATGGTTGTGATTGTAATTTAAATAAATATAAATTATTTTTATAATAAATTTTGGATTTTTTGAGACTTAGAACTCCAATATAATAAAAGAAATATTATATTATTAAATTATAATTTAATAATATATTTAATATTTAATATTTTAAAATATGTACAATTTATTCATTTAAAAAAAATATCCACTCTACTCGTGAACTCATTAATCACGAGCACTTGATATCAAGTAGCACCTAAACAAATCTTTTAACTTTTTTTGTTTAGCATTATTGCCACAATTAGACTTTTAAATAAAAGACAAATTAATTTACAATTTTATAATAATTTTTCTTATAAAAAATTATATTTTTAAAATAATAATAATAATAAACTATATTTTTAGCATTCAAAACATTGAAAAGCTCCTTCAATTATAAGAAACTTTCAGCTAGGGGCCACTTTTTTCGTTACTTGAGACACTCATTCTTTGACTTTACATTAATTCAAGGGAATGATAATTTGATAATTTTATTTATAGAAAATATATTATTTAATTTTTTTATTTTAAAATTATTTTATAAATTTTTTTATGAAGAATACTCCAGTCATTTTATTATTTACTATACAAAAAATTTAAAAAAAATTATCATTAAATTTTTTATTAATATTACTAAAATTCCTTATATAACTTATTTTTTATAAATAAAATATTAATAATTATTATTTTTATAAATAAAAAAATTAATTAATATATTTCTTAAGTTAAAAGATTAAACCACTTTTTTTAAAAAAAATACCAACATTTATTCCTTAATTTAATCCCAAAAACAAATTGGACAAAATCTCAATAATAACACTTATATATATATATATATATATATATATATATATATATATATATATATATATATATATATGAAGAGGAGGATCAATTATTTTCAAAGCATAAAGAATATGACGTTGGACAAAGTCATAAAGGTTTGGATTTGGTCATAACTTTTACGTGTTACAGTTCCTATTTGCTTCCTCCTATCTATAATTAAATATATACATCATCAACTAAATCAAATATAGAAAATTGAGAATCCATGTTTTTATATATAAATATTCAGGTTTACAAAAAAATTGATATATTTCAATAACCTTTCAATATTCAGGATAATTATTTATGCAAATTCTAAAATGTTAAATATAATTTTAAAATTTCATTGGTGAATATTTACTAAAGCTACAAAATCAATTTAGATATATTTTTTAAATTTTTATTTATTTATTTCAAATTTAGATAAGTAAACATTTTTTAATTATTTCTTGAGTAATTGTACGAAGTGCTATTTAAAAGAATTAAAAAAAACGATTTAACAATTCCCAAATATAAAATATATGTTTCTGTTGAAAACACTGTTAGACTGTTGATCAAAAAATTAACTTATAGTGTATAGATGATAAAATTATTCAAATAATTTTAAGAAATAAATATTCATTTATATTATAAAATAAAAAAAATAGTATATTTTTTAAAAAATATTAAAAATAAAAATTTATATACGAAAAGAGTTGGGTAATATAAATAAATCAAAAATTAATTATCATACTTTTTAGATTATTTTTTCTTTTTAACGATATGATTAATTTTGAAGGTTGGTTGAGTCTGAGGTCTGAGGTAGGTGAAGACGAGGCTCGGCTCGGCTGATTGTAAAATAGGCTTGGTGGGGTGAGACTTTGGTCATAGAGCCATTAAATGAGAACCGTTCATTTAGATACTCTGGACGTCAGTAGGACCATGCTTGACTTTGTTCCTTTGCCGTAATTTTAGTGACAAGCCGAGCAAAAGAAAGTGAGACGTTGATAAAATAATATAATTATATAGATTTAATTATATTTTTTAATAATATTATAATATATTATTTAAAATTAATCTTAAATATATAATATATTTTGTCGGCACAAATATAGTACAATTTTAAGCTTAAATAACATTTCAATAATTATAATCAGGACTTAATTAATCAAAAATTAATATTAAATAAATTTTAATTAATCAAAATTTACGTAAAATGACGTTAAATTGACATACGTTGATATTGAATGTTAAACTTCCTATTTATAGAAAGAATATATTTTTGAAATGGATTTAAGATGTTATTTTTAATATTATTATAAATCTTAAGAAATGATTTAAGTTTTAGTTTGGTTGCTATTACAAAACAGTGAAACTTGGATGTGACTTGTTAGGTTAATTATAGAATACAATATTAACCTCTCATAGCCATATCACAGATTGTTCATAGTTTTAGTCCTATATATATATAGTAAAACCATTCCAAACCGGTGTTAATGAATGTAATTGGTTACACTGTAATATTTTGTACATGACATTGGCATAAAAACCAAACCAAATGTACTTATCCATTCTGTTTTATTTTAATTAACAATGAATTAAATACGAGAGAATAATATTATTTCGTTGAACAATGAATTACATGATTTAAAATTTGAGAACAAATGTCTCATAATTTGTATGTAAACGATATTCTCTCTACTAATTTAAGATATATATATTTTATAATCAATGAATCATTGATGTGATTATTCCTTCTCATCATCTTAGGGAATTTCTTTTCTAACAAAAAAAAAAAGTCCAAAAAATTTAGACATAATCAACAAATAATATTAATAATAACATTTAATAAAATATTTTTACTCTTTTTTTTAAATAAAAATATTACAATTTATTGATTTAAAATAAGAATTCTTAAAAAAAATTATTCAACAATGAAGTTTCGTTAGATAGATGTATAATGTAATTATACTATGTGTGAAAGCTTATTACAAATTTAAAATTACTTGAATGTAAGTGGACGATCAATTCTATTTGGAGACATTGGAACAACATTTTTACTAATATATCAATTTTTATTAGTTATTTCAAGAATGAAATTCACTGTACCCGCATTAATGAATGAAAATTCAGTTCTTTTTTTTTTTAGTAAATGCAATCATAACTAACTAATAAGGATATAAAGAATAATAATATAATTATTTATTATTAAAAAATATAAGATAATGATGCAATCACTAAAATCAAATCAAAGATAGTTTGAATTTTTGTAAGTGTAAGACTTTAGGCTATCTACGAGTTTAGAGTTGGAAAGAAAGCTTTCTTTCATAGTTGATATTTCTACTGTAGATCTTTTTTTTTATGATTTATTTAATATTATTAGAAAAATTAAAGCCTTTTTTTTGTTCCATCAGTACGTATTTTGATTTTGGATGATATTTCTTTCAAATAGATCTTAATTTTAGATATGTTTATTTCAAATTTAATATATTTATTTTTTAGTTTTAGGTATAGATATAATGCATTCTAGTGAGGATTGCTAATGAATCATATAATGAAGATATCAAGAAATCGGATCAAATGTTATAAAAAATTCAAAATTCGCTAAAGAAAAAAATTGCGAGAAGATGTAAAAGAGTTAACGAAGAAGGCTTGATAATTATATATTTAGAAAAATATTCAAATTATAAATTTTGAAATTGATTTATTTATTTAATTATATATATTTATTTAATTTTAAAATTAATTTATTTATTTAATTTTTTGTCAAATTTTTTAAATAATATTTTAATTTAACACTAAAATCTTGTGCTCACAAATATCTTATATTATATATAAATTATTTTAAAACAAAAGCAAACTTCGTAAAGCGTGGAAAAGAATGTTTTAATTTTTTTTTTAAGAAAATAAAGAAATTAGTTGATTTGTAATAATTTTTCTGGATTTATTTAAATATAAAAATATAAATTAAAGTCAATTTACTTATTTTTTTTTTAAAAGTGACTTTGTCTGAACCACTAAAAAAATGACCAAATTAATTGATTTCAAATAGCTTGTAATACATTTCAATTTTTATTTTGATAAATATGAAGTTTTGTATCAATAAAAAGATTATAAATATGATTTTTTTAGTTTTTGAATAATGAATTGTATATAGATAAATTTAGTTTTCAAATATAAATTTTAGTAAAATATCTCCCACTTTATATATATATATACGTCATTGCTTTAAATTTTAGTAAAATAAAATAAACAAAATCAAAAAATACCCCAAAATCATATACAAGGTTACGTAATGGATGAGAATTCATTAATCTTATTACAAGACAATTTTAGGTACACGCACACACATACCTAACTCTTGATCTTTATTTATCAACGCTACAACACAAAAGCACAATCTAATAACCAATTCAAGCTTTAAAGCACAATCTAATGATATTATAAACTATAAAATTATATATAACTTTAATTAACACTAGTCTTCAAGCCATTCTAACATTCTTCACCATTAAAGCAGCTTGGAAATATTTGATTATGCAAATTGAACTCATCAACACAATCTTTTCCATTCCATTCTTGTATCAATAATTCCTCATCTAGATCCAAAATTTCATTAGTACCACTGTTGTTGCTACCGTTATGATCATCAATATTCTTGTAATTCAAATAATCATAATCTGAATTTAGAAAATCAGACAAGCAAAAATCTTCCACATTGAAATTCATTATAAAATCTGAACTACTTGAAATATTGTTATCTTGATGATCTGACTCAGCAATTGTATTTGGAAAAATATTAAATTCTTGATCAAGTGAAATGGGTCCTCCTAAATTTCCTGAAGACTTTTCAATGTAACTTTGTTGATGATGATCGACAATACTAGTATCATTGTTGTGCAATACTATTGGATTTATAAAAATCTTATTACATTTTACGGCTTTGGTACGTACGACAACTTGATGATTATAATTATCAGATTTTGATGACGTTGAAATTGAACCTCTTTTTGTTTTGAGTGATAACTTAAGCTTATTTGTATTCTTTTGAAAGTGCTTATGCTTAAGTACTTCAGAATGCTTATTAATTGAGCTAATCTGTTCAGAATCTGCTTTAACTTTTTTGCATAAATTGGTATTCCAGTAGTTCTTTATTTCATTGTCTGTTCGGCCTGGAAGCCTACCAGCAATTAGAGACCACCTGCAAATTAATTAGTTCGAATTATAACAAATCAATAATATTCAACCCAATTAACACATACTCTCGTGGAATTCTAATGTTTACATGTGATTTGAAATTTTCACGCGGATATGCGAAAGTTGCCCGAACGTAATGATTAGAGAAAACAAATTGTAACAGTAGCATTAAATATAAATAGTAATAGAAAACATATTTTAAAACGCGTAAATATAGTCAATTTTTTTTTAAAAAAATTTATTTTTATTTATTATTAAAAACAATCTATAAAATTAACGTCTAATCAAAAATTAAAAAAATATGAAAAAATAAAAATAAAAGAATTAATCATTTATCATTTTGTAATTATTTTTTCAAAATAAAAAAATATATATACTGTTATGAAAATAATAAAAAAATTAAACTATTTTTCTTTACATAACTTATTTAACTTTTAATATCAATCAACTCTAAAATAAAAGAGTGGCTAAAATTTAGTAGCACACTACTATTAATCATTTTTCCAATTTATAAAACCAAAGTTAAAGAGTAAAGTGTAGAATTAACTAGTATAATATACCTGTTCCCCAAAAGCTTATGAAGCCTAATGATGAGTTCTTCTTCATCTTGTGAGATGTTGCCTCTTTTAATGTCAGGTCTTAGATAGTTCAACCATCTAAGTCTGCAACTTTTTCCACATCTTTTTAAACCTTCAAATATTGTTAACCCATTATTCATTAAGTAAAACAGAGAAAACCCAGATCATGAAAATTTCAAATTTTTTTTTAAATTTGGACTGGAATTAATTAATAATTAAAGTACCTGCTCTTTTGGGAAGGTTTCTCCAATGGCCTTCACCGTGAGCTTTAATGTATTCGGTGAGAATTCGGTCTTCATGAGCAGTCCAGGAACCTCTGTTCAAGCCCTCTTTAGCACAACAAGGGCTTCTCCCCATTAAATTACTAATTATTTCTCAACTGCTCCAATCTTCTGATCACCCAAACAAAACACTGATGAGTTGTGCTTTCTCAACAGATTACTAGCTCTCTTGCTCTCTCTGTTTCTCTCTTGTCTCGTTTCCTTCTGTTTCTACTTCACATTTATACTAGTCTCGTAGCTGCCTTGTTTTTGTCATGTTGTGAGTTTTTTATTTGCTCAAATTACAGATACATTAAATTATTATTTTCTAATTCTTTAATTTTAATAAAATAAGTAAATTAAATATAAATAATATTATTTTTTATGATTAATTCATTAAAATATGATAAAATATGATCTACTAATAATTATAAAAATAAAATTTAGTATAAAATTATTCAATAATAAATAAAAATAATAATATTTTAATAATAAATTTTTAAAATATTAAAATAAAAACATTGATGATAATCAAATATAAATATAAATATTTTATATTAATTATTATTTTATTATTGTTAAATTATTAATTATTAATTATTTTTCAATTTTTTTATATATAATAATAATATTTATTATTAATTAACCAAATTTATTAAAATTGAAAAGTTATAAAACTCATTTTTGAATTTAAATGACCAAACATTCAGGTTTAATCGGAGAAATCGATATTTTTCACTTAACATAATAAATGCTTATGATAAATTTTAAAGAATATTATTAATATATCGATTTATTATATAATTAAATATTATATTAATTATAGAACCCTTCTTAAAAGAAATAATTAAGTTGTATAAATGATACATTCTAAAAAACATTAAATATATTATATTTTAATGTCATTTAATTAATAAAATATATTTATATTTATTTTATTATATTATATTTTATACAAATATATTTATTCAGATTAACTGATATATTATATTATTTTATAAATATTAAAATAAATAAAAATACTTGAAATATATTTATTATATTTTTTAGAACTTAAATGAATATCATTTATTTGATATTATATTTTTAATTTTTAAAATTTATTTAATTCTTTCCTCAATTTTAAAAAATATATATATTTATATTTTAATAATTTTTAGTTTTTAATTTAATAAATTATAAATTACAAACATTAATATGTTTGGAAAATATTGAATAAGCAAAATATTTTCTTAAAATAAATTGATTTTATTTTTATTTAAGATTTTTATAAATAATATTATTTGAAGGAGTACATTACTCTTAATAACAAACTTAATATAAGAATTAAAATTAAGATTTAATTATTTGGACTTAATTTAGAATAATACTCTTTTATTTTATATTTAATTATTTGAATATTTAGAACGAATCTTTATTTCAAAAATCTTTAACAACATATTTTCTTAAATAGTTTTAAAATCTGAAAGTTATTTTTCATATAGTTAAAATCTTAAATTTAATTTGAATACTTTAAATAAAATCTAATTAATTGACTCCGATTAAAACTGTTATTAGATGATTTGTAATTTTTTAAAAAAATTAAAATTTTATACTTAATTAATTAATAGACACCGATTAAGGATATTTTAATTAATTAATATTAAATAAAAGAATTTAGGTTACGTTTAAGGAAAAAGAAAATCAATAAATATTAATTTATATATTTAATAACTTAAATAATACGAGTAAATATAATTATTGAATTATTATATCTATTATTCTCAACTATTTGTAAATGTATTAAATTATATGAGTATTTTTTGAATTCATATCTATATTTATTTTTATGCATTAGATTAATTTTTTCAAAAATTTAATTATTGTAGCAAAATGTTTAGGTTTAATTTTGTTTTTAAAATTTAAATAATATTTAAAAATTATACAATATTAATTCCTTGAATCGATCTTACGAGTATATTTATCATTTTTATAAATAATTTATATAATTATGAAAATTAATAAAATTTAAAATAAAAAAATATTTACGAAATCGATATTATGTCTTATTTCCTTAGTATAACTAATATAGATTAACATTGTATACATCAATATACATTAAAAAAAAACTCCTCAATTTTAAAAGACTCATCTCATAATATTTTTGTTCTCTCTATTAGTTAAAAAAATGCCCATTCTGGAACACATATTTATGTATTCTTCGAACTCAATTTTGATTTTTTTTCTCTATTAGTTTCGAAACTCATTTGTTTATGTTTTCTTTTAATTTGTAATACTTTGATCCCGTGTTGATATTTTAATTAATGTTATATAAAATAAGTGAAAAATAACATTATTGAAGTGGATACAAATTTAATAATTAATTAAATTTTAAAAAATTATACTTAACTATTTGATATAATTTTAAGTAGTTAAATGATATTTTCAAACATTTTATTTCTATTTTATATACATGTTCTTGCACTTTCAGTATATTTGGTGGAATGGTAGCAGCCTGCACTGGATAACATTTAAATTCTCGCTTGTTTCATTTATATATATTATTGTATGCATGTGTCACTAATTAAATAAAACAATATAAGTGATTTTAAAATTTAAATTTTCCATATTTTCTGGCATCTTATCAATTTTCTAATGGTATATACATTAGCATACTAAAAATTAATATTCTCACAAAAAAACTACTAAAAGCTAATATATAAGAATTTGATTCGGTTTATAGTATTAAATACAAGAGGGTGATCAAAATGCAATATACTATTAAAAAAATATTACTTATATCACATAATTATTTTTATATAGTTTTTTTTCCTAGTAAAGTTATTCAAGTTAAAAAACTATTATCAAAAATACAAAAATTGAGGGAGAAAAAATTATAATTTTTTGTTAATACCCAAAGTCGTATCTACCTAGAGTTAAAAAAGATTATATATTTTACCTCAATTCTAAATAAATAAAATTTTAGATGTAATATTTATAAAATTATAAATAATTTACATGTATAAAACATAAACGTGTTATACCTAAATTTTAAATTTTTAAATTTTAACACTTAATATCTTATAAAAATTTAATAATTTGAACATATTTTATTACATATTTTACTAAAATATGGTACATATAGTTTCACTTTTAATTAAAAATAAATAATAATATTTTTTTACCCAGTATATTATGTTTTTTTTATACAAACTATAAATCAAATCATTTGAACATGTTTTATTAAAATAAATTATATATATAATATTATTTTTAATTAAAAATAAATAATAATTAATATTTTGCACGTAAATCACAGATTGTATCTCTGATTGAAAAAAAAAAGTAGTATAAATTTGTAATTTTGCTGTATTTGTACCTTAGCATAGTAACAGTAACAGCTCCAATTAAATGGCATATTACAGAGATATATTAACTGGCGCATGTGCCTTTTGGGGACCATTTCTTAAATCTTTGTATTAATCCTTAATAAAGTAAGTAAATATAGGTTAATAGATTTATCTCCACGTGATCTTTACCTTACCAACTCAACTAAATGTTACATTCATGGATATTGTACTGCTAGGGGCTCAGATTTGGTTATGGGTCCCAAAAATTTATCTCTTCGTACAAATTTTGATCCAACGGTGATGTACAAGTGAGACAGACAAAGGGTACGTAGCTATATTAAAAATATTTTAAAAATTAACAAAGTAATTAATTTTTATAAATAATATAATATAAATAATATAAGTATACAAATACGTTCAAATTTACAAGAGATCAAACACCCACGTTTTAAATCAATGATAGAGGTTTTTGTCTAAAAAGGACTAAAAGTGATAAAAATAAAAATAAAAATAAAAATAACACGAGTTGATGATTTATGGGTGAATTTTTTATTAAAAAATAACTGCTAATAAGTTATAAAAATATAGATTAAATATTAACTTGTTATCTACTATTATTTTTTTAATTTTAATTATATTTATTTTTTATTATAAAAAAGATAACTTATTACGATAGATTAAAATTAATCAGTCATTTTTAAGAAGAAAAAAATTACTTAAAGTGAAATTTTTCCTCAATTTTGATTGATTTAAGGAAAATACATATGATGGAGGCACTGTCGTACATAAATTATATAAAATATTATATGTATCATTACTCATTAAATTACCTTTTAAAATTAAGAAATTATAATTAAGCTTTCGTGTGAATATTTTTATATTTGTGTTTTTCATCTACTTCGATAGATCTTTCTACCACTTGACAGCTGCCGGCTAGCAAGTGTCATTCCTTATTAAGATCTTTTGTGTGAAAAATTATTCTTTTTAGATTATTAAATTAAAATGATGCTTAGATTAATAACATAAAACAAATTACAATATAAATAATTATCATTTCTATCAAATAACAACTAATAAAATTAATGATTATTAACATATATGGGCACTACCCACTTCTTTGATTCTTGATAGGCACCATCCTCATCTTTCAATAGTATATATTCATGAATTATTATTTTAAATTTATTTATTATAAATAATATTATAATTAATTATATATTAAAAAAATCTTATTATTTTAATTAATAATAATATATAATATAGTTATAATTCTACTACAACTTTAACATAAATAAGTATTTTAATTAAAAAAATTAATTAAATCTCTCGATAATATTTAATCAAAATTAAATTATAACGTTATCAATTTAGTAAAATTATGAAATCAAATAAAAAAGATAACCTTGCAATTAGAGTCTATCAAGGAAAGGGTTAAAATTAATTAAGGAGGGTTAACTAAGACACTCTTATATCAAGGTTACTTATTATCCCAAATTAAAATTCACAAAGCATGAAAAATAATTGAGAAAAGTTGTATCTAGCTACCTAATACATGCCTTTAGTACTATATATATTCATCAAGTAGCATCTGATTTAACATTACAATACTTGAGGTAGTTCCTTTTTAACAGTCTAGCTAATTAACAATAACAAGATTAATAAGCTTACCATGTTTACTATTATTTATTAATTTTTAGCTTTTTAGCTGCAATTGTGTGACTTAATATAATATTATTATATTTTCAATTTTTTTTTTTGTATTATTAATTAGTGTCAATATATTAAAGTCAGTGTTTCTAATTAATCAATTATTGTTTTATATATTGTTGATTATATGTGAACTAACTTTCTTGCCTTCCCTTGAAAGTTGGTTGAAAGAGTTGGACGGCCTCTCTACCCCTCTTTCTCTCTCACTCTCTCTCACTCCATTACTTCTATTCAATTAATCTTGCAAATTTGTATATATAAAAGGTACCAATTACTCTATCACTGTGAAAGGTACATAGTACCAGATTAAAGCTTGTAAAAGGTACTTCTGCCATCACTTAGAGATTAATTAGAGAATTAAAAGGGATTATTTAAGCTTATTTTTGTATTATTTAATATCTTATTTATTATTTTTAATGAACGGATAGATATAATATTATCTTATTTAATTTAAATATCATTTTATATGATATTATCATATTTAATTTAAATATATATATTTATTTTATTTAGATCGTAATCCTAACGAAACTAACTTTAAAAATATATTATATTTTTTTTATTAAACTCACGTAATAAATAATCATGAATGTATTTTTTATTATTTTTATATTTATTTTATTTAAATTTATTAAAAATAAATGAGATATCTCAATTAATATCGTTTAATTAATATTTTATTTTATTAAAAATTAAGTGAGATAAGATAAAATAAGTTTTAAAAATCAATAAATTATAACACAATTTTTATTAATATCATCACAATTTACATCTATGTTTCTCCAACTAGTATACATGGCTATTTGTTTATCATACGATAATCGGAAGAATTTGCAATAGTAAGTAAATGATTAATATATAATTTCATTATTTAATCAATAATTATTATTTTTTGATAAAAAGTTAAATTAAAAAAATTCGGCCACCAAGCGAGATCGTGACCAGCACCAACACGTTTTTTAGTCGTTGTTTTTGAATATTTATCAAAAAAAAAATATAATTTTATACAAAAAGGTTAAAAATCATAAATTTCGTTATAGCTGTGATAAATTTGGCAACACATTTCAAACAAATAATATTACACACTTAGTAGTGTTTTTTATCATGGCTACTATTGAATAGGTATTTAAATAGATTTTATTTTTAAATATATATCTAATTTTAAGTTTCTTCGTTATTTTTAAACACTTATTTATAAATATTATTTTTATATACATAAAAAATATAAAAATATCATAATTCAATAACTATTATGAATAATTAACATCTAGATTAGTAAATTTTTTTAAGTAATTTAATTCGAAGAAAGTTAAGAATACACAAATTTATACTAACGTTACTTGGATTTTGATACTTGTTAATATCATTTAAAAAATTAAATATTTTTCAATTTTTAAAAATTTATAACATATTACACGATACAAAAGATGTGAGTGTAAAAGTATACAAAACTAGATGATATTATTATTTCACAATTTATTTTTGATCTTTAGATATTATTCTTGAGTATGTGTTTAAATGAATTTTATTATTGAACATGTATTCAATTTAAAAGTATAAATTGATTGATTATGTTAATTGTAAAAAAATTAAGAAGAATTATAATAATGTTTAAATTTATACTCACACTAATTATAGTATGTTATGTTAAAATAACTTTAGAAAAGATTAACTTATTCATCTTTAAAAAAAAAATTTAGGTACATAGCACATTATAATTAGTATAGTTTAAATTTATATCTATTTACAACATGTTTGGTGCATCATATTATAATTATTTTGTATCATGTTTAATGATAATCTATACGATATAATCACATAAAATTGATGATAAATATTTTTTTAAATAGAGTATAATTAAAATAGTATTTAATTTATTTTATATAATTTTGTTACCTATCAAAATAATTTTATCATAAAAATCATTTAAATCAATATTTAATTTATTTTTTATTTTCATGTATTTTAAAAATTAAAAAATATATTTTTAATTCAAAACAAAAGAAAAAATAAAGACAATTAATTTTATAATTAAAATTTTAAAACGGTTAAATAAAATTTTCAGTATATTTTAGAACAACACTCAGTACTTATAATAAATTTTTATATAATTATATAATTTTTATTATGTAAAATATAATTATATTTTAATACTAAATACATAATTATATAAAAATTATATTAATAAAATATGCCTTTAGCATTCATCAAGAATGAAAAGTACAAAGGAGAAAAAAAGAAAACTCCACATTTTATATCCCACGTTTTGAGCGACCAAGCTAAAAGTGAGACCGATAAAACAAGTCTAGACGTTCCTTGAAGCCGGCTGAATGTTATTTCGTTGACATGGATACTATTCGTTGTTTTTTTTTTTTTTAAGAAATATTATTTAATCAATGTAAAGAAACACGTAGGTTTTTCCTTGCTTTATTCCTTTTTGCCTAATCAGTAAATAAAGAATCATTTTTTGTAATTTGTCCAATAATTGCTACAAATTATAATTATAACTTGTTAATTTTGGGAAGTAGCAAGATTAAATCTGTCTCTATATATTTATATATATGCTGTGTAAATATATTAAAATTTCTTGCATATTTTAACGCAAGTGCATCTCTCACTACTTGTGTTCATTTTGATTTTTGAAGATCAATTTTAATTAAGATAAGTACTTGTACTTGATTACAAATTTATGGTGTGTAGTTTTGCATAAAATATGTTAGCCGATGGTTTATTAGTGATTTAACTGATAATACTCACATTTTTAGTTCAAATAATATTATATAAGAGTACTTTAATCTCTTTAATTTCTTGCAAACAATTTTGACTATAATATATATATATATAACCATGTTGAGAAAATATTAATATTATCTTTGCGTTTTAAATAATTTTCTCAGTAAAGCTCGTCATATATTAAATTTTATTTTGGGTAGAAAAATACTTATTAATTGAAAACAAATCGATGTGACTAGCTGTTGCACTTTTGTTAGATGTTCACCGTTCTCCTATAAATAATGTTATGTGAGTAATGTTTTATCTATTAAGTAATTATTTCTTTTATTAGTTGAATGTAAATATAAATTCTTAAAATTTTAAAATAATTATGTGACTCTTTATTAATAATATGTATATTAAATTATATACATGAAATGATAAATGTATTAAATTGTAGAAATAACATTTGCCTCAAATGAAGTTGTAAAATTGTGGTGTGTGAAACACAAAGTTAGTAACTGTAAGTTAGGTTATATATAATTAAATTGATTATAAAATAGTATATATATATATATATATATATATATATATATATATATATATATATATATATATATATATATATAAAAGTAGGTAGATTAATGTAAATATTTAATTAATATGTAATCTTTAAATTATGTATATATTATATATCTTATTTAGGACCAGAATTCGAGTAATAATATATTAATAATACAATGATAATTTCTGATAATAATAATGTGTGTAATTAATAATAAAAATAAAATTAATTTTTTTATAAACTTATTTATAATAATAATTACACGATCACCAACGCATACACATATACAATGATTGTTTATCATGGCATCAATAGATAAATTATTTAACTGTTCGAAAAATGTAAATATAAATTCAAATCAAATTTTACTATTCCATAAAAAAAATTGAAAATTATGAAGTATTTGTCAAGTGAAATTATATTTGATAAAAATAATTAAAATTGTTGGATTATGATAGGACGCATGCTTAAACCTTCCTTCAACTTTGAAAGGTCACGCATTGCTGATTCGGGAGGTGGAACCACCGGATCTTGAAGAACATTGGCAATTCAATTGACGGTCATAATGTCGTCGCACATGGGAAGGACACACTCCTTGACAATTGACACATAGCTTTGGAAAATAGAAAATTAGGAATAAAAATTGTAATTTTTTATTTTATTTTTATTTTTTAAAATGATAATGAAATTGTGGAGGAAAATGAGTGTGCATGGGTTGGAGTCGAAGAATAGAATTTGAATAAAGATGTTAATTTTTGATATGATATGATGTGATAATACGATTCAAAATCCTATTCGAACACAACCCAATATGTTTTAGATCAATAATAAATCAATTCATTTAAATGAAAAAAAGATTGGGTTTAGGATTTTCATAGACAACTATGTTAAACTTGTTATTAATAAAAAAAAACTTATTTTAAAAAATTATGATTTTTTAGCTTTCGATCACTAAATATAAGAAAATAAAGAAACATAATGCATAATTAATACATTTCCATCTTGATTTGTTCTGTTTTTATACTTTAGAATTATAAAAAAACAAATAATTGTACATATAAATTTATGTAATCTTTCAACTTATAACTTAAGTTTTGAGCTGAAATTAAACTCAAATATAATATGGTAATAGAGCTGGTTTCTTGGCCCTTTATCTACCCTTATGCCATAAATACGAACTCTAGTCGATATATAAGGGAGATGTTAAGTCTACATGTAATAATCATTAAGAGTATTTTTTACGTTACATATATAAGTTTGTACAATTCTTCACCTCATAACTTAAGTTTTGAAATGGAGTTAATCTCAAATCTAACATATATGATGAGTTTTAGTCCACGTATGAACTTATTTAATAAGTTAAATTTAAGTTTATAAAATCTAACCTAATTTACTATTCAATCGTTTTCGGATTTATGTTAATCTAACTTATCATCACAATCAAAATCAAAATTCATATTATATACAAAATAGAAATAAAAAAAAATTACAATGGTTATCCTTTCAGAGCAAGATAAATTCATGTGCTTATGAAACGTGATAAAAAAAATATTTTCTAAAGAAGAAAGTACGAGAGTTAACAAATATGGAAAGGTACGGTTGTATTCATTATTATTCTACCAGTAAAATTTTACTCCACTATTTATGACCATCATATATTTATGATATAAATTAATGCTCAAGTAAAATAGGTGTAACAGTTAAATACCTATTAAAAGGAAATTTAACATGAAAATAAGAGTATAATTAATGAGTAGTAAATATTAAAAAATTTGTGATATTAAGTTGCTTGATGTAACTAACTACTAATTGAACGGGGGCTCTTGCTGACATGGCAACGTAACCTATACCGTGAGAGATCAATGGTGCGAGGGTATTGATGATCACAACCTACAAGTTATGTGATGGCTCAATTGTGAAATATATATAAAGCAAAAAGGATTTGGGCCTGAAACATTAAATGGGCTTGGGCCCAATGTGTAAGATATATACATAATATAATAGCTAGATACATGTCCAAACAGTTATCTTTGACCAATAAAAACTTGACAGTTCAATCGTGATGATCATATTAGATAACATTTTCCCTAATTAATCTCATTCTTTGATGACAGAGTAAGTGATTGACTTAATGGAAAACAAGTTTCGTTTAAGTAAACATGGCGACCAGCATTGATCCTTTTAGTACTCCTACTTGTTAATGTTATATGCACATACATGAAAGTAATACACCCAGATATCTTTAATCGGTGAATTTTATTTTGATTAATGCATATTTAGATCGGATAGAATTATAACAAATTTCATATATTATGTTTGTACAATATTTGGGGAGTTGTTGTACTAAAAAGTAAAAAGTTTGGTGAATTCTTAAGCTCCAAATTTAGATAAAATTATTTGGATTTAGTGTATAATGAAAAAAGAGTTTTTATTTGATTTGATTTATAACAATAAATTATAAATTCATAAAAAATAATATTCAAAATTTTATTTTTAAAATATTTTTGTTAGTTTTTCGTAAGTTTAATTGTATGTAATAAATACGGAGTTTTATTTTTAATTCATTAAAAAAATATTTATTTTTCTTAAAATGTAACGGAATATATGTTTTTTAATGTGAAAAAAAAAATAAATATATATATTTTTATTGAATAAATATTAAAAATAAAATGGTTTAACTTATTAACTGAAAAATATTATCATTACTATTTTATCTTTGTTTCAAAGTTTGTTTTATATTAGAGATGATTTTCTTCGCACAATTTGCTTTACTCATTTTTTTTATTTTAATTGTTTTGAATAAAAACATATATTCGTGTTTCTTCACTTAGATGGTGTTCTATGGTGATTTTTTTTCTCGATATTAACCTAAGATGATTAATGTTATACTTATTATTATTTTACATGTGTTTCGTTAGAAATATTTATCTTCATTTATACATGTTGAGTTGAAGATCTTAAAACTTACCAATGATAACAAGATTTAATTGTTTCTAAATAACATCTAATATATCAATTGAAGTAATCAAATATTATTTTCATAACCTTACAACATTGCAAATGATTAAAATTTAAGTTTTTTTCATATGTCAAAGAATGTTATTGTTTTTGTTTTATTAAGTTTGAATATTGATGTATTTAGATGAGTTTTGATGTAAATTGTATCTTTAATTTTTATTAATGAAACTTAATTTTATCTAAAAAAATTGAAAAATATTTCAGATTATAAATTATATATTGGTTGAATTTGATTCAAATATGTTTTAAATTATTTTATCATTAAAGTATATATGAATGAAACAAAAATAAAATAAACGAGGAGAGGATCTAGATTATAAATTTTTTATTTTATTCAATTATAATGCTATAAAATATAATTAATAATTAAGATAGAATAAATATTTTGAAAATTTTTAATGTGATAATAATAAAAATAAGTGTATTAAGATATTTGAAAAAAAGTGAAATGTGATTATAAAAGTTTTATATTTATTTTAAAAATAACATTTAAATTATATATTTATTTTTTAATATTTTTATTTTATTTTTTAAATTCTTATTTAAGTTATAACTATTTATATATAATGTAATTAAAAAAATAAAAATATATATATTTATCCTTATGTAATTTTTTTTTCATAACAATAAAATTAAGTATAGAATTTAAATATTATTTTTATAATAAGTAAAAATAGTTGAGAATAAATTTTTTTTCTAAAAACAAAATTCAAAAATAACGTGGTGAATTATATGGCTGGCGTAAAGATCCGTAACCCTGCGTGGGCTTTGGCGCTGGGCTCCATATTCATGTACATGATCTGTGCGAGTGTGCGTGTTGCTTTCTCTTCCATGGAGAAAAAGGACGTGCATTTCATTTTCATTTACTCATCAATTATAATATCAATTCAGAACAACCATACCTAATCCTAAATGGACGAATTGCACTTTAACCAAATTAGATGAGCCAGCCTGTCTTTATACAATTGGTCTAGGCTTTCATTTTTATTTTATTTTATTTTATTAGAAATTTTCTTTTTGGAATTCGTTTAATCTTTAGACATTATTTAAATGATTTTTAAATATGTTAAATTTTTTTTAACCCAATATAACTTATTCTATTATTACTTAATTGTAAATAAGTTATTTGTAATTTTTTTATAATATATAAATAAATTATCTATTATATTCTTATAATTAATTTTATTATTAATAAAGTTGTTATTACTAAAGCAATAATTAGAATTTGATGATGTACATCTTTACTAACAACTCCCTGGTATTACAATTTATATGTATAATAAATCATTTAAAACCATCATTAGTGTTATAATTTTAACTATTTTGTTAGTTTGTTTGTTGTTATAATGAAATATGACAAAGTAAGTTATTCACGTTATTTTGTTTACTTTTTTTAAAAAACAATGTATAAAAAAATAAATACCCTCTAAATTTAAGGTCACCTTAATTGATTTCTTTTTCTAATTTCGTATTGATATTGATTATATTTCTCAATTCATAGTATTTAATTAAAAATTAATCCTCTGATTTAATCTTTTATTTTATTTTATATTTTTTATTATTATTATTAAAATGGCCTTTAAGTAAGTTCATATTTGATAATAATTTTGGTTTATAATTAAATAATTGATTTTATAATTTTTAATTTTTTTAATAAAAATAATTTTCATTGTATTTGATATCAATTTCTACTAGTGATTTTTAAGATAAATAAATCAAAAATTACCTATAAATTGTTTAATCTTTTGATTTTTTTCGTTATTATTTATAAATCTTAAATTTTTAATCATTTTTTTTCAAAATATTGTTCCATAAAAAAGTCATAAGACTTAATTTACTCTATAGAAAAATGTTAAAAAATTACAAAAATTAATAATCTTAAAATTTATAAAAATAAAAAATAACAACTAATAATATTAAATGGTGTTTAATTGAAAGTCATTTATCATTAAAATGATCTAAATAATAACTATTTAATTTGAACGACGTCTAATTGAACGATGCTTAAAATAAAACGATATGTCATATATTTTTTAATAGTAAAAATATAAAAGGTGAAAATAATAAGTATTATTTTTATAGTTATAAGTTATAAGTATATTATTTTTGTTGTATACATTTTTTAATAGTAAAAATATAAAAGGTGAAAATAATAAGTATTATTTTTATAGTTATAAGTTATAAGTATATTATTTTTATTGTTTTCAAAAATATTTGATAAAAATGAAAAAACTTAAATATGAAATCTGATTAAAAAATAATTTTTGTAAGTATTTAAAATATGTGAAAATAAAAATAAAAAATTATTATCAATTAAAAAAATTAAAAATTAAAATCTTTATAAAAGACATATTAAATTGATATTTTAATTTTAAATTTTTATAATTTTTAAATAAAAAAATGATGAATTTTATAAGTTTTTTTTTTCTACTTCATTTTAATTCATATTGATTTTGATTTTGATTAATTTTCGATACATATTAAACACACCTAAATTATGTTTCCATTTTATTTTTGTTGCTCGGCGAAAGCAAGTACATCTGTTTGATAAATGGATAGTGGGGAGTGGGGACTGACGAAGAATCTTAAGCAATGTTGTTGGTCATTGGGAAAACCAAACTAATGGTGGAGTTTACAGATTATCATTGTAATCATCGGGGATTTAAATATTGTAATATTGAAGTTTAGATGGTCATTACCGTGCATAACATGCACGCTTGCCGTACTCTTCTCTCCCCCCCCCTTTTTTTTTTCTCCCCCTATTACAACGAATCAGATTTGAAATGTGGATATATTATTTTTATAAAAGTGTTAAAAATATTATTATTTTCAATAAATCTTTTTTGAAAATATTATTATTTTTTATTAAAAATATGAAAAAAATATCAATCAATTATTTATATTTTATATTAATTTTTTATTTAATATATATATTTTTAAATATTATAATATTTATATTAATTAATAAGTTGATAAATTAATTTAAAATATTATAAATAATATATATATATATATTATAAAATAATTTATATAAACAATTAAAATATTTAAAATAATTAAGCAGAGTATTTAATTGGATTAATTATTAAAAATAGATAAATCTTATTAGTTTGAAAAAATATACATTGATATTTTTGATATTTTATAAATTTATATCGATATTTTTAACATTTTAATAACAATATCTATAATATATAAGATATTAAACAATAATTTAATAATAACAATATTTAATTAATAATTTATCAATATTTTTGACAATTTTATCAAAATATATCGATATCATGTTTCGATATTAAGATGTGCAAAATAAAGATATTATTACGACGATATTATTGATATTTTCATCACTGCAAAGAAGTTTACATATATTTTATTTATATTATTTTTAAAATAACTTATATAAATAATATGGATACAAATATGAATATATAAATATATTTTCTTGACATTTATCTTCTAAGAAAATTGATGCAAAAGTCTATAAAATTATTTGTTTTTTTAACGGGATTGGTGCAGTGAAGGCTACAAATCATGTAATTTTATCTTAAATTTTTAAAATTTAATATATAGATTCTTATTTATTTATTAAAATTTATATTATTAGTGATTTTTTAAAGATTTATGTGTTAAGTTTTAAAAATTTTGAGATTAAATAATATGATTTAAAAATTTAAGTATTTATATAGAAATTTTTAAAATTTGAGAATTTATATGTAAATTTAGTTAAAATTTAAAAATTAATAATACATTGTAGTTTTTAAAAATATATATATATTAATATAATAATGTTTTAGTTAATTAATATAAAAATAATAATCTAATAATTTTTAAATTAATTTAAAATAATTCAAAATATCATACCACATTATCATTTTTAACGGTGTATTATCAAAATATTAAAAAAAATATCTTTCACCCAAAATCACCTTAATTCATTTTCATTTTTTCTCACCAAACCACTATTAAAAGCCAATGTCCACTTTATCGCACTATTTAAAACCACAGTTCTACTCTCTGTTAAAAAGAATTAAAATCAATTTAATTTTTAGTTTGATTTCATTTAATTTTCTTTTTTCTTCGGTTAAAAAAGCAGTATTAAAATAATGAAAAGATTATATATATATATATATATATATATATATATATATATATATTTAATAGAAGAAGAACAAAAATATATAAAAATAATAAAGGGAACTGTAATAATATTATAAAATTGTTTATTCTTGAAAAAAATAAATAAATTATATTAAAATAATAAAAAATAATATACCAATGAATAATTTTAAAATAAAATTTAAAAAATATATAAATATATATAATTTAAATAAATAATAATTAAGATCCGTATATTATACAATATTCTTAACATAATTTTTGTATTAATCGTGGATATTTAAGAACATAAAAACTTATATATTAAGATAAAATAATAAATTTAAAATATAATTTATTATTTTATGAATTTTTAAATTCTATTAATAAAATATAAATTTTGATAAAAAACTAATTTAATTTTTTACCATTTTTCTGTCATTTTCTTTTCTTTTTTATCCATCCTTTCTTTTCTCTATTCTTTTCTTTCTTACTTTTCTCTTTCTTCTTTCTTTTTCCTATTTTTTTTTCTTTGTCGTTTTCTCTTCTTCTTCCTCAACTTTCTTTTTTATAAACAAAAATATTATAACCAAAAAAAATTGAAACGAATGAGAGAAATAAAGAAAAAAATGAAAAAATAATAAAGAAGAAACAAACGACTGAGTGAGAAAAAACAAAAAAAAAATTTACATTAAAGATTGAAACGGATGAGAGAAAATAAAAACCAAAAATTAAATTAATTTTAATTCAAGATTTTTTAACACTCTAATATATACTTTAATAAAATATAATCAAATAAGTGACTCAGATGAAGTATTTGTAAAAGGTGGGACGTGGTCTATTCGAGAAAAAAGGTTTTCGTGAGGATGGGATTCGAACGTGAATGACGATGTTGAAATAAAATGTCTATAAAGAGTTGAAGGTGTTCTAGCCTACGAATTTTTTATTTTGTAAATCTATTTTTTAAAATTTCTTAAATTTTAGTTTTTGTCCACCAATAATTCAGTGGTTGAACAAATTATGTTATTTTGACTTTTTTTGACTTTTTTAAATCTTTGTTATAGTTAGTATATTAATTTAGTTTAAATTATTCGAAATTTTTTGATTCAATCATTTAAACTCTAATATTATATTAAAGTTTATAGAAACTATAAATATTAGAATCTTAAAAAATTAAACAAATGAATAAAAACATATATAACTTTTATAAATTTTATTATATTATTATTTTTAATAAAAGTATAATATTATTTATTTTTTATTTGAGACATATATTTAAATTGTTGATATTAATATTGAATATGTATTTAAATAATAAATTAACTAATGGTTAAAAAAGAAAAAAAATATTATCAATAAAAAGAGAATAAAAAATAGCAAACATAAAAGTGCTAAAACTCACATAACACTACCTCATATAGATAGATGATGTTATTTTTATTATTATTAATAATAAACACTAGTGTTACATATAATTTATTAAAATATAAAAAAAATTAAATTGAGCATATAATATTTTAAATAATCATTAAAATATTTTTTATTATTTAAATATTAATAATTTGTTACTTAATGTATAAAAAATAATATTTTTAAATAAATTATAAAATAATTAGAGAGTTAAGGATAATAATAATTATTACTTTAAAATATGTAAATAATTTTATGAAAAAAATTTACAAAACATAATTTTAAACTTTTATATATAAAATATGTAAGGATATGAATATCGATGAATAAATCAGTTTTGAGGATTTTTTTTTAAAATTTTGTTCATTTTTTTATTTTATTTTAAGACTTGAAAATGACTTAATAAAAGTATAGATCAGCTTCATTAATTTGTCAATCAACGTCCATAACAATTTTGTAGATGTAGTTTCGTGTTTCCACTTTTTTTATTTTTTTAAAAATATTTATTAGTATAATATTGTAGATAAATACAATTAAATATATATATTTATACATAATGAAAAATGGGTGTATATATATATATATATTATAATTATAAGATATAGATAGTTATTTTTTTTCTAATGATTTATATTTGAACGTGTTGATTTTAGTTAGTTATATAATAAGCAAGATTTAGATTAGGCTTTATTTATTACATCAATGATTTACAGTAGCATTTTATATTCCCCGTTATCCATACCATTAATGTAAAATATAATACACGGGAACTGAACACGTACAGGCATGTAATTAAATTATTTATATGGAAGAGTAAGGTAATTAATCATATGCTTTTAAGGAAGTGGAGTTATAATTTTTTAAAAATTTACATAAAATAAAATCTTTTAATTTTTTAAAATATAAATAATTAAAAAATAATATTAAGTGACTTTTAATTTATTAAAATTTAATATTAAAGTAATTTAATTTAAATGATATTCAATTAAATATTTTATATTTTTAATAAGAATATACAATTTTACATAAAAATATTATTTTTGTAGCTATAAATTTTTATAGATGTTATAAATATTATTTTCCTTACATTTTTTATATTTTAATAATATTTTTGACAACTTTTTTAGATCAAATAAAATATGTTGCCTGCATGCAATTAAAATGTTTACAATTATATACAAATAATAAAAATAAAATATTTATGTAAATTTTTAAATTTTAAAAACATCTTAATTATTGGTGTAAATAAAAAAATTATTTAAAATTTAATAGTTACAAGTTATCTAGTTTGTTTATTTAATTTTTAAAATTTAGATTTATCTTTTATTATTTAAATTATTGTTTAAGAATATCATAACTATTTTATTTATCTAATTTGTTATTTTATTATTATAAATAACGTATTTATTTTTTTTATTTTAATTAATATTTATGAATACAAATGAATAATTTATATTAAAACATTCAAAAACTTATAATCGGAAACATTTTTTGTGTCTTCAAATTGAATTGTATCCGTTTGTTATAGAATTTGAACACCTTTTTTTTTTTTTTTTTTTGTAGAAAACGAAAAACTAGAAACACAATAAACATGTATTTGGTAAAAGTATATTTAAATACAAATTTTAGATAAATCTTAAAAATACACATGTTTTTAGAAAAACGACTTAATGTATGTTTCGTATATATATTAAATAATTTTTAAATTTAATAACAAACAATAACTCAAATTTATAAAGTTCAAAATACAATTCAAATATTAAATTAATTTTCAGATTATATCATTTATTTTAAAAAATTAATTTTAAATTATAAACTAAACCTACACTTAATTTCTACTATTTAGCTGCCAAAATTTACTTGTAAATTTAATTTATCATGTAAATTTTT
The DNA here is from genome assembly GCA_030763125.1 of Hippophae gyantsensis. Taxonomy (NCBI): domain Eukaryota; kingdom Viridiplantae; phylum Streptophyta; class Magnoliopsida; order Rosales; family Elaeagnaceae; genus Hippophae; species Hippophae gyantsensis. Next base: position 75,701,720 of record CM061028.1, on the reverse strand, counting down.
TACAATACTAAAAGTAATGGCGTAAGAATAAAATTATTTATACATTTCAAAACACAAAAAGATATATAGGTTAAATAAATGAATATTTTTTTTAAATGATTAAAAATAAAATTCTATGTATAAATTAAGGTTTTGCAATGAAATTAAACAAAATAATAATAATTTATTTATATTTTTGAGAGAAGCACGAGAAGGATGTAAGAATTGCTAGAAATGCAAACATTTTTAGGTTTTAATATATTTTCATTTGAGTATTGTTTTCTGTATGCCCATTTATACAAACTCATATATTCACTATAATTAAATAAAATGAGATATTAATGAAAATTGTGTAATTTTAATTTAAAATTTGATATTTATGTATTTAAATATCTAAATTTTAAATATTAAAAAGTTTTTCTTATTCTTTACGTTTATCTTTATTTATTATTCTTTTTTTTTAATAAAATAAAATCCTATCCCTCTTATATTACACTTGCAATGGTATTGATTAGCTTAAAAATTATTTATGAGTCTACAAAATAATTTTAGTTTCTCCCGGTTCATACCATATGTGTTAAATGGAAGTAGCTCACATTTGAAGTATCGTGAGTTTCAGTTTTAATGAATGTAAATTTGTTCAACTTTCCTCAATTAAATAGTATGAGTTGGTATTAATTTAAAAGACCCCCTTTCTTAATCTTAGGAAAATATAGATATATATTAAATGAAATTATCTTAATTTTTTATTTTTATAAAAATAAATATTATAAATGAAGATAAAATTAATAAAAATATATAATATTTCTTCCCAATAGCGTAAGTTAGATTATAGTAGGTTGGATAATTTTTTTTAATATATTAATTACAATTGTGTTAAGTTGAGCGGATTTTTTATAAATTAAGATGGTACGTATTTATTCTCATTTTTTAATAAATTTTGTTAGGTATATAATTATAGATAAATTTATATAAAAAATAAAATTAATCGAATTTTAAATTTTAAATTTTTATTACTTAAAAATTTATTATAAATTTAATAATTTTATCATATTTATATTTTATTAAAAAATATAAAAAAATTTCTTAAAAAAATAACAAATAATTAAAAAATATTTATTAATATTTTACAGTGCTATGATAACTTGTAATCATACATATATATATATATATTACTCTCGAAATTACATACACCAATTTATATAACTACCTCTATTTATATTAATTATAATATACTATCTAATAAATTAATTTTATAATATAATCTATATATTTTTATTATTAAAAAATATAATATATTATTTAATTAAATTATAATTATATAAATTCATTTAATATGAAATAATATTAAAATATTATTTTTATTTAAAATTAAATAAGTTATTTATTTTAAAAATATATATAATACTTAATATATCATAATTAAATTAAGTAATAATATCTGAATTTAACATTTCTGATATTAAAAAAATTACATGATAGCTTAGAAATCGTGAAAAAGAAAGAAGAGGACAGAATAAAGTTGATAATTATTTTGACACAACGCAAACACTCGCTCAGAATTCAGATATACAGATACTGAGAGTCTGTAAGGGTCGAAGCCGAGCGTGACTGTCAAATCTATTTTATTCTTTCTTTTTCTCTCTCTAAAACCCCCCCACCTCTCTCTTCCTCTCTAAAAATTCTCAAAATTCAGGTAGGTGTCTCTGTTCTGTTCCGGAGATTCGATTCATTCGCCGATCTTTTTCATTGTTTTTCGGGAATCCCTCGTCTTTCTCTAGTCTCTCTCTCCTTGCTCTTTCAATCTTTGTCTTCTTCTAGAATACAATGTTCCAGATTTTCAAGGTAATTTTTATGCTTATATTTATATTCAGAACATTAAACAAAGAAAAAATAGAAGTATGTTTTGTTTTCTCATCCTTTTATTTGTTTCCAGATCTTTTCTTCCATTTTGGGGTCAATGGATTCGCTTAATTTTGTTTTTGCTAAGACATTGATCTTATTGGTTACGAGTTTATTTTCAGATTTATACTGTCTTTTTCGTCTGATGAATTTGGATTTAGAGAATTTAATTCTTGTTGGTTATGGTTTTGAAAAACTTTTTTAAGTACTTACCAGTGGGTTACTGATCTTCTTCTAAATCTTTTCTCGTGATTGATTTGAGATTTTCACTTAGCCTCTTCAATTTATTTTTAGAACCCTCACTCTGAACTCGTTTCTTCATGTATTATTTTGTTATTTGTTTAATTTCTTGAAATTTGTTTCGTGTTGTTTATTATCCTTGTTTTTCTTTTAATTACAATTTTCGTATTTTTGCTTTTAAAGGCGTATGATGCTGTTTCTGCAGTAATACCCTTATGGCCTCATCTGCTCTGCATCATTGACCCGTATTTTTAATTTTTAAATTTTTTTTTGGGTTATTGAGATTCTTGTTTGGAGCCCTGAGTTTTTAGGTGGGTATTTTCTGTGTACATTAAAAAAAGGTTCCTTTTTATGGAAAATGGGATCTGCTTTTTACCATCTCATCATAAATATTAATAAATATGTATTATTGTGGCAATTATCATATTTGTTAGATTGATCTCCCTGTAAACAGAACGACCCATGAGAGAGAGAGAGAGGTCATGATTTTAGCTACAAAAACTTGTCTCATGTGCCTTTATACATGTTTTAGACAATTCAATGTTATATGACTCTGGTGTTTTGTCTCAGGGTCTTGATTATGGTGGCAGTTCTCAAAAAGATAAAAGTAAAAAAGTTTTATGCTTTTTCTTCTTTTATTAGGATGTGTTTACTTATGGTTCATGATATTATTTATACATTTAATAAAAATAAATAATACTTATTTTTTATAGCAGTAATTTAAAGTACATTTCAATTTGATAAATTAATTACTAAAATATTACTCTAAATCTATTATCTAGAAACCAGTTTTAACAAAGTTACTTCATTTTAAATTTTATAGTGAAAACCAAATCTAAAAGATGTACATCCATATGGGTCTTATTTCTATTTGGTTCAGAAGCGCTTTTTGCTGTAAAAAATGCTTTTGCAGTCATCATCCTCTTCTTCCTTTGTGTTGCATTGCAGAACTGGTGTTGAATCATTAGAGAATAAAGAGTCAAAAAGAAATTAAAATGGAGGGTGAAACATTTACTGGAGTTGGAAATGGTAACGAAATTGATGGGAAGATCTTACAGAGCTTTGAAAAGAGCTTTGTTGAAGTTCAAAAGATTTTGGATCAAAACAGGTTGTTAATCAATGAGATAAACCAAAACCATGAGTCTAAGATTCCTGATAATTTGAGTAGAAACGTGGGTTTGATTAAGGAGCTTAACAACAACATTAGGAGAGTAGTTGATCTCTATGCTGATTTATCTTCCACTTTTGGTAAATCAATTGAAGCTTCTTCTGAAGGTGACTCTGGTGGTGAACGTCTTTTGAAATCAAATGGAAAAGCTGGTCTTAAGAGGAATAGGCACATGTAGACAATTTGCTGCATAATTTCTTCATTATTAACAAAATTCTTACTTTGAATTCAGATATGTAAACATGATAATTAGATTGTAACTCTTCTCTAATGAATAGTTCACTCACCCAGTCACTTCAATATTCCTTAGAGAATATTTGTACGGAATCCCCTATTTGATTGCAACAATGTCCAACTTTGGATCTAATTGGAAAAGGAAAATAGTGATTGTGTAGGCTAATATTTTAATTATCTGACTGTTCTTTGAAATGATGGGCATGTGTTACTCTTTTTTATTAATTCCTATAGAGCATCTTGTTATAATTTGTTAAGAAAAGATTTTTTTTAAAATTATAAATAATATTATTAATATTTATAAAAACAAAAATAACATTAAATAGGTATACATGATGATATTTTATTATTATAAATTTTAAATTTATTGTTTTTATTATTATTTTTTTGCCTAACTTTGCATCCAATGTTATAAAAAGTTACCGTTCATAATTTTTCGAATTCATATATGTATATAGATTTTTCAAATAAAGATGATTTACTTTATAATAATAAAAATAATATTTTAATATTATTTAATGATTTTTAACATTAAATAGATTTAAATAATTATAATTTAATTTAAATTAAATTTAAAATGAATTATCTGTAAAAAAATTTAATAATAAAAATATATAAAATAAATATAAATAATAATATTTTATGATCATAAGTTATTGTTTTGGTTATTTTTTTTTTCATAATTTTGTATCCAATGTTATAAAAAGTTATATATGGTTTTTATATTTTCAATTTTTTAAATTCAAATAGATATATGGATTTTTCATGATTTACTTGTTTTTTAAAAATCTAACAACTTTTATATATATATATATATATATATGAAATAAATTTAAAAATATATATTAAGAACCTGTAAGGATTTGTTATTCTCCTACCAAAAGATAGATAGAATTCTTAGCTTTTTTTTTTCCCAACTTTTGACTGGAATCCCCACGTCTACCAATCTCCTATTCGTTTAAGTGATTACTATTCACTTTCTGATGCATACTCCACCATACTTTTTATTCCCTTTCAATTCGGATAATGTAGATTGTGATTGTTACAAGTTACAACATTTTATTTTAATGATCACAGTTAAAAATGAACTGACAGCATTTTATTGATCAATACAAAATTTATTGACTTTTTGTCATTTCATTGATCAATTATGTTCGGCCAGGATAATCAATAAGTTTAGTGGTTGCGATTGCTGTTTTGGTTAGGGGTTATGCGCGATTTAATTTTGATGATTTTTTTCTAAATTACTAATTTAACTTCTATACACTGATTTGTTAAATTAAGAGTTTAAATGTAACTATAAAATATTGATGATACATAAATATATTTAAGTTATAGATTTAATTTATGTTAACAATATTCTATATATAAAATAAATTTTAGAAAAAAATAAAAAATATATATTGTGAGTTTACTCTTTTCATTATAGTTATCTTACATTGTTTATTAATATTTCTTTGAATGTATTTATAAACATTTCTTTGAATGTATTTATAAGATGAGAAGTTAAAATTTGAGATTTAATTTCAAAAAATACATATTTTTATAAAAGAAAAATAAATAAACAATTATTAGTCTATTTCTCAATGTACCCACTATCAATATCATTGAGGTTATAAATATTTTATTTAATTAATATTTTTAATTTAAAATTGAATATTTTTTTTGTATCATTCTAAAAATACTCAATTTGTTAGAGTTTATCTCTTTTCACCTTCTTTCACGTTTTCTTCTCCAACAATTTCAATTTTTTTCTATAAATAAAAACAATGATCTTAGTTATTTTCACAACATATAACTCTTTATGATTTTTTTCTCTATAGTTTGAAAATAACTTTTTAGCTTCTATTTTTGTCCTTTGGTTCCGAGCAACGTAATATTAGTAGGTGTAGTATTTCGGTCTTCTACAATACATTAGAAGTCCAAGATAGAGAAGATTTTCTAGATTGTTTTATCTTTGTGGTGATAGGGATATAAACTACTTATGCATCTTAAACAAAGTCGAGAAATATCTTTAAAAAAACAACCTAATTCGCGAATCAACCTAAACAAATTTTGGTAATTTCGTTCATGCTTTATTATTCTACAGTAACAATTTTAAGATAATATTTCATCTGTCACATTTACTGATTACATGACTATTGATATTAATAATTTTTTTTCATTTTAAGAGGCTCTATTTTAAAAGATGGAGAAAGAACATGTTGTTTTTCCTTATTATGAAAAAAGTCACTTATTTTTAAATACTATCAAACTTGGACTGCATGCTAAACCTACTAAAATTGAAATTAAGGATTGTGAGGTATAAGATGGTTTTATGTGTAAGAATTTCATCCTAAATGGTTTGTTTGATGACATGTATGATTGTTTATAATTCTGATAAAACTATTAAGAAAAATTAAGATGTACTTTAAAAAATATATGATATTGAAAAAGCTAGAACCAAGAAATTTATGGTCAGTCGATATTTAAAATACCAAATGATAGATGACAAATCTATGAAAGCTCACTCACATAAACGACAAAAAATAGCATATGAAATATTATCTAAAAGTATTTCTTTAGATGAAAACTACATATTGTTATTTTAATCGATAAATTACACTCTATTTGAAAAGACTTTAAAAATGTTCTTAGGTATAAAACTAAGGAATTCTTGTTTGAACATCTTGTCACCCATCTTTGCTTAAGGAAGCTCGAAAAATATATCAAAAAGATAAAGTACTTGTTGTTTCCAACAACAACACTAATAAGAAATTTACCTCTATCGTTCTGAAACCTAAAGGGAGAAGCACAAAGTATCATAATCACACTACCCATAAAAACTACAACAACTGAAATCACAATATGAATCCTCCACGAAATAGACATCAACTCCCTTAAGGAATGATACATTTATATATGATAATTGTAACAGACCTAGAAACATAACTCAAAACTTTTGGAATAGGCCTTGTCCTACTCAGTAGGCGAACCTAACTGAAGAACAACTTATTACTATGATAATTGAAATCAACTGTATTGTTGAGTTTAAGGGTGTGGGTAAACAATGTTACTACACGCCACGTTTGCTATGACCATGATTTGTTCAAGTCATATTCTAAAGTTAAGGACAATAAAGTAATGTTAGGTGATTTCCACTCCACTATAATTACTGGCACATGTGAAGTGGAATTAAAGTTTTTCTCCGAAAAGATTATCATTCTGAATGATGTTCTACATAATCCATGTATGAGGAAGAACTTAGTGAACTATATTCTAAATGTTGGATTTACTCAAACAATTAGGGCTTCTCTGTATATAATTACTAAGAATAATATTTTTTGTTGGGAAAAGGGTATGCTATCGATAACATGTTTAAATTAAATATTGAGATGAATAAAGTTTCTCCTTCTATTGACATATTGTGTTTTTTTAATACTTGACATATTATAATTTGTCATGTTAATAAGAACATAATTAAGAACATGAGTAACTTAGGATTTATTTCTACATTATCTTAAAATAATTTTAAAATATATGAATTTTATATTTAAGTTAAAATTACCAAAACCTCACATAAATTAATAGTTAGAGAATTTGAGTCGCTTGATGTAATTCATTCTAATAATTACGAACTTGATGGTGTTTTTATTAGAAATGAAAAATGTGATTTTATTATTTTCATTGATAATTATTATGATTATATTTTTGTGTATCTCACAAAAAATAAAAGTGAAACATTTGACATGTTCAAAATATTCTTAATTAAAATTGAAAATCAATTTAATAAAAAATAAAGAGATTTCGTAGTAAAAGGGATACTAAATATGATTGCAGTACTTTCAATTATTTTTATAAAGTTTATAGAATCATTTATGAAAAAATTACACTTTATTCTTCTAAAATGAATAGTAAAGTTGAAAGAAAAAAATATAACCTTTACTAAATAAATTATTTCTATTTTACTTAACTTTTGTGGTGCATCTCATTGGTGGGGAGAATTTTTATTGATTGTTTATTATATACTTAAAAGACTTCCTAAATCTAAAAGTAAATTTTTTTCCTTAGGAAGCTTTGAAAAATAATAAACTTAACTTGTATTAATTTAGAATTTTGGATTGTTTAGTTTATATTTGTTTCCTTATCTTAACAAAAATAAACTTACTAGTAGAGCCAATTAATGTACCTTTATTGGATGTTATAAATAGTAAAGCTTATAGATTATTTGACTTGAATGATCATATTGTTATTAAATCAAATGATTTTGATTTTTATTAGCATAGATTTTCTTTTAAATTGAAGAATAATGAGGATTCAACTTCTAGTGATTTGTCTATGATTAGAACTAATGAACCCAACGAGAAATTAGATCATGAACTTAAGAAGAGTAAATGATTTCGACCAATTAAGGATTATGGATTTTAATTTTATGTTTTTATCTTAGAAGAAGATCCTAAAACTCTTCAAAAAGTATTGTTTTCTTTAAATATCAACTTTTAGAAAGAAATCATTAATTATAAAATGGACTCTATTTTGTATAATAAAACTTGACGTTTAATTTATTTACCTCCAAGTTGCAAGGCAATAAATTGTAGAGTGATACTTAAGAAAAAATTAAAACACGATAGTACAATCAATTTATATATATATATATATATATATTGATACTTTTTTATGATTACTAGAATAACTTTTATATTGTGCTGTTTTCTCTTATTGTTGTTCATGATCTTGTTGTGTACAAAATGGATGTTAAAATTGCTTTTTTAAATGGTGATTTATAAGAAATTTACATAGAACAATTATAAAGTTTTGTTGTCCCTGGTCAAGAAAACAAAGCTCACAAATTAAATAAATCTCTCTATAGTTTGAAATAGTCACTTAAACAATGTCATGAAAATTTTAGTAATCTTATCATTTCACATGGTTTCAAAGTGGATGAAAGTGATAAGTGCATATAAATCTAAATATGACACTTGCACTATTATATGTGTTTATATAGATGACTTATTTAACTTTGGTTTTAATATTTATGTCATAAATAATGTGAAATATTTATTATGTGCTAATTTTGATATAAAAGATCTCGAAGAAGCAAATACGATCCTTGGAATAAAGATCAATATGTCTAAAAAAGAGACTTTCTTTATATAAATCTCATTACATTGTGAAGGTCTTAAAGACATATAATTACTTTAGTTGTAAATCTGCATATATTTCTTATGGTCATAATATAAAGTCGTTCAAGAACACCAAGGACGATGTTAGACAATCTAAGTATGTGAGCATTATTAGTAACCTAAATTATACTAATGATTACACTAGGTTTGACATGTCTTATGTTGTGGTATTAGATTTACCAATAGACATGGTATTGAGCATTGTAATGTTATTGAAAGAGTCATAAGGTACCTAAAGAGAACTATGAACCTTAAATTATATTATCAAAAGTTTTCTGTTGTTTTAAAAAGATATAATGACTCTGATTTGAACATATTTTTTAGAAGACTCCAAGGCAACTAGTGACTATATATTTAGCATAACTGGTAGTGTTGTTTCTTAAAAATATAAGAAATATACTATTTTGGCTCGATCTACAATGAGGTTTGAAATGATAACACTAACTACTACTAGTGAGAAAGTATGCTGGTTAAGAAGCCTTTTAGATGATATCCCTTTATGGAAAAGACCAATTTCAACTCTTTTTATTCATTGAGATAGTACCACAATTATTGCAAAAATTCAAAACCATTACTATAATGGAAAAAGAAGACAAATATGTCGTAAGCATAATACTATTAGAGAATTTCTCTTTCATTGAGTTGTAACAGTGGATCATATATGTATTGATAATAATTTTATTGATCCTTTGACGAAAGTAATAGCAAGAGAGAAGGTTTTCAAAACCTCGAAAAAAATGGAACTAAAACCTTTAGAGTGACGAGTCATTCATAATGGTAACCAACTTATAGATTAGAAATTCAAAGAAATAGGTTCAGTGGGAAATAACAAGTTATGAAATAATATATGATGAATCATGTTATTATAAGTTCAATTCCATATTATTATAAGCATGAAATCTCGAAACGATTGAAGAATGAGTTAATTATTAACTCTTAATGAAATCTATACTATATGTAAAGTGGAGTACATAGCTATAAGAGTACTCTTTAAAGACTTATTTATATGAATGTGAAAATGTGATCGCTTCTTATGATATTTTGGGAACAAATTTACTGGAGCATTCATTGTATTGTAATAGACGTGCATAGCCAAAACATGGATTTATAGAACTATACTTGAAAAGGTTGTGTGATGTTGTTAGAATTCAAAACTAAGAGTTCCTCAAATATATTTTAAATCATCTTCATTTGCAAAAATTAAAGTCAACAAACACTTTCTACATATGTACAATTTTATAATTTGGTTGATTGTTCGATTAAAAATATTTTTAAAAATTTAAGTAAGGATTGGTTAAAAATGTTCTATATATAAAAATAGTTTTTATAACAGAATAAAAAGTTTATATCGTGAGTTTATCGTTTCTATTATACTTATCACACATTTCTTAAAAACATCTCTTTGGAGGTATTTATAAGATGTTAAGTTACTACTTAGGATTGAACTCCAAATGATACTTATTGTATAAGAGGGGATAAAAGATAGATAATTATTGATTTATCTCTTATTAGATAGATAATTGTTGATTTACCTCTCATTCGTGCGTCTTGTCGTTTGTCCTATTTATCGAGCCAAATACAAATGCGATAAGGTAGCAAATAATTTATTTTTTAAATATATTTTATTTAATTGTTATTTTTTAATTCAAAATTAAATATTTTCTCAAACTCAAGTAAATTCTGGTAAATTCGTTCCTATTTTATTATTATGTTATAAGAATTTGTGATTTAGATTTATTTATTTTTTAAAATACATTTAAATTAGTTTTACTTTATATAAATGTTAAATTAATAAATAACATATAATATTTAATCAATAATTTAATTAAAAAATATTTAAACTAAAATTATATACTAATTTTTAAGGTGAAAAAACCTTTAAAAATAAGTAAGTTATTGAGATTTCAAAAAGAGAAAAAAGAAATTTTGATATATTTTTAATTAATTATAGTAAATATTTATAACAATGAACATTATAATAAAATAATACAAGTTATTTCAGTTTCTCATTTACATAAACAAAATTATATGATTATAAATATATATAATATATATATTTATAAATATATAAAATAAGAAAATAAGTATAATAAGATAATATATAATTTAATTTAATTAAATATTAATTTATAAATTTTAAACCTTAATCAACTTGATACAAATCGATTTTTATATTGTTAAAACTAAAATTAAACTTTTTAACCTTATACAACATAAAATTCAAATTAATTTAACTTAATTTTAATTTTTTAAATTAATTTATCAGTTATTATATATACCACTAGTTTAAATTCACTTTCTTTATAATTAGTTAGAAAATAGTGATTTTTATTTTGGGGGTTGAATAAGAGAGAACATATCAGGGCGTAAAATTTCAACAAAGATGCTCTGAAATAATTGGATAGAAAGCAGCTTTAGATAATCTGTTTTGTTCCCTATCTCACACCACCACAAGAACAGAATCTCAATTGTAATTGGCACTACTTTAATAATTGATTTTATAATTGCATTGAAAAAATCTTAAAAATATTAATTTTGTTAATGTCATAAATACACGTTTACTTTTTATTTTATTATTATTATGTAATAAATGTACTTTATAACCATAACGAAGTTGATGACTTCACAGCCTTTCTCAACGTATGTGATTGAATAGATGTCCTTGTTCATGGACCCACCCAATTTACTGATCTTAGGAGAAGTTGGCTGATATTGGTTGCTGAAAAAGGCTCGTTTCTTGTTTAGATTTTGAATTATTGTGATGAAGGTGATGTTTCATCCATAACAATTATATATATATACACCGTTGACTTAAAATCTTATTTAAACGGAGGAAGACTTCGAAATTTAAGCTATTATCCAAAAAAAAAAATCGTCAAAAATCGATCAATAATAAACTCAATTAATTTTTACCAATCATGCTACCTCAAAACGGTGATGTTTCATCCATAAGAACTATTTTTTATGTCGTTACATCGTCAGCTGTTCATGTTCATCCCCATGCGTATACTTGGACACCTAATAGCAAAAAAGAGTGTAGACTCGCATGCGAGACACAAACAAGTGATATGGACAAGCAACTTAATTTTTGATAAAAGAAATTTGTCTGCACTTATAAACATATATATTTGTTTAAAAAAAAGTATATAATAATCCTCCTTTTAAGTTTATAATTTTAATATTTTTTTCTTTTTTCATAATACACATTCAATTATATTCTTTCTATATATATATACTTTTATTATATTATTCTAAAAATATATATTTTTGTACCATTAAGATAAGATAGTTTATTCATTTGATTTTCATAATAGATACTTAGATTAATCTATGGTAAAAATAAAAAGTAAAGTATTATTAAATTAATAAAAAATTTAAAATAATAATAAAGTAAATTTAATGAGAATAAAATTATTATTTTATTTTAATAATTTAAAATTAAATTTGAGTTATATAAATTATTTTTATTTTTTTATCAATTGTTTTTATAAATATTATATTTCATGATATTTTTGATATTTTGGATACTTTTATGTATAGTAATTATTATAAATATCGTATTTGTATCAAAATCACTGCCATATAAAAAATAAAGGTTACATAAACAATAAATTAAAAAAAATAGTAGAGTTGGAATTATAAGGATGAACACTTTCATATTTATTATTTTTGGAGACTATTATTAAAAGATGAATGACACACCTCTATTGTATTACTCAAAACAGGGATAGTCATCCGTGTGATTTTCGACGATGTTGGTTGAAGAGAGTTCATCTGTGTGGTTCCATCGTCATTAAATTTGTAATTTTTTTAACCTATGTAGTCCCTAGTTTTGGTATTATGAAGTGTGTAGTTTCAATCTAAATGTTATACTTACAAAAAAGTGTCGAAACAAATACAAAAAAATTACATAAAATATAAAATTTATAAAAACAGTTGAATAAATAAATTAACTAACATAAATTAATTTTAATAATATGTCAAACAAGTTTGTGTCTTATAAAGTTCATGAATGAAATCATTTACGGTTTATCAACACCTATTAAAGAGTTACGTATAAATTTTTTAATTTTAATTTAGTCATTTTTACATTAATAATATTTTATAAATTATATCAACTATTGAATATTGATTTTTTTTTATTTCTTATAAATAAAAATAGACATTTCATGCAATTATAAATCACGAGAACGTGATAAAAATACATGTTATCCTTCATGATTAATGATAAAGATTAAGTGTATATGTATTTTTTGTGTTACATAACTATGTATATATATATATATATATTGTTTTTATTTTTATATTTAAATATTTTGTAATTTATTTTTTAACTTATTAATAAAATATAACTTAGTTTTTTAAATTCTTTTGTATTTTATAAATCTATATTTTGTGATATTAAATTGTAAAATTTGTAACTAAATTATGTAATTTTAAAAATAAGAATTAGAAAATTTACGTTGATTTTAACAAAAAAAAACAAAAATTGACGCAAATTTGCATCGGTATAACCGAAACAAAATTTGCAATAATTTACAATAACCGAGACAAAATTTACTGCACTATTATTTGCGTCTTCTGTTAAAACAATGCAAAACGGAAGCAAATATCACTTTTAGTGCAGTGTGGATCAAATTGCAGATTACTATAACGATCCACGTTCATGCCTCAGAAATGCCAATTATGATCTAGTAACAATTCTGATTGTAATGAACACAACAGTAGTATTATTAAATATTCCTTAATTGCGATTTAAAAAGTTTCCGTGGATATAAATTTTATTTTTGTAAGGTAAATCATTAGATTCTTATTTATTAATTGAATCATATAAATTTATTATCTTTTAAAAAAATTATACAAATTTATTTTATAAAAATAATAGATTCATATTGTTTCATCTTTTAAAAAAAAAATATGACGATAAGAATTCATTATCTTTACAAAATAAAATTTTACGATCATTTTTGTAAAGATATTATATTTTTCTGTTATACTTAATAGTTAACGAATAAAAGTGTTTTTTTTAATTACATTTGTGTTACTTGTTTTTTTTATTAAAATAGGACAATATAAATTTATTATTTTTTAAAAAATAAATTTTTACAAAATTTTTGTAAGCTCCTATACTTAATAAGTATAAAATTAAAATATATTTTTATTAAAAGTAATAGAATTTAACTTTTTTTTACAATTTATTATATAATTATTTATATAAGATACGATTACACGCTAAGAAAAAATAATTTAATAATTAGTCATCATTTTAGGTATTATTTTACAATAACTTAACTGATAACTTAATGTATAAAGAATTTATCATTTGAATTTGCTTTACTAAACTACACATTAGCCATGAGATGTGATATCAAATTTTTTTTTTGGCTAAATCAATCAATTTAGAAAATAATTACAACAATATAACAAAATAATAAGCATTAACTTCGACTTGAATTAAATTACATAAATCTAAATGTAAATCTTGCAAATGAAATGATCTTTCTACTTTATTAATTAATTAGCACCAATCTAGCAACTGTATCTACTATTCTATTACAATATTCTCTAGGAACCCATTTGAACAAACAGCAATTAAAGAACTTTAAAATTGGATTGATTTTATCTTATTAAACGTGATTTAATTGAACGTGTAAATCTCACGACTCTTGTTTTTTCTTGTTAAATTTAATAATTTTTCCCCTTTCCCACTAGCTATATGGATCTATCTCCAAAATGATTTCTTACTACAAACCTAAATTATTAATAAAACTAACATCTGAATTGAACACAATAAAACCTTGAAAGAACAGGTTAATTTGACGCATTTGCTAGATAAATTTCCAATGAATCCCTCTGTTACAAAATTCAATTGAAGATCTTCCAAAGATTCATTACAATAATACTAGCTCAAACATTTCCTTATTTAGTCTTCTTAACACATTAGCCAAGTAAGTGAAATTTTCTTTCTTATTTTAAAACACAAAATTATTTCTTATTCTCTACTATGTTCAATATAATAGTTATTGTAAAATCAAATTTATGTTTTCTATTATATATGCATGAAATTATCTGGATGATTGAGAATGAATTGTAAATAAGAATAAAAATTATCATCATGATGTTGAAACCTTTGAAGAATATTTATTCATCCTCTCCAAGCAATCCATAAAGCATGAAAGAAATTACATTCCTGCATCAAATATTTCACTAGCTAGCTGTTACTTCTAACTGATTGTATAAGGAACAAGCTGTATTAATGTCAGATAATAATCTTTTAACTTTTGTTTTAACCATCAAGGTATCTAATTAATAATATTTTTCCCAAGAAAATCTCGTATCTTTCATGAATTTTAATATTCCATAATAACTTCCAAATTGGATCTAAACTTATATTATTCAGTTTCAAAACAATAACAGTGTAAACTGATTTAACTGAATATTCTCCCAACCTAAGAGCAATCCGAATCAATTAGTCAACCAAATATGGATTTAGACTCCTCAGTCTACTAATACCAGTACAGATTTAATATCAAACAAGGTGTATAAAATATTCCAAATCCATCCATTATTTGACAATACTAAATCCTTGATTTTGAGTTGATTATTCCTATCTTGATCTAGTTGAATTCTAATTGGCTTAAAATTTGGTAAAAAAGTATCCATGGATCTACCCAAACATCAATATTCTTCCCATTACCAATTTGAAAAAACACATACCTTTTGTTAATATATCACTTATATCTTTCCAAGTAAAAGAATCTCCAATTTTTGGTTTGACCTTCAAGAAAGAAAGGTTCTCTTTGACAATATTTCTCTGAAAGAAGTTTATTCCAAAGTTTATTTGAATTTGTAACAAAATACCATCCCAATTTTGACAATAAGACCAAATTCATCTACTCAAAAGATCTGAATCCCAAATCACTCAATTTTTTCGATTTGCATAATCGTTTCACAGTACATAACTTTTATTTTGATGCTTTAAATTTCACAAAAAAAAATTAATGAGTCAATCAATCTTTTTGCAAATTGTTTTTGGGACGTTAAAAGTACTCATTGTATAAATTAGGGTAGCTTGAACTACATACTTTATTAAAGTATCTTATTTGGTACAAAACTGTAAGCGCACACTAACATAGTTTTATAATAAAGTAGTAAGAAGAGTATCGTCCTCGGAGATTGATAACTTAATTTTAAAAAATATTAAAATTATACTAACATCAATTTTATCTAGATAAGTCAATGAGTTTGTTGTAATTGAATTTTAAAATAAAATCAATTTAAAGAAATGCGCAAAAGAAAAGAAATATGTTGTTTGAAAATCAAATCAATGAAAAAAAAACTTCTAGGAAATCAATTTCACCTAATCTCTTACTATATTTTACTCATCTAACTAATTGAATTTAATTTTCTCTCTTTTTTAGTAATCTACAAAAGCCTATTTGATAGTCAATTGGAAATTTTTTTGTTCATTAATTTACACAAGAGTATGCAATTCAATAGATCAAGAAAGTATTAAGACCAATGATTTTAATACTACACAGGTTCATACAAATATTTTAATCTCTATATTTACCTATGTTAAATATTCCAGATCTATTCTTTAATTTTTTCTTTCGATAGTAAATCACAAGACTGAAATCACCTAATTAATGACTAGTTAATTAGAAGCAATAAACTCAGAATAAATCAAACAAACATAAAAAAAAATTCAAATTAACATAGAAAATCAAGCATAATTTATAATTAAATCACATCTTTTTCTTAGAATAAATAAAATTTAGTTCATACTAAAAATTAAATTTAACATAAACGAATTCATCATAATATTTTGAGAAGAATTGAAAGGAGAATGAATTGCAAAACAATATGCTTCGTGTTCCTCTCTTCAGCACCTTTCTGGGTCGTTATTCCCAGATTTTTCTTTTTTTTTTCTTTCTATTCTCGTGCGGTTTTTACCTCCTATTATTTTTGTTTTTTTGCACAGTATACGTGTCCCACGTCTCCTCTTTCTCTCTCTCTCTTTTATATATATCAATCTTTTTTGCTTGGCCCTCTATTTCTCCAAGCACGATCCCTTCTTGAACCATGAAATTGCACGTCTTCCAGTTTAGGACAAGGTTTTTATCTTCACATCTCTACAAAAAAGAGCTAAATTATGCAAACAATGATAAAAATATGTACCAAAAATTGAAAAGTCATTCGCGAAAATTTCCATTATATCTTTCATCATATCTGAAAAAATAGCCATCATGCAACATTGAAATGTTGTTGGGGAATTGCACAATTCAAAAGATATCATTCTTAAAGAAAATGTTCCATAGAGCCTTTTATGTTAACGTAGTTTTCTCTTGATTTTTGGGGGCTATGAAAATCATGTTATACATCGAATAACCATCTAAGAAGCAATAATAGGGATATCTATCCAATCGATCTAACATTTGATTAATGAATGAAAGTGGAAAATGATCCTTCCTTATTGATTTGTTCAAATTATATTGATTTATACATACATACCAACATATGACTGTTCTTGTGAGAATAAACTCATTGTTGTCATTTTTCACCACTATTATTCGACCATTTTTTGGTACAACATGCACTGGAATTACCCATAAGTTGTCTAAAATAGCATAAATAACTCTAACATTGAAGAACTTTAAAATTTCAACTCTCACAACTTTAATCATTGTTGGATTTAATCTTCTTTGGGGCTCAATTAATGGTTTGTAAAGTTTCCCATTATAATTTTGTGCATACAAATGGATCGATTTATACCTTTTATGTCAAAGATAGTCCATCCCAAGGCTGTTCTATGCTTTCTTAACACACGTAGTAACTTTTCCTCTTCTTTGGGTGTAAATGATGTCGTAACAATAACTGCAAATATGTAACTATCACCCAAGAATGCATAGCAAAGATGCTCAAGCAATTGCTTTAACTCCGGAGTTATTATTCGTTGCACTTTTTCAGTAGAGATTATAGAATTTGTCTTTGCTACCCTTGGCTTCACCCTTTCCACTTCTTTGCTAAATGTTGTAACTTACTGCAATACTTCTAAGGAAAATACATAGTGGAAAAATTCTTTACTAACAAAAGGTAACTTAGATTCACAAATAGCAGAGTTATTAACATCATAAGCATGAGATGAAATGGTAATACATCATTGTAGGTGATCAATTGGCATATCTTCTTGAAAGACTTTTACTACACCTTACTCAATGACATATACCCAAAAACAAGTGCTTGGATCTTCTAGAAATTTCTTGGTTTCGTAGATGTTGAATGTAACCTCTTCCTTGTTCACTCTCAAAGTTAACTCACATTTTTGAACATCCATTAAAGCCTTTTCCGTAGCCAAGAATTGTCGACCAAGAATTAGTAGGACATCTTGGTCTTCATCCATATCTAATACCACAAAATTAGTAGGAAAAGTAAAAATTTTCACCTTTATCAATACATCTTCTATGATTCCACATAGATACTTAATGGATCGGGTTTACTAGTTGCAAAGAAATGGTTGTTTGTTTTATTTTTTCAAGTCCTAATTTCTTATAAACAGATAGTAGAATAAGATTAATGCTATCACTAAGATCACATAAAACTTTATCAAAAAATGAATTTCAAATAGTGCAAGGCAAAGTGAAAATCCCTGGATCTTTTCATTTTTTAGGTAATTTTTTGAAGAATGACACTATATATTATTTAGAAAACTTCACTGTTTCGAACTCCTCTCTAACCTTCTCTCCTTGAATATGATATCATTTAAGAATTTGGTATAATTTGGTATCTACTCCAAGGCATCTGCAAAAGAAATATTTATGTGAATTTTCTTAAAAATATCCAAAAACTTAGAAAATTACATATCTAATTTTTGTTTTTAAAAGCGTTGAGAATTAAGAAGTGGAGCAAAGAGAATAAGAGGATTATTAGAAAAATGAAATTGATGGAGGCATGCCAATCTCTTTTAGTGTATCATCAACAATCTCATCTTCTTTTACTTTATTATTGCTTTGGCCATTGTTTGGAGCTGTAGGGGTCGACTCGATTTCCTTTTATGGTGACCTCTTAATTTCTTTTCCACTCCTAAGTGTAATGACCTTGCTACTTGAACTGAAAGGACAACAAACGACTCCAATTCATAAATCCCATAAACTTTCTTAGCAATAGATCTTTTAGTTGGCCATTGATAGTTGTTTGAGGTCATTTCGTCCAAAAGATGAGTAGCACTCTCAGTTATCTTTGATATCAGAGTTCCATCATAAGCAACATCAACTATGGTTCTAGTTTTCCCATTTAACCCACTATAGAACACCTAAACTTGCAACCAATCCGGTAATCCATGTTGATGGCAGTGTTGAATCATATCTTTATACCTTTCCCATGCTTCATAAAGTGTCTCAAAATCATTTTGTCTGAATTGACCAATCTCACTCCTGAGTTTGGTTGTTTTTATAAGTGGAAAGAATTTAGCAAGAAATTTTTCTGTCATGTCCTTCCATCTAGTAATGTTTCCAGCTTGTAGAGATTGTAGGCAACCTTTGGCCTTGTCTTTTAAAGAAAAGGAAATAATCTCAATCTAATGTTGTCTTCAGTAACAACATTAATCTTTATAGTGTCACAAATCTCCAAAAACATCATCAAATGAATATTAGGATCATCAAGTAGCGATCCACTAAATAGGGCTTATTGCACTATGTTGATCAAAGCTGGTTTGAGCTCAAAATTATTGGCATTAATTTTCTGGCATCTTATACCTACGTAATTGTCATTCACAATTAGCTTTACACAATCTTTTAAGGTACATGACTTTGCATTATGTTTTCCTTCAGCCATAACTAGTACTTTAATCTTTCTTAATGATCTAAAGGTTCTTTCAATATTCGGATTAATGTTTCAATGTTTCGAGTTCTAACACAACACATCCAATGTTAAAAACATACCTAGAAAAAAATAACAAAAATATAAATATAAATATAAATAAAATAAAATAAAATTCTAAATTAAAATCAAAATTACTTTGTATTAATATTGGCAAAAATAAGAAGAAAATTAATCCCTGACAATGGTGCCAAAAACTTGATTAGTGTAAAACTACAAATATACAGTAACGTAGTTTTATAATAAAGTGATAAGAAAAGTGTCGTCCTGAGAGATTGATTATTTATTTTTGACAAATACCAAAATTATACTAATATTAATTTTATCTAGAGAAGTCACTGAAGTTGTTGTAATTGAATTTTAAAATAAAATCAATTTTAAGAAAATGCACAAAAGAAAAGAAAGATGTTATTTGAAAATAAAATCAATGGGAAAAAAACTTTTAAGAAATCGATTTCACCTAATCTCTCACTATGTTTTACTTATCTAGTCAATTAAATTTAATTTTCTCCGATTGTTAACATTCTCCGAAAAACATCTAAAAGCCTTTTTCCACAATTAATTGAAAATATTCTTGTTCATTAATTTAAACAAGAATATGAAATTTAATAAAATAATAAAGTATTAAGACCAATGGTTTTAGTACTACTGAGGTTAATATAAGTATTTCAATCTTTACATTTACCTATGTCAAAATATTTCAGATCTATTATATAATTTCCAATTTCAATAATAAATCACAAGACTAAAATCATATAATTAATGATTAGTTAATTAGAAGCAATAAACTCAGAATAAATCATACAAACATAAAAAAAATAATTCAAATTAACATAGAAAATCAAACATATTTAAGAATTATATTACATCTTTTTCCTAAAATAAGTAAAATTTAGTTAATGTTAAAAATTAAATTTAATATAACTAAATTCATTATAATTTATGAGAATAATTGAAAGTAGAATGAATTACACAACAATCTACTTCGTGTTCCTCTCTCTAATGCCTCTATGCGTCGTTATTCCCAATTTTTTTTTTCTTTCTATCCTCGCGTTGTTTCTACCTTCTTTTGTTTATGCTTTTTTTTGCACAATTTATGTGTCCCACGTATATTATTGATAAAAAAGTTCAGTATATTATAACATTATTTAAGTGAGTTTATATGAATTTCTTTTTATATAATTTTATTATATCATATTATTTGATGAAAAAATTAGATAATAATTAACATGTTAAGAGAGAATAAAGAAATTTCATATAATTTATAACACATGAATTCAAAATGTATACACAAAAAATATATTTCAGATTATTGATAGAGTAATTCAAATTTACACAGAATTAAAGGAGGGATAAAAACTTACTTGTAGAGCTTGATCAAATCTCAATTGGTATTATTATAATGATTTTATCCTTCGATACTAGATATAAATTGAAATCTCGATTTTATGGTCAAATAATGTATATTTTTATTAAATTGTAATTGAAATGTAATTTTGAGTTTATTAAGATTAGATTTTATATAGATTATTACTTTATATATCATATTATGTAATTAAAATTATTTAACTATTTATATTAATAATTATAAGTTAGATGTGTGATTTACGATGATTAGAAATGGATACTTATTTATAAGTAATTTGTAACTAAATAAGTTAAAAATTTGAGAAGGTTAGTAACGTGAGATATGGTTTTTAATGAACAAAGATGAAAGGCGATGAATAACGAATTCTAATTGATACTTTGCGTGAATAGTTGGCACTGATTTTAGAAGATATAAGTTGGAGGTTAGTTTTGTAAAATATCATGTAATGTAATTACTAAATTATGTGTTTTGGACTGCAAAAATATTAGTTTGAAGTTTTTGTTTTTTCGTCTAATATTGGATTATTTAAGCTATTCTCTTTTTCTTTTTTTTTTAAAAAGCGGGCTTGAAGTGACGGGCCTTCGTGCTTGTATTAGCCCACTAGGCTCAAACCCTTACAAATATATATAGTCAGTATTTAGTTTGACCAAAACCCTATCGCGTTTGTTATATTTCTGTGCTCTGACTCCATCGGACTATCGCTTCCGCTACTGTAGATTTGCTTTGAATCGGCAAAGATGGCGACCCAAATGAGCAAAAAGAAGAAGGTTATTTCCTTACTTCGTTTTGTTAACTAAATCACGATTTTTTTTCTTGTCAATCGAAGACAGTGTTTGTTTAGTTATTCCTTTAATGATTGTTTTCTTCTTCTTCTTCTTCTTCTTCTCTACAGTTTGTAGCTGATGGAGTTTTCTTCGCAGAGTTGAATGAGGTTCTGACTAGGGAGTTAGCCGAAGATGGCTACTCCGGAGTCGAGGTCCGCGTTACACCAATGCGCACCGAGATCATAATCAGAGCAACTCGGACTCAAAATGTTCTCGGTAATATCCTTATCCAACCATAATCGCATTCTTTCCTATGTAATAACAATTTAGGATAATTTCATTGTTTTGATTAATTATCTTTGGGTTGAATTTATAGGCGAAAAGGGCAGGAGGATAAGAGAGCTTACTTCTGTTGTACAGAAGAGGTTTAAGTTTCCAGAGAACAGCGTGGAGCTTTACGCTGAGAAGGTTAACAACAGAGGGCTTTGTGCTATTGCCCAGGCTGAGTCTCTCCGCTACAAACTTCTTGGTGGTCTTGCCGTCCGTAGGTTGGTTATTTGCTTCGGATTTCTGTTTTTTTTCGTTTGTATTCTTTTACTATTTCTGGTGATCTCATTAGAATGTAGATATTAAGCTATGATTTTCTAGGATCTTGATATGCTACATGTACTGATTTTTATGGCTAAAATTTCATTCTAGCTAATGTAGTTAATTATTATTATTATTATAATTATTTTTGTAATCAGGTATGATCACTCTTTGTTTAGTAGAGTAGGTGGATTAAGGATTGATTTCAATTTGTTTATGTTCGAGTGTTGAAAAAAATGTTGATTTTTTTAATTATCCCGACTTAATAATTTTATGAATTTTACTGTTCCTTTTAGCCAATTTATCCGTCATCTATAAAGCAAATAGGTCCTCTATGTACCATGTTTGTGTCGGAAGATGACAATATTATAATGCTATTGCAGGGTCACCATGACATTATAAAGTTGTCTCCTTATTGTGCCAGGTCCTGATTGCAACATTTTATTTTTCGGTCATTTAATATTTGTCTGTATTGTTTTTATATTTTTGATCGATCCGAGTGGAATGTCAAAACTATCCAACTATTTTTTTTGTTCTTGATCCCTGCTCTATGGTCACTGGTTGTCAAGCACTGTTTTGCTGAGGATTTTTCCATTACATTCTAGCTATTATAGCAATTCGGTTTTTATCGGGATCAGTTATTATTATACTGTACTGTTAGTACAGTAAACTAGGTAGATTAATTTTTTAGTCAATTTTGTTTTCTTCTTATGTTGCTTTGTGTTCAGCGTTAAATTTTTTTTGCTAGTGTTTTTATTCCCTTGTATCATTGATAAATAAAACTGGTGTTTCATTAACTAACTTTGCATCCAACCTCCATGTCATCATTTTCTTGAAATATGATTGTTTTCATGGAGTGCTCTTAACAAAGATACATGTTTTTTAACTTTTATTTCTTTATTTTAAACCAAGGGAATACATTTTTAATGTATATGTTTCCTATAATGCATACCAGATTTCTTGGGAGCGTTCCTTTTCATCAATTTATGTGTCATCTATAAAGCAAATCGGTTCTCTCTATACCATATTTGTGTCGGAAGATGACAATATCATAATGCTATTGCAGGGCCACTATAACATTATTCCGTTATATCTTTATTGTGTATGGTCCTGATTGCAAAATATATTTTCTATGTATTATATTCTTTTTTAATTTTATTCAATTATAGTTTATACACAAACTCACCCCTTCACCTAAGTGTAATTACTTTCAGTAAGTCTTGTTATTTGCACATTGCATTTTTCAGGATGCTTCCTTTGCTTTGCTCTACATTTCTTGGCCTTTTTCTTCTTTATTGTCTCTACACAATTGCATTCAATTGTACTAATGATGTGACAAAAGTTGGTGCGTGTCATGGTATATAGCAATTTCCAATTTCTTACTGGATTTTATTATTTTATTATTACGGAATCTAATGCTGCACTTGTTCTTCAGGGCTTGCTATGGTGTTTTGAGATTTGTCATGGAAAGCGGTGCTAAGGGCTGTGAGGTTCGTGTTTTTGCACTTACAATCCATGTTCTTGCTTTTGCTATATTTCCTTTTGTTTATGTTTGTACTTGGTTTCTAACCAGGTCATTATTAGTGGAAAGCTTAGGGCACAGCGTGCCAAATCCATGAAATTCAAGGACGGGTACATGATCTCCTCTGGTCAGCCAGTGAATGAGTATATTGACTCTGCTGTGAGACATGTTCTTCTTAGACAGGTAGAGTTGTTATTCACCTTGTTTGTCTATATGTCTTGCACACTTTTTCACTGGCAAAATTTAGCAAGATTATGCTATTTTGGTTGTGCTTCTCCAATAAGTTTTTCCAGAAAGTTGTTCAATATGAATTGTTTTGGTTAAAAGTGGTTTCAAAAGAAATTCTTAGGTATATGGCATAATATTCTTAAAAATAGTTTGGATTGGCATTTTAAAAATTGACTTAAGAAGATGAAGAATGCATCACAAACTACTTTTATATATATATATATATTTTTTCTGGAAGTATTAACAAGGCTTCTCATAATTTTGAAAGTATTTAAAAATTGCCTAATATTTTAGTTAACCTATTGAATGCCGGTTATTCGCTTGCAGGGAGTACTTGGTATCAAGGTCAAGATAATGCTCGACTGGGATCCAAAGGGGAAGCAAGGACCCACAACTCCATTACCAGATATTGTTACAATTCATCCTCCCAAAGAAGAAGAATATTTGAGGCCTGTACCTTTGTTGGCGCCACCAGCAGATATAGAGGTCCCAGTTGTTGCTTGAAGCTCCTATGTGCGCAGTGTTGAGCGTTTCATTTTTCTTTTGGAAATGTTAAGTTACAGAGACGAGGCCCAAGTGTTTTTTCTTTAAACATAATTAGCGAAAATAGGTGTTTTTTAACAGAATCAAAATTATTTCTCCAATGGGCAAGTTTAATGATTTTTTGCGAATTTTGTTTGATGTTCTTTATTTTTGGCGTTTTAATTATGCTGCTTTCCGGTTTATTTCAGTAATTGATTTTTCTATCTACTAGAATAATATAAAGATTCGTCATTTCTTATTTCGATGGTTCAAAGCAAATTTTTTTCCTTCCTTTGTAAGATAATTTTTATACTTTGTGTGCAAAAGGTTTGTTTTTTTTGGTCTTACATTTAGGAATGAGCAAAAAAGAACTTGGTTATCTGCGGTGCGGTTATTTGAATAGGTGGTTCATTTTTTATCTTATAAATTTTTATCTTATAAATTTTGTATAAATTTTGTTGAAGATGGGGATGATTTTGGGTAAAAATTTAACATTATATTGTATCTGATTCAAAAATTAATTATATTTAATAAATTAAATTATATTTTTTTTGATTTTTTTGAATGATTGTTTTAAACCGTTATTTTTGAGTAAAAAATTGTCCTTGAATTTTAACATTTTTTAGATATTTTTGGATATAGATTTTATAATTTGGTTTGAATACCATTATATAAAAAAAACCATTTTATGCGTACCCGTGTCAAAATCCTTCACATTTTCGTTGTTCCAATTTTCAAATATCAAAATCGAGTTTACTTGAATTTTTCCCATTTTATCCCCACTAAATTCTTGTTCCATGTAGACTGTTTTACTGTTTAAAATATAGCATTTTTGGGTTTTTATATTAATATTGCCTGTCTGATAAATGTTCAAATTAAAAAAATGAATTTTGTTAAATCATAAATTGTTATATCAAAAATATAAAAGTTCAAACTCCGGAATTTCATTGTTAGTAGCATTTTTCTATTACACTGTATACACTAATCTATTTGCAATTACTTATTTAGTTTAGCCTATGTTTATTATTTAATGAGTTTTGAAATAAATTGGAATGAAGAAGATTGATGGAGTAATTTTAAGAACCTAATTTTAAACAGAAAGTTTTGGTTTAATTAGACAGTATATCTCTATCCTTATTTATAAATTAAATAAATCGATATATATATATATATATTTATAAAATTAAAAGTAAAATTATGAAAATAAATAATATATAAAAAGTAGAGAGAAATTACAGAACCAGAAGGTGATTAGTAGCTGACCGACATATCATTATATAAAAAGGCCGACATATCATAATGTAAAAAGCACATTAAACAAGAAATTTATTTTAGTAGTATACTAAAATTATATATAAAATAATTCAAGAACACAATCATTTTTATTTCAAAATATGTTATATTAAAATTATAAAAATATGTTAAGTATAATAAAATATTATATAAATATTTCATAGATTTTATTTATTATAAAAGATTATTAATAAAGTTATGTATAAATAATGACAGAAGTTCCGTCTATTAATAAGAACTTATAATATAAAAAATAATAATAAAATAAGAATTATGAGTGTGATTTTTTATTTTACTTAAATAGATAATAAATAAAAACAATTAATAAAGTAAAAAAGGAAAAAAAAGAATGAAAAATGTTTGGGATAAGATAATATATTTTTAAATTTATTGTTAATTTAGACCAATATTTTTTTATAATTATTTTTTAAGTAATAATTTGCTTCACAATACCCTATAATTTGATGGTAAAAGTGTTATCTGATGTTATCTTCGATATAATTTCTAAGTATTTGTTTGGTTTACCCATGGTATAAATTTTTTATCGAGTAAACATGTCTCTCAAAGTTAATTATATCTATTGAATTAAAAAATATAAAAAAAATAATAAAATAACATATTTTAAAACTTATAAAAAACAACATATTTTTATATCTAATTAACATATTTTTATTATTAAATATAAATTTAATACATTATTTTAAATTAAAAATTATTTAATTTAATATATAGCTATCATGTTTAAATCACTTTTTAATGTTAAACTCTTTCTTCCATTTAATTCGATCACTAATTTTATTACTATAATTTTTAAAAATTTATTAAAAATATATGGGTTGGTTTTATAAGTTTAGATTTAAAAAATATTATATTTATATATTTTGTAAGAATTTAATTTTTTATTTTTTTAATAATTACACAACCTAATTTTTTATGTTCTTGGTTAATCAATAACTTGACAATTGATTATTATTATTATTATTCCCGACTACTGGCGTCATTATTGTTATTTATAAGTAAACCTAAAAAAATGATTATTTGACCTATCAGTATAAATATGTGTTTTGGAGCTAAAATAAAATAAGTTTAAAAAATTATAAAAATAATAATAAATTAAAATTTATAACAATAAAAATAATAATTCAATAATATTAAACTTAGTTTAATTAAAATATATTTAATATTAAATAAATTTAAATAGTAGTAATTTAATTAAATTATATATAATAAAAATATATCAAATATAAATAAAAAATATTATTTTTATAATTACAAATTTTAAAAATATTATTTTTCTAATAATTTTTTATCAATATCAAACAACATTTAATAGTAAAATATATAATATTTTGTAATTGATATTACAGTTTTATTTTATTTAAAAAAAAGTGATTATATTTAATTAATGGTCACCCCCTGAATTGATCTGTTTGCATAGAGGGGTATTAATTGTAATTTCAAAATTAAAACACGTATTCATGAACACATTAAATCAATTCCGGTTTCTGAGTACGGTTTCGCTTTATCTACCGCGAATTGCCGCGCCAATTCTGTGATCCAAATTAACCCTTCTCAACTCTGAAGTCGCAACCAAACTTTCTCTTCTCTTTCGTAAATATATTTCAAAATTCACCAATCACCATCACCACAAAAATCTTTCTTATGGTTTCAGTCGGAGATCGTCTAAAAATGCCGGTTCACCTTACACCCAACGCGATCGCGGCTATAGCCGCCGGCGATATGAACTCTAAACCGTTCCTTCAGGTCACGGAAATTAGGCTCGTCAACAACGTGCAGGAGAGATACCGCCTCATTCTCTCTGACTCCGTTTCGTCTCAACACGCGATGCTCGCTACTCAGCTTAATGACCGAGTCAAGAATGGCCGAATCAGAGTTGGTTCCGTTGTTCAACTCGTTGAATACATCTGCAGCAACGTCCAGAACCGCAAGTCGGTCTATATAAACTATTATGCCTCCGTTAATTACTCGATTATGATCCCTTTTATGTGGTTGAGATCTACTTCTTGCTAGCTTTATTAATATTTAGTTTCGTTGAAATGGGATTGTTTAGTCTCTGAAAACAAGCGTCAGTCTAGATTTTATCACGGATTGTTTCTCACATGAATAATACAGAAATATACATGAGAGCATTAAGTTCATTCTGAGAATAGTTGAAATATACCGAATTCAGCTTGCTGAAATGCAAATAGAATTTTGTTTGTTGTATTCCTGCTCGAGTACACATTACTACATTAGAGTTGTTGTCCAGGTACAAATTATATGTAAATTACCTTAAGAAATTAAAACTTCAAATATCTGTTAAGATTTGTTTTAGTGTTTACTTCAGGACTCTTGGCTTAAATTAATAGGAGTTGGTACAAGTTTCTTTGTTAGCGTGTTATATAAATCTTTACTTGGTTCCCATTTAACATTAGCATTAGGAAGGGAGAAGAAAATAATTTCTTCTCTTATGCATGAGGTTGAGAGAACATCAAGCAATGTTGGGCAATTTCTCCAAATACAGAACACGAGCAAAAAATTGCAAATGACAATTGAGCATTTTGGATCATGTTTGGTGCTATTGGAAGTTTATGAATTATAATTTGGTATTCTTGTACAGGATTGTTGTGGTGCTGAACATGGAAACTATTATAGAGGAGTGTGATATAATTGGGAATCCAATACTGTCATTTGACACTCATTCAACACCTCAGAAGGAATTTCCTAGTGGTAATATGCAGCAATCAGCCACATTCAGCAATAACTCATTAAGGCCTCTTAATTCCACCCAGAATGTGCAGAGTTTCAAACCTACTGTCCAACCTCCTTATCAACCACCAGCTCCTAAGTTCAAGAATCATGGCCCTATTGTGAAGAATGAGGCACCAGCAAGAATCATTCCTATTGCTGCACTGAATCCTTATCAAGGTAGATGGGCTATCAAAGCAAGAGTAACTGCAAAAGGGGACCTCCGTAGGTATAATAATGCTCGGGGAGATGGGAAAGTCTTCTCCTTTGATCTTCTTGATTCTGATGGAGGGGAAATACGGGTGACTTGCTTTAATGCTGTCGTTGATCGCTTTTATGATGTGATTGAGGTTGGTAAAGTCTACTTGATTTCAAAAGGCAGCTTAAAACCTGCTCAGAAAAACTTCAACCATTTGAAGAATGAATGGGAGATATTTCTGGAGGCAATTTCCACTGTGGATCTTTGCCCTGATGAAGATGGTTCTATACCAAGTCAGCAATTCTCCTTTAAATCTATCGGTGACATTGAAAATGCTGAGAATAATTCTATTCTTGATATTATTGGCATTGTTATATCAGTAAACCCTTCAGTTCCTATCCTGAGAAAGAATGGCATGGAAACTCAGAGGAGAATTGTAAATCTAAAAGATTGGTCAGGCAAGAGTGTTGAGCTAACGCTTTGGGGGGACACCTGCAACAGAGAAGGTCAGAAGCTGCAAGAGATAATTGATACTGGCTTCTGTCCGGTTTTGGCAGTCAAAGCTGGTAAGGTCAGCGACTTCAGTGGAAAATCTCTTGGTACTATTTCTGTTACACAACTCTTCATAAACCCTGATTTTCCAGAGGCTCATAGCTTGAGAGACTGGTTTGATCGCGTGGGCAAGAATGCTTCTGCTCAGTCCATTTCTAGAGATATTGTACCAGGAGGACCAAAGAATGAGATACGCAAGATTGTTTCTCAGATCAAAGATGAAGGTCTTGGGAGATCTGAAAAGCCAGACTGGGTTACCATGAGAGCATTCATAACTTTTATCAAAACAGATACATTCTGTTACACGGCTTGCCCACTGATGATTGGAGATAGACAATGTAATAAGAAAGTGACAAGTTCAGGGTACCGAAAATGGCAATGTGATAGATGTAATCAAGAATTTGAAGATTGTGACTACAGATATCTTGTTCAAGCCCAAATTCAAGACTTTAGTGGAATAACCTGGGTGACAGCGTTTCAGGAATCTGGGGAAGAGATTATTGGGTATTCAGCAAAGGAGTTGTACTTGTTGAGGTCTGAAGAGAATGATGAAATGAGGTTTGGAGACATAATTAGGAGTAGGCTTTTTAAACCGTTTCTTTTCAGGCTTAAAATTAAAGAAGAGTTGTATGGTGATGAGCAACGGGTAAAGATTACCATAGTTAAGGCTGATAAGATAGACTATTCGTCAGAAAGCAGACAGATGCTTGATTTTATTATGAAATATTCCGGTCGGTGAACAAACCTGACAAAAAATTTACTGGTTTGTGTGTGAGTTTTCATTCAGCCCAGCTGGTAGAGTTTTTCGTCAGCTTTCTTTCTTCACGTTTGGGTGCTCTCCTTCCAAATCTAGGTATTGTTATCATTAATTGTACCAATCACTGTGTTCCCATTTTTCTCAATGATTCAGAACTGAGAAAATTTCTTTGTTCTTTTAAATCTTGGTGACCTGTATTAGCAGTACTGTTACAGATCAGTGAAAAGTTTCATGATGTAATTACTAATAGCTCGATCACACAGGGACTTCCTGGAGTACTATGTTGTCCAATGCGGTTGTTTATATTGTTTTGAATTGGGAGATCTTCTCAAGTACTTTACAGAATTTCAGAATTTTTTCCCACAACAGTTTTATGATTCATTTCATTAGGGACTATTTATGACTGTTCTTTCTTTGTCTAAATTATCTGCTTATCAAGCTAATTTGGTATTTAATTTGTGTTATTCTTTGTGGATTCGCTTGACAAGTAAAGGTCTTTTTATTTATGCTAAAACCCTATAGAAGTGCTTAACCAAAATAAATTTATCGGACGTGTTTTCATAGCTCAAAAAAACACATTTTTTGTTGCCTAATAGAAACCTGAATAATGTGCTACTTTTTGAAAGCGATTTCTTCTTAAACTATTTTTATGCATAAGCATAAGCAGGCAAATCCTAAAAATGGATTTAGTATATTATTTTATTTTTTTGAAATAATTACGTTACTTAGACTTGAATCTAAGGACTTTCTATTAATACTCTTAATGTTGAGAAAAAATTGATAGTTATAAAGAAATAAATTCTACAAAATAAGGATAATTTTTCAAATTAAAATAGAAAAAAAATAATACCAAAGATTTTTAGGGTAAAAAGTTTTTTAAAATAAAAGTAACAATTACGTGACGCCTAGTTCAGTTGAATGTTTTTTATTTTATTTGTTGTTGGTACATATGAGATACATGTGAGATGGAAAACACTTAAGTCATAAGCTCCTTGAGCCAAATAACGGTTTTAGTATTTGTATAGTTTCTCTACTGCGACCAAGTGGGTAATAAAATTTTAGAATACACATTTAATATGAATTATAACTGTGTCACATACTACACAAGAACAAACACAGGCAGAGACAAATACTTAGCATTTGCATATAGATTTGAAAAATGAACAATCTCATAATTGTCAGGGTCAAGAGTTGATCTCTTTTCTCTTAGCCTCGCTTAACAGGATCAAAGTTTGATACACCAATCACAGCACCAATAATTGCAGTGAGTACAACACCACCAGCTACAATGCTAAGCAAGAAGTTCTTGAGAGACGGAGAAACCCCAGATTCTGCAGCTTCAGCCACATCCGGGATCACCATTGAGGCGGTCAGCACGGCTGCGGTGATCCCGGTGATGGCCTTCTCCTTCAAGGAAGCCCTAACCTGAAGCATCCTACTTGACTTTGGTGTTGCCACAACCTTTGAAGGACTCACTAACAATGGCTTGAAGGACTTGGAGCTTGGGACTCTCTTTTGACTTGCATGAGTCATTGGCATAGCCATAGAAACAGCAGAAGTTGCAGCCATTTTTATTTATTATTTATTTATCTTCTAAACCAACAATTGGTTCTGTGTGTACTAAAACTGAGGGGTTAGGGGGTGAGTGGGTGTTTTTGAGAGAGGATGAGTATATGCTAAGATAGAGCAAAGGGTCTAAAGAGAGGTGGAAATTTTGGAATTTAGGTGACTTTGAAATCTTACGTGGGGATAAGGTTATCTTGTTGGTCCAATCACCATTGAGTTTGATATTTTGTGGAGACTTCTTGCAGTTGTGAAGTTTGTGACTTGTGAATTGACTGCAGTTGGTGGATTTTCAATTTTGCATATGTTAGCCACGGTGCAAGGATCAGTGTTATACTTATTTATTTTATTTTTAAATTTTTATAATTTGATGTGCATTTTTTTAGAGAAAAAATTGTAAATAAACAATATATATATATATATATATATATAATTTTTCCTAAACAATTTGCATAAATTTATATAAATTGTATATAATTTAAGTTTTTTAATTTAAATAAGATGGTTCAAATTAATTCATCTAAGAGTTGAATTTAACTCAATTTATTTTAAATAGATTTAAGTTAAATAATTGACGAAATGTCACATTTATATTAAAAAAAATAAAAAAATAAAAAAATCTATAATTTTGATAAAAAAGTTAGCACAAAAATGACTTTAATTTATATTTTTATAAAACAAGAAAAAAATGTTATTATTTGACAAAAATATTTTGTTTAATGAGATAACTAGTAAATATGTGCTACCTATTCATTTGACACAATACTAACACTACACATTACGTTCAGAAAAAAACGTGAACGACCAAAGTAAGTTATGATGTAATATATAACAAAAAGGTCATGTAACTCTGGCAAGCCTGCTATAGATGTATATAGCAAGATAATCTTTTGTTGAATTTGAATTATGCAAAGGGGATAATTTAAAACAAGAGGCAGACTTTTCATTTGAAGGAGAGTTCAAGAGAATAATTAATTTAAAAACTTGAACACACACTTTACTACTTAAGTCTTTAGATGATGAACAACTTTCAATTCCAACAATTTGATATAATAATCTCAAAGAAAGTCACAAAAAATCTGGTTTTTACCTTATTCCATTGTTAGAATATTTGGGTTTTCTGTCTCTCATTTAGATAGAAATTTTGCAATCTTTGTCTAAACTTTACATAAAATAACTTTACACTTGTGCTTGCTTATTGTTTCTTTTGGAAAAGAAAAAATAAAATTGTTTTCCTAGTACAAGAGTTTTTGGAATATTGGTATCTTTAGACTATATCTATTCTTATTTTTGTACCTTTTTTAAACCATATTCTCAAATATAACACATCGAATACCCTTATTTAGATTATTGGTACACATTTTAGTCAAATTTAATAGTAATCTAAAGGAATTGGGATAACTCAAAAATATAATTATTGTTGAAATTGACCAAAATGTATACCATTAACCTAAATAGGGATAAAAAATAGTATCACAAAAAGAATAAGGGTAGTTCAAAGGTACCAATCTATGTTTTAGGCGTCTCATTTTAGGTCCTCCGGTAGCAAAGAAGGCAACAAATGTTATTTCAATAGCAAACATACAAGGAGCTTAACATCTAGCAACCACAACTCGACAAGAAAATAACATACTTGCGGCACATTACCAGATCCTTGCCTGATTATAAAATCATCCCCATGTAGGTGGAGGCATTGAAGCAGCCGAACCAACATAGTTTAGATGAACCTCTTGAGAGGGCATGTGATATTTTATACCAAGCTCTTCAAATATTTTCTTCAACTCTAGTACTAATTCAGATCTTCTGCTACTCTTATCTCCATAATTCTGAAAATTGATGGTATGTGTAACATAAAGACCAATTTTCATCTTGTTCACATTCTCAATATCCTTAACCACCACATTGTGGCCAGGACGCCAATGTTGAGGCTTACCTTCCAAGTACCTAAAGAGTTTTTAAAAAATTAAACTAGTCATGTTTGTCAATATATATATATATACAAAATATATGTTGAAGTAAACAATACCAATAGAATTCCTAAGAATTATAATATGGTATACTTTTACACTTCTCACTTTCTTTGGAAACATAAATTTCGAGCGAACAACCTAAATGGGAAAGAAAATTTGGAATCAACCAACTCTGTAGTTGAATCGCGAAAATGTATTATGCAGCTAGTGATTATCTGTTTCTCCAGCTCCTGATCTCCACACTCTTCGTTCAAAATTAGGGTTATGTTACACACATCCTAACTACTAATCATGATATGCAGTAGAGAGAGAGAATCATTATAGTGCTATAAGCTGGTGGACATGTATTTGATGGGGATAGAAATATATACATTTTAAATAATTAATATTTATCTAGTTTTGATTCTAATATCTTTGGGACTGTTTTTTTATCTTAGTTTGAATTCTAGTAGTTATCTGGTAGGTTTAAATATGTTATCTTATTTAGTTATAAACACTTATAAATAAGTGTATTAACGATGCATTCAGACATACTTAATTGTGAATTGAATATCAGTTTTTCCCTTGTTATTTTTGTTCTGTATTTTACTCAATTTTTGTTCATCTAATCTCAAACTCTAATTTGTTTGGAATTTATTCCTTTTTGTCTATTTTTCTCTCTTACTACCCTTCCCGTTACACATCATTATTATTTCATCAAACACTTAATTAGCAGAATAAAATGGGATTTACATACCCTTTTAATCTGGCCTTTAGTGCAGCAATAGTCTCAAGTGATGTAGAAAAATCTACAGTAAATTCAATAGAATCCCCCATTTCTGGACTTCTATAGAAGTTGCTTATAGGTTTCGTTGCCAGAACTGAATTTGGATAAAAGATTTTCTCGTTGTCATATCTCAAGAAGACCGTAGTCAAAATGTTCATTTCTTCAACAACCATCTGTAAACAAGGTGTTCAATTATCAAACATGGTTGAGAAAACTGTAAGAAATTAGAGTGTAAATAAGGTACCTGTATTCCATCGACTACACAACGGTCTCCTACATCAAATGGATGCATCACAAATACAAAAATGATAGCTTCAAACACAGCTTTAGCAGAGCTACCAAACATAAACACCACTAATAACATTTGAGATGAAATGAAGACAAGAATTTGTGTGGTTAAAAATCCCATCATGAGTAGCCAAATGATGATGATCACAACAATTATAATTGCAGAGACAAGTCTATTCAACTCTTCTATAGCTGTTTTGGTATCATTTAAGGAATGAACCAATGATTTTCGTTCAAGGTAAACATTTACCTGTCAACAAGAACAATGTGAAAGATCATGAGTTGTAGAATATAGATGCTGGCAAAGATTTTGAAGATCTTACACTAATGTTCACTTATTTGATAGATATACAATCAGACTGAACAGTTTCCAAGAGAATTAGCTTCTGTTTCACTAAAATTAGTTTAAGTGAAAAATAATTTTTCAAGTTCATCATTTTTGTTTCTGTAAGAAAAATGCACATACTTGTTTGGTGTAAAAGCCCTTTTAAAGGGGTGTCAGAAATAGTAACAAACCAACCCTAAACTTTTTAGACCGTTTAAGAGTTCATTGTCGAGTGAAATAACAACTTGGTCATACCCTTTATTGTAATATAACATACAAACTTCAGATAAATTTACAAAATAAATTTCTGAAGATTGTGTGGACATATCCGAATCAATGAAAACTACAAAGTATAGAGAGCTAAACTTAACAAATAAGAACTTTCATAAAACTTTTTAAAAAATAAATAAACCTACCAGCCAGTTTTTCAGAAATTTTCTCTTGATCTTCCCAGTTTCTGCTGCTCCTTCAAACAGTTGGAGCACAAGATCCACCTCTTCCTTTTTCAAAAAATGCAAGAGGTCTTCTTCATCAATATACCTATCCAATTAAGAAAAAAGAAACATTGAAAGGTGATTCTACATAGCTAAATCATTAGGAAAATATTAAGAAACTCGAAAAAAAAATGTAAATTTTCTCACTTGCTACCACGTTTGGCTACATTTTGGAATATCCTATAAGAAGCAGCTTTAGCTTCCCACTCACTATTGATCTCAGTATCCTGCTGACCATCTTCATCATCATCACTAGCCAATGTATTTGAAATGATTGACAATCCCGAAACTCGAATCACATCGACTAACCCTTTCATGGTCCAAGCAGAAACTCGTTCTTGTTTCATCTTCTTCAACTTATCTACATCAATAACCTCCTCTTTTCCTCCTTGTTTCCTCTCTTCACTTTCCTTCTTCAAATTCTTAAAACTCAATTGTCCGTTAAGTGTAGTCTTCCCAACCACTTCTGCAATCTCCATCATAGGAGGACCAGAAAGAGTCCTTAAAACATACTGATTAAAAATTGATTCTTGAATTCGATCAAAGAATTTAGTACATTGAAAAGAAGTAGATAATAATTTTACCAACAATGTCTTCAACAACCATATGGCTGCTCCAATGAGACAAGAAGCTAAAGCCCTTGTAACTTTGTTAAGAATTTTAGTAGTTTTCTTGGACCTTTTTACCCCATGATTGAACAGAAATCCCCAAGCCAAAAGAACCAAACCTATCCAAATGAAAACCTGAACACTCTTCTTCAGTCCATAGACAAAATATAGTACTTTTTTCTTCAGCAAAAAGTTCCTCTCTATCAAGAAAACTAAAATATTTATAAACCACTCTGTAAACAGCCTACCACAGATTATAACCAATACAAGCAAACACCATTTCCAAAGTTCTAAACCCCAAATCACTCTATTTTGCAATTTGTGTACAGTTAATGTAGAAATCCAAAAACCCACAATGCAAATAAAAGCAAACCATTCAATAAAGATTAGAACTTTCAGCTTCTTCTTTCTAGGGTTTTGACCCAATTTGAGACCAGCTGTCTTGTAAGCTTCTTCATCTTCATCATCATCTTCACCCCTTGGTGTTCCAATTAATGGGGTACGTGGGGTAATAGGAGCTGATTTTTGAGGGTCTCTTGGAGTGTTGGTTGTGGTTTTGTTATTTGGTGATTTTACAGAAGGTGAATTTGACTTAGACATAAAATGGATTTTCTCTTCTGCTAATTTTGGGTCTTTAGGATAAGGTGGCTCAACCAATCTTGACTTGGGTTTTGAGAACGACGACCTTGCAAGCGATACTTGTCTAATAACAGTCTCAGTTGGGGATTTTGGCGGCTTACTCGTGGTGGGACTTGGCTTTGAAACTGCAATTTCTGGTGAAGTAGAGCCTGTAACTGTGGACATTGTATTTTGGCATTTGAGACTCCGAATCTCTGTTAACTCAAGATTTGATCCTCCGGAACCATTCAGCGAGTACCCAATTGGAGAATTCTGAGAAAAAACGTGAGAAGGGGAATACCTATTGGAACTAGAAGGTTCTAAAGTACTAGAAATTTGTAGAACAAGGTCGTTTGATCCTTTCTTCTCTGTCAAGTCTTTTCCAACCTCCATGACTGGGTTTTCTCAAACTACAATGAAAAATCCCACGATTCAAATATTCATTTAAAAATTTAAATTTCGGTTACTTTGAATCATTTTGGGAAAAATTGGAACTTTCCACGAAAAGGGTCGAATTTTTCCGGCAAAATAAAATGAAACTTGAAAAGAAAAACAAAAAGAGGAATGTAATCGGAATCTCATAAAGAATAATACTAGCTGGACCGACTTAGAAGATGAAGAATATCTAGAGTGATCTACTGGTTGGTTGAGAAAAACAAAGAAAGAGTTCGGTGTTCGTTTCTGAAAACAAGAATTAAGAAGGAGTTTGGTCGAGTAACTCACAGTTCATACAGAAAGAGAGCTTTGAATTTCGGGAGTATCTTCCCGAGTCAGATTATTTAAATATCATTTAACCGCTTTTTTCTATAAAGCCACTTGTATTGTGTTCAAATATTCAACTTTTAATTTATCAATAAAAATATATATACAAAGAAATATTATTACATATAAAATTAAAATTAAAACTTTATATAATATAAAAAAGATTAATTAAATTAAAAATAAAAAACAATTCTTAAACCCAAATAATGATAATAATAAGATAAAGTGCCAGCTGTATTTTTATAATTTATTGAACTAAACTATAGAAAAATAGACTCATTATCTTAACAAATAATATTAATACCAGTGATGATGAGCTCTCATTATTAGTAAATGATAATCCTTGTTATCATGTACGTGTCATTTTCATTAAATTAAACTAGTACTAAAACGTGATAGAATAAAAAGTATTTAATTATTAGCAAAGAAAAAATAAAAAAAATTGAGAGTATTTGGTTTTCGTTGTGATTTATTAAGTGCCTAACAATGAAATTCATCTGTTATTTTAAGTTAAAATTTTTAATTATGTTAATTATTATTTGATTATTTTTATTCAAGATTTATTTTTTTTATTTTTGAACATAAATTTAAATTACATTAAATATTATTTTATTTAAGAAATACGACATATCACAGATTACGACCAGTTCAAGTAACTATGTAAAAATCGTTTAGGTCAGGAGTCACTCTTTTAGTATTACCTTAGTTATACATTTTGATTATTGATTTTAAAAAAATGGTTAAAAAGAGCCATGAGTAACATAACTCGATTTTAAGGAGTAAAATAATATTAATGTAACTTAATTAGCCGTTAGTATTTATTATTAATATCATTTACCACTTGTGATTGAGCCATGTGGCTTACAGATGATTTTTGTTTATATTTTTTTTCAATAATTAAAATTAGATATATGTACTCAATTTTGAAAAAAAAAACTAAAAGTGTTTTACTGTTTATTACTAATTAAAGGTAAATAAAATTCAAATTAACTCACTCAATTTATTAATACCAATTTAAAACAGGTGGATTGAAATATGTTTTATAACATCATAATTAATTCGGATCATCAACAAACCCAATTTTATATGTTCAATTTTGATGCTGTTTAATAAATTGCCTAATATTTATTATATATATATATATATCATATAGCTTTTTATTTTATTTTACAAAAGCAACAAAATTATATTTTAATATCACTCTTAATAGAAAATAATGAAAGAAATCTTTCTTAAATAATTTTACATTTTTTAAAACCTAAACATATTTATTTAATAAAAAATAAGTTTTTATTCTAGCACAGTAAACCAAACTCAAACTACCTAGTGTAGGAGAAAATTTTAATTTAGAGATATCTAAACCCGATGAAATTAAATTGGGTTGAAAATTTTGCAAACCAACCAACTTGGCTCTCGTATGATAATAGGATGAAATCATAACATTTTTATATATCATAATTATAATTATTTACAAAATCACCTTAGAGATTAGACCAGGTTTTAAGTAATGGTTAAGATTTTATCTAAAATTTATTTACTTCTGATACACATATAAATCATTTTAAGGTAATTCTTTAAAAAAATTATACTTAAGATCACTTTAAATTTACAAATTAAATATATTTATAATTTTTTTTAAATTAATATACTTTAATCATATTATTTTTATATTTATGAACACTTTTATTATTTTAGATAAAATTTGATAATTTTTATTTTTTTTATTTTTTATGTTTTAATTTTTTTTGAAACATTTTCATTTTAGATAAAATTTGATAATATACTTTGTCTTTGAGGAAACATAGATGACACGAGATGATTATTTGTTTTTAAATCTTCTTTTAATAGAGTGCAGATAAATAACGATGATACACTCAACATTATTTCCAAAAGTAGCAAATGCAAATAAAATACATCTCCAGAATATCAATATAATATTTATTAATACTATTAAAAGTTTTTGTTACTCTATTTTTATAAGTAAAATAACTAATAAACAACTTTTTTTTAATTTAAAGGATTAAACAATAATTTTACTTCAAGAAAAGAGGCCCAATATATTTATCCCTAAAAATATTATATCAATTTCTTTACACGAAAGAAAACAAAAATATTGAGTCCAATTTTGAACTGCACTTTTGATAAGCCATTTTCTTTTCATTAATATAGTAAACACGAGGAAAAAAGTAACTAAAAGGATGAGAATTGTATACGAAAATAAGTTCTTTTAATCATGTGTTTACATGAAGAAAGCAACACGTTCAAAAGATTACACTATAATCAAGCAATCCATTACTTTCCTGCATTTTGAGAACAGTGATGCCCAACATAGAATTCATAACCCTGAAAGGAAACGATCCTGGCATAATTTGACATTTACGAGCATTTTTGTAAATTAAGTGTAAAAAGTAATTTTATTTTCAAATCTACAAGTCTCAAACCCAGATTCCATTAATTCTCACACAGCAATGGATGTGAATACTATACAAGTCATTGAGACTACATCTTTCGCAAGTTATCTAACCTTGCCTGTAGCTCGCTATCTATCCCAATGTCATCATTGGCGGCAGTTTCTGCTTGTGGAACTTTGCTCTTAGCAGCAGGTGCAGCCACAGCACTTGATGGTGCAGTTACAAGCTGCACATTGTGTATTAAGTAAGAAAACTGGAAACACGATTATCATGATATGATTACAGAGAGAGTGTGTTTTATAAAATTAAAAGATAAAAATGATCAAGAATACCTCTTGGTTGATATTAATTCCAATCTCATCAAGCACCTGGCTCACTAGTTCTTCCGTCTCTTCTTCCTCCTCGTCCCCTTCCAAAGCATCATCAATGGCATCTCCCATCACTTCAGTAGTCAATTCCATTTTCTCATTCTGCCTCTCAAACTCTTGCATAATCTTTTGTAATGATGGCAAGTTCATCTGTCTATTCATCTGTCCCATTGCCTTTGTCACTCCTTTCATTGCCTCACCCATTGCTTGTGTGGATTTCAACGTCTGGAAATATTAACATGATAAAACTAATTGGCATAACAGATTACCACCAAATTTTATATACATGTGATCAAATAGCATCATATAAAACCTCAAAAATGGCAGTTTTCAACCTACAACTAGACATAAGATGACAGTATATCAAAGAAACTCTACAATTGTTTAAGGTCATATGGAAATCCACTTCCTGCTTTATAGAAAGAGTAATTCTATTTGTCCCTAATGAGGCACAAACCCCACCAACGTGTCAATTTTATATTGGTTTTTAAAGAAGGATCCCACTATTAAATTAGGTGGGACCCATAAGCATTTATGGACATATAGTTTATTTTTGAATGTGGATATAGTGAGATGAAATTTTAGTGGGAATATGTAGAGTTTTTCTTATAAAAAATATGAAAATCACACATTTTTCCTTACCAATCATAATAAATGCACACATCAGACTTGGACTCATGAATGGTTATGATAGTAGTAGCATAGCAGAACTACTGACATAATCCAAAAACATACCTGGATTCTAAGAGATACACCCTGGAGTTGGGATTTGAGCTTGTAAAATTTTTCAATTTGATGTCGAGTTCTAACAAGGTCTTTTGCCATGACTTTTACAGCTCCCTGAAACATGGTTAATCTGAATCAAACATATAGACAATAAAGTGACGATTAAAAGATAACAATGGTTAAAAGTTCTAGCTAAAATAGAGCCCAGAGCCATAAGGCAAATCAAAAGATACAAATAGCAATGAAACATATCACGAGAATAACCTATAAACAAAAAGGCAACGAGAATCCTAAAGAAAAGAAAGATTCAATTCTTGCAAACTGGCTTTCTAAATAATATGTTTGGATAAGCTGCAGTACACAGTGAAAATTGAGTCACATCGAAGCTTCTAATGAAGAAGTATGCTAACATAACTGTTCCAGAAACTATAAAAAAAAAACAAGTAGCAGTGGGAAAGTGACATATACCATTTGCCCTTGCTTGGCACTTTTCTTGATTTCTAGAATTAGTTTCTTCTCTTGCGATTGAAGGCCTTGCCTTTCCCTTTCTATTTCTCTTATAGATTTGTCCAACATTCTCTTGTTTTCCCGCAAAAGTTCTGAAATTACAATAGTACGATTAGTTAACAGTTAGAGCTCCAAATTCATAGTACAAATAAAGAAGTTGTTACAATAGCTACGAACTCAACTTAAAGTCTTAATTGATCTCATTAAGGTGTCTAAGAAACACAATAATATTCAAAACACAATGCGAGCAAAAAGGCAGAAAACTAAAGAAGCATCTTGATGCTGAAGGCATTAATTTGCTAAGGTTCAACCCACTTGTATTTTAATTAACTCTAAAAAAGTAGATGTGTTTTACGTTATATATTTTAACTCACTCTAAAAAAATAGATGTGTTTTAAGTTATATATATATATATATATATGATGTATTTTTGAACAAACGAAAAATATATGTTTTTTAAGTTACACGAACAAAACAAATATGCACCAAGTAAAGAGGGTTAAAAATGAATCTTTAAGTGATTAAAATGAAACTTTATTTGTGAAGGGTTATTGCTATACAATTAAACCTTCATATCATCTACAATCGACGCACCTCTAATTGACAGAAGAATTGATATCGCTATATAAAAGCCGCAATACATATAAGAAAGAAATTTATTGTTAATTACTGATCAATTTGTATTCTAATTTGCATATTTGGAATGAGATGTCCTTGTGGACCAAACACGAATTAAATTAATCTCTGATGCATAAATAACTCAGTTATTAAACATGAAAATTGAAAATTGGGTAACCAAA
Organism: Hippophae gyantsensis; assembly: GCA_030763125.1. Taxonomy (NCBI): domain Eukaryota; kingdom Viridiplantae; phylum Streptophyta; class Magnoliopsida; order Rosales; family Elaeagnaceae; genus Hippophae; species Hippophae gyantsensis. The sequence continues at coordinate 75,659,409 of CM061028.1, read as the reverse complement.
ATTTTCACTCAAAACGCATTTATCAGGAAAAGTGCCACCCATACTTATAAACAGCACATTGGTGGCTTTCCCGGTCGATGCGGGACTCAGCGGGACTCAAGAATGAATTCACTTTTAAGCATGAGAAAAAAATATATGTTCAATTATCTTGTAAACAAAAATGATCTTATGATATACCATATAATTAAACCATTAAATTAAGCTGAACCCAATTAAAGGTGAAAGATGTAAATCAAGGCAAAAATTATTCCGATCAACTTGTTGACGGAATCTAAAAGTGACCGAGATCACAAACACGATAAGAGTATATATCCAATTCCATAGATTTCGTGAAACCAAAGCCATATTTTGTAAAATAAAGTAAAATACAAAAATCAAAACACGATGAGTCAACAAACCTGCGGGGGTTTTGCGTTTGCCGAAAAGGAAACTCATGGCTGTGGATCGGACGGTCGTTAACTGACCTAGATATGCCGACGACTGTGCGGTACTGTTAGATCGGAATCGATGAACCTCCTGCTAGGTTGAATTGGTTTTGGGTAAAATATGTAAATTGTTGAGAGATTTGGGAAAGATATTATAGAAAGAGTTTTCTAATAATCCGGCTCTCATTTTCTCAACGCGGTACGCCGATTTTGCCATATTCGGAATCGGAATCATCCACGAACACGAGCTCAACTATCTCTCACACGTGGCGCGCAATTTGGTAGGGCCCATCTGATCGTTAGCTTAGCCAGTTAGATTTTTTTTTAAACTGCCTTTATAATCACAATATAATTATATCTTTATTAAAAACAGATCTTAGGTATTACAATTTCTCAAATTTTTAATAATATTACATTCAACGTTCACACCACAATACATAAAATAAGTTAATATATCTACTATTATTTTTCTTCATTTTTAAAGAAAATATGCCAATTACATTTAACAATCGGTTACATAAAACTAAAACTGATATTATTTAACCTATTTGTTATAAAAATCTGTCAAAAAAATTATTTTAAGAATTTTTATTAATATATTATTTTTATAAAAATATTAAAATATAATAAAAATATGATTATTTTTCCATATAATAAAACAAGATTATGCAATAACGATAAAAGTAACAATTAATATAAATTTTTTATAAAATATTTTTTTATATTTATTAATTATCACTATTATATTTAATATTTTATTAATTTTTAATTTTCTAAAAATTAAAATATATATTTAAATAATCAATTATTTTTAAAAAATAATTTTATATTAAATTTTAATTTAATTTTTATTAAAGTTTATATTTTAGATATGAACTTATAGATTAATTATTATTTATATTTTAAATAAATATTATAATAATTACTTTATCATTTTTTTACTCCAAGTAAATTTAGATTTAATATTGTAATTTTACTCGTATTTTATTATGTTTTGCAAGTTTCTTTTACTTATCTAAATATAAATATAATATTATTATTGATGTTTAATTGTGATTTAAAAGTTAAAGAATTCAAGATACCAAAAATCAGTATCAATTTATATATAATAAATTAATTATTATTTATATTTTAAATAAATATTATAATTATTATTTTATGATTTTTATTCATTTCAAATAAATTTAGATATAATATTATAATTTCTTAATCTAAATTTGATTTATAATAACGTTAGTCGTATTTTATAAGTTTATTTACTTATCAAATATAAATATAATATTATTATTTTTAATTTTAATTGTGATTTAAAATTTAAATATTAAAAATTTTAAAAATCAAATTTTGTTACAGATATATCATATTATCAATTATAATAATTAAAATTTAAATAAAGAATAAAAAAAATAGCAAAAAAATTTACTTCTTAATCTACGTATTTATTATTATATATTTTATCATAGTTTCAATAATTAAATGTATTTTAAATTTTTTGATGTAGATGTTCATGTAATTTTATTTACGATTGATAAAACTTATTTTTATATTAAAAAAAATTAGAGACGAAAGGACATTAGTGAATAATTATCAAGCCGAGTTTTTTTTTCCTCCATATAGGCCTTGTTTACATCAAAGTTATTGGGCTCTGGACCCTGATAACCTAAAATTAAGAATTTATCCTGAGCCTTTAAACAATGAATTTTGTATAACGGGCTTTTAGAAGATCAAGTTTAATTTTGAATTAATAAAGCCCAATATCTTAATAATTTTTTTTAATAATTACTTTACTTACAAACATGTAATTAAAACTTAAATCATAAAATTATTATATGTTCAAATAAATTACATGATGTTAACTCAATACCTTAATAATTAAAAAAACTTCTAAAATGAGTCAAATTGTGATATGTATTGTAAATAATATATAAAACTTTATCAATAATTTATCTATGTTCTAATCAATTATGAAAATTTTATGCACCAATATAATATTATGGTAAATAAGTATTGTTATTTTTATTAAAAAATATTTGATATGATTTAAAATAATAGATATTTAAATCTTAATGCAATACAATCATGATTATTTGATTATATTTTGTTGGTATATGATGATACTAATCAAGCTTTTTATATTTGAAGTTGTGTGCGTATTGAACAACATAACAAAAATTATAATTTATCACATAAATAAACTCAATACAAAATGATAATAATAATGACAAATAAATAAATAAAACCACGTGGAATTATGTGAAAGGGTCCTTATTTTCCTCTTTAAAATTATCAAGTTGACAAGAATAACAAACAGAAGAGCCAATAACAATTTTATTCTTTTCATAAGAGACATTACAACTCTACATTACTTGGGTTACAATGTCAGTAGTAACATGACCTAATTTTTGATGCCATAACTGGACTCTATTATCAATAATACTCTATTTATGAGAGCAAAAGATAAAAGGAGTATTAACACCAATATAGATTACTTTCTTGTTGTTCAAACTTGAAAACCTGTAAAGTCCATTCTCAAGATTGCCTTGAGCTAGTACCTTCTTCATATGTAGATCTTTCACAAAGAAACCATTAGAGTGCAACTCAATTAAGGCATTGTTGTCTGAGCAAAACTTAGCAACACTTATCAAGTTTGCTGATATAAAGGGAACATGAAAAACCTTTTTAAGATGAAAGGAATGTGAATCAAACAACAGACAGTGAGAGCCAATGTTGGAGATAAATAGATGCTTACCATTACCAATTGTCACTTTATCTGTGCCTATGTATGGTGAAGGGTTGGTCAGATTTCCCACATTCTAAGTCAGATGATGACTTGTTCCAGAGTCAAGATATCACGTCTCATCTGCAAGATTATTAGAAGAAGTAATCAAAGCAGGTATAGAATTCAAATTACCAGTATTTGAGGAAGTAGTGTCGTTATTCTAAGAACTTTGATAAGAGATGTCAAATTTGTGATAACATATCTAAATTGTATGGCCAAACTTGCCATACAACTCGCATTGTGGCTTCTCAGAATTGTTGGAACTGTGTCTTCCATTTTGTCCATATCTATTCCCACGACCACGACCTCTGTAGGTGTAGTTGTTGGTATTTGAAGTATGATTTTGTCCTCGGCCGCCATTATACCTCTTTCCACCATCTCTATTATTAGAGGATGAGGCATAATTGGTAGACATAGTGAAAATTTGTTCAATCGAACTTTGTTGTTCAAGACGATTTTCAAAAACTAGAAGTATATTGTGAACAGTTTCAATAGAGATCTTGTCATCTCTAATGTTAATAGTAGTAACAACTGCATTATAGTCAGATCCAAGGCCATCAAGAAGATTCATAACCTGATCTTGTTCTGAAACAGGTTCTCCAATGGCTACTACGTTATCTACAGCTCCTTTAACTTTCATGATATAGTCTATCATAGACAGAGATCCTTTTTTGGTAGACTATAACTCGAGTCTGAGTGGCATTATTCTAGCTCTGGAAGAAGATGAGAAGGTTTTCTCCAACGCATTCTAAGTAGAGTGAGAGGATCTATGACCTATGATTTGTGTCATGATCGTTGGTGTGAGAGATGAGTAGATCCAATTAAGGATTGTTCGATCTTGTCTTCTCCAAGCAACAAAAGCTGGATTGATTACTCCTGGACTCAGTTCTTTGTTTGGACAGATAGATGATCCGTCTATAAAATCCTTAAATCCATTAGCAAGAACAACATTATCAATTTGAGATCTCCATAGAATGTAATTAGTTCGATCGAGCTTCATAGACAGAGTATGATTAAGCATCTAATAGGAAGGGAAAAACGTCATTGTTGAGCTTTGTCCAGATCCAATCGAACCGAGGATGAAGAGAGTTGAGTTGAAGATGAAGTCATTCTTAGATCAGATTCCTTAGCTCTGTTACCAAGATAAAAAATATGAAACTAGTAAAATCTGCTCTCTTCTTAAGAGAAGTAGAAGTCATGACGTTTATTATATAGAGATCTAAAATTTAACTGGAACGTCAACTGGTGTAACAAAAAGTAAACAGAAACAGAAAATATAAAACACGGAAAAACATAAATCAGTTTAGTTTATTATTGTTTTCTCTAACATTTTGAATTTAAATTGCAACTTAAATAACATCTTTTGTAATAGTGAGTATAGATAAGATGATTTCAAATTCTAAAGGAACGAAAAGATGCTTCACAAGTGGGATATTCTAAATCTTTGGCTCATGATGAATTAATTTAGAAATCTTTACGACAATTGTATGGTTTTTTGGAATGACCACAGTAAAGCCCGAGGAAGGAAGCCAAGGGTCCTTCCGATGTCGATGGAATATCTATCCTTAATACTCCATCTCAAATCCTTCATTAGAGTTTTATGAGCCTCCTTTATTAATTTCCAAGTGTAAGAATATGTATCTTTCACCCATTTGTAACTTCAATGAAAACTTATTTCTCGACTTCTGATAATAATTTTTCCTTTCACCCATCAATTAAGATTTGATAATCACTTTTTTAACTTATTAAAAGCTATTTTCTTATCTCGCCCAATAAAGATAGGTAATCGTAGAATCTTCTCATGACAAAGCAAGCACTGAAATTACTAGAATTGAAGTAATTTTGTTTTTAATTTTAGAAGCAACATTTGGGTTAAAGACAGCTGTTAATTTGCTTCTATTAACTTTCTGCCTAGAAACCATCTCATAAGTATTTAATAATTCCAATACTCTCAAAGCACAAGAGCTAGTGGCCAAAAAGGAAAAAACAAACCATCATATGCAACTTATTACAAGTGGTGCTTTTTCAGTAATACATAGAATCCTTTTGCACATCTTAAAAAAGAGGATTTGTCTAAAAGGGTCATATTTTTTACAATAATTTGAAAAAAAGTTAATATTGTGTTTAGTTTAAAGAATGGTACATTTTAACCTTAAATTTGACAATATATATTTTAATCAATTTTATTTAAAAATAAATAAATAAATATATAAATTTTATTTTACAAAACATAATTATTATAAACATAAAAAAATATTAATATTTTATAAATTTATAATTAATTTTAAATACATAAATCTCTTTTATTATATTATATATTAAAATTTTATTTTAAAAAATAAATATAAATTTATATGAAAATGATACGCTAAGTATTTTGATAATTCATAAATAATATAATATTATTATTATTATTATTATTAAATATATTTCATAAAAATTATAATTATAATATAAAATATTTTAGCCTTAAAACTTTGCATCAAAATATTATCTAATATAATATTATTATAATTATTTTTATTATTAATATAATAAAATATATCTAATTAATTATATTTTAATATTTAAATAAAATTATTATTAATAAATATTTGTTATCTTAATAAAAATAAAAATTATTATAATATTAGAGATATGTGTTATCTTAAATAATTTATTTTAAAAAAATATCAATAATTTTTCATAAAAATGGTTGTAACTATTTAGTAATGTTTTTAATAATTTAAAATTTTATAATTTATTATTATTATTTTAAATTATTCTATAATAAAATTTTGATAAGTTATTTGTTATAAAAAATTATATATTTTTTATTATATAAATATAATTTATTTTTATTTATAATAAAAATAAATTATTATTTATTAAAATTTAATAAATGGGGATATTTTATTTTTGGTTTTTTTTAAGAAGAAAAAAAATGTTAAGTTTGATTTTTTCAAGAGAGAAAAAAAGTGTACGAAAAAAAGAGAAAAAAAAGTGACTGGGAACAGGGGAGGAGAGAAAAAAATATATAATTATCGGCAAATTGATCAATAGGTTTTAATTTATCTTTTTTTAAATTAATATAAAATATATATCCTTTTTAGATAAATACCCCTTAAAAAAAAGAAACGTGATATGGGATCCCTTGATGAATACCCCTAATACGAGTAAAGGGCTTATATGGAGACCCATTAATTAACACTTCATAAGAGATATTTGCACACAAAGCAGCATAATCTTTTCCACCCAAGTGAATCACTATAACTCACAAAAATCCTAATTATCATGAGCATTTTTCATAATCACAACTATATAAATTATTAGATATTTTTTGAAAAAAAATAAATAAATGAAAAATATTATACTTAGAGATAAATTATTGATATTTGATCAAACTTCTATATGCTATTAATCTATATCTATATTATATAAAAAATTTAAATTTTATTTAAACAAAATATCATTATATTTTAAAGTAATGACATATTTTATATTTTATTTTAAATTAAAACTAAAAACCTTAAATAAAAAATACTTTTTTGATATTAATATTTGTATTTTTAATATATATCTCTCTTTTTAAGTAACTTATTACAACAACAATAAAATTGTAATGGTTAAACACATTTTCAAAATTCAAACATTTTAACTAACAATACTTATCATATTCATTTTCTATATACATGAATTTAATTTCATAATCAATTTGAGAATTTAAGATTTTTTTAAATTTCAAATATGTCATAAGTATTAACAAAAATAAAAAATATAACAATTTAAATGCAAAATATATATTTTTAACTAGAAGTAATATATTTTTTTAAGCATAATTTAAACTTTTATACATGAATATGGATATGAAATGCAAGTAATTTGAGAGAAAAAAGCGTCATGCAATGTTCTTATAATATTTACTCAAATATATCAGAATCCACTACTAACTTTTTTAGACTAAATAATAAATACCTAAATACTTTTTTTTTTAAGTAATTGTAACTATTTTTTTTTAAAAAATCGATTCTCTTTAATAAAACATCCATGGCCATAATTTACTTGGTCATACCGAACCCATGTGCTATATCTGCGAAAAAAGTGAAAATTCTCACCTTTTCTCATTTCATATCAAGAAGATTTGTCTAAACTTTTTTCCTCTCTTCTTTATCTTCTTGATCCACTTTTAATAGTAGCTTTATCGGTTAAGCGTGTGAATCCAACATTAAAGTTTCAATCTTTTGTTTACAAGTAGTAGTACTAAGATAAACATACCGCTTGCAATGACAATCACTCAGTGATAAAAAGGTAATATCTCATTTAGTAGATATGAGTTCAATTAAACCATTAACTAGTTATTGTGTTAGTATATCACAAAAGGGAATTATATGAATTGGTAAATAAATAAACATTTTTAATTACCTAATCACTTTTGTTATTTCCTTTTTTTTTTAAGATTTCAAAAAGTTAATTTAATTTGCTCAAAAGATGAATCTTTTGATATGTTTATTTTATTTATATTTATATTTTTTTTATTAGTTATTTTAAATAAAAACACATATTTATATTATTTATTCATTTATATCTTATTCTAACTTTTGTTTTTTTTTAGAATTTATCAACAATAATCTAATTATATTTAAGTCTTTAAAGTTGTAAAAGATGTATTTCTTATACAGAGTTTTTTTTGATATATTTTATTTATATTTTTACACTTCTTAGTTATCTTGAATAAAAACATATATTTATATTTTGATTCATTTAAATCTAACTCTAGTGTTATTTTTTTTATCTATATATTTATTTATGTTATGTTTTATGTCTATAAGTTTATATTTTATTATTATCCTAAATTTTTATGTATTTAGATGGTTAAAAATAATAAAGATTATAATATAATATCAATTTTTTTTAATAACGATAAATATATTAATTAAAATAGTAAAATAATTAATGAATTTTACGATATAACAATAATAAAAGTTAAAGATTTTCTACATGTGTTTAATAAGATTTTTAATTTTGATTATTAATATATTTAAATTATACCTCATAATATTTATCAAAATTTTATTTTCTAAAAAAAATACTGATGAAATTCAATGCAACACATTTTAAAAAAAATGAAAGATTTCTTCGAGAAACTCACGAACATTTTTTTGATGCAATAATAACTATATATTTAAGACGAGATTGGTAAGAATCCATCTTGATTTCTTTTTGACTAACCAACCAAGTTATTAGTGGATAAAAAAACAAATTGTGGTAAAAAAATTAGTCAAAAAAATGAAAGATTTTCTCAAGAAAGTCAAAACCATAATCACATTGCCAGTTCTTAATTTAACACCTCCCTAATGAAAAACACAAAAGAACTACAAATTGAAGCCCTTAGCAAGGGGTTGATAGGTTTTCACATTAGTAGTTTCATACACATCAAGTTCTTCTCTGTACCTTCCATTAATCCCCATAAGATGATCGATATCAATCTCAAACAGATCCGAGCTCGAGTCGCTTCCTAAATCATCACTATCATCTTCATTATCAGCTAAATCTTCATTATTAAAACGATGGTCTTTATTCACAGAATAACTCCTAACGAAATTTTGAATCGTAGGTAGTGGCATTAAACTTGGGTCTTCTTCACCTAAAATTACACTTACTGGGTAGAATCTAACAGACCTTTTAGCACCATTGCTCTGTTTTGTTGATCTTGAGGAAGAATAAGAAGAAGATAAAGTTGGTTTGCTCAAACACGACCTTTTAAAAGTAGAAGCTGATTTCGAAACATGCTCTGAATTAACATCTTCAACAGCCCCAACGTAACACGTCTTTGCTTTCTTAATATTCCCAGAATTGAAAATGGAGTTTATAAAACTAGCTATTCGACTACCTGGTGATATGGGTTGCTTTACTTTCTTTAACCCACCATAGATTTTCTGATCCTTTAGTTTCGTCTTTGGCTTTAATATCTTATCTAAACCACTCTCTTCGAATTTCTTAGTAAAAGCCGAGACCTTTGTTTTAAGCTGCTTTGGTTTAGATCTGTTCTTGGAGCTCGACTCTGTTTCTGAAGAAGACCAAGCAACTCCATAACTAGACTCAGATGAACTAGAACCTGAATTGGAGAGCAAAGAAGAACTTCGAATACTTTGTTTTTCAACCCAGTTCTCAATCATAATGGCTTGTCCAAGATTGGTTCTTTCATTCTCTTGTTTGAAAAGAGAATCTAACTTTGAACTCAAGTTGTTGTTCTGTTTTTTCTTAGGCTTAATTGTTTCTCTGAAATAACTCAGATCTTCTTCAAGGACTTTCGATTCATCAATGGAACGGTAAATTGTGCCGAGTAAAGAGCTTCGAGGACATTTAGTGTCTTTCATTTTTGATTTCTCTATAAGATTCATGGTTGGTTGATTTCACAGACTGTGTTTTACGGATCACGCAAAGGTTTTATAGGGACAGATTGATAAGAGCACAAGGAAAAAACAGAGGACATCGAGGTTTAGTTAAAAGGAGTTGCTACAGGGTGGGCTTTGAGATTATCAAAAGCAGCAAAATGGCATTAATAGAGTTGCAAGTACATCATGTGAATGCTGGAGTATGTGATAACTTTGAGAATTTATTGATTTCGTTAATGAAAATTAATTGTATGATAAGAAATTTAATAATATTATTATTATTTAAATAAAACAATCAATAAAAATTGTAATCGTAGATAGAAAATAATCTGATTATATTCTAAAAATAATAAATAATACATCGATAATTTAAATTAATAAAATATAAAATTAATACTATAATTTATTTAAAAAATATAAATATATAATAAAGCTAATGGTATTTGAGTTATTCATGTCTAGAATTCTGAGTGTGTCTTGTTTTCGCTACCTGAATTCTATGAAAACATTTCTAATAATAAAATACATTTAAAGATAACATAATAATAAAATTCAAAATTACTTTTAAGGCTAAAAATACACCTTTGTAATACATAATATATTAATTTTAACGTAGAACGATATATATAATATAGTTATTTAATATTTATCAATTCTATAATTTAGTTGCTTAAGTTTTTATTTTATTGTAGTGAAAGTTATTAATTTTTATAAATTTAATTTAAATACAAAAAATTTACTGTAGTATTTAGATTTAACATGTTAAAATTATATCTTTTTATAATTTAATCCATTGATTTTTTAATTTAATATCTTAGTTTATTTGAACTAAATTTATGAAAATCAAATACTTAATTAATTAAATCTAACAAAAAAAAATTTAAAAATTTAAATATAAAATTGATAAAAGTTACATAGTCACGTGTCATTTAACCTAATTTTAATGATGTACATGAAACACTTTAAGGTTGAAGGTATTCCCTATGCCCCCGTACGCTTTAAGTGGCATGAATGTGGTGTCTCGTGCTCGTAAGTATAGTTTCAAGATGATCAAAAAAGAAATTGTAGAATTGAGTATGAATCATAAAAAATTGTGATTTATATATCAGTGATTATTTTATTTTAATTTTAAGTTATGCGTTTAAATTATAATAAATATTATTTTATTTATTTTAAAAAAGAATGGTCGGTATTTCTTGTAAAAGCTTTGAGAGGTTGAGACATAAATACATATATATTTTTTTTCTTTCTTTCTTTGTAAGAAGTAAGAACATATATGAAAAGGCTTTGTTTTGTCTTGTATGTCTCTTGTACAGTTGTACTTTGTCATGTGTACGTATTTACAATGGGATTCGAAAAAGAGCGTGAAAGAAATCCCGTGCGTGCGGGTCAATTATACTTGTAGTTCTTCCAGGTTGGCTTTTGTTTTTTTATTTCTACCTTTTTACAACTTACTGTTTATTTTATTCAATAATCTTTTTGTAGTGGTAACTTTTTTTCTCATGTAATCTTTTGGGTGGTACTAAAAAATTATTTATTGATTTTAAAATATTTAATAATGTATTATTTTAGATTAATTTTTTTAAAAAATAAATATATAAAAATAATTAATCTGATCTATAAAATGTATAATATAGAATAATGAATAATAATTTTTTTATTATTAGCTTCACTAATTTTTTTTATTCTTTTGTTAGTTTTTTTTTATCTTTATTGAAAGATGATAAAACGAAAATGTACTCGATAGAATCTGAAAGAGTTACAATACCTATTTATCACATTAAAATTATATAAATTGTTTATTTTATTTTTATTATTAATTATTTTATTTGTGATATTGTAAACACCCAAAATATTTTTTTCTTTTTTCTTTTTTCTTTTATTTACATGTAAAATCTTTCAAAAATAATAAAAAATATATGGAATGAAAACTAGCTCTGTTTTAACCTTTTTGTCGGTCCTAGCTTTCTTGTACAAATAATAACAATAACACCTTCCCTTGAAATTAAAACTTTATTTATCTTCTTCTTTTTATTAAAAATATAAATCTAATTTAATTTAATAAGATTTTATTAAGTTAAAAATTATTATTTTCGAACTCTTAATCTAAAAGTTTGTAAAATATGGACCTGATTAACCTAGAGGGGATGAATAAGTTATTTTTAATTTTTATCAAGTTTATAATTTAATAACCTAAACAAAGCGGTCAGATATATAATCATGTATAAAAATAAGTACGGAAATAAAATAATAACACACGATTTTTTAGGTGAAAACAATCTAGGCCACAACACATGACCTAAGAGAAAAACCACCGGTCCACCGGACCACCTAACTTTCCACTATGAAAATCAAATGTTCAAGTACAAATTCGGTCTTATGCTACCTCGCAGGATCTTCGCCCCAATGTACTTTACTTACGAGTCCCTTTCTGTTTTCCAGCTTTAATATTAGCGTGGCGGTTTCAAACCAACGTTCCAATAAGCTTCTCGCCAATCGTATCGTTCTCAAGTAATCGCAAAATAGTTAGTACAAAAATACAAGTGCGCGTGTGTGTTCTAGAACAGATTTAATAATGAATAATCTTAACTAGATGATTCAAAACATATGTTATTTAAATTAAATCAACTAGCAAATCCTAGACCAAAAAGATCAAATATAAGTTAAATAAAAATAGCTTCTTTAAAGATTAATAATCAAATCAAATAATTATGATATGACAAAAACAATTATTTGATCTAACAATTTAAGAACAAAAATAAAGAAGAAGCCATAAGAATATAATATCAAAATATCATAAAAATAATTAGGCTTATTAATCAATCAAATATAACCACCAATATTTGATAAATTAACTAAATAAAGAAGCCTAAAGAATTATGATCTTATATTTGTAAAACAAGAGAAAAAAGTTAAAAAGATTAGAAGAATGCTCTTGTATGGTTGATTGAAACAATGAGCAATGAGTTTTATTTATAGGAAAAATTAAAACTCTTAATCCCATGTAATTGATAAATATCTTTTCTATTACAAATAGGATTAGTAATTCTCATTAATTAAGATAACTCTTATTTAAAATAGATTTATTTTAAAATAGATTTAATGTTATCTTTTATAATAAAGATTTCAATTATAATTTAAAATATATCTTATCTAATATCTTTTAGCATATCTTATTTTAGAGTATATATATCTTATCTAATATCTTATTTTAGAGTATATATTATTTAATATCTTTTAGCATATCTTATTTCATATTTTAGCATTAAAAATAATTTTAGATTTATAAACATGTGCTATTAAATGTATAAATATAATCCTATGTGTCAATTTATCAAAAATATACCTGAAGTACAATTATCTGGAACTTGAGTATTTGTTTGGTTTTTCTTGATAGACTTGATAGTAGACCTAAAAACAAATTTACAGATAAATATTTTGTCCACGAAAATAACCAACACTCATAATCCTTACATAATCGATATAAAATTAAAGAAAACTTAACAATATCCTTCCACACGGATAAAAATAGTCTCATAAAATCACAGTAAGATTATTAAATATAAAATCTAAATCATCGATCAAGTCAGACACAACTCCGACACCATGTTAAAAATATAACACTAAATGAATTTATTAAGATCTTATTAAATTAAAAATTATTTAAACCTATAAATAATATTATCCATCAATTAAACATTTTTTTTTAAAATAACTTAGTAAACCCGTGTTGCTTTGAAAAAACAATCTGCAGATAAACATTATAAAAAGTGTCGTATACACTCAATTTACTTACTTATTTTTTAATATTATAATATATTTAATTAATTATAAATTAAAAAATCATTATTTTAATTAATAATTATCTATTATATTATTTATAATCATACGTAACTAATAAAAAAAGATATATTCAATAAAATATGAATGATTATGAAAATATCATGCTCCATACTCGATATCCACGGAATTTTCTTTCGTACAATTATAAATTCAAAACTTTATTGAAGTGATATTATATGTTAGAAAATTATTCTATATATGTAGTCTATACGAGCTTTTGATACATGCAACGCACATGTTAATATTTATTATTGAAAATTATTTTAATAAATTAGTTATTCTTCTAATTAGTAAGATTTGGTATTAATATTTTAATATTACCCGACATTTAATTATTTTCTAATTCAATTCAGCAAGTGAATTTCATTTTGAAAAGAAAGGAAAAAAAAAACCTTTTCCAATCTGAACGAAAGAATGCAGGTTTATTTGTTGTTTCTTTCTTTTACAGTTTTAAGTTTTAAATTTTTGAAATGAGATTATGTAAGTATTAAATACGAGAACGGAAGGTTTGTATTTTAAGTTTAGATAATTTTAATTATTAAATCTTAAATATTTAACATATATAATATATAGAACTAATATTTATAAAAAAAACGATAAATATATGTAATTATTATCAGTTATTCTCTTAATCATTTATAAGAAGGATATTAAAATATATTTTTAAAATAAAAATTTGTACATAAATATCATATAAAATAAACTAGAATAACACTTCTAACTATAGAAAAAACTGCTGGATCATATATCAAAAAATAAGCTCCCATGTACAAATAATTTACTCGTAGTTTAATTTTTAATTATTTTATTAAAAAATATTTATTTATTTTCGTATATATTAAAAAATATTTATTTATTTACGTAGTAAGAAAAATATATGTGCATTTTTTTTAAGTGATTAAAAAATAAAATAATTATATTTATAATTAAACAAGAAAAATAGAAGCACGTTATTTGCTTATTCATAAAATTACTTTTTTTCTAAAATTATTTCCAACCACTATATTACGGCGTAAACCACGTGATATATTTGTCATGACTTTTCACCATGTTGGGTGAGGGTTTCGCCTCTTAATTATAACGTGCTTGGGCATTGGGGCCACAAGAAACTAAAGAATCAATCAAAATCCAAAAGCCATTTCTTTTGGGTCTGCTAATGAAGACAAAATACCATTAGAATTGGAGATGTTATTTATTACTTATAAATTATATTTTTTTAGTTATATTATTATATCTATTTTTTATAATAATTTTAATTTTAAATAATTAATAATATTAAATCATACCATATATCAAGACAACAAATGATAATATGTTATTAAAAGTTAATAAAATTTAATATTAATAAAAAAATTTAAATAAATAATTAATTATTTATTATTCTTAAAGTATATAATGATACGGTAATAAGATTAATAAAATTTAAAATTAATATATATATATATTTTTAAAAATAAATAAATAACTAATAAGAAGTAAGAAAAATAGTATATTATTATAAAATATAATCCAAAAATAATAAATAATAAGTCCGTTACTTACAATTTAAATTTCCCCAGGAAATAAAAAAATAGAGCATGACATAGAGGATATGTACTAAATGGTAGTGAGAATCATTCACAGCTGTTGTTTAGAGTCTTGAAATACAATTAAGTCATCAGTAATTATCCACTTAAAAAGCTTTAAATAAATTATTGGTATGATGAGTTGCAGATAAGATGTAAAATAAGGGACCATGGAAGCTGGTAAGAGGCAATCAAGTATCTTAAATTCTAATCTTAATTTTTGTATGGTTGTGTGATGAGAGTAAATCACAACTTTTTGACAGCAAGATTACCAAATTTTCATTTCATAATCATTAATATTCATTATAGCAGCAACACCCACAATTATAGTTTCCATATTTTTCACAACCTTGTGAGTTAGGTTTCTGCATATACTGTTTACTTTGAACAAACCTAGTTGTCTGTCTAATTAAGAGCAGCTTTACAAATGACGTGTATATAGACATGTAAGCGTCTCTAAATTATATGGTATTTAAACATTGTTTTGATGATAAAATGTATAATATAATATAACAAAATTAATTATAAATATTTAATAAACGATTTTTATTATAAAATTTATTTTATATTTTCATTATATTTTAAAATAAAAATATTATTTTTTTAATTTTAAATATAAAAAAATTAAAATACATAAATTTAAAATTTAAAATTAAGACAAAATAAGTTAAATGTTTAATATTTTTTAGATTAATGTTATTATATTTTTACATAATTATACTATTTTTATATTATATAATACGATTTAATTTTACATAAATATATAACTTTATAAAAATTAACAATCATTCAAGTAAAACAACAACCATATCATTAATTTTGTGATACACTACGACAGTTTAAGAATAGCAATTTCTTTTATTTCGTTGCTTTTGAAAAAATGATACAAAATCATTTTTTAAGTATTTTTTTAATTAAACTTATGATATGACATATATATATATAACTTCTAGAATAATGAATTTATTATTTTAACCATTTTTTTTTTGTCATTCAACCACGTGATATTATAGTGTGTAATTCTTATTCTGTTATTTATTTTTTAATTTTAATATAAATTTTACTCTCAATTAAATAATAATATTTTAATCATTTATATTAAATAATGATAATTTATTCAAGATTTTAATCAAAATTAATATTTTATTTTTCCACATACCATTTCGCAGTAACAATACATTAACTGGTTTGCATTGTAGTTGAAAAGAAAAACATCAAAAAATAATTCTAAAATTTACAATACCTTCTAAAATAATAACGTGGTTTAAAAAAATAAATAAAAAAACTAAAATATCTTTAAAATTCAAGATATCTTCAAAAATACCCATAATAACTAACAAACATAAAAAAATATCAACAATAATCCTAAAATTTAAAATATCTTCAAAAACATCCCTATAATTTAAATAATATAACAAATACCCTCCGTACTAATGACACACAAATCCCTCACATAAACAAAGTGACATCACCCTCATGCCTCTCTCTTTCCATCATCCACCATCTTCCCCATGTCACTACCTCACCACATTCTTCCATTTTCCGTAGTTGAACTGGTCAAAGACCATTTTCTGCTTATTTTATTTAATGAAAAATTAAAAATAAGAAAGGTCATCAAAGATAACTTAAATATTTTAAAGCTAAACTAACGGTTTGCACTGTAATTGCAAACTTGCACTCAAAAATTGATGTTAAATTAAGCACAGGAAATAACACGAGAACCAATGATGTTAGGCACCAACAAGCAGACCATGTACTACAATAACAAAATGAAACCATACAAAAAAGAACGAAAAATACATTACTTTTCAAAAGAGAGCAAACAAAACTCACTACTCCAAAACCAATAAATTAAGTTTGTAGAGTTCAGCTACGATCACATCATGAGCAAAAAAAAAAGGGCGGGGTTCATTTCCATCCTTGACTCTCAACACTACTCTTCCATCATAATTGCCAAGCCAAGTTAAAAATGAATCTTAGTCCCCCTTTCTCCTGAAAGAGCAACCCTCGGTGAGTCTGGCACGTCCACCAGTAGGCTGGCATAAGACTGTCTGACAGTTACCACAAACCACCACGGTCTGAGAGTGGCTAAAAACAGTTGTTCTGCATCCAAAACGTTGATTAATGAAAGTTAAAAAAAGTTACACTCACTGAAGACATCAAATGGCAACAAACTAAATACTAGATAATCATCATCGTTCATACTAGAAACTAGGGGTAGCAATTCTCAATAGTGAACACAAATATGATTTTGAAAAAAAAAAAAACTAAACTAAACTTCAAGTTTGAATTAGTCATTATTTTCTTTTTTGCACATTTAAAGATCATATTACTCACTGTTTGAAATTAAAAAAAATAAGTCAAAAAAGTTGCCTAATTATTTTAATGTATCAAATTATCAACAAGCAAAACATTACAGGATACTGACACAAATGTAATACAAATATGCCATGATTGATACAAACCAGCAAGTTGTATAAAGAATCAAAACTCAGAGGATTGTTCCTATCGAATAATATTAACCAAATATATAATCGTTCGCATTTAGAGTAACTCACTAAGAATTGGTCGATACTGTAATTATTAGAGTTGAATTTCAAAAATAATTATTAAATAACATCATAAACTTTCGAGGAGAAAAGTAGAAAGAAGTTAATGAATCATCCACCAAAAATACAGAGTTATAAATTAACAAATAGCAATAAAGTTGGAGAATAGAACTTACATGTTGAAGCAGCCCTGGCATTTCACGTCCTTTGTAATAGAAAAGAAAAGGAGGACCGAAAGAAAGTTAGTAGAAGAGTAATGCTATATGAATTATGTTGTTGCATGCAAAAGTGAAGTGTAAGTGTTGGATTGGATTGAATTTTAAATCGGAAGGTATAATTGCTGGACCACCTATTAACAAATGACTAATTATGGTGTCATATGTGCACTAAAGCATCAAAGGACTGAAGCATTTTCCTAGTATCATAGTATAAATAAAGAATGCAAAGATTATAACAGATCCCCTATATCGACAAATAATTCAACTTGAAAGGGCAAAACTGTCTCACTATAAATACAGGATCAATACACTGTTTCATATACACGCTCATACACTCCTCTAAGTTCCATGGCTACAACTCAGAACACCCTGATTATTATTTTCTTTTTTTTGGAAAACAACAAAATTAATACCCGTAAAATTTGTAAGCATAAAAATAACTCCTTATGTCCAACTTATATAAAAATAACATCGTTTTATTTTTAAGAACTATATTATTTAATATTATTATAATACTATTTTTAATGTTATAAGTTTTAGGGTGTTTTTTTTGGAAATTTTCCTATTATTTTTTAATCATAACTAACTCTTGATTATATGCTTGGTTTCTTCACAATTACAAATAAATAACTTTGGCTACAAATAATTTACTATTTTTTATAATATTAAAATATTTGAATTTTGGGAAAAGGAGCACAAAAACAAACAAAGAAAATATGTTATTAACATTTTTCAACACATAGAAAATCTGTATACAAAACAGAGATAAATAAACCTCAATTATTTAAAAAAGACACGCATTAAGCTATTGCAAAAATGATGGGATAAATTGCAGACAAATACCATGAAGAAGGAATTGGGGGACTGCACAAGACGCTTGAGCTTGTGCTTCTTCTTCTCAAGCTCCACAGGTGGGTTTAGCAAATCAATATCGTTTTGAAGAACCTAAAACAACAACAACAAAAAATCAAATACAACGTTCAAAACACCCACCTAATAGAACCCTAGTTTTATCCTTCGGACTAAAAATGATCAGAAAAATATTCGCATGAAATTGTACTCCATTAGTCCACTATCGTCAATCAATCCAATAAATGAATACAGAAAAAGAAAATCGTAAACCAAAAAGAATAAGCTTTCATTAGAGATGAAGAAACGAATCCAACTTACCATTTTGGAAATTAGATAACTATAGTGAAGAAGCACCAACAAAACCCTAACAGATCTCTGTCACAACTGCAACGGAGGCCAAGAGACTTAAACTAGTACGAAGACGGATTTTATATCAAGAAAGACTAGGGTTCTTTTCGACTTCAAATAATGGCCATCTCGGATTTTAAGGCCCAATTTTGATTGAAACTTGAATATAGGATTGGATTTCATTTGGGCCCCTTTTTTTATTATTAAAAATGAGTTCGTATCGTTGTAAACGTTATTTACGAATAAAAGATTCTACCGGTGAATATTTATATTTAATAATAAAAATGATAAAAATAATATATTTAATAAGTAAAAAAATAAAAATAATATATTTAATAATTAAAATATTTAATTAAAAATAAGTTTAAAGTTTAAGATTTATGATTTATGATTTAACGATTAATTAAGAAATATTATTAATAAATCAATATTTTTTTATGATTTAAAATATATCTTTTAATTACTAATTTTTTTATTTTTATCTATTTTATTCTTAATGGTAAATAACACATATATTAATCTCGATTTCTATTATTTATAACTAAAAATAAATTTGATAAAAATAAGATATAAATGATTAGAAGATATATTTAAAAAATAAAAAAATATATTAATTTATTAATAATATCTCTTTATTAGTTGTTAAATTTTAAATCTCAAATAATAAACTTTAAATTAATTAAATTTATAATTATTTTAATCTTTTTAATATATATATATATATTAAACATATTAAACATTATATTTTTATTATATTATTGTTAAGTTTAAATATCCATCGGATCATTTATTATATTTGAAAATATTCTACATTGAGCACTCAAGATATTCACATCAAGAAGGGTGTCAAAAGGTCGTGGTGCATTCAACCAGTTATGTTAAGAAATAACATAGCCTATATACATATCGCAAATAGATACGAGTTGTTAATCAATGAACATGCTAACTAATGCAGTATCCCGTCTCTTTGTTTGTTGGGCTTAGGCCCTTTTCTTATTTAAAAAAAACACCTATTTTATAAATTAAATAAATTAAGAATAAAAATTTAAAAAATTATGAAAAAAATAAGAGAAGTGTTATTAATGAAAATAAAAAATTTAATCAAATTCTTTTCTTCAATATTAACTCTTCTTTCTGCTTTTTAGTACGTAATAGCTTGACATGTCTACAAATATGTAAAATAGTTAACATATATACAGTAATGTAAATAATTTCACATATATACGAAATTATTACAAACATAAGTATTTAAATAACCTCATGTGAATAAAGGGTTGGATTAATCTCATTATTTTTGAAAATAAATAATCTAATTTATCTATTTATTATTTTAAAATTAGATTAATTAGTTCCAATTTTTTTAAAAAATAATCATAAAAATTTAAATCATAATTTATTATTTAAATAATATAAAAAATACTTGTAAAAGATACATTATCATAATCTTCATAAATATTATATAAAATTTAACCATTTTAATACCAATAAACTATAATATCCTTAAATTTTATATCTTCAATTAGAAATTTTGTTCTTTGTGCTAAAGGAAAAAGATTTCAAGCTTTTTTGTTACATAAAAAATTTTGTTTCTAAAAATTTTTATTTATTATAAATAAAAATTACAAAAAAACATTAATTAATTAAATATATATTTTCATTACTATAATACATTTAAATATCATTATATTAATTAAATAAACTGATTATTTTTATCAAATTAAGAGTACTAAAGTATTTTGACTAAATCTTCATTTTCCGACCTCCATTATATTTAGGCTCGATTTTAAAGTTCTTAAAGTTCCTATCGCCAACTAGAAGAAGAAGAAGAAGAAACACCATATAAAAGAGACAAAAGACTTTATATTCATAAGCAAAAAAAAAAAAGAAGGACTAGTCATTTCCATCATTGAACCTTAATGCACTAGAACTCATTAGTAATAATGAAAAGTGTTATATAGTTATTTAGTTAACAAATTGAAAAGTTATCACATTAATTAAAAATTAATATAAATATTATATTTTTTATTTTTAAGATATTTTAAAATTTATATATTTTTTTCTTTTATAAAGATTAATTAACACAATATTGTTCAAATTAATTATAATTTTAAAATTTATTCAATTTTTGAGTTAATAAAAGTGATTAAAAATGTTCGAGTGCATAAATAATGTTTATATTAAACTTTATTAAATTTTTAATATTTTTATTTTTACATTTTATTATTTATGTTTTAATTTTTTTTAACATTATATTTTTAATATCATTATTTTATCCAATTAATTTAAATTATATTTATTTAAAATATGAAAAATATAATCAATTTTTTAGACAAAAATAAAAGTATAAAAGACAAAGAAACGAATCTTAGTCCCCCTTTCTCGTGAAAGAGCAACCCTGAGTGAGTCTGGCACGTCCACCAGTTGGTCGGCATAAAACAGTTTGGCAATTACCACAAACCACCACTGTTTGAGAGTGGCTAAAAACAGTTGTTCTGCAACCAAATTGAAAAACACAATCATTCACTTTACAGATAAAACAATAATCAAATTAATACATCATACACAATTAGCGCATACCACAACTTGGTATTTGCATTTATAATTATAATTCAGATTATGCTTTTCATTAAGAAATATTAACTAGTGTACGTAAACTAGTTTGGTTCAAGTGTATGTGTCATACTTCTGCAGCGAATACAAATTTCAAACAACAATTAATATCATCATCGTGTTCTTTTTCTATGTTTTGTATACTTTCAAAAATTTAAGTAACTTTTTTTCTTTTATAGAAAAGAATAAGGATGCTTGAATTTATAAAATAATTGATAATTAATTCTCAAATGAACTATTGTAACCCCTATAAGAAATTAATATTAGGCAACAATGTTCAATTATATGATAATATGATTAAATATCAATACATTCATGGAATTAGGGTCCCAATGGTCATCCAACTCTTTCATAAAGGCACTCTAATTATTTTCTTTTTTCTTTTTTTAAATTTGGTATGTTTACTCCAATAACTTTTAATTATAATGAATTAAAAAATTGAATGTTTCATGCTTAAATATAAAAATAAAAACCAAAAAACAATCACTCTTTTTAAATATATGATATTTTTTTCTTATCTCGATTTATCTCATTTTATATCTTCTCTCATCTTAGTCTCTCTAACTTTCATTTTTTTCTTATATTATTTCATTCGTGTACCTATAATTTATTTATATAAATATTATAATTATATTTTTAACTCTAAAATTATTTAAATTTATAAATTATGAGAAAAAATTACTAAATTTTAATAAAAATTAGAAAATGCACTGAGAGGGAGTCAATAAGAGAGAAATTATTTGATAAAATAACAAATCTAACCCTCTTTATAATAATAAAAATAAAACTGTAATACTAACGCATATCTCTTTAAAATGGAAGAGAGAGGGATGTTATTTTTGTTGTGAGTTTTGAAAGATTGGAAATAGTTTTTTAAATTATTTTTATTTAAAAACAAAAGATGTAAAATAGTATTTTTTTATTTTAAATGTTATTTTTAAGAATATTATAAATAAATATTATTCTTAATAAAATCAATTTTATCTTTAAAAAAATAACATTTTTAAAAAGAATTAAACAACTCTATAAAAATTAAATTACCAAAAAGCTTAATCTACCCAACTTAAAATAGAACAGGACTAAATTCTCCCATCATGCCTAGCGTGCCACCATCATGCCTGACAGAATGGTAAATAGATAAAGATTTGTATAGGTGGATATGCTACTTACCTCTGGGAGTTTCTTTTTTATTTAAAAAAATGCCCTTATACAAAAATCATATGAAGTATTATGCCCCTAATCCATTCACATATGGTGATTACCAACTCTAATATTCAGAATTCAGATAATTAGAAAGAAGAAGAAAAAAACATATATACTATATTTATTATTTGTTTGTTGGGTATGACCGGTAATGGGGCTAAAACGGCCCATATTGCATGTATTGTTTTTAACTAAGGTAACGGGCCTGATATTAAACCAATAGAAAAGTGAGTTTAAGAACTATATACTGTTTTATTTATAGTTAAAGAAAAAAAATTATAAAAATAAAGTTTTAATGATTAAAAGTTATATTTTAAATAAAAATATTTATATAATAATAATAATATTTTTAGTTATTGATATAATTAAATTAAAAATATGTAAATAATTAATTAATCTAATTATGTTAAATTAAAATTTTACAAGTAATCATACATGCAATCGTGTATAAATAAATAGTTTACACATGATAATTTAGATAGAAACAATCTAGATTATAAGAATAAACTAAGGAAAAAAAAAATTAACTTACCTAATTATCTATTATAAAAATTAATTTTTAAATATAAGATCAGAATTTAAATTAAATTGTTACAAATATTGCTCCAAGTAATATAGTTACAAGTTGTCACTTTTTTTATACTCACCACAATATAAATGTACATATTCAAACCAACATTATGATAAACTCGAGTCATATGAATAATTGAACTCATTCAATTAGCATCTGAAAAGTTAACAAAATAACACAAATATAAAGTATATCATAGAAAAAATTTAATAATGAAAAATATTAATTAAAAAATTCAAGAATAAATCACTTACTTTAAATCTTCCAACAACCCTAAAACAATAATTGAAGCATAAGCTCAATAGTGATAACTTCTTTAAATTTAAATAATCAAATTAAATAATTACGATCACACACGTAATTATTTAATCCAAACATTTAAAAATCTAATCAAGAAAAAACTATATGAACATATAATCACAATATCATAAAATGAAGAGTATTATCAATCAAACAACATAACCACACAATGTTTGATAAATTAACAAAAAGCCATCGTTGCTTGATCATTCTAAAACAATCTTGATCAATCGAAACAATAAGATCGATCGAAATGAAACTCATTTCGATCGATCTATGTAATGATTAATTAAAAACATGAGATTAGATAAATCGAATATGATTTATTCTCGATCAGTTGAATCCAACTTCGATCGATCTACCCAAATTTTAAAATCAACGTAAGAGAATATTGACCGTACGAAATTGATCTAAGTACTACTCGATCGATTAAGTAACATATCTACTAAATGTTCCTAAATGCATAACTTTATTATAACATATTTAAAGATCAATAGTATACCTGAAAACGTTCGTTTGAAGCTCATAAGTTTTTTTCAAATTAGATAGTAATCTTGAAAACACACCTAGAAACTAATTTACATTTAAATATTTTGTTTATAAATATCGTCAATATTTTTAAATCCTACAATATCCCTTTATTGAATGTTAAACCCTAAATCCTAGTTAATAAATATGTTATTTTTGTCATTTTTATTATTAGATGTAAATACTAACTATATTTGATCTTTTATTCAAAAACCTTTATACCCCTATACTTTATAAGTGTATAGATTTTTTATTAGTTATAGTAACTTTTTTTAAAAAATAAACATAAGAGAAAAATAATATAAATTATTTCACATTTTTAAATAACATAAAAATTTAATTAAAATTAGGTTATTATAAACATATATACACATATATTATAAATGTACAAAATTTAAAAATAAATATGTGTATCAATAATATACATATCTGTTTAATTAAAATTTAATTTATAAATTTTAAAACATTAATCAATCCAAAAATATGAATTTTTATAATTTTAAAATCGAAACCAAGCTATTTAAATCTATAAATTATAAAGCTTGTACGATTTGGTTCAATGTCAATTAAGTAAGATGATTATTATATCAACATTTAGTCATGAATATATTGGCATAGAATATTTTCTAAGTATGATGGTTGTGTAAAGTTTTTGGCTCATACAGGTAGTGGGATTTGGGGATATTTTGTTCGCCCAGCACGATTGCTCGAGCTGGCAAGTTTTTTATTAAAAATGCACGATAGTAGTATTCAAAATGTAGAAAAGTAGTCCGAAGAACTCAGTAAGAACTCTAAACCAGTTCTTGACTTAAATAACCACATATTCGTATGTTTAACCATCTTATCTAAGTAACAATAAACCATTTTAAAAAATCACAGTTTCATACCAAATAATAATGTTTAAAAAAATAAATCAAAGTACTCTTATAAAATAACTTCAATAAAATGATAGTATGATTATACACAAAATCTATGGCAGCCACCGCACACTTTAACTATGTTTACTTAAGTCACTAACTGCATTAGTAACATCTTTCTTTGGTTAACATTTATTCTCCTGTTAATTATCAAAGAAATAAAGAAAGAAAGAAAAAAATAATGTACGATGGTGTGCAACATGATTTATTTTTTTATAAATATTATCTTAGTATGGAAGGGTGATTACATCTCAAGATAAAAATAGACTAAAATGTTTAGTATTTATCTACATTGGTGCTTAATTAATCCCCTCTTTCTGGTTTTTATATTAGAGATATTAAATGAATTTTCACATCTTATTTCATATCATATTTAATATTCTTAATAGATTTATAAGTTAAAATTATCTTATTTCATTTAAATTTCATCTCATTTCATTTGTAGTGATCTCTAATAGACTTATAATTATTATATATAATCATAATTATTATAAATAAATATGTTTTTTTTTATTATTTCTCGTCATTTAAATTCATTAAAAACAAATATGATATCCTATCTTATTACCATCACAACCCGATAAAAAATAATTACATAATAAAATATCAGCTCACAAAATCAATTGATTATACTAAAGACTAATGTAATCTTATCCCAGTATTCACCTTTTATCTTATATGAATTTAATTTGTATCTATCTCCCTTTAGAATATTAGATGTTATTTAACAGTGAAGTTATTCTCATTCATCTTAATAGATTTTAAGTTAAAATTATCTTATTAATTTAATTTTTATATTATTTAAAATTATCACAAATAATTTCATGATTATTATAATGATCATGTTTAATTTTTGCATTCATTTTTGTAATTTTATTTTTCAATTAAATCTATTTAAAGTAAATAAAATGTTTTAACATATTATTTTAACCCACTAAAAATAAGTTTAACAATGAAACCAAAATTTTTATGAATTATAGCATTTGTTAGGATTACATAGCATCTCAATTAAAACACCTCTAACTTATCTAAAAATGTGTAACAAGCTGATGAATGATGATGTATCTCAGTTTCCTTTTCTACTGGAGAGGAATTGGTTGGAGATCGAGTTTACTCTGGTATTTTCTTAAAAAAAAAATGATAGATTCTTATATTTTCAAATGTCTATTAAATTACAATTCTCAATAAACACCTTCTGGTAAAAAAAAAAACTCAATTAACACCGCCAGTCTTTTTCTCCTTTTTTTTTTTCTGGGTCAAATATTTGGTGATGCCATGTTTGAATATCATATACATCCAACGATATTAGATTAATTGAAACTTGACCTTACAAATGACAATGAATGTGATTTTTTTTTTATCAATTCAAAGAAGGCCGTTAATTCAAAACATAAATTTTATAGCTGAGGTTATTTATTTGTTATTGGGTTGGTATTTGAAGTTAATAGTTCATACCTGTTTTCTTATAACTAATATATGCAAAATGCTTTTTTTTTTTTTTTTGAAAAATTTAAATTTGATTCTTACAAATAAAAAATACAAAATTAATTAAATTAATTAAATAAAAATATATCAAATTATCACGAGAGTTAATAAAAATATATGCTTTGAGCTTTCTTTTTATCTTAATTCTTCAATCATGTATAAATATTCTCATTTAAAATTAAATGATTTTTAATTAAATTTAATTATATATTATTTAATATCTCCACCCTTTGATAACATTTCAAAAATATATATACCTATTTTTAAGTACGTACTCCTTATATCATATTATATGTCATAATCATTTTTAAAATTAAAAAATTTATTCATATAAAATAAATACAAAATTATATTTTCTTACCATTCTATAAAATCAAAATAATTAAAGGGATCGTCCATAAAAAATTAAGTAATTTTTAGTGCATCATTTAAAAGCAACATGAATAAAATACTTTTTTAAAAAGACATATAATACACAAATTAAGAGTTATTTAATTACCTATAGTCGCTCTATTTTCAAGCCCAATAAATTACAATTTAATCAAACTTGCGGTACGATTGTGTTGTGCTAGCATGATTTTATGCTTTTGTCCTTAAACATATCTATTAGCTTATCAACCTCTTGTTGGCCTTTCTTTCTTCACTGTCGGTCTCAAACTTCATTGTCAACGTTACCAACTGTTGCATCAACACCCAATGTCAAAATTTATCACTCATGGCTCATAAATCACAGCCAATATCAGTAGCAACGTGAGTCATGGCTATACAAGGTGGTTGTTGATTAAGACCAATGGGGACCTAGGATTTTCAACGAGGGAACAATATGTAAAATTAAAAGCAAATAATTTTGTGATTCCTTTAAATAAAATCTACTACAATAATTCTCACCAATTTTCATATTTTGAAGTCAACGCATAATAACATCATTATTAATATTATCAAATACATCTTTCTCAATATATGTAACTAAATTATTATTAAGTCATTAACCTTCCATCCGATTTTGTAATCGATTCTTGACAATATTCATAATAAAATAATTATGAAATTGATAAAATAAGAACTAATTTTATGAGCAAATAAACTAAAAGATAGACTTGATTTTTCTTAATCTCAATTATCTTTTGTGCAATATCGACAACTCTATTCAGACTTTGAAAATTCAATGTTAGATCTGACATCCATAATGTAATATTCAAGTTGATCTTTAGGTTTCATGAACTAAATTTTATAAAAATCTTTGTAATAAATTTGCTACAAAAGAATCAATTTTTGCTTGTTAAAAGCTAAAAAATGATCATTTAGATTTAGATAAATCATACAAAAAAGAAATTCAGTCTCATTAAAAAGATTGTTTACTTCTTAAAGTTGCATGTCTATGACTATGTAAAATAATTCAACATGATAATAATACAAATTTTTTATCGGATGAACTTTACATTGTGATCTTCCAAGAGTTATAAAGATGTCACTCATATTAGGGAGTACAATGTAATGTTCGTCATAAAAGCTAGAAACCTCATCAAGTAAAGAATCCAACCACTGTTTCTCATTGTTTGTAATCGTTCCTTACATATTTTTACACGCTTCATACCATTAATAATATTTTGATCTTTTCTTTGTAAAGTTTGGGATAATTTATTTGAGACCTCTAATATAGTTTTCATCAAATGAAAATATAAAAAAATTAAATGATTGAATAACACCCAATATAACCATAGCTTCATGTTTTTTACTAGAACTTGATCCACCCCTTTTTATTATGATTTAAAGAACTTCAATGATAGATGAGAACATAGCAATCAAGTTCAACAAATAATTATAGTGTGAATTTCAACATGTATCACTGTACCTTTTTAGAGAATTTTTTTATTTAAACCTTCCACTTAAAAGCTTACCACTGTTAATTTCTTCAAATATTGAGATAATATGTTTTTTCTTAAAAGAATATCACGATATTTAGATGATCTTAAACTCTTCTCACATATTGCTTGCCCGATCACAACCTTATCTCCTTAATTGAAATAAGTTTAGATTATACGTAGAGAGAGAAAAAAAACATCAATAATATTCTTTAAAGGGTGAGATATGATCTCAATAATATACTCAATGTCCACTAAGCTCTCAATCATACAACCTTTTGTCAACATAATGAATAACAATAATCATTTGTTCCTTTGAAGTTGAATCTTGAGACTCATCATTAAGAATAAAAAATTAAGAGTTTTCAATATATATAAAATAACATTTGTGATCTCAATTGAAATTGCATTCAGAATGTCCTTTTGAATTGCAAGTGATGTTTGTTTATGATTTTTAGGATCATTTTTTAAAGAAACAAATTTTATGTCTTCATGATGGTCATATAGCCAAAGTAATAATTGAAGAATTTTTTTTATTATTATTTGAATTTTTAGATTCATAGTGCCCATAAAAAGCTAGGCATTGTCTCAAAAGAAATAGAATACAAACAATTAATGCATCCAAGCGAACCCGATAATCAATACGAGCTTAATTAATTTGCTTGTAAATAATTACATCAATTTATTGTTTTCGATTCATTAAAGTTTCACATTTTTACCAATCTTAATTGTGATGTCTATTAGGACCTTCACGGTGAATATGAAATAATTTACTTTTTTTTCAATTTGAGAATCTTTTACCCACAAATGTGTCACTACTTCCTTGTTCTCTAATGTTTGATTTAAAGGGATAATAACATAAAAAAATATGCATCATTATTTGATATGTTATACTCTAATCACTTAGGATACTCGTCAAACCATGCACTATTAAATCGTATTTGTTTTTTTCAAATTGTTTAACAAGAAAATCATGATTTGAGATTGACAAGGACCTTTTTGTAAGTATTCTTTTAACTTTTTCTTTGATAACATGATCAGCAATTTGAAGTCTTAAACATGGATTCATGGGAAGATTTTGGGTCAAAAACTATTGTCCTTTTAAGATATTTTTTCATTTTTAACTAAAAATAAAATTATCAAATAAATACATAATTTTAAATTTATTATATTATCATAAGTATAACCATAAGCATAAAGCATAATTTTAAAATGAAATTTGATAACTCTTCTAAATTTTGACATTTGACTATAATTTCAATCCTAATAATTACGTACATCAAGATAATACAAAGACAACGTACAAACATCCAACAAATTTTCAGACTCGTGCAAATAAAACAAAGCTAAAGCAAAATTTACATGAGACGAACAACATATGCAAATATGTATAGTTAGAAGAGATAACTAAAGATGGGGACTAATTTGAAAAATAAGCAAATGGATAAACAAAATAAAAGAAGCATTTTTTAGAGAGATTCAATTAAAAAATAATGAAAGTGTGAGAATTCATAAAAGAAAATAAAGCATGAAGTTGTAGAGAGGGAATCAATATAGGTTCATCTGTTCTTTTGTGTATCTTTTGCACAAAAAATAAAAATATATCATTCTCATGTTCCCTTCTTCTATAGTCCTAATTTTTCACCCGCATGCCCTATAATTCTTATGTTCACTTCTCTCTCTCTCTCTCTCACACACACACACAAACTCACCTATAAATTCTAAATCCACCCCACTTCTCACTCACACCTTTTGTAGTTCTTCATACTCTCTTCAATCAACCTATTTCTATTTTTTTACCCTGTTAATTTCTACTCTGCCCACTTTACAATTTCATAAAATATATATACATACTTGATTTAATTAATGATGGGTGATTCTTTCTTTCAACCCAATGATGCAAAAATTGAAAATTTTATGACAAACAAGGAAAAGATGAAGGAAAAAATACCTTTTGAACTTCTATGTTTAAGGGAAACGTTGCTAAGGTCCTAAAGAATCTTCAATTTTATGATGCTTTTTTTTTTGTTTTAAAGAATGAGAAAGACATATCAAGTTAGGCTGCCTTGTTTGCAATTAGATGGAGACTTTCTTTTTTATTAATTTATTTGCTTTAGAAATTGAAATTGAAATTGAAATTGAATAGTTAGCTCTAATTATAATTAAAAGAAGAAAAAATAAAGTGATAAATTATACTAATAAAAAGAAACTGAAAAGTTACAATAAAAAAATAAAATAAAAACCAGCAGGGGTATTCCTTTTATTTATTAAAAAAAATCTAAAATTACAATTATTTAAAGAGACAATAAAAAATCCAACAGGGGCACGTGTCACTCCCCAAAGGCTAGCAAGTTCGCCTCTGACTAAGACGATCCCAATAACGAGAGAACCATTGCAAAAGCCATATTGATCTTGTTCTCGATCACCCTCGTACTTCTTGTTTATGTTTTCACGTGTGATTTTGGAAACTTTCTCATTTATATTATTTTTGTTCTTCTTTTTACTATAAGATGTATATTTTCTCACGATCTTTTCGTTTTTTTTATTTTATGTTTTCAACAAGTGTCTTGGTTTTGTGTTTTCAAACACAATTAATTTTATGTTTTCATGAAGATGTATATTTTCTCACAATTATTTATTTATGCGAGTTTCTATTTCCTTGGAGACTAATGTTGAGTTCTTGTTTCCCTTAGGTTCTTTTTATTTTTATTTTGTATTTATCGATTTCTAAAAATATATTGTTAAGATAAAAATATAAAATATTACGTTCATATATATATTTGTATATAATATATTATACTTATTATAATTCTGGTAACATATCGAATATAATCTATTATATTTACTTATATATTTATATATAATATAATCTATTATATTTATTAATATCTTAATATCTTTATATATTACAGTTTAAAATTACACTTATTCATGTATATAATATATTATATTAATCTTTAATATTATATTTAATATATTATATTTATTTTTGTGTTTATATATAATAATTATAGTTTTATTTTTAATTAATTCAAGCTTTCATTTACTAAAACTTTTAGTGGTATTTTGTTATACCATCCTAGGAAAGAAAAAAAAGTAAGTTAATGGGAAAAATTATCAAGTTACGTTAATTTAATAATGGTTGGAAAAATATATTAAAATTAATAGTGATTAATATTTAATGAGTTAAAATTATATATGTTTTATGTTTTTGTATATAACATGTTAAATAAATTTTTATTTTTTTATTTAATATATTATATATATTTATATTTTTAAATATAACCTATAATATTATTTTTAGTGGGATGATCGGAATTACGGTGACATCGTTATCAAAGAAGTGACGTGATCTTATATTAATTACATTTTATTAAATTCATGAAATTAATATATTTGTTGAATAATTTGATTTAAAAATATTAATTTTAACATAAATTATTGATAATTATAATAAATTAATTTATACCAAAAATTTCACAGAAATGCTCATTTGCAAAAAAGAACTCTTTTATCATTCTATATTTGCACACGAATTCTTTCTTAAATCGTTCGCCTTTACACTTTTTTTTTTTTTTTTTTGGTTGTTCGAAGAAGAAGATTAGCGTCTACACTTGGCAATTGATTTTGTTTTTTCCGCCTAACGTTTTTGTCGTTTTCTTCCATATTCTAGACTGTAATGCTTTTGTTGGGCTTTCCTTTTTTTTCAGTTATGGCCCTAATGGCAAAGTCATATTCATCTCTGGGTGCTTCAATATAGCTCAAAGTAATTATTGCCTTGCAGTTCCTATTTGCTTAAAATGAATGAAACAAAACAAAACAAAACAAATTGGGATGAGGATTGAGATAATCAAACTTATGTCTTCTAAATTTGAAGTTCCTGTTATTGGGTAGGTATTTGAACTTTATAGTCCATACCTATTTTCTGGTATCTAATCTATGCACTAAACCAGTTCATGTATCATAATATAAGTTATAAAATATTTATTAATGATAATTTTATATAAAGTTAATAATGATAAGTTAAATATTTTATTATAATAATATAATTATTTTAAATGTTTATTTATTTTTAAAATAATATTTATATTTAGTATAATATTAAAATTTACTTAAGATTATAAATTTACGTATAATTAATAATTTTTTGAAGTTCTTGCTAAAGTAGGCACATAGCTGGAAGATTAAACCCTACAGATTATTTAAACATGAAAAGGACCACTAGACCACCTGTCCAATTCTGAGAATTTTTTCACTAGTCACAAGAAAATAAGAATATTATATTCACTACTTTTACATTCATATTCAAAAATATCTTGAGGACTCTTTTATTTCTATGAAACATATTATTTAACTTTTTAAATTATAAAATATTTTATTAAAAAATAATTATTTGAGAATTTTTTTTAATAATAAAGTAATGTTTAAAAAATACTAAAAGTATATAATGTTTATAAACAAAATAATTAAAAATCCAATTTTATAATTTAAAAAAATAAATAACACTTTTTATCGAAATAAAATGACTAATTTATTTTTTTAATTTATAAATAATATACTATAAAATTATTTTAAAAAATAAATAATTTTTAATTTTTTAAGATAATTTTATCGAGGTGTAAATTATATGAGTACCGTACAAATCTTTTGTTAGTAAATATCTTCAATTTTGAACGATAGTGACTCATAAAATATCTTCGTTTCGTCTTTTTCTTATCATTAATAAAATTCCAAGTGGGTTTGGTTGTCTTTTAGTCAATGCTCATCGAGACCAGCTTTTATGATACAAACACAGTTAAAGAAATGATGTGGTCTCATTGCTCATTAATCTGAAGAAGAAAGGTGTTTTGTCCTCATCACAATTAGGAAAATAGTTAATAGCATCATTGGTACTCAATATCATCTATGAATTATAAATTTACTAATTTTCTAACAAAAATTAAAATTTAATTAATAATTAAATTTTATATTCATATTAATTATATTATTTATTATATAGAATTGAATCAATAATTTTTTTTTTTTTAAGAAAAACCTTTAGGATGCCCACTAATTATAGATTATGTTTTGAAGCTATTAATCAAGTAATTATTAGAGGATTTATGCTCTAAGTTCGGGTATAAAACAAATTGCTGCACAAGATAGTACATATTTATAACAAAATTTAAAATGTGAAAAAAATAATACCATGATTTTATAATTTATAATTTATGAATTAAATATCTAACCTTGTTATTTATAAAAATTTAATTTTAATTATTGATCTTTTATGTAATTAAAATTATAATATTTTAATAATTATGAGATTAAAAATATTTATATTTTTATAATTATAAAATTAATTATACTTAATTTAAAAATTATTGAATTAAATTATATTTTTTAAAAATAAAATTATTTATATCGCTTACCCTTTTAAAAAAAACGCATTATTTTTTTAATCAAACCACTCAATACAACTTTAATAAATTTCTATGTTCTGCATTTTCACATCTACATTTAAGTGGATTATTGTATTAAAAAGTAACTCGTATTCGATTAATATTTTAATTACTTTATTTCCAATGTTATGTTTTAAATATATAATCTTTTAAAAATATATTTTTTTTTAATTTCATTATTTTAACTAAAATATTATAATTACTCTATATACTTAAGAAATAATATTTAAGTTAAAACTACGTTACATTTTTTTCTGTAAAAATTGTTATTTAAGGCAATTTGCTGAAAGAAAACCAACTAAAATTTACAAAAGTCGTACGCAAAATAACACGTAGAATTGATTAGCCATTTGTATTTTTGGGTGTATATAACAATATTTTTATAAAGTCATATTTGATCGATAAGAATGAAACTCAAAATGAATTTAATTTCGCATATTTTTATATTTATTTATATTATAGATTAAAAATATAAAATAAATAATTTATAAAATAGATAAAATTATTATTCTATTAATCTCTAATAAAATTGTTATTTCATTTCTATATTCACTGTACAATTTTTTTATCTTCAAATCTTAAATTTTAAATCTTTAAATTTTTAAACCCTAAACTTTACATTATAAATTCAAAATCCTAAAACTTTAAAATATGAATATCAAAACTTTTAAATCTTAAATATCAAAAGTCTAAAATCTAAAAACAAAAAATCATAAATTCAAAACCCTAAATCATCTTTTAATTTTGATTATATGATATTTAGTGTTGATGTAGTATATCAATAATGAGTCATTACCATATATTAATATTTAAGTATTATTTTGTAAATAATATAAAAAAATAATAATTAAAATATATTATTTAAATTTCAGTTACTTATACATGTTATGATAATATATAATATTTTTTCTTTCATTGTAATTGTAAATCAAACACTTTAATATTAATTTATTTTTTTATTATGTTTATCAAACTAAATATTATAATAATAAAAATATTTAATTTTATTACTATTATTTTTTAATTTTATTATGCCAGGGAATTTGGATCAATTTTACTTAAAACAAGTTTCAATTATCATGATAAGTATAGGTGCGTTTCATTCACGGAAACATTGTAACTTCATTGGAGTAGGGCAGTATTAAGGTAAATATTTAATTTTGAGCTTATATAAATATTATGGGAGTGTGCTACAATCAACAACATAACAGCTGTACAAAAGAAAGTTACTCACGAAATAAAATAAAATAAAAAACTATATTAAGACTCTTCGAACGATTTCATCCACAAACGATGAAATACAATTTAAAAATATATAAAAATAATCCAAAAAACGAAAGAAAAAAAATAAGAAGCTATATTAAGACTCTTCGAACGATTTCATCCACAAACGATGAAATACAATTAAAAAAGATAAAAATAATCCCAAAACTCCTATAACTATTATCAAATAAATATATTTATTTTATAATTATTAAATTAAGTATAAAAATTCAGATTTTTAAAAAAATAAATACTTTATTTTTACAATTTATAAATTAATTTGTATTAATTCTATTATTATAAAAAATAAACACATATAATCTTATAATTTATTAAATTTTTTACTTCTAATCTATCAAAAATATAAATACTAAGATTTATGTCAACTAATTTTCATAAATAATAAAATCATAAATATCAAACTTAAAAATTAAAATATTAAAATATTAATTTTAAAAAATTATCTGAACTTTAATATTTAATTTAATAATTATAAAATTAAATTATTTAAATTAAATAATTATAAGATTTTGGTATTAATCACTCGTTAAAGAAGGAAGAAAGGAAAGTAAGATATCGTAACGAAAAAGAAAGAATATTTTAAAATATTTGTTTCACATCAGTGTATAAATTCATATGCTATTTATCATATCTACACCTATATATATTTTATATTAAGTGAAAACAATAACTAATAAATCAATGTACGTAAATAGATTTTAGCTAAGTAGAATTAAATTTTATGTTTTATAGGTTGAAATATATTAGTTTTGGTTTCGAAAATATAAATATTGATATGTTTGATTTATTAAAATTTTAAAGCTTATAAAAATACAATTAAATATAATTATATATTATTAATATATATTTATTTATTTTTTAATTCTATATATTTATAATACATATATTATAAATATATATATAATCATCTAATTTTAATTAACTAATATACCAATCTTAACTAACTATAATTAAGTTTTATGTTTTTTACTATTAGTTTTGATTTTAAAAATATAAATATTGATATGTTGGATTTATTAAAATTTTAAAACTTACAAACTTACACTTCATCAAACATACTTATATATTATTAATATATATATTTATTTTTTAATTTTATACATTTATGATACATGTATTATATATATTTATAATAATATAATTTTACTTAAATTTTTATGTTATTTGAGAATGTAAAGTAACTTATATTATTCTTATATTATATTATGTTTTTTAAAATATAAAAATAAAAATTAGTTTTTATTCTCAAACTCTAAATAATTAACTCATTTCAACTTTTTTACTTAAAAATTGATCCATATTTATAGTTTAAATATTAATATATATTTTTTAATTAAATTATTTATCAAATAATAAATATTTTTATTAATTTAACGTTAACATTAAGTCAAAATAATTAAAATTCATTTTAAAAATAAGTAAGTCTAAACTGTAAATCTAACTCATCAAACTAACATAATTAGGTTATGTGAGGTTTGTGAGTGATAAAATATTTAAATATAATTTTAGTTTTTTAAGAATATTTTTCAAACTAAAGAAACTATCGAGTTTCAACAAACACATATAAAGTATATATTTATTTTTATGCATGTTATATTTCATATTATACACATTTAAACATTTGTATATGGGTCACTCGATCCATCGAGACTTATCCAAATCAATTAAGATGAGTAGATCAATTGAAAATCGATTTATGTACCTTGATTTAAAATTCATTAATTTAATTTTCAATTGAATTAGATTAATCGAAGTTTAATCTTGATCTACCTATCTTGGAATTTATTTGTTTAATATCCTAGATCAATCAAACTTTTTGAGTCGATCAATCGAGCTTGACTTAGATCGATCGAGCGATAATGTTTTAAACTTTAACCTAATTTCATTCGAGCTAAATTGTGTTATTATTATATTATTCTTATTTTTTAAAACTCTTTTAAATATTTTTAAGGATATGATGGTAATAGACATTTGACCTAAAACTTCCAACTTATTCTATATAAACAAACTTAAGCTTATAGTTTTCTTAACAACAATTGAATAAAAAATTATGTTATAAGTTTCTCTCTAAATTTGTTTTATAAAAATTATTATGATAGGTTTTTTTTATTAGTTAAATCATCAAACATTTTGTTATAGTGTTTAATGGATTAACAAGCTTACAATATTTGTAATATTATACTTTAGCATTTGTTATAGGATTACTAATAATTTTGATTTATCTATTATTTTATTAAATCGTATTGTTAAGATTTTTTATTATTTAATCCACTATAGGACACACATTAGGTGTTGTTTGGAGAGAATTTAAGTATCTGATTCTAATGATTTTTAGTGAGAAGTGATAATTTGAACAACTGAAATATGTCTTGTATTCTCTTCATTTAAAAGGTATATATATGTATAATATCTTAAGTACATAGTAGAGTACGTATTAAGCGACCTGGATACGCGATTACATGTATTTGTACATAAACTAGTTTAAAATAGAAATCAGATCGCTACAAGCATTACAAACAAGTAAGGGGAGGTCGTTTATATTCAGGTCGCTCGTGGAGAGGAAGGGTCCTGATTACGTCGGGATATCATAGCTTCATCAGGTCTTGACATCCAAGACCTCGCAGTCTGATAACGAGATACTTTTATCGACTGAGTTTGTACGTTTTACCAAGTTCGTGAGGTCCAGGCCATTTGTTGACCCAACCATATATCCTCACTTTATCTTAGCACGATACTTGTACTTATTAGGTCGTATGTCCGTTACATATTTAATACCAAACATTAACTCCCATATTCTCTTGATTGAGAAGGCAAGGGAATAATTTGGTCACGTATTCCTTATATAAACAACAGCCACTCGAACAATGCAAATTTATACTATGCTTTACGATATTATTTTTATTATTTTCTTTATTTTTTAAGAGACTTTTCAGCTTCTCGTTTTTCCTTTATAAATAGTAGGAGAATTTACTTTTACCTTTTATCTGTTTTTAACTAAGTAAATATATTCAGAGGATTTTAACCCGTTAATTACTCAAAGGTCGTTTTATTATTTTGTAAGGTCGCTCAAAAGTTACTTAATACCTTTTATCTGTTTTTAACAAAGTAATTATATTCAGAGGATTTTAACCCATTGATTACTCAAAGGTCGTTTTATTATTTTGTAAGGTCGCTCAAAAGTTACTTAATAGTCATTTCAGCTAATTTATTTAACATCATTTGCTAGTATTCAGGTCGTTGCTATATCATTACTCTTTGATTTGATACGAACTTCTCATTTTAGGTAATTATTCATCCTCTTTCTTAATGTCGCATAAAGGAAAAGAAGTGAGGTCTTCAAAGGGAGACTGATTGGGCATAACCGACATCGCCGATCCTGCCGTTCATTTGGTTTTATGTATTTATAAAACTCTCGCAAGTGCACGAATCATTTGTAGAAAATGATAAGTATACTCCCAAGGTCGATCTAAGGAAGAAATGTACGTGATTTTTAATTTATTATTCAAAATTTTAAAAACGAAATTAAATCCTA
Source organism: Hippophae gyantsensis (assembly GCA_030763125.1). NCBI lineage: Eukaryota > Viridiplantae > Streptophyta > Magnoliopsida > Rosales > Elaeagnaceae > Hippophae > Hippophae gyantsensis. The sequence continues at coordinate 75,620,723 of CM061028.1, read as the reverse complement.
AACATCCTGTCATAATATTTTGAGATTTTGTGTTTTTAATCTACTTACATAAAAATAAACATAGATTCAATAAACATTTATGCAAATTTTATCATTTATAATGGTGGAGTATTTATGGATATAATAATTAAGTTAATCATGCTTGCTTATATTATTTAGGTTATTAAATATATGAATTGATATTTATTCATTCTCTCTTTTTTATACGAATACCACTTTTGGTGGAGTTAGATATTCTTTGTTAACTAAACAAATCAATTAACACCTATGGGTGGGGTTGATAACTAATTTGGTTAATTAAATTAATTCCTTTTTCTAAGAGATTGAAAATAAACCATTTAAATGCCACCTTTGGTGGGGTTAGACAGTTTAAACTTTATTCAAGGTGTCCAAATTAAACCTAAGAATTTAATTATCTGAGTACTAACTTTCAAGTTTTAAAACAACTACTGAAAACATATTGTCAATACATTTTCAGATAATAATTCTTATAAAAACTTTTGAAATAGAGCTTCACTCTAACTATCGGGCGATTGTACCAACAAATAAAAGAACACTACTCTAAATCAAACCGGATAACTAAACCTTAAAATCTAATTTTTAGATTTAAGTTTCTCATGAAAAATAATATATTTCTCTCTAACATTCTTAATATATAATGTTGAATAAAAATAAAATCAATTCAATTTAGAGATTTTTACCTATTTAATATTTCGCAAGCATAACAACGTTATTATTATATCATGTTTACAAATAGCCAGCACAGTTAAATTTAATCACAGACAAATTAAATATAACATGTAAGAATAAAGCATAAAAAATAACTACAAAAAAATAAAATCCTTACAGAACTTCGATGCTATTCCCGTTGCTGGAAAACCTCCAAACAGAATTTGCACTCCCATTTATTGAATCAAAAAGCTAATAAATTACATAAACATAACTAGTTCTTCTCAAAAGGAGAAGAACTTTAAAACTAAGAGAATTTAACTAAGAAAAACTAAAAACTAAGAAAAGCGTAAAAACTAAGAAATGAGAGAAAGAAAGAGAAGAGAAGAATGATTTTGAGGTGTGTTTAGAAGTGAAGAGAAGGGGAAGTATTTATAGGTGAGGATGGAGAGAAAAAGTGGGTGAAAAAATGGTAAAAACGCGGAGTAGTGATTACTGACGTCATTTGATGACGTCACATGACGTGGGGGGTGGCTGCACGCGAAAATGGGGCGAGATGGCAGCGGCGTGCGCGGACAGCAGCAGTGTGTAGGGGCACGCGTGGAATGGGAGCAAGGCACACGCAGGACTGGGCGTGCTGCGTGCGGCGCGCGCGCGGGCTGGGCGGCACGTTTTCCTCCTTTTTGAGATTTTTGACCTTTTTGACCAATTTTGTCCAATTTTTCCATATTTTTTTAACCTTTCCTCATTTATTTATTAATATATTTGTGATGTATTTCTTCTAGTATTACTCTTTGAGTCTTTAAGTTATGTTTTTAAGCAAAAATACCTGAAAAACAATAAAAATACCCGTGATTCCGAAAAAGATAAATTTATATAAATATATGATAAAACATATAAATATATATATTTTTAATCAATTAATGTGCATAAAATCATGGTAATTTTAGTACTTTTTGAGCACTTATCAAAGACCTTTCCAAAAATATTTCTCCCAGTTGTATTCCTTTAAGGTCATTACCAACCAAATGACCTAAAATGACAGAGAGTAGTGACAATAAGCCATCTTCGAGGATTTTTGAGGAAGGGATTCTCATTCTTCCTGCTTCCTCGGGGTCCAAAGTGGTGTCTATCTCATCCTCACGGGGTTCAATTCTTGTTATTCGGATTCCCGTGTCCATATCCACCAAGGTACCTTACCCAAAAAAGAAGAGGGAAAATAGGGGCGAACCTACACATAGAACCAAAGATAAGCATCAAATTGAAAAGATGTCGAGTGTTTTAATAGTTAAAGAGTTTGGAAGAAATTAGACAAATATATGACATTCTAGCCCATTTAGGGTTAATGCAAGTACCTTCCCATTTATGTGATGCTGATGATCCGCCACCGAGGTGGTAGGTGATACATTTAACGACTTTTAAAATAGGTTTACGTTGCCCCTTTTCCAAATTGGTGACCCGTGTTTTGAGCACTTTTGATATATATTAATTTTACACAAATAAATCCAAACGGGTGGCGAACTCTTTTATGTCTTTCCGTGGTAGTTGGAAAGCATGGAATAAACCTCGAAAATGATTAATTGAGGTGTTTATATTATTTTAAAAAGGAACAGGTTAGACAAAGGAAGGACGTACATATGTTGTGTTATAGGCCATGGGTTGCATCTCAGACGTCCCGATAACACCTCAGGCTGGAAAGATAAATATTTTTACATTACTGGGGATATTTGGGGTGATGGGGTAGATTTTCTAATTCAACACACTTGGAACACTAATTTTAACACTTCATAACTTCGAGCTAGCAAGCTCATAAGTAAATTGGATATAAGTGGTAAAAAAAATGAGGCAGATTGAACTACAAAATACCTCGAATGAAGGTTACCGCGATATCCTGACTATAACTCGCTTAAAAAAGTCTGAGGTGTGGCGATGTTACATAAACGAATATCAAGGTTGTTATATATTTTATTTTTTATATATTTGTATACATTTACACGTCGTTGGTGAAATTTATTAATGTGTATATATATATATATATTCGCACATTGATTTAGGAGATCTCATCAACACTTCAGGTGTACAAGAGTTGACTCTCACCTATCCGATTACGTTGGGATATCATAGCTTCATCAAGTCTTGACATCTAAGATCTCATAGTCTCATAACGAGGTAATTTTTGTCTACTGGGTTTGTACGCTTTATTAAGTTCGTTGGGCCCAAGCCATTTGTTGAGCCAACCCTATATTCTCACTTTACCCTAGCGGGGTACCTGTACTTATTAGGTCGTATGTCTGTTACATATTTAATACCAAACAAATGTTAGTTGAACAGATTCGATAACTCGTGTGAGACTAGTTTATTGATACGTTAGTACAGATTTGAACACTTTACCTATGAAGATTGTAAAAGAAAGTCGAGAGTTGTAAATAGGTTATTTGGGGACATTATCTTGGTAGGTAGTTTGAATCATAACCTTATAATTGAACATTATTTTCATAGTAGACAGTTAGGTGGTTTGATAGATCGGTGATTTTTCTCTTATATTATTATTGTGACCTATGTTATTTTTACCTAAAAAACTCGTGTGTTATTTTAATTTTTAATATTATTTATTTACATGTGATTACATGTCTCACTATTTGTAAAAAAATTAATTTTTCATATTTTTACTAATTATCTAAACCCCATTTGATAAATTAGATCCATAACATAAAAACCTTCAAATTAGTTAAATATTCTCTAAATAATATTTTATTATTTAATTTTAGTTTTTGATTTATCAGATCAATATATATTAATTTGGTTAGCATTTTAAGAAAAAAAAAAAAGATTAAATTGAACTTTGACCATCCCTAATATATATAAAACATAATTTTTAATCAATGATTAAATTACATTTTTAAAAAAATTATTGATTTTTTTACATTAATAAATATCAAAATTCATAATAAAAATATAATTATTTTTGTCATGACCAAATTCCTTGTTTAATTCTTTTTTATTTTTTACGTTAATAAATACAAAAATATATATAATAAAAAATATATGTTATAAATAGTTATTTTGATATTTTAATTACTTATATGTCAATAAATACCAAATACACATATAAGACATACACTTTTTATGAATAGTTACTTTGGTATTTTTATTATGTATTAAGCACTTGTATTAATCAGATTAAAAATATCATTTATATCATTCATGATTATACATTTTTGTTGAGTTAATAATTTTTGAGTATATTTTCATATCTTATATCAATTAAAATAAAAATAGGCAACTAATATTAATATTTTTAAACAAAAATATTTATTAAATTTAGGCAATTCATATCCATTGTATTTTTAGTTATTAAAAATATCAATTAAATAAATTTTGTTATATTATACTTGAATTATTTATTAAATTAACTTATTGAAATCTTGGTAAAAAATTACCCATATTTTATATCATATTTAAATCTTATTGATCATAAAATAATAATTATTATATATTTATTCATTTAAAAAATAATAATTTATTTAATTTAAAAGTATTTTTGAAAATCAGTTAAAAATTTATTAATTTTTAATTATTATAAAAATAACTTAAAAATTTATATTTAAAGAATTAATTTTTTTATTTTATAAAATAAATAATTTTGAATAATCAATATTATTATATATTTTTTAAAATTTAAATTATTAATTTATGCATCTAGTCCGAAAATTAGTTATGAAAAATACATAAGTTTTGTTTGCAAATTGTACACCTTTTTTTTCTTTTGTCATTTTCATAGGTATAACATAAGAGATGATATCTAGTCCACTGCCTTACCATATAAAAATACATTGGCCTTATGAGCACTTTATCGTCAACATTTTTAGAAAATGACATCAATTAAGATAATATTTTTTATGTTTCAATGTTTTTAAAATAATTAAATTATTCAAGTTTTAAAATTAAAATCCTATACATGTATAAATAAATAAATAAATTATATACTTACAAAGACACAAACTCCTAGGATTTTTATGTTCAAATGTTTAAAATACACTATTATAAGAAAAAGTTATCTTGTGAGTGCTATTTATTATTACTTTTCGGGGGAAAAGACCGGATATTTCGTTTATTATTACAAAATGTATTTTACTTTGGAAGAAGGGTTTTATTTTATTTATAACAAATAGATATTTTAATAACATTACATATTTAACTCATTTTTTTAAATCATAACATTTTAATTTTTTTAAACAGTAAAATTTTCATTTTATTTTAATAATTTAAAATTAAATTTAAATAGTATAATATATATTTTTTATTTTTTTGTCAATTATTTTTTAAAATTTTATATTTTTAAAAGTGTCTAAAAAAATACATAAAAAAATAAAATTTTAAAAAATAATAAAAGAAATAAAAAAATATTATACTATTCAAATTCATTTTTAAACTATTAAAATAAGATGATAATTTTGTAATCATTAAATTTACTTTTCAAGTTTTTAATAATAAGATAATATTTTAATGTTAAAAAAATGACTAAAATATTTTATTTTTATAAAGAGAATGGTTTTCTTGTTAAAATAAATTGATTAAAATATTCTAATAACACAAATATAATAACTTTTAGAGTATTTAATTATTTTAGTTTAAATATTTATGTATTTTAATATAAAAGTTGATACTCTTATAAAACTAAAAGCATATTTTTTAATAATTATGAGAAATAAAATATTTATTTTTAATAACTATAAAACTAAATGTATTCATTTATTATAATAAAAAATTACATAACTAAAAATATATCATTTATAATACGTATGATTTTTTACTTTTTTTTCTTTTAGAGTATTTAAAAAAAATATTCTCAAATTTTAAAATAATATAACAAATATCTTAAGTTAATATAATTTTTTTATGAAATTTTACTTTTAATTTTTTTAAAAGATTATTTTTATAACGTAAAATAATATATATATATATTAAAAAATATAGTTTTTTTTTAAGAAAATATATGTTTTTTAAAAAACACAATTATTTTATCTTATAAAGTAAAAGCATAATTTTTTTTATAAAATTAAAAATAAAGTTTTCCGAATAAATAAATCATACAGGACAGATGAATTTTTATTTTACAGCCATTTGATTTCAATTAAACGCATAATTATATAAAAAAAATTATACCGTGATGATATATATATATTTTTACTACTGTTTAAAAAATGCTACCATGCTCCGTATGCGTCTTTGGGTCAGTTAGAGTGTAGCAGAAGGCGCGCGTGGGTAAAGAAGTAATAAACAGTAAAGGGCGGCCTAGTAAGAGTAAAAGCCAAAGTGATAAGGGCGTGTTTGGAGACAGTGTGTGGGCCATTCAGAAAAAGACGTTAGAGTGGAAATGTTACAAGTAAAGGTTGAGATAAACGAAAGGTGATAATGGTAGTGTTGATAGTGCCCTGGTTTGTAGTGTCTGTTTTCGGAATTTATAAGGCAATTGGTGAGATTGAATAAAACTTAAGAAGACCCAAAATTTAGATAGAGATTGAGTAAAATAGAGTGTTTTTAGAAATCTAGAGAGAGAAGAGTAATAGAGAGTTTTTGGATAGAAGATTTGGGGGGGTTTTCAAGACAAGGAGACATGTCCAGATCCATACCAACAATACTGTTTCCTGTTTCTTATTTTGCTTAGTTATCACTTATCAGATCCCAAAGGTCTCTCTTCCTATTCTCTACTCTCAACCTTTTCTATTTGCTTCATTTGCTTTCATTTTTCCATTTATTTTATTATCATCTTCTTCCTCTCTTTTATTTTTTTCTTTCTTTCCCTTTTTTTATCATTGGCCTGATTCTGAATAGTGGTTGTACGATTTAAGTGGGTTTGTTCTATTTGTTGTTGTTATGTGCATGTGGAGTTTGAGGTCATAGTGATGTTATTCTAGTTCAAGTTTGAAGATGGGAACTGGTTCTGGTAAAAGAGTCACCATTTTTTTTTTTGGTTTGGTTATTAGGGGGGGTTGATGTTTTTGATATATTGCTTGATATGATATTTGCTTATGGGCATTTTTTTTTAAATTTAAGATATGTATTTTCTAATGCAAATTTATTAGTTATCCTTATATTTTTTCTTAAAACTTGGATCTATTCTCTTTTGTGGATTTACGCATATAATTTTTTAACAACTGGGATGTGGTGAGAAATGAGGAGGTTGGCTTGGTGGTTTCAGTCTCATGTTTCATTATGCCTAGTTATTACTTTATTAGTTTATTAAATATCTTAGGCGATCTACCACCTTAGGTGTTAAGATATAACATACAATATAAGAAAATAGGGTGACAATCTTGTCGTGTTATGTTTGTGTAATGTTTTGTCATCAACGGTGCATCTTGTCGTGTTAGCTATGTTTGTATCATATTTTAGCGTTAATCTTATTGTGTTAACTTGTTAGTTAGCTCTCTACCTCATAGAGGTTTAACACTTAATTCAATAATTGAGATCGTTGGACTTTGAATACAGTATCTCAACTCTTTTATCATGCTAGAAGTTATTAAAAAATCACTATGTTTCTATCATATTTTAGCATTAATCTTGTCGTGTTCACTTGTCTCTACATCATGAAGGTTAAACACTTAATTCAACAATTAAGATTACTTTATTTTGAATATAGGATTCCCAGCTCTTATATCATTATATCATGTTATAAATTATTGAAAAACCAATTCTCTCAAAAGCCTAAGTTAGTGAAAGAAGGATCAAGATTGCTTTTATATATCTATCGTTAGTGTTAGACATTGCCACACCCTAAGACCATGCTAAAAGCTTGAGGAGAGAATTGCTTTCTAACTAATATGCTATTAGAGTATTAAAGTCTACGTTTGTCTTAAACTCAATTTTCTTTGATTGGAGCTTGTTATGGGATTCACAAGTGAGAGAGTGTTGAAATAAAATAGAAATGTAGAAGCCCATCAAATGACAGGGAGTGTAAAAAAAGTCCAAATGGAAGCTTATCAAATGAATGGAGTGTTAAAAAAATAAAAATATCCAAATGTGGAAATTCGAGGGAAGTGTTACGAACCAAAATATAACATCTAAAAAGTCGAGTATCCACCTCCTAACAGCTCAAATTTTTAAGAAAATTAGTTGCTAATAATTTTCTAATAGTTCCTTTTTGGTTGCTAACATAATGCTTTTAAAGTTAACTCTCTCTTGCCTCCTAAGCGTGTCTGAATACATCTATAAGCTTTTTTCTTGACACATGTTTGAAAAAAAGTAATAATCAGGTGTGTATACAGAATTTGGAGGTTCTTTAATGGTTATTTTTTTTTTCTATTTGAGTCTGATTATTGTTGGGAGGTTTTAACAATGGGATTCTCAAGTTTTTAACAGTCTATTTATTGATGCATGCCAGGTTAGAAAGATAATTTACTGTGGTAATGTTTGTTAGATGCTGATCAAATAAATTTCTTCACAATTTGTTGATTGGGAAGTGATGTGAAGTAGTAGATTCATAATTTCTTTGTGGTTGATTCTTGAAGACAATGCTACCTATGGGTCAGTGGTTTATGTTAGAAGCTCTTTCATAAGAAAGTGGTTTAAAAAAATATTCTCTGAGCTCTAATAGCAATTGTATCTAATTTTTTTTTCATTTGATTTAGAAGCACTTTTTAGGGTCTTAAAGTATAAGTAAACAAACTCATAAGTCTCTAAACTCATTAGAATTAATGGACTTGTCTATTTTATCAGAAACCATTCACAACTTGATGAGAGATCACTTCTCTGAATCAATCAATTTTATCTGAATATGGCATTGACAATCTTTGCTTTAGGATTTTTTTTTCTTTCCCTTCCCATAATTTGTAACTGTGCTTCTTCCAACTTTTTTCGGTGATCTGTGATCTCTCCCTTCCAGTTAATGCAAAAGGAAAAGGAAAGTGCAGGGGAGGTGAGGAAGAAAATAGTGCATAAATTATATATAATCAATAGTAAGATTTCTGAGCTTAGGTGCTGCTGCTTCCTTTTTTTTTTAATATACACTATTTACAATTATAATTAGGACTTGAACATTAGACTTTCTACATGTCCAAGTGAGCTATATGCTGTTTAGCTATAAGTTGGTTGGTTGAGGCTTAGGAGTTTTAATTGAGGAATGATGGACATTTTGTCCACACTTAACCATTTTATAAGTAATTATGTGCTGTTTCTTATGATTAAAATCAACTATCTTCTATATTTGTTTCTGTGGATCGGAAAATAACTAGAACATTCTTTTTCTAGAAAGTAAGAAGTGGATTTCTTAACTTCTTCTTAAAGTTTAGTACAAATCTTTTGACTAATCATTTGATTTTCCTTTAGTCAACACATATTAGACGTCTGCAAACGGTGTAATACTTTATCTCGGGCATGTGCTTAAGTTATCTGATATAGCAATCATTAAGTCATAGCTTTAAAACATATAGGGTATGTTTGATTCATGGAATTGGTATTACCAATTTGTGTTTGGTTCACGGAATTGGTATTAACAATTGGTTAGAAATAATAGTTACTAGGAATAGAAAACTAGGAATGGGAATTACAATTCCTATTTCTTTATTCTCTAGATATCATGCAATAAAAAAAAATGAATGAATTAATTTTATTTAGCTTTTCCAAAATACCCTTCATATCTAACAATATAAATATTTGTGTTAATAATTGAGAGATTTTTTTTTTGGTAAATGTACATTAGAATCATATTCTTTTGAGAGGAGGAATAACTACTCTTCTCATCTAGTGAAGAATATATATTCCTTATCTCAAGGGAATATGTATCATCAGGAATTGCAATTCCTGAATGAACAAAGGACTATATTTGCCTATTATATTCCTTAGTCTATTTCTGCCAATCGAACATGCCCATAATGTCTCGTGAGTTGTATTGCGATTGGATGTTTATATATATAAGTTTTTGTACTTTTAATATGTTCTGCTTCAACTATTGGAAGGATCATTGACAGTGTATTAATAGCTGTTTTTCCTTGTTATGTTGCTTTAGTCTTTAATAGGTTGCCTTATATTCACAAGTGAATTTCCATGGATTCAAGTGAAGATACCATCTCAGATGAGGGAGTTGATGGTCAAATGAAACCGGTACTCTTGTTGAATAATCCAGATTTTGTTATCAATCCTGCTCAAGTTGGTTACAGTCATCCAATGGTAGGTTGAACTGTTTGCTTATGAAAATTCCTTAATGGTTGATTATTAATTGCTACTTATTTCTTTCAGGCTCGTGCTCCTTACCCCTTTGCCGATCCTTACTTTAGTGGGATATTGACTACTTATGGATCACAACTTCCCGTAAGTTTTATCGAGCATATTGTCTTCCATTTCTTTTGACTTCAAGACACATTAAAAAAAAAAAAACGAAGAAAAGACACCAAGATGTCACTATACAGGTGTAATATTTGTAATCCATTTGGATTGCACTAAGGGTACGTTTGCTTGTGCTAAAAGCAGTTTAAGTCAAAAGTAGTACTAGTTTTAGAAGAAAGCACTTTTAAGATGTTGATTTCTGTAAGGAAGCACAAACTGTGCTTTCTGAGTCCTGGAAATACTTTTAGCGAAATTTTTGTTGGTTTAAAAATGCTTTTATATTATTTCATAAGCATAAACAAACCCACCCCAAGTATCCATAGTAATGATGTGTGACGGGTGCCATAAATTCATGTCTATTTGTGGGCAAAGGTTCTTTTGTAATAACAACTGTCTGATCAGAGATTACAGTGAAGACATTTATGTTTTCATAAACTGTCTTATCCTGTATTTTTTATGCATCTTATTTTTATTCCTGCAATTGTACGATTTGAATTGACCAAAACTAGCCTCAGGTGATGGGTATGGCTACTAATCGTATCCCATTGCCTCTTGATCTTGCTGAAGATGGACCCATCTATGTCAATGCAAAACAGTACCATGGAATTCTTAGAAGGAGACAGTCACGAGCAAGGCTTGAAGCCCAAAACAAGCTGGTCAAATCTCGGAAGGTATACAGCAATGCCCAATCCTTCACTATATTTGCATTTATTTGAATTGTTTTGATACATTTGTTATTGTAAGAGGGACCTTTTTGAAGTTCATAGGAACTTTTTTTTTTCCTTGTCTCCCAAGTATAAAATCAATTAGAATAAAGAGCATTGAGAATAAAATGATTGAGTACACTCCATGTAAATGGACAGACCTTTTTGATGCATCATCCACACCTCAAAATTTCTGTTTTCTCAAACCAATTCCCAGTAAAACAATATGTATCATTGACTTTTATACGGATTTTTTTTTTCAAGAGTTACTATTTTTTTCTCTACTTATGTCCACTTCGTACGCAGTTGTTAGTACAACTAGAGTATAAATGAGCAAAAAGAATCTATTTACCTAAAAGTGGATATAGGGTAATTTTCTCAAACCATTGTATAAAGATCTTAACTGACTGCAGTTGTGAACTTCAATCGAATGCAGCCATATCTTCATGAGTCTCGGCACCGTCATGCTTTAAACAGGGAAAGGGGATCAGGTGGGCGTTTTCTCAGCACGAAGAAGAACCAACAATCCGATCCAAACCGGAGCATGCCACCTCAAAATTCTCGAAGGTTCCATGAAAATAATAATGCACTGAGAAGTGAAAGTCACCACTCTATGTTTGGTGAAGCTGCAACTCATTCCAACAGGATCTCAAGTGCTTGCGACACCAATTCTTCTGCGTATCATCAGCAGCCAGATCGAAGGTTCCCAGGAATCTCCCCACACATGAATGGAGCTATGCAATGCAGTGGGAGGCTTTTGCATGGTGGAACCCAGCACTATGCCTCAGTTGTCCAGTGAAAGGTACGGACTTCAAATCCATAACCTAGTCACTGGTCAGGCAATTCATCCTTGGCTTTGTACTATTGTCCTTATATTATATTATGCTTGTATTAAAGGTTGTGTTTTGGAAACTAAGCAATTAATGTACTAAGATATCACAAATCAGTACTAATGTGATCTGTGTGTCCGGCTTGAAATCTTAATGTAAGACTTCTGATCAAATGTTTGAAACTTGTCTATTGTGTGAACTTGAATAATGAGTTTTTGTTTGGATCAGATGGATGCTTCCAACAAGTCAATGACAGAAGTTGATCTTCTGTAAAATGCTTTATGTTTTTTTTTTCTTTTTTCATTTATGTCTGAATGGCAGGTAACAAGTTTACATGTTTATGATGTGGTCTCTCTTTATTCTCGACGTTACTCTGTCCGTTACTTCTCTTACTTTAGTGATTGCGGTCTTGGAATTGACCAAGAAAGCTGTGTGCTAGTAACAATATGGTATGGGAAATAATAAAGTTTGTTTTTTTAAGGGAGTTATCTCGTGTAATACTCATGGTAATGAGGATTTCATTCGGTTAATTGGACTTAATTAACCAATTGAACACAATTATATATAACTGCCATGTCCACTTTCCTTAAAAATGAAATTTGTCTCTTAAAAAGGAACACATGCTTGTATGTCTCTTATAGAAGTCGGATTGTGGCAAAGACATTTTTGAGGGAAAGGAGAATGATTGAGTGTTTTTTTTTTTTTAAATAAAAATTATATACTCACACAATCACTTACACATGCATATGTACGGGCTGATTTTGAACTGACCTCTTTTTAAGTGTTCACAACATGTATATATTATTTTATGGTATTTTTTTTATGTGAAGGGCTATTTAGGGACTATTTTTATGAATAAAAATTGACTAATTAAGCTTTCTTGTGGTAGCTTTGATTTGTTATTGGTTTATTTTAAAATTTTGTTTTATTTTCATGAATATAAAAAAAATTAACATCTTAATAATAAGTCTATAAATTCACAAAAATCAACTTTCGAATGGATTTATAATATTGGTAGGATGGTTTTGAACTTATAATTTTTTTATTAATTTTTTTTACAAAATATAACTTGAAATTAAGAAATTTTTTTAACATGATATATCTTTTATTGTTATTTAGAAAATATTTAATTTGTTAAAAATTAAGATTGTATAATAAGACATTAAAAACATGGATGATAGTCGTGGGAGGACTCAATAGTTTTTTAAAAGTAAGTGATTTAATCCAGTTGTTTTAGATTGAAGTATTTTAATTACATAATTTTAAAAAAGGATACAATTTTATCCTAAAATTTCAAATTACATAATTTTAAAAAAAATATAATATTGTCCTAAAATTTTAAAGTTATCACGTGTGTTTCTTTTGATATTAAAGTGCATATTTAACTTTAAAAAAAGATATAATATTGTCCTAAAATTTCAAAGTTATCACATCTGCTTTTTTTTTTATATTAAAATACATATTTATTAAAAATTATAAGATTAAAATATTTCAGTTAAAAATTATAAAATTAAAATATTTATTTAACTAAAATTACGAGATTTTTTTTCAAAATATCAACTATATTTTAAATTAATATAAAATGAAGAATAATAATAAATATTTTTAAAATCATTGAAAATTTAAAATAAATAAAAAATAAACTTAACTTAGAAATACTAAGATAACTTCTCCCAGTTTTGTGATTACAAATTCATACAATTTTTTAAATTTTTAAATGAATCACAGAGTCAAATATTTCGATATTTTACAATAAAAAGTAGTCCTAATTTTCCTTGGAAACTCCGTAAAATTAGAGAGTACAATTTCTCCGTGCACTTTTTGTTTTCCTTTCCGTTTCCCTTTTGTCGTTTAAAGAGTGAGAGTTCAGAGAGCTCATCGGAAAATAGGAAGTTGAGCCGAGCAAAGCAGTTGGAGCTAAGAGAACGACAACCAAAATGGTGTCGTACGTGAGCGCTTTGCTTTACGGAGTGGGAGGGATAGTAGTGGCAGGGTTGGCACTGCTGGTGGCTCTTCAAGAAAGGCTCGTCTACGTGCCCGTCCTTCCGGGTCTGACCAAGTCCTACCCGATTACTCCGGCCCGAATCCGACTCTACTATGAGGACGTTTGGCTCCGTTCCTCCGACGGCGTTCGCCTCCATGCCTGGTTCATCAAGCTCTTCCCTGATTGCCGAGGTTCAATTCGATCCGCCCAAAATTGATTTATCTTTTATCGCTGTTTGTTCTGTTTTGCGTTTAGTTTATTGAATTTGAAATTGAGCTTGGGGGCTTATTTATTCGAATTACTGAGCTTCCAACTTTAAGCATGATTGGGTTAATAAATTTCTCAATGTAGCTTGTAGCTGGATTTTTGTACACGATTCAATTTCCAATTCCGCATTCTCTTCCCTTTTTTAATTGGATTTGTTGACTGCAATTCGTTTTGTTGGTTTGCTTATTTTTCTATTGTAATTTCTTCAAATGTTCCATTGTATCCATGCTAGATTAATGTGAACGTGCTAAGTTTGTGCTTCTTAAGAGTTTAGATTTCAGTCTTACAATGTTCCTGTTTCTGGTTGCAGGCCCAACAATTTTGTTTTTTCAAGAAAATGCAGGAAGTATCCTATTCGTAATTTTTGTGTTTACTATAATTTGGTTTCTAAAATATAATTCAGGCTCCACTGATCTAAGCTATGCTTTTGATATTCCTTAGTGACACTTAACTGTTGACATACAGATATTGCTCATCGTCTTGAAATGGTCCGTATCATGTTACAGAGGATGCAATGTAATGTCTTTATGCTTTCATACAGAGGGTATTTGCCTGCTGTTATACTTATACGTGAATGTTATTTCTGTGACTGTTATAGACAACTCGGTCTGAATCCTTAGGAGTATGCTGTTAGCCATATTGAATAAATATTGATACTCTATTGATATAAACAGTTACGGAGAAAGTGATGGCTATCCATCACAGCCCGGAATTACAAAGGATGCTCAGGTGTCCTTTTGGTTGGTATAATTAGTTAGCGCTTACTTTAGTTTGCAATAAAGATTTTTCTTCTTCTGTTTGTTAGGCTGCTTTGGATCATCTTTCTCTGAGAATTGACATTGATACATCTAGAATAGTTGTGTTTGGAAGATCATTGGGGGGTGCTGTTGGAGCTCTGGTTGCTAAAAACAATCCTCATAAGGTACCACTTTATTATACATGATTACATGGTTTTAACATTTTAAGTATTTGACATTATCATAACTTCTCTCTCATGGAAATTTTAGTTTCAGGATGCTGGTTGCTTTTCTTTTCTGGGGTAGCATTGGTTAAGTCATTGCTTTTGTTATTATACATGTTATGTTTCATCAGTTTCATAAGGGCAGACGATAAAACTAAAACTTTTCTAATGATCAAAAATCAGAAACGGTCCCCCATGCCTCTTAATGTGCTTACATTTCATCTGTCTATTTTGATTCACTTCCAGCTTGTTTACTTCAAGCATTGTAGGTTGCTGCTTTTATAGTGGAAAATACTTTCACATCTATATTGGACATGGTGGGAGTTCTTTTGCCTTTTTTGAAGTGGTTTATTGGAGGAAGTGGTTCGAAAGGTCTTAAAATTCTTAATTTTCTTGTACGTTCTCCGTGGAGTACTATTGACATCATTGGTGAGGTAAGCCCACTCCTATAAGATCCTATTGTTTCTTATGGCTTGGCTTCCCCATTTTTTATGCCCACAAATTCATTTGAACACGTTATATGCAATTATGGACATGTAAGCCTTGTCCATGGACTTCCTAATGTTATCATATACTTGAAGGTGCATTTTGCTCACTCATATTGGAGTTTCATAATAAATGTGAAGACGTTTTAGGCCATTTGATGTGCTTTGTGATTTTACGAAGACGTTAGCAAACAACAATTTTGTCATCCACAGTTCATGTGCGACCTCTGAATCTGAAAGCCTTTTACCGTAGTGCTTAGTTCTCTTTTTTCCTTAGTCTCTAATGTTTATAGAGCACCGTTATGCCTCAATTTCACAAGTTTATTAATTGCTATACTCAATGGAACACGTCCTCCGGATTAAGCAGCCAATCCTTTTACTCTCTGGCCTTCAAGATGAGATGATTCCTCCATCACATATGCAAAAACTGTATGCCAAGGCTGCTGCCCGTAACAATCTGTGTGTTTTTGAGGAATTTCCCAGTGGTATGCATATGGATACATAGCTAGCTGGTGGTGACTACTATTGGCAAACAATCCAGCAGTTTCTGCAAGAGCATGTCCCACAGAAAAGAGAAGATCATGTTCCACAGGAAAGAGAAGATGGATTGTCTTTCGATGTCAGTGGTAATACTTTGACCAAGAGTACTGAAAACTCCTATAATACTGTACAATGATTCAATTGATGAAGAAAGGTAAGGGTAAGAGTTCTGTTTACTCTTTTGTTCCTAATTTCGTGTAGTTTAGGAATTTGTATGGACGGGCCGAGTCTGTACTGTGTATTATTACTGCGGTGTAATGGTAGTATCTTTGAGATCTCAAATCACATACCAACCAACCAATACCAAGGTCCAAAAATACTTTTTTAATTGATCAGATACTACCTTGCATCCATCCTCTTAGTATCTGTTACCTTTGGATGATGGTTAAAATGGGTTGCCTTTGGCAAAATTTGAAATTAATATCTTGGAGTGTTATATGCACTTGGACTGCCTCATCTTTAAGAAAATCTAGTCATTCCTACCAGAGTAACCGGTTCAAGTTAGGTATGCTTGTTTTTTCTTTCTGATTATTTGTTGAGGCCTGTGGGCCTGTCTTCGTATTTTCTAGTGCTTTGAATGCACAAGTATTTAACTTGAATGCTTTCCCAAACTCGTTCTTCAAGTTGGATTTCTATCAACATCTTTATGAGTTTCTCTTTTCTTCTTTCAGCAATGAGAGCAAGGTGATTGAAGGGATTTAATAATTTAGAAGCTATATTCACTGGATACCTCTAAGGCTCAAACAGATCTTTTAATTTTCATTGTGTGAGGAATTGCTACCTGTTGGTAGAAAGTCTGTCCTTCCATACTGGCTGTTTCTTGGTGATTTTTGTTGGTTTTTCAGAAGATGCAACAAGTATGTGGAAATGAATTGTGGTATATACTGACTTCTCCTATATACACTCGATACTTGACTGTTCGTACTGGCTGATTCTATGAAATAAGAAAATGGATGAATGATCGTGAAAGTTGGTTAACTTTAATGAAAGTGCACTTTAATCGTATATTTATTAGGTGAGACCGTACACGTTTGTTATCTTTACAAAATAGACTTTATAAATCTATTTTGTAAAATAATGGACTTGTGTTATCTCAAATGTAGGCAGCACAAATCTATTATTTTACAAAATTGACTTATGTTATTTTTTTTGTAAAGGTAGTTGATTTGTGTTGTGACATCAAATATTTAAAGGACTAAATTGTATTTTCGTTAAAGTTAACGAATTTGTAATGTCACATCTAATATATAAGGGATTAAAATTCACTTCCATTAGAATCAACGGATTTGTGTTACTTTTTTTTCTAATAAAATTATCTAGGAAAATTATGATATTCTGTGCCTCAAAGTAATGCTACATAGTACATTCAAAGTGTAAGTGCTGACTATGTATAATGTACTTAAAGAAGGGATTATATTTACATCTTATGTGTATGTGGGCATAAAGGTAGAAACCTATAAATATATGGCGAATCATAGTTGGCTTTGTAATCTTCATTTTATTGCTTCGGTGAAAATTTGAATATTTCGGCAACTTGAACATCTTTCTAATGAATGATGTGATTATTTTAGCTTAAATTTGCTAAATCATCAATGATTTTCTTGTTCATTATTCATCTTGGTGGTCAGCTTTTGAACTTACTTTCCTCAAAAGTTTCCATGCTCGCGCGTTTGGGGAATTTTTTTTTTTAGATACTCGAAGAACTTCAAACTGATGAGGGATTAGAGAAAATCTTAAATACATGTTATATGTTCCCTATTTTAAACATCTTTTTTTTAAAATATAAATTAAAGGGTTAAAGATTAACATGCTTTACGTCAATGCTCCCATTATATGCAAAAGAGCAACAATATCTTGATGGAGCATTGCTAATAATGCATATAAGTGCTATTATAGTTGTCTAGTTGCTTACTTTTTATTTGTTAAAACTAACAACCAATGATAATGTCAGTAGTACCAAGTTGGCTTAATCTTAGAGTCATAAATAACACTTTAAAAACCAGAAATTATTTATTATTATCGGCATGATAATTCAGGGCAATGAGTTGCATTATATCAATAAATAACCATTTCTATTAATAATGTTATGATGAGTAGAGATGGCAGCACGTTGGTACGGGTTAGTCTCGTCTCGAATCGGATTGACCCACGGTCGGTTTGAGCTGAATAATTTCAGAATAAATTGGTTTAAGTTGGGTTGGATAATATGTATGGATAAAAAAATCGGTTACTTTGACCGTTTAAGTATTTATTTATTTTGCATTTTTGAATGAAAATAAATAGTAAATTTTTGAACTTAATGGTTCCACAAACTGATCTAGCTTTGGATCCTATCTATTTTGTTATGAATCATTTATAATAAAATGAATAATGTTTTGTTTTATTTCCATATGGGTGGAGTAGCTATGGGATCTCAATTTGTTGTGTCAAATTGTCATCTCTATGATAGAGATGCACTATCGCAATCCATAACTCATTTTTATTGTTATAAAAATGTTTTTAGCACATTTTTGAGGCATACATAACCTTAAAGTTGATTTTTGCATTCATTATGTTCTCCATAATCTATCAATTTAGTCTTAAAATGATGAACAAACAATTAGAAGAAATAATATGTGATGTCAAATAAATTTTAATGTCTAAATCAGTTATTTAATTGAAATAGTAGAAAGAATTAGAATAAGAATACAAGGTTATTTTTTAATCTAATATGTAATTTATTTATTAGATTTTTATCTTATAAAAAATATATAATATGAATTTATTTTATGTTTAAATTCAAACTTATATGTTGATTGTGCAAATAATTTACTAATTGTATATCTTTTGACTAGTTAAAAATAATGCTTATCAATTCGAGGGTGACACTTGTACTCTGTAAAATTTCACTCAAATACATTAATTTATATGACACAATTTAATTAACATTTATTATTAAGTGGTACCAAAATTACGTCTTTATTTTACATTTTTAATTTTACATCAAATCAATAACTTATACATCATTTAATAAACTTAATGAATGTATCACTATTGATATTGTAACAATTTATCCAGTTTTTTTCTTTAGAAAAATTCTTATTTGAAAGGCCTTAAGTATAAAATCTTATTTTTTTCATTTAATATACTTAATGAATATAGCATTACTAATATTTAGGTTTGAACCGCACCAACACTAGCACAATCTTAATTTTTTCATTTAAAATATTTAATGAATGTAATACTACTAATATTTAGGTTTGAACCACCACCAGGACCAGCGCACAAATATCAGCACCAACACCAAACAACACTCCAACGTAGTACCATCAGAGCACCACCCCAACACACCAGCTCAACTTAGCAGTGTTTATGGTATTTGTATTTTTTTTACATTTATGCTGAAGTAGTTGTGTACTTGGTTATGTTGATTTGAAGTATACTTATAAATACTTATAATAGTAAAAAGTCAATTTATAATAGTAAAGTTTTATTATGTTTTAGTGTATAATAAACTTTGTAAGGTAATTGTACTTTTAATTTTAATATAATATAATTTTTAATATTATAATTAATAATTATATTTTAATTTTAATTTATGACCATATAATATATTTATGATCTCGATCTTATAAAAACTGAGATTATAGACATATCTTATGACCTCGACCTTGATTATTGAAAGATTGAGGTAATAGTACATGTCTATGGTCTTAATTTTTAAGTAACAGTTTATGATCTCTCTCACTTAAGTTTCGATTCTTATAATTATGATCATAGATCTACGATCATGGTTAAAAACCAAGATCATATGTATATATTATAATAGTAATGCACAAATCCATTAAAATTTAATTTCACAACAATATAAGAATAGCAATTATGAGCGCAATAACAAGTTTGTTTTAATCTTATTAGATTCAAATATTAGTAGAATAAATAGCGACATTATTTCTATAAATATTAGTTGAGTGGCTCAATTAGTAATTTAAACTTGACGTTAATTTCGTTTTATTCCTTAAAATTCAATCATATGATTTTTTTTATTTTTTATTTTCTCAATTCTTTGGTCCACTATAATTGTAGGATTTTATATGATATACTTTAGAGAGAGTAAAAAACAAACACTAAATACCTCAATTATTTATATGATATACTTTAGAGAGAGGAAAAAAACAAACACTAAATACCTCAATTAACCCTAACTAATATATTAATGATATAAACCTATTTAGGAGTTTCTTCGGCAGCTCTATCTCTCTTATTTGTCGGAAAAGTTACCACCAATCAGTAAGAGATACAACTCTGAGTAGTCAAGTTATTGCCCTGCTGCGGTTATACAAGTGGGTTTGGATGGTTTGCTAACTACACTCATCTATACTAATCTTTGGATATTCTCTCATTTTTTTCTCATCTTTAAAATATTTATTTAAGGCATAATATTCCATTAGATTAATTTTTAAGAGAGCTAATGATTGAGATTAAAAACTAAATACTTTTGAACATAAAAAATTCACACTATACAAAATTCGGTGGGTTTTGGTAGTTACATTCAGGCAATCGAGCAAGTAGTTTGTTTGTTTGCTTCTTTCTTTACCATTCAAATAAACTTAAAATATATTATTAAATTATTTTATTTATATAATCGAATTATTTTTTTTATCTTATTTATACCACCTAACTATTATATTTATTTTATTTATAATATTTCATTAATTTTTGTATAAAAATATGATAGGTCAGTAATAGATTCGAAATAATTTAGATAATAGAAATTTAATTATTTAGATTATTATAAATTTAACACTATCTAAAATGCGTGAATTCATTAGACAAAAATTAACGAAATAATATAAATGAAATTAATTTAATGATACGAATGAAATAAATATAATAATTTAATGTTATTTTTGTAAATTATAATAGTTCGAAAACTATTATAAATTACCTAGCTTGTGAAAAACTATCGTGCTTGAAGCAATTTTCAAGAAAACAGCATGTTCTATTCCTTATTTTGGACATAAACTATCTAGATGATGCTCATCAAAGTTTTTGAAAACATTATGTGATAAATGATCTATGTAAGAAAGTGAGCATATTATGGTGATTCAAGTTGCGATTGACTTCGTGGAACATTAATACTAATGATATTGGGGTGAATGTGTTGATTTAGTAAAGAAATGTTTACGAGATTGAATGTAGAATTAGCTCATGAATTAGCAGTTAAAATAGATGGCTATGGGGTTTGAACGGCAACCAGTTAACGTCTCCGATGATGGATGTTAAATTATGTTTGGCCAAATATTTATTTTGTTTTTGTTTTTTTGTTTTTTTGTGCTAAATTCTATCCAGTTGTTAAATTATTTTAGCAGTGGTCAACTGTCATTCTTTGGGGAAAATAATAATAATTTTTTTTTTTATATATTTTGAAAAGAGAAATATGAGAAGAAAAAATGTAAAAATGAGAAGGCTAGACGTCGGTAATACATAGGTAAATCTGATATTATAAATTTATATAACTCCTTATGAATACTCATTGTTAAAATAATTAAAATATTTAAAAATATAATAATAAATATTAATAATTAAAATTAAAATTAAAATTATAAACATATTTAATTTATAAAAATAACATGATGCTAAATATAAATATCGGAGTGAAATTGGGATTCATGTTTTTAAAAGTTGAAATGAAGTAAGGAATATTTATTATCTATGACTATTTCTACGAACATGCCGTTTGTCTTCTGTATATGTATGTTTTTGCAAATATAAGTCCGAAACACCCATAAAATTGAGAATTTTTGAAACCTAGGATAATTTTGTTGCAGTGTTTAAGCCGGAGGAGATACAAAGTTAACTTTATTTTCCCTCCTTTCGGAACATTCCAAATCTTTCGTCTCTCTACTCTCTTTCTTCTGTTTCTCTCTCTGCTAGAGTCTAGAGAGAGACTGCTAATTCAAACGTTATCAGGGCCATCGCATCTGCACAATTGCTTTCTGGTATAAACCATTTTCAAATTATTATTTTTCCTCGTCGCTTTCTTCGTTGTTGATTATTTTTGTTTATGGACAATAATTTCCGTAGTTTAAATTGAACTCTGTGCGGACATGGATAGTGGACCAGCATACAATCCTCACACCGTGGAAGGGATTTACAAGGACTTCAAGAGCCGTAGAACCGGCATCATCAAAGCTCTCACTAGTGGTCTTGCTACTATTTCATTTTATTTCCTTTTTTTATTTTTTTATGTTGTAATTATTATTACTACTTTAGTGATTTGGTTTCATGAATTTGATCCTAGCTTTTTGCATGATGTATATTTTTCCCGTCATTATCGTATTTGTTTTTTAGTTTTTTTTTTTAAGATGTAGTAATTCTGTTCTGTGTTTTGTTTTTGCAGACGTATCACAGTTTTATCAAGAATGCGATCCTGGTTAGCATGGTTCTCTGTTTGTTTATAGCACAAATATATCATACTCTCCAATGACATAGTAGGATACAGATTTGTATGTCCATTGTATTTGCCAATAACACTGAGTACCACATTGTTTGATGGTTACAATTTTAAATTAGATTCTTTGAAGTTTGATGGCTAACCTTTTACTTGCTCTAGAACTTTTTTGGGGGTTTCTGTGTGTGGTGTGCAGTGAGAAGAATAAAAGGTTGTGAGAATTTTGAGAAACTTCCTGACATTTGGTGAATGCAATTTTTTTGGCCAGAAGTATTACAGCTGATCTTTGTAATTTTCTTCAGACAAGGCTACCTATGAAATCAATTTGGATAAAAAAAAGAAAGAAAGAATCTAGTAACTATACAATCTAGTTTTCTTTTACTATTAATGCATTTTTATGTAAAAACTGTCAACGTTAATAAGAACTGTTGTCATCTAATTCTAAAAAAGTAACCCAATGTTTGTCTTCGTTCACAATTCTTATAAATTCTACCATAATATTGTCTTTTATCAATGTGAAACTTTTATTTTTTTTAACATATCCCCTCAAAGTGTTGGTTATTTGATCCAACATTTTGTATTTTCAATCTATTTTTATTATACTTTATTTCTATTTAGGTTATTTTCTTTCTTTCTTTCTTTTTTTCCTATTTGCAAGCCTCGTATCTCTTTTTTTTTGTGAGAAGGCTCATTAGTTTTTTTCCTTTCGCCTATTGATTGACCGACGCTTTGATACCATATCAAAGTTCATAAGAATCATGGACCTTTCAATCCCAAAAGGTTAACCTAATAGGTGAAGAAACCTATGTTTTTTATAAACTTTATCATAATATTGTCTTTTATTAATGTGGGACTTTTATTTTTTCTAACAAAATCCTCCTTGCGGATGAATAACACTTTTCTTGAAGTTGTGAAGATTAGATTTGCTGCAACCAGTTGAACATAACTGCAAATGAATACTTTTATGAGGATTTCTCTAGTGCTATCTCCTTTGTCCCTCTTATTTCCAGCAGCAATTAAATGTATTTGTTGTGATGCATTGATGAGGTTCATTGATTTTCTATTACGGTCTGTATTATAGAGAAAGAGAATCTTTGCCTTTATGGGTTTCCGGATGGGCATTGGGAAGTTAGTCTTCCTGCTGAAGAAGTTCCCGCAGAACTCCCAGAACCTACATTAGGTATCAACTTTGCCAGAGATGGCATGAAAGAAAATGATTGGTTGTCTCTCGTTGCTGTGAACAGTGATTCATGGTTGCTTTCAGTGGCTTTCTTTTTTGCTACCAGATATGGTTTCAATAAAATTGACAGGTATATCCATTTTCCCATCTGCTTCTATGTTATGATCTCAACTTTTGTTTTTTAAGTTCACATGAAAGTTGGTGTGAGCTTGATGTTCTTTCATTTTTAATTATTTTGTGTTCTAACATATGGAGCCATTTTTTAATCTTCCCCCTTTAGTATGAATATTGTTAACTTATCTCAGTTGAATCCACTGGATTGGTTTGTCGTCCACCTGTGGCTCAGATAGTTTGCTGCTTTTATAGTCCCCCTTTCCATCCCCCACAGTTCTCTTTCATTCAAGCATAATGTACTCCAATACAAAAACCTTGGAGTGGTTAAAAGAATTAGATATCCAAGGCCAAGTCGTTGCAGCAACGCTTGTGTCATTTTGAATCTACATGACTTCACATGTGGCATGGGTCTTTTTAGTTGCTTAAAGTCACCACTCTCCATTCATGTGCTCTCAATATCAATCCACATTTATCCATATTCTGGTATCATAAAAATACTTTCTTGAAGAAATAAAAAACGAAAAATATATATGTTAAAAGGCTGCTTGCATGCATGTTAAAAAAGTCAAATTGGTGGATTTGTCTGTGTAAACTCTTTTATAAAGAGGGGTATATAATTATTTTATGAACATAGAAATGGAGTGGTGGTTACTATTAGTGTTATTCCACTGACTGCAGTGTTACTCAGGAAACGACTCTTCAGTATGATAAATGATATTCCAACTATATTTGAGGTTGTGACTGGTGTTGCGAAGAAACAATCTAAAGAGAAGTCATCAGTTTCAAATCACAGCAGCAACAGATCCAAGTCAAGCTCTAAAGGGGTAACTGAACTATTTCTTTTGCTTATTCTTTTTGGCACTTTCTAAGTTAAGTAGGATTTAGAATTTCCATTTGGTGAGCGTGCTAGTGCTTTAATATACGTGTTTAATGTTCATTGTAACTTATGCTATCTTCATTTATCAAAAATCATGAACCATTTCATCTATTAATGTTCAGAACTGTTCTGAATTTGCATTGGCAATTTGGCATCAGCTGAATCTATGTTTTATTTGGGCAAATTAGAGTGACTTTTTTGAGCCATTTCAAAAGGTCAACAAGTCGTATAAAAATCCTGTTATCACTCACGCCTTGGTCGTGTTGAGGAGTTAACACTGCCCATCTAAGCCGGCAGTTACATTTTAAAATCCATTTGTTTTATTTTGCTCTAAATTTTTGTTGTCAATATGTTGAGTGTTGCACTAAATGCTTGTCCATTTACAATTAAAAGTAAGCATTCTTGTGTCTCTGCTGCATAATCTGGGAACAGCAAGGTTCTGAATTTGAACAATATTCAAACATGATGCCAAAAGGGGAGGATGATGACGAATTAGATATGGAAGATGATGAGCACGGGGAGACCCTATGTGGTGCGTGCGGAGAGAACTACTCTGAAGAACAGTTTTGGATTTGCTGTGACATATGTGAAAATTGGTTTCATGGTAAGTGTGTGAAGATCACTCCTGCTAGAGCAATGCACATCAAGCAATACAAGTGCCCCTCTTGCAGCAACAAGAGAGCAAGACCTTGATATCACTATGAGGCAGGTTAGTATCGCCACTTGTAACCGAGTCACCTTGGATTTAACTAACATTTGAGTCACTTTGCTAAAAAACATGTTACCTTTGCTTTCTTTTGTGATCAGAACATGGATTTTATTGGGTATTTTACTTTTAGTATCTTTTTTATCTAAATTTTAGAGGTGGTATCTTAGTGGTATTTTTATTTAA
This sequence comes from Hippophae gyantsensis, assembly GCA_030763125.1. Lineage (NCBI taxonomy): Eukaryota > Viridiplantae > Streptophyta > Magnoliopsida > Rosales > Elaeagnaceae > Hippophae > Hippophae gyantsensis. The sequence goes on along the minus strand of CM061028.1, from coordinate 75,595,463 downwards.
AAAAAGTATCAATTTGGTACAATTTGTCATTTAATTAGGGATTTTTCTTATTTTGCATTAATATACATGTGATATTCAAAGAATATTTTTTGATAAATAATTAATTGATTGTCTTAAAATATTCTCTAAATATCATTTATTTAATTTATTATCCAACAATAACATTTAAATATCGTACCTATATTAGTGCACATGTGAAAAATTTCTAATTAAATGACAAATCGTATTAAATTAATATTTTTTTTAAATGAAGGTACTACTAAGGTATCATCTCCAAAATTTGGGTGAAAAATAGGTACCAAAAGTTAAATGGTGGTACAATAAGGTAGCAAATCCGATTTTATTAATAGGAGGAAACTAATATGTGTCTCTTACACTATTTATCATGTCTTTTGTTCTTCTAATTGGAGATGTTTTTAGTAGAAAATATCATGTAAGCACAGTTCTTTTAGGCAGTTGGATACTTGGTCCTCATCTAGTTCAGAAATGGCCACTTTAGTCTTCTTGCCTTTGAAAATAAATGGACTAATAGGGGACCAAAATCACCTTTATTTGCTTTCTGCTTTATGAAGTTTTTGATAATTTAAATTCGGGCTACGACCAGAATACAAACTCGTTAATATAGATTATTATTTTTAATTAGAATTAACTATTATTTTTTGTTATGTTTATAAAAATATTAGATTTTTTTGTCATTATAAATAAATAACTTAACTAAAAGTGATTTAAATTTTTAATAATATTGAAAAATATATGAATTTGGTCCGAAAAACATGAACACGAATAAACATGTCATAACACGCACAAAAGCACAACTAGACATTATTGAATTTGCGTGTTCTCGTCCAAGAAGGAAGATAATTCTTAATAATCACAAAACAGAGAATCAATTTCTACATACAAATATACAATTCAGTGTTACAAATGAGTTTTTCGTTTATATTTATATTTATTGCATAAATGAGTTATTTGATAATGTAATTGTAACACAAATCCAAAGCTATGGGTTCCTCAAAAACTAAATAATTGATTGTATTAAATGTTTTATTGAATTTTGTGAATAACTTTTAATTATTTATAATTGAAGTAAAACAATATTATGAGATACTTACTCTAATTAGTCTTCCTGCAAAGTGTAAAAATTGCAGCTAGTTTCCGCGTGACATCTACTCGATTAATATCTGTAATTTGAGTGGAAACCATATATCGTAAGTAATTAATGGATTTTCTGAACTAACAAAAAAAGTAATTAATTGATTGAAACATTTGTGTACTTGCAAAAACACAGATAAATTTGTATATAGCAAATCTATCATAATTTTAGTTTACATATCAATTTTTTATTAAATATAATTTTATAGGTTTATTCTAAATTTATATTAAATTTATAGTTTCGTTTTAAATTTATATTAAATTTGAGATAGATATGCATTTTCAAATATAATATATATGAATCATAATTAAACACAAGAACAGGGAATTTCATCAAGTCGTTAAGGAAATTCCTCTTTCATTAAGTAGACTTTAGAAAAGTTGTGTTTCTCGCCACTATCTTTTTGTTATTTTTTTAACAATTAATAAAAGGAAATGACAATACAAGCAAAATAAAAGTTTTAAATTATATTTTATTTTATCAATTTTATAGTTATTTTTATTTATGTTAAAAATAATCTATATAATTAATGTCAATAATGCTTGAAAAATATCAGAAAAAAAAACAAAAAACAAAATAAAAAATTGGCTATTTATTATCATGCTATCATTATTTTTTAAAAAAGAATTAAATTGCTAAAAAAAAAATAAAGATACCAATAAGGGCTTATTTGTTGAAGTGTTTGCCTTGTAAGTTTCTTGTACAAATTATTAGTTAGGCCTTTACCAATCAAATAAAAAAAAATCTCAAATGTTTTAAATATATGAAAGAAAAAAAAATACAAATATAATAGTATTATTACGTACCCAACAACATAGAAGAATTGGTAGAAATCACAATGTCATGTGTACGAGTAGAAGCACACCGACGACGAGCAGTCGATTCCTTTGAGAGGCAATCTTGTGCACAAAATGTCAACTTGGTGGCTAAAATAATCCGAGGGACATATAGAGACCTGGACTTGAAAACGCACCGTCTCATACATTTATGTAATTCCCACTTTCCAAACTTCATCAGAGAATCAATATTAAGGATATTATTAGACTTGACATAATGTTTTGAATCATCATAAGCTGCTAATAAATTTGGGGTTAACATTATAATTAATATAATAAACCCCATAATTCTACTAATCAATCCAATTTGATCACCCTCCATAACTTAGCTCTCTAAGTCTAGTTTCATCTTTGAAAGTTTTCATTCTTTTCAACTATGTACAAAATAAAACTACTAGCTTAATTGTAATTAAGTGAATTTCTTCTGCTGGATTCCAATTCATCAAAATATATATATATATATATATATATATATTAAACTTCTTTCAAGTGATACAAGATCAACTTTTGAATTTATAATTATTTTATCAATAGTTAATTTTTTGTTTTAAAATTTTGTTTTAAAATTACATAAAATAACATTCTTAAACTTATAATAACAAAAATTATATCATAATAATATTAAACAATATTCAATTAAACATTAAATAAATATAAGTAGAACTCCAATACTTGAAAAAGTATAACATTATAATTATTTTTTTGTGTTTATAAATTTAAGAATTATTTTTGTTATTTTTTAATACTTGAAAAAGTACTGATAGAATTATATATATATATATGGAAACTCTTAAGATGAATGTAATTGTAGTGTGAATTAGTTCACGCGAAAAGGTGAAATTGCTGGGAATAAATAATATACGTTTAAATGATAAGTTTCTAAACTCACTTAAAAATTCATAGAAAAAAATCAACCAATTAAAAACAGGATAAAAAGCAGGAAATAAATGCCGCTCATTTTCAGTAGTTAAGTTTAGGTCAAATGATTCAATAAAAAAATAGTAATAATAATAAAAATAATAAATGTAGGTCCAATGAAAAGGCGTTCGTTTCTTGGGCTCGGATCACTCCATCATACTCAAAGCCCAGCCCATTAAAAAAACAAACCAATAGAGATTGTTCTCTTGTAGCCCAATAAAGCCTTTGTTAAATCAACAACAACCTTCCTATAATAATGCAGCTGGGCAACGAAAATTATACATTCATCTTGTGTCATTGATGATGCAATGATTTATGTGAATATAGTTAAAAACATAATTATTTAGTATTTTTTAAAAAATAAAAATTAATAAAAAATACTATTTGTTAATGTATATCTAATAATATATTAATATCTGTTATTGTATATCTATTTACTTTAGGGATATCTATAGTTAATTATTTTAGACATACCTAGTTTACCAATTCTATATAAAGCGCAACTACGTATATTCATTTAATCACGTATCGTAATACAATCATTAAGTATTTCTAACATGCAGACTCGAGCCACTATTCTTTTCTTTTCTAGCGGTTTTCTTTTTTTCGTGTTATTCAACCTTATAGCTTCACAGTCATTGCCGCAATCATTCACCGCTTAACCTTCGACGTTTTTCAGTTATCCTTAGGTTCCTAATTACAAAGGGACCGCTGTTAAGGGAGTTCCGCACATACAAACAATCAGAATCATCATTACTGCGGTATATTGTTCAAATTTTTTATGCATATACCACTCATCTCGACCGGGATCTATACAACCGTGGAAGTATCGCAACCATCGGACACCGCACGCTTCCTCACGCCGCATCAATCAAGCACGTCGCAACGCGCCGCCGCTCCGTTAATCTTAACCCGACGACCTATCTACAGTATACCACCGCGATCGTCTCGACCGTATCTACACAACCGTGTAAGAATCACAACCATCGTGCACCATACGCTCTCTCACGCGCCTCCAACATCCACTGCGCGTGGATCCGATGCGCTAAGCGCCGCCCGCCGTGACCCGCATCGCACGTCCGCGTAGGCCGACGCCATCGATCATAAGACGCCACGCACTCCATCCGACCGCTCGACCGTGCCGACCGCCCCCGTGACCGATCTGACCGTTGACTGATCTGACCGTACTGCCCTTTGACCGCTGGACCGACCGCCCGTTGGACCGCTCGACCGCGACCTGACCGCCCGTTGACCGAATTTTGCAATACAGCCCCTTACCCGCTTTTCGCGTAGATCTCGTTTTTTGCACTGCTTTTGCATATTGTGTTTGCAAATGGATAAAAAGGATACTTTTATTTCTTGCCCTATTAATACTATATCGAGGGACTAAGAATTATTTATCATGGTCTCAAGCGTAGTTTTCTTAAGGGTCGTATGCTCCGCATTATTCAGATCGGTGCAATTAGTATTCCCGATAAAGGAGCAAGTGAAGAAGATGCTATCTTTCTTCGTCGCATGATTGAATGGGATAGTCACAACCACATGATCCTTACATGGATTCGAATACTTCATTCCATCCATCTCCGATCTGTTAGGCACTTTTGATTGATGCCAAATCAAGCACGGGGATATGTTGGCCAAAAGGTACTCCACTACTCACGGATCCATAAAATATCAACTAATAGTTGAATTGCATAAACCGCAACAAAAATGTACCAGGCAATCCATCAATGACTACTTTGATCAACTTCGCTTCTTTGGGACCAAATTGACCTTTGTGATCCAATTTGGGCAGTAATGCTCAAATGCCATATGCTACTATTAGGATGAATTTCTGCCTCTATGAGTTCTTGATGTCACTCCACAAGGACTTTGAGCCAATCCGAGGTCGGCTCTTAATCGTAGTCCTCCTCTCTCTGATCATTGCAGAATGAGTTGGTTAGAGAAGAAGCTCGACTTGCAACCCTTCAAGCCCAAAATAAGCTCAATGTTTTGGCTATTACTCCTCCTCGCTCCTACCATTGAACAACCTCAAAGAATCGTGTGATTCCTCCGCTCTAGCTTTTACAATCGTCGCAGTGTGAGCAATAAAAGGTTCTGTAATTATTGCAAGCGCCATGGCCACACCATTGAGACTTGTTACCGGTCGTAACAAATCTCATCGGCCATTGCTAATACGAGCCTACTTCAGTTGATGCCTTCTAGTTCACAGAGTCTCGGCCTTTCGAATCCACTATCAACCTCTCCTCCATGGAACTACGTAAGATCATAACTCAGTCGTTCAAATGGTCGGTAATGCATCTCTTTCCACTACCCTCTCGCTTGCCCTGGGTAAGTCTCAAACTTGGTTTTTTGACTCGCATGTTGCAATCACACGACACCTCACTCATCTTTATTCTCCAAACTTGACCCCGCATCACATCCCTTAATATTCATATAGCCGATGGTTCCACCATTCCATGGGAATAGTCTAGGTTTTGTTTCGACCTCTACCCTCTCTCTCGGGGTTTTCCCATGTACCTAACCTATCCTATAATTTATGCTCAGGCTAATTAGCCGAACTAGGATATCGCCTTATTTTGACTATTCTCGGTGTATTGTGCAGATCCGAGGACGGGGCAAAGAGCTTGGGACCCGGTCCTAGGGTCAGCGTATGCTTTCCGTAAACAATCTTCATCTTCCACCTGCTGCTCCCGCTTTCGTTACCGCCGCAACCGCCGTAGCTTCTTCCTTACCTTCGCACTTTGGCATTCTCGTCTTGGTCATGCCCCATCCTCTCTGCACAAATAGCTTCTAAAGGTCTATTTGGTTCCGTGTCCAAAGATAATTTTGATTGCCATGTCACAGGAAAACAAACAAATTTTACCTTCAATAATAGTAAATCTATCTCTAATAGTATTTTTGAGTTGATTCATTCGATGTTTGGGGGACCTTCTCCCGTTACTAGTATTGGTGGATCTCGATATTTTGTTGTTTTTATTGATGATTATTCTCAAGCATAGTTGGATCTTTCCAATGAAATCTCGTTCAAATCTTATCAATATATAGTAACTTTGCAAAAATGGTTGAAACACAATTCTCCAAACATATCAAAACTTTTCGATCCGATAATGCTCTCGAATATACTCAAAATGCTTTTCAAACTCGTTACACTCATATGGCACTGTACATCATCTAACTTGTCCAGAACCTCTCAACAAAATGGTCTAGCCGAAAGAAACTTCATATTCTTGACACTCGTTTCCTGCTCTTCTTCTCTCTCAAAGTTCCCGCCCATTTTGGGGTGAAGCCGCTTCTTCATGCTGTTTATGCCATTAATCGCATTCCAAGCGCTGTCATTCATAATCGACCGCATGAGCGCCTTTTAGATCATCTCCTAACTATCATTACCTTCGCCCATTCATGAGCCTTGTTTCGTTCTTCTTCAAATTTCATGAACACAACAAACTTGAGCCTCGATTCTAGACTTTGTTGTTTTCTTGGTTATGGTGAAACTAAAAAGGGTATCGATGCTATGATCCTATCTCACATCGTCTCCGTGTTTCCGTAATGTTGTCTTTTGGGAACACCGCTTATTTGTTGAACTTTCTCACTTTCTGCTCTTTCCCTAACTAATTCAAATGTTTTGGAAATTTTTCCAAACGTCTCTTGCTCTTCATACGTATACTTCTAATCCATCTTTGGACTTCACTATTCAATCTTCAGATATTTTTGATGATTCTCCTAGACAGTCGTAGAAGAACAAGTGCTGATAACGAGCTACCTCACCTTGAACATAGGTCCCGCTCCCCGCCTCCGCCCGAAGATCCTCAACAAGACATTCCACTTCGCCACCAACCCAAGATCCATTCCTACACATTTACTTGACTATCATTGTTACATCGCTTCTTTGCTACACCTTCCATGAGCCTCACACCTATCGCAGGCATCTACTAACCCTTCTTGGCATTGCAATAAAGAAGAAATTGATGCATTAACCAAAAACCATACTTGGGATCTTGTTACTCTCCTCCCGGTCAATTCGTGGTTGGTAGTAGTGGATCTATAAGATTAAGACTCGCTTCCGAGGGTCTCCATTGATCGCCATGGGCTCGTCTTTCAGCAAGTGCGGGTTTTACACAGTAAGAGTACGGGATTGATTATGAAGAGACTTTTTGCTCCAAATGCTCGTATTTCCTCCTCGTTCGCACCCTCTTAGTCGTTGCCACGCAAGAATGGGACCCTTTTTTATGGATGGATGTTAAAAATGCATTCCTTAACGGGGATCCGCATGAAGAAGTATATATGCAACCTCCTCCTGGTCTTTCTCATGAAACAAATAAGGTTTGTCGCCTTCTGACGTAATTTATGGCCTTAAACAAGCTCCACGAGCATGGTTTGCCAAATTCAGCTTCCACCCATCCTTCGCTGGGTTACACCGCCAAATTCTTATGATTCTCGCTTATTTCTTCGTCAATGATAAAGGCACCATCTTGCTTCTTCTATATGTGGATGATATGATCATAACCTATGATGACCTCAACGGCATTCAAGAACTCAAGGATTTTCTTAGTCACAGCTTGAAATGAAAGACCTTGGACATTTGCTATTTTGGGTCTTGAGATCACTCATTCCACGATGGTCTTTACATTACTCAAGCAAAGTATGCATCCGATCTCATATCTCAAGCCGGGACTCACCGACAGCCAGAAGACCAAGGACACCGGGGCTTGAACTTAATGCGATCCGACACCATCGTAGGGGCAACCATTGTCTAATCCTTCTCTTTATAGACGACATTGGTTGGTAGTCCGGTTTATCTTACGCTACTGCCCGTGACATCTCTATAAGAAACATCAAAGTGAGTCAAGATTCTGCCGTCTGCACGATCGACTCATTATGTCATTGCTTTGCGTATTCTACGATACTTAAAAGGCACTATCTTCCATGGCCTTTCTACTCAAACATCGCCGCCTTTAGTACTGCATTCTCTCGATGTCGACAAGGTGAGATCCTACTGATCGTAGGTCCACTACATGGTTATTGCTTTCTCCTTGGTACCGTTTTTGATTTCTCATGGCAAGAAACAAACTCAGGGCCCGCTCCAAGATCAGACACATCGCGCTTCCGATACCACATCCGAGCTCCTTTGGCTACGATGGCTCCTTAAGGATTTGGGTGTGTCCACATCTTCGCAACTCTTTATTGTGATAATCGAGTGCCATTCATATTGCTCACAACGATGTCTTCCATGAACGGACTAAACACATCGAGATTGATTGTCACTTTATTCGCTCTCATCTTATCCACATGTGCTCTCAGCTTACGCAGCTTCCTCCAACGATCAACTTGGTGATATTTTCACTAAGGCACTTCCCAAAGGACGCACTCAGATTTGGGCTGGACAACCTCAAGTCAGTCTCACATCCACCTCGAGTTTGAGGGCCTTAATGTATATCTAATAATATATTAATATCTCATTTATCAGATATCTATTTACTTTAGGGATATCTATATTTAATTATTTTAGACATACCTAGTTTACTTGTAATTCCTATATAAAGGCACCATGTATATTCATTTAATCACAGAATAGAATACAATCATTAAGTATTTCTAACACTATTAATTACTCTTATATTAATGTATAAGTGGATTGGTTATTTTTGAATGTCTCATCAGAAATTCTCCATTTGTCAGTTTGGGGTTGGAGTTCAATTCCAAGTTATATTTTTTTTTTTAGATTTTTTTTCTTTTCTACCTTCTTAATTTATATTAAAATTAAAAGGATTTTTTAAAAGATATAAATACAGTAAATATTTTAAATTTATTATAAAAATGATATTTAAATCTAATATTTATTTTTTTTGTAATAGTTTTGTTTTGTTATTATTAAAAAGAGACGGTATAAGAATAAAGTAATTTTTTTTATTTTTTCCAATTACATTAGATAGATATTGTTTTAACTTTAATAAATCGAAAGAATCAAATAAAAATAAAAATAAATAATAAATAATATAATTATTTGTCTTTATGTAGTCAATTTTTTATAACAATATGACTAAATTATCACAAAAAATAAGTGTACAATGTAAGTTTTATTTTTAAAATAAGTATAAAACATGTATAATCATCCTCCCTTTTTTAAAAATGAGATTCATATGAATATATATTCAAAAATAATATAAATGATCTAAGGAATATGTATGACGATTTAATCATATTATTATTAAAAATTGATTGTATATGAATAAATCCTTATTTTTTTATGTTTTTTATTTAATTTTTTCAATTCTTTTAGTTACAACTTATAGATGATTATTCTCTATCTAAAGAATTTGAAAATAATAAAAGAATGAAATGAACAAATTATTTGTATTTTTATATGATTATTTTTTAATAATAATAAATTTAAATTATTTATAAGTATACGATCTAAATATCATTTTTTTTAATAAATTAGCGATTGTGTCAACATTTTTCTATTATTATTTATACACAATCTTCTATTGTTGAATTACAAGAGTTTAAATTAGATACATAAATTATAGGAGTAGGCATAGATTGATTAATTAGTTTTTGAGATATTTTATAAGTTGACTTTATCATGATTGTTTTGAAAACCCAAAACTTAATTGATCTATTATCTCTCAAAAAACAAACCTTCAAGTCAACCCATAAGTTTGGTTTGAAGGAGATTGATTTGTCGACTTATAATCATAACATAAAACCTAATTGAACATAACTTCAATGTAATATTTAATGATGGAATTAACCTTATATCTTGCCAAAGTAAATATCTCATTGTATATATTCACTAAGTGAAGAATAAATAGAAGGTAAAAACTTAGTTTCAATATTCCACTTCTTAGTCCTTACCAATAAGTTTTTCCTAATCTTAAAGGATTCAAGAAAGAGCATTTCAATTTCTAGTGATTAAAACAAAATTATTAAGTCATTTTCTTCAAAGTACGAGAATAACTATATCCTTTACATATAAAGCTGAGCTTATTGCGATTAAATGACTAATATCTAGTTACATAACTTTTGAGCATGGTTGAAATTTATAATACTCAGTAAATTAAAAGGTATCTAGACGAGTCCACAGATCTATATCTACCGTATAACCCACTCATTTCGCCCTTCCCTAACCTCAAACTAGGGATCTAACCTTTAAGTACTTCAGGTTTTTAAAGACTAGGTCCCATGTTCGAGGCTAGAGAAGGTCAAAATGAATGGGTTATAAGGTGAATATAAATTTGTAGGCCCGTATAGATACTCTTTAATATGCGAATAATATGAATTTTAATTATATTCAAACATTTACAAAAGTGTAATATATACTGATATTATTTTTTGATTTTTATTTTATAAGAAATACATAATAATAATAATGAATTAGATATTAATGAGAATATGAGAGATGATAATAAGATATAGGTTTAGAAAAGAATTAATTTCTATATAAAAATATATTTTAAAATTAATATATATTAAAAGTGTTGGCTAAGAATTGGAAGTTTCCCTAACTTAAGTTACCTACGTGACATTTTTTTTAATGTAATAATGCTTTCTTATAAAAGGTTTCATTAAATCGTTTGTTATTTAATTTATAAGCTGGTAAAGAGAAATTACAGGCCAAGACCAATGCCTAAATAAAGAGAGACTCTCACATTACAAACACAAAAAGATGCAATGTAATTTTTGGGTACGTTTTTGTTATCTTGTTTTCAATTTCTATTTGTTGAATCATAATTTTTAAAATGTTGTTTGATAGTTAATTTTATATTAAAAAATTTAAATAAAATTGAAACTTAATTTTATTTTTATCCTATTTTTTTATCATTTTTTCAAAAATATTAATTTACATGTAAAATTTTATTATTTTCCTAAAAAATTGGTTATATTTAACATGTAGTCACGTAATATTCATTTTCAACTTTATTTTTAAGCTCATATTCATATTTTAAGTTTAAATTTTGTGTAAAATCTATTTTTAAAAAAATTAAAATCCATGTTACAAAACCTCACTTTTTTTAAATTCTTTTTTTAAAATCCTTTGGTAAAAAAGATTTAATTGTTAATTTTTAGTCCTAATATATAATTTATTTTTATTTATGAATTTTCGTACAAACTTTATATTTTTAATTATTGAGTAATGTCTCCTGGAAATCTAGGTCCATTATTATTAAAATCATATTCTAAATATTTTTTTACTATTGTTAATTAACTTTTTTTTTTACCTAAGATCTAATTAAATAAGAACAATTTTTTTAACAAACAAATTTTTATTTATTTTTCTAGATGAATTAAAAAACATAAAATTAATTCCAAATATAATAAAATAAAATTCGTTGTATAACGAGTCATAAATGTTCTCATATTTACTTTGACATTAATATGTACACATCCTTTAATATATATATAATAACTTGACATAGCACTACTCCAAAGGGAAAAAGAATAACATTAAGCTAGCCAAGTAAGAAAAAAAAAGATTAACCAAGTAAACGGCATTAGTAAGCAACCACGCAGCATAAATGGTAGCCTCTAATATATTAATAATTACTTTTGATTTTGATTATAGAAAAATGAATGTAATTATTGAGATTCAATTATGTTAATTTTATTTTTTTAATAAAAACTTAAATAATTAAGCTATCAATTAAATTAACTTAAGATGAATTATTTATTACTTCAATAATACATTTATACAATTACCACATTAGGTGTAAGATTGAACTTTATTTAAGATTTATACATTTATACTCTTTTTTTAAAAAGATTATTTTTTCCCTATAAACTTTGGTGTTTTATAACAGTATGTAATAATAAGAAATATAATTAAATTCACTTTTTTTTTCTTCATGAATTTGATATTTTATAATAACTAATGTGATATGTAATAATAAGATAATATAATTAATTTTATTTTTTAATCAATTATTACATGATATGATGTAAATTGTTGTTACTAAATATTTTTTTTTTTTGGACTTAAAAAAAGTTTTAGCATTAAAATTTTCTGTTAAACCTGGATAAATGTACCATTGACAATATGCTACTTTAGTTGTTAGTATTTAATTATTTTTCTTAAAACTTACGATAGTGAATAATCATTCAACTTCCTATAGAAGCTTCCAATCTTTCTACCCAAGCATTCCATTCAGTCTTGCCCACCATTTCCACATCCCCAAATCATTACATATAATAAAAGATGAATGATATACAAAACACAAATTTGCTAGAAGTTTTATATTTGAGGAAGTAATTATGTGATATTAAGTTAATATAATTATTTTATTAAAAAATATAATTATTTAGTATTTGACAAAGATAATAAAAAATATGATTAATTTTTAATATATTTTAAAAATAATAAATAATATCTTTAAATTTCGTTTTTAATATTACAAGATATATTAATATTATCTAAAAATAAAAAATAAAATTATTTTTAATAAAAAATTGATATATAACACAGTATAAATATAAAAATAAATATAAATTAACGTGATATTAGTAGTTTTAATAATAATAAAAATTAGAAGTATTTCAGGCGGCTATATTAATCAGTCCATTGACCTTTTCAAGTGAGGAAACAAAACCCACAACTTCATTCCTCATATTCCTATGCCTTAGACGATACAACAGAGAGTGATCAAGATTTTGAAAGACATGGATCCAAGAAGAGAAATGGAGAGGAAGCTTTCAAAAGCTGTTATTAATGGAAACGTTGTGGCTCTCAAAGATTTGCTCAAACAAGACCCCATTCTTCTTGATAGAGTTCTTATATCCAGCTTCTCTGAGACCCCACTTCACGTAGCATCTATGTTAGGTCACTTGGACTTGGTCAATGAATTACTGAGTTTGAATCCCGAGTTAGCATCCGAGTTTAACTCATCTGGGTCTTTTCCTCTTCACCTTGCCTCAACAAAAGGGCACCTAGATATTGTGAAGAAGCTTCTTTTGGTGGATTCCAAGGTCTCTATGTTGAGAAACCAAGATGGGTTCACTCCTTTACACATGGCAGCTTTGAAGGGTCGAGTTCAGGTACTCGCCGAGTTAGTCCGAGTCAAACCCGAATCGATCTGGACATTAACCGATCGCCGTGAAACGGTGCTTCACTTGTGCGTTGTGCGTAATCGATTGGAGGGATTGAAAGTTTTGATTGAAACAATTGGTAAAGATCATGAACTTGTGAATTGGAAAGACACTAGTGGCAATACTGTTTTGCATATTGCTGTGGCCAAGAAGCAAATTGAGGTATATTTGCTCTGCTTTGTGATATTAAACTTCACTTGATGTGTTTGTTTTCATTTTTTTTAATATTAATTTCAATATACTGATTACCCTGCATTTCCAATTGAGATTAGATTGTTTTAGGATCTGTTTGGAATTTTTTTTTCCTTTTCCTTTTGATTAAGTGTTTTCATATGAGCCAAGTCACTTCTAATGACATTTGGCAATATCTTAGTGAAGTAATTTTGAGAAACACTATTTTTCTAATTGAAGCTAGATTAATGTTTTAGTTATGAACATATTATCTTAATTCCTAGGTAAAAGTAGAACAGTTAAAAGAAAGACTTAGTTTCTGAGTTTAAATTAAGGGTATATTTGGAGCCTTTTTTTGCTTTAAGTTGTAAATGATTTCAAGCAAAGAAGTAAACAAAAATGTGAAAACATCTGATGATAAAACCTTCTTGTTGTCTTACACAGTCAATAGAATTTAATTTCACAAAAAAAGGTTTTTTTGACACTTATGCAGGTTGTCAAGTATTTGCTTGCTCATACTAGAGTGGATGTGAGTGCTCTGAACATTAGTGGCTCAACAGCATTAGACATACTAATGACAAGTCCTAGAGATTTAAGAGACATAGATATTCAAGATTCTCTTCTAAGTGTTGGAGCCTTGAGTTCAAAGGACTTGCCTTCAATTGTTCAGGAATGGACTTCAACAAATGAAAATCGGTTACTAAGACCTCTATCCTTATCACTAGACACACTGCCCACAAAGATGAACAGTTTTAAGAAACCAGTTTTGAAGCATAAGCATACTGATTGGCTTGGGAGGAAGAGAAGTGCTTTAATGGTTGTGGCATCACTTATAGCAACTGTAGCATTCCAAGCTTCAATAAGTCCACCAGGAGGCGTTTGGCAAGATGACCTTAAGGTCGACAGTAATAGCACATCGGGTGAGAAATCCCACACAGTTGGAACATCTGTCATGGCCTATAACGAGCCAATTGAGTATGGTCAATTCATGATCTTTAACACTATTGCATTTCTTGCTTCTTTGAGTATAATTCTCTTACTTGTTAGCGGGTTACCTATAAAACGAAGAAGATGGATGTGGATTCAAATGGTAATAATGTGGATTGCTATTACTGCTCAAGTGATCACTTACTTCATCTCTTTGCGTCACATGTCACCAAAAGATAATGATGTGCAAAGTATGCTTAGAGAAGTTACTGAGATATCAGTTCTTACTTGGTTGTGTCTTATGGGTGTGGTTTTCATAGGTAATATAGTTCGTATGAATTTATGGATTCTTAGAAAGTATGGTTATCTTAAACCAAAAGAGGTTCATTCGAATACAATTAACGATGAACGTGAAGAAGTATGAGGTTACAATTCTTGTTTGCATATCTTGTTTGTGTATGGACCTTTTATATTATTAGTACTTGCATTAAAAAAATGAGCCTTTTACATGCAAGTAAACACATTCATGTCAAATAATGATAATGACTGGAGAGGTTTTCGTCTCATGTATAGATCTTAACTTGTGTAAAAGGTGAATGTTGCAATATTAATACAACCCGGTCTTTGTTTTTGCTGGGATATGTTCTCAAACTAGCGGCAAGGACGTCGGTAATCCTAAACTAAGGCATGCCTTCTTCCGGAGATTTCACATTCTTAATTTGCTCTCTTTGGTCTCCTCCTTAGGCACTGACTCAGACTCTTCATCATTATCTTCAGTTCTTACCCATTATTCCTCAACTCTGTAACTTTGATGGATTGCTTAGGTGTAGTAAATACTAGCTCTACTATGGAGATCGAACATTGGAGCTCGTTCCATTCTGGGGTGTTGTCTACTAAACTTTTGAGATAAATGCCAGACATATCAATTAGTTATCATTGTGGGAGCACTTAAATCCAATAATGTTTTTTTTAGGATATTTTAATTCATTAGTTTTTAAAAATAAATTTAATTTAAAACTTTTAAAAGTGACAATTTAATGTACATGGTTAAATTTTAGATTTTATTTTTTAAAAAGTTTTAATATGGATATTTATTAAAGTATTTTTTTAAAATAAAAATTAAAAACATAAAATTGATCATTTAAACATTCATCATCACTTATTCAAAACTAATTAATTAAACTAATATTAAAAAAAATTAATGTAACTGAACGATAAATTTCAAAAAGAAAGTGGTAGCCATGATAAAAGCTAAAATAAAAGGAACATAAATTACTTTTCTTTCTTTTTTTTGGTTTTTTTTTTAGGGGGGGGGGAAGGAATAAACATAATATAACATAGAGTTATATTGCTGATCGCGTTCCATCTAACAGTTAAAAAAAACATATATTACTTAAAATTACAAACTGCTTCCAAATACAACAAATGACCTATGAAATGCGATACCCAAATAATGCACTATAAGATTTCAATCCAACAAACAAAAAATCATAATATGAAAGGCCGACAAAACTTAATGGACACCAATGGGCGATCTACTCACACTTTATCACATAAATCGTGATGGTGGTTCTTAATATGTATGCCTCGTGACGAACCAACGGGTGGAAAAGAGTGAATAGACACAGCCAGCAACCAAGATAAGGGGTTGAAAGAAAATGGAACCCCAAGTAGAAAAAAGTAAAAAAAGTACTGTACACAGACGTTGACAAAAGCGGACTTTATGCACAAAGTTTTCCGCACATTAATTGATGTACGAGGTGTGAATTGCCATAACAACAAGGTTCAGATGTTTGGAGACTATGATTGTTGACGTCACTCAGAACGTGCAAGTAAGAATCCAAACCCTGAGTTTTCACGGATCAACGGTGGAGGCTCAATGTCTGTTACATCTACTTGTTTCATTGACTTGGAAATATCATCAACAGTGAATGGTATGCTGCACCATATTTGTAAAATGTTATGATGGAGGAGGAAAAAGAGGAGGGAGACGATTAAAGTGTTTCAACAACTAAAGATACAATCATTATAAAAAATGGAAGTAATTATACCTTGAGTCATCATCCAGCAGGAAAGAATTGCTAACAGCATTACTCGAGTCCTCAGTCATCATCACCCTCATGCTCGAGATAACCTGTGAAATAAATTGGAAGCAACAGACTAACCCGTTAGGAACAAGAAGTTCCACATTTCCAAGACATATAGCTTTGCCTTTAAATGAATGACACTCCGATCATAACGTACTAAGTTTAAATCCCCAACTCCCCAGTCACAACTCCCCAGTCAAAAGAGAAGGGACTAACAAGTTGCTTACTACTGAATTAATTGGTTCATATTATTATTACCTCTGAAGATACACTGTGTGTGCCATATTTGTCATCCCAATACATTGTGCTGATCCTGTATAATTGCTGAATGCTGAGAACCTGAAGCAGGCCAAAATCAACATGTCAACAAAAAAAACTCGAATAAGAAAATGGAAAACATGAATTATTGATGGAGAATGCACTAACCGGACAGAGTTCCTTTGTTATTTCATTCAAAGATTTTTTGGGTTTTTGGTGTATAACCTGAATCACAAATTTTAACAGAAATAAAACGGTGAATTATCAAATGATGATAACGGAGACAAGACGTATATTATATATAAGGATCAATCTTACCAGAAATCCAACTGCCTGCCTAATATGCTTCAATTCATCCCAAGCTGATCCTGCATACTGGAGAAAAGAGAAGCTCGGGTGAAATTTAAAAAATAAATGCAAATAGCAAATTAATGCAATTGTTGGCTCTCACCTCCTCAGTTGCCCCACAGCACCAATGTTCCAATTCCGCCAAGCCTGATTTCACATACTCTCCATTACTGAATGAACAACACTCCCGACGCAGAAGAAGGCTGCAACAACAATCAACATATGTCATGTAATCTCAAACTGAGTGAGAAAAATTTTGTACTGTAATATATGTAATCCTCCAAATTGGGATGAAAGGTGGGAGTGGCAAGGAATTGGCCAACCTGTTGAATAGTTGAACATTGACGAATGAGAATATCTGAGTGAATACTTTTCGGACTAAGAATGATGGCACCTGCAATTTGCAAAGCAATATCATAAAGTAGTACTCTTTTAACAAGAAAGATCTCAAATTTGGATATTTATCTTTGAAGTTTACAACTCACATAGTTTGCTTTCATAATCTGCAAATAACTGTTCAAGCTTTTCACAATGCTTTGCCAATGAGCAATTAAGGCTTGCTGAGCAACAGCATTCGCTTGAGATCGCCCTTTCACTAAACTTGCACGTGAAGTCCTTGGTGCCTAAAAGTATTTTAGAAAAACAATCAAATAAATAATTCTGCAGGGATTGGATTTGGCCGAAATTCCAACTTATAACTTTAACACCTACCTGGATACACATTCCAAGTAATGGGGATATCTCTTTCTTTAAGTTGTCCCTTATCATCCCATATATTTTCTCAAGGAAAGCAGTAAGCTGCTGCTTAAACAGTAGAGCTGGATATTTGGCCTCAACCTGTCGTAAGTCATCCAGTCTACCAAGAGCTCGACCATTAAAAAATGAGAGACTAGCACTTTGTGGAGAATTGCGTAAGCCCTGGGATTCATAAGACAAGAACAAAGGAACATAAATGGAAAGAACGATAAGTTAGGAAAAATATCTGCCTATGAAAATGGAAATAAAATGAAAACGTGTAAAACTGCTTCAGTACTTGAGACATCCTTCCGAAAAGAGATGCGGATGATGCTCTCCGTCGTTGTGGGGTCAAGCTAGCAGCACCACTAGCCTTGAGTGTATGTTGAAGCAGCAGCAACAAAGTTGAAGCATTTGATAACCAATAAGCTAATAAATCATTGTTATCCTGGCCCTTGAATAAGACGAACTCACCAGCATTAGCAGGATCAAATTGAGGCCTCAGTAAATTGTTGCCATGGAAATTAATGTAAATATGGACGAGTACTTCAAAGTTTACCTCTATGGCAGAAGCTATTGATTGAATTATACGATCAAAAATGCTGGTCCTCTCAACTTCAAATGATCTCCAGTGAAGAAGACATTTGTATATCATACAAGCAGCAACTGGTCTACCCTCAGAGAATCCCAAATCTTGAGACGTACATTTGATGAGGAGATCTTGGTTCTCCTGAAACAGAACGTTAAGACAAAATTTATGTAAAACAGAATAAGCCTCATTGGAGTTTAGCCATCCCTTGTGTGGGATCATCCACACCCCACTTCTCAGGTTTTGGGTTAAACCATGGTGGTGCAGTTCACAAGGCACAAATAAATAAACAAATAAAAGATACCAAAATACAAAGGAAATTAAACATCAAGCTGTTACATGCATGAAAATGACCACTTACCAGCTGCTTTTCATTGAGAGATTTTTGAGGTTTTTCCTCTGATTCTGGTTCCTGTGCATTTGATAGAGCAAGAGCCATATCCTAAAAAGTAAAGCAAATAAAATCATAAGTAACACTATTTCATAAACCTATGTCTTGTCTCAAAAGCACAAGGAAGCAATATTATCCTATTACTGATGCAAGCTTGGCTTCTCCATTAAGAACATTCCCATTGTGTAGTGTTCTCTGCAAATTTCATGAAATACTCGCCATGTTATAATTCTACAATAATTCCAATAAATGTATTCTAAATTTAGTAGTGACCCAAATATCCATTGCTACCTGAATAATTACTGTCTTTGGTCTAGCAGATAAAGCCTTTCCAGTTGGTGACATTGTTAATGCTTGCTGACGAAGTACTTGGTTCTCTGACTCTGAGTTAGAAAGTTTCTCCTCTAGCCTGAATTATAGAGGTTAAACATTTAATAGAAAATTACAATTAAAATCAGAAGTAATTCTGCTCTTAAAATATTTGAAAATTTTGCAGAGGTAAGTGATGCAGCTGCACTCAACAGACTAGCCAGGGAATATGAGCAGTCTGAACAAATCAAGTGCTAGACAGCCTTTAGTTTCTTTAAAAAAAATCTTTATATAAAATGCAGGCGTTTACAGTAATTCTTAATAATATTCATAATCACAAGTACAAACCTCTGAACAGATTCTTGAAGCTTATCCATTTTTCGTTCTGTATCTTCAAGTTTTTCTGTTAGCTCTGCATTTCTTGCCTCCACATCTGTCTTGGCTTTCCTGGCCTCCTCTGCTGTCTGTCTTTCAATTTGCAGTGATGCCTGTATAGTTACAACATCTACTTGAGTGCTGATAACAGGATAATGAGGAAATTCCAATAACATCTACAATCAAGACCCAGCTAATGCATTCACTACAACTAAAATTCCAATAACACCTGCTATTTTAGTTGTATTAAAAAAGGTTTTCCTCTTCTTTTTAATTTATCTTTTGAAGTATAGAGCTATAAAAAGAAAATATGACATGGGTCATCAATGCTAGAGCACCTACCTTCAAACTTTCCAACTCAGTTGTTAATGAATTGATCTTTTCAGTATCTTGAACTATCACAGGAGTCTCCTTGATGACAGGAGGTGCTTCTTCAATGGTTTTCCTAGCTGCCTCTCGCTCTTTTAGGACTCTAGCATTTGCTTCTTCAACTTGTACTTGCATTCCTTGTAAAGCTTTCTTCAATTTTGCCATTTCCTGTGCCTTTTCCTCTTCCAAATCAGTCTGTAAATCAAAACAAAACAAAAAAAGTATAAAGCTCATAATATTGTGAGGTATGTTATTGGACTTAAGTAATAACAAATAATATAACATATCTTACCCTCAACCGCTTCTCAAGTTGCAAACGCCATGTCAGCTCTTCCACGCGCTTCTCAAGTTTGTCTTTTGCTTCTTTAAGGGCACCTGTTTCTCTTGCAGCCTGAAAGGGTTAATCAAATTTAAACAAAGTTATCACCAGGAGGTGATTTCATATTACATCTTAATATAGAGTCAAGCACAACAATGATAATGGTCCTACCATTTTCAGATTTCTGAGCTCTCTTCGAGCAATCCTCCCCCTCCAACTACACTGAGTAACTATTGCAGCCTTCCGGAGGCTCTTATAATAAGAATAAGTAATGAGGCAACGCAAATGAGCCTGCAGCCATCAATCATTTAATGCTCAATTTTCTGAATTAAGTGACACAAAAATAACCAATGCATTCAACATGTTCAAAAGTTGTAAACTATAATACATCAGAAGATGAAGGAAAGTAGAACCTGAATAAGAATTGCAGCTTTAGTTTGCTTTCTAAATCTGAATTCATTGCGAGCAGTCATTGCCCTCAGTCCTGTCTGCAATGCCGTTGCCGAGAATTGTAAGCTTAAGTAAGATTCTCTGGCAATGTATAGTCGTAAGTTCTTCTGTATTTTGATAGCTGCAGCCTCCTGCCGCAGCTTCTCATAAAGTTTGCGAACAAATATCCCTGATATTGATGAATGTGAGGGTTCCATTTACAATTTAAAGAAAACACCAATAATTAAAAACAACAAAAGATCCATGCACTGCACAGAGTTATGTAAGGTTTAAACTTAACCAATGCTCTGAATTGAAAATATAAATGCATTTAAATTGTGGCTTGTGCATGAATACCTCCAACACAAAGTCCCACATCGACTAGACTTGGGGTGATTCTTGGATTAAGAAGGACTTGGGCTAAATGGAACCCAAAGTGCCTTACAAGTTCTATCAAAATCAACTCCAAACTTAGTCATTTGGACATCTATGTAAATCTCCTTTCCATCTACATGAACTAAGGCTTGTTGTGGGAGTCGTTTGTATGAACTCAAGACTTGTTGTGGGTGAATCCCAGACTTAGTGTGAGCACAAAGATGAAACTTATTCATCTAAGAGTAGAACCACAATGTAAAGCACAAAGTTAATGCGTATCTTCGATTAAGAGAAGTTGAACCATAACGTGAAGAGCGAAGATATTGCGTGTCTTCGATTGAGGAGGAGCTAAACCATGTGATACTTTGTTTGAGGAAAAGATTGTTGGATAAGTGCGAACAAAGTCTCACATTGACTAAACTTATATAATTCTTAAATTAATAAGAACTTGGACTATTCCACCTAATAGGTTAACCTTTTGTATGGAACCACAAGTTCTTTACAACCACTATTAAAATTATGTTTAGTTCACAATCTTTCCTAAAAGCTTAAACAATAGTGGCAGTGTAATAGGAACCGGAGTTTGGAGATAATTACTAAAAGCTTAGATATTGAGGATAATCTAAGTGGAAAATTGTTTGGTTGGAGTGAAGGATCCTTGCATTGATATCATGTTAAATCACAATATGGGCCTTATAACAATCTCGTATGCAAGATTGCAAAATTGTTTCCTTATAAAGCTTTTCATTTAAATCAAATTTGGGTGTTCATGCTTGATACCTTAGCTACAGTGTACAAACAAGATGACAAAGCACTGTCAAAGATTGAAAGTAGGCAATTTAATAGATACCTCGTAGATAAGATTGCAACAGTGTAGAAGCTTCACGTAGTTCTACAAACTCTTTACGTGCAATGTATGTGCGGATTTGCCTTTGAATTGTTCTAGCTGCATGTCCAAGCACCTCTGCTCTTCTTGCATCTAACTCAGCCATCTGACCAGCTCGTAGGAAGACCTTTGTCTTGCCTATCTGCCAAATCGCATTGAACAAAGTATGAAAAAAGGACATCATAGATCCATAGTAAAAGAAAACCAGACATGAGAAACAATTAACCCAAACACGAAAATGTAAAGCACAAAAGTTAATTAACAATACAAATCAGCAAATACTCAAGTTGCATTACAAACAGGAACAGGCAAGCATCCACATTTCCACAGAACACCTATAAAGACTCGAACATGAGACCTAAAACTTGGGAACAGGAAACACGGTGGTCTCCAACCCTGAGCTCGCATGATTGAAGGTCTAGGGCATAAAGTGTTCCTTTATTTCAATTTTACATTAAATTGATGGTCTCCTAGCACTTTGTCATATGGACCACATTATTGGTAAGGTAGTACACCAAAAAAAAAAAAAAACTCGTTTCACTTCTAATAAAATAAAGGCAATGGATTTACTTTCTACTCTACCCAGCATGGTTAACTACAGGTTTCAGGCCAAACGAACCCATAAATATAATAGATTAGTACATAATATTGACTAACAACACAGACCATAGAATATAAGCAAGTCACCAAGGATGGCATTTTATAGTTTATTCCTGGACAAATTCTGAAACTATCCAACCCACCTATAGATGTATGCCTTGAATAGATAAGCAATGACATCCATCAGAAGGTAGGTATGAACCCGAAGGTCATACCACACCATGCCCACCTACTGCTATACCCCCAAATATTATAACCAAAAAAGTTATGATAATTTTAATCACCTGATAACCTTTCAGTTCCATTTTATCCAGGATCATTTGACATGCAATCTTATCATCAGAACTGTGAGAAAAGAAACAGCAAATCATAAAATTTCTAATTACATATTTACTAGAAGTGTGTTTGAAATTCAATCGACATATCGATCTCCACACCTAAAACCAGATGATCTAGAAAAATAATGGACTTACTTTCCCTCCAAAACCTCTGGAGCAAGAACCCCAAAGCGAAGAAGAAACTCATAGAAAGTCCTCCTGGTAGGGTAGCCAGCACAGCTAATCCTGATTGCTTCAAGAACACCCTACAATGATAAGATTGGGATCATAATGCTCATTAGAAGAGCATGATTCATATATGTAAATGCTAGTTTTGCCAATTTACCACTTAAAAGAAGATATAAAGCAAGCTCATGAGGGAAACTATACTCACACCACACCGCAATTGTTGGATTATATTGAAGTTCTCGAAAATAGAAGGCTTCAAAACATTATTTGGCTTCACACATCTGATATAATGAGGCTCTGTTGAACTCAGGGTCTCCATCAAAGACTGAAGTTGTAACTGCACGTTGAAAACCCTCTCAGGCATTTGTACCATAACAAACATTTTATGAAATATGATTTAAAATAGCTGATGTCAAACAAAAATATTATCTTTCACACATATCTCATTTTCAATAACAAAGAGGTTTTGACATTAAGGGTAAGGTAAACCAATTATACCTTAAAGCATGAGCCAATGGAAGAAAATTTCGATGACTTTGATGACTCCTCCGGAAGTCGAGGAAATAAACCTTCCACAAACAGGCATTTTGAGGCTGTCAAGAGATCCTGGTGTTCTGCCACCACATAATCTTTGTTTTTATCAAGGAACTGATCAGCCTGGTAGATCACCTGAAATTATGGTAAAGTTTTCAGCAAACTATAAGATTCTCTACATCAGCAGAGTTCAACATGAGCTAAAAACAAAATATGTTTTTACCTCCCCTGCATAGTGAGATATAGTAAAACTGGTTTGAGAAAGCTTAGGTTTTATAAAGCGCTTGTTGTTTTTGAATGTCTGGTACAGCTTCTGGGCAAATGTTTCATGAGTAGATTTTGGAAACATGCTGCTTGAAACGATCCAACAAGCATGAGTCCAGAAAAAAAAATTTGTTAAAGATGAAAATTCTGCAGCAAAATTTAAAGAAATGACTTAGAAGAATGGAAAATAAACTACATACCAAGCTTCATCTAAAAGAGCAATTATTCCGCCGGGTTTCTGCAAAAGATTGAATCACTTCATTATAGCAATACGCACAAGGAACCAGTAGCATAAAAATATTCCAAAAGCCCATTTTTTAAAGCTCTTATTGAAAAGTAGCATCCAATTATGTTGGTAAACTGCAAAATGCAATGCTAAAAGTTGAATTTAAACACATGTATTCTTGCCCAACGTCATTTGTAACTATGGGTGCATGCTTGTGTACAACTAAGTATTAAGGGTATTTTTGTAATTGATAAATTGTGTACTTTTGTATTTTCCAACACTTGTGTCTCCTTGCTCATAGCAATGTTTCCCCTAAAAATGAGGAAATGGTCATACAAGCTCTTTAGCGGAGGTGTTAGGCATAGCCATGTACTCCTTCAACCACATCAATGAGAATAAATAGAAAAATTAAATGTGCAATATGTGTGCCATGATCTTTTATGTATGCTTTCTTGGTTGTCTCGGTGTTCTTCGTTGCCTTGACTATTGTTTGTCTTGTTTATGTGCTTCGATGTGTGATGCCTCAATGATTGATACTTTGTGTTCACAAAGTACCAAGTAAGGAAACGTGTGCTAACCAAATTGACTTGCTTCCTTACAAGTGTAACAAGTATCGAAGGATTCGAACATAACTAAGTGGATCGTTACATACAATTACATTCTCCTTTTAGACAGGTAAAAACAATAAATTTAACAGAGATCAAGAGCTTATCACCTTCTCAATTAAATCCAAAACATCTTGGTTATCAACAAACTCTATGTAGCTCCAATTGATTTCTTCTTTGGTATACTCTTCCTGTTCCATTTTGAAAACATGCTGCAACCACACGAGTCACTCAAACATTTAGATAGCTAGAAAACATAACTAGTATTAGAAGAAAAGTATAACGTATAATGGAATTTTCTCACTTGATTGAAATGCTGTTGCAGCTTCTCGTTTGTAAAATTAATACAAAACTGCTCAAAACTATTATTAAAGGCAAACAATTAGCTTGAAAACCAAATATTATATTGCAATCCATATTTAAATATTACAGCATACCTATTGAACTTGAAACTCTCAAAGCCATATATATCAAGAACTCCAATTAGTGATTTGGAGTTAGGGTCTTGACCAATTGAAATGTTAATTTTCTCCACAAGCCTATATACATTGATAGAGTTTGTCAGAACCTCAAAATTTAGAATGAAAATTGAAACTATTTAAGTGACATAAATTCCCTGTCTAAAAATCATTACTCACTTCTCCAGATAACTACAGAGACACTCAAATAATCGTGAATAAATAGTCATGAATATAGAGAGAAAAGCAGGTATCAGAAATTAATGTACCAATCAAAGAGTCGTGAGTAAATAGTCTTAGCTAAGCCATCCCGGCTAACAAGTGCAGCAACTGGATCGAGAGTCCTTGTAATAATTTCTTCTGGTGTTACCATGACACGCTTAATGAGTGCATCTTCCAAGCTCTTGACATCACACCTGATATTAGACAAAATTTAATAGAAGAGGGAAACACAATCCAGCAAAGATGAATAGAGAAGATAGGAACGCCCAATTGTCATGCAAATTGTAAAGAAAAGGCATACTTAAGCAGTTCAGCTGTCATATCAAGATGAAATCTAGACTTCCCATCTTTAATTACAGATGAGTCAATCTCCTCTCCTTTAGCGAATTCAATATTTCCAAGGTGCAGAATTGCAGCTACAACCCTAAATATTGCCTCCTGAAAAATTCAATTATTGTCGAGGTCTTAATGAAATACCATACACAAACTAAATCTTAGAATTTCAGGGAAAACTAACCTGTTCTTCGTCGCTGATCCCAACTATATCCATAGCTCTTCTGGTTGCAAGATATTCTTGGGCATCATCTACTCCATCCAGTTCATAACAGTTTGATTGATTTAAGTAATGAAATTCTTTAGGGCTAACCAACTTGTATTTTTCTTTTTCCTGAAATTTTTATTACCAAAAAATCAATATATCTCAGAACCATGTTCATGAGATATGCATATATCGCATCTTGCTTACAATCATTTGGGTCACTATCAAAGTTTAATTTTAACTACCTCAGGTGGTGCTGCACAAAGAAGGTAAAAGCAGTGATAGTTTCTTTCAGGATCTGAAATTTGACAAACACGAGATCTCTCGAGCAAGTAAGTTCGTACAGCAGCCCCAGATATCCTCCCACTTTTGTCAAATTGGATCTCAACAAATTTTCCAAAACGACTGCATAGTGATAAAAGAATAAAAATTAGAATGAGGAATAAAAGAATAAAAATTAGAATGAGAATAAAAGAATAAAAATTAGAATGAGGAAGATGATGATGCCTGTGAAAAAGCCAAAGTTGGACAGACAGATAATTAATTAGTTCATTGATTGACATAATTAAGAAGATAGTGTCGAAAAAGACACATGCAAATGTTTCAAAAACAATAATAAACCAGAGAGATAAAATAGTATCCACAAGTCAAACCCCACAATTTAACCGTCATATATGATTTTTAGCAACACTTGAAGAAAAAAAAAATGGAAAAGTATAAACACGAAAACGCAAGGAAACAGAGATAACTAAGATGAAACTTTCCTTGTGTGATCTTTCAACTTTTTTCATCACATACTACTATACGAAAACACCCACATTGTTGCCTATTATAAATTATTCTATCTTTATCTTTTATTTTCCATCTCATAATGATCATTGTTAATTCAACAGTTGAACTAGTGAGACATATAACGGACACTAACATGTGAACATCCAGATTCCAAACACATACAATACCAAACTAAATTCTAACTTGATAAGTCCTGGGAAGAAGAGATACCTTGAGTTGTTGTTCCTGACTGTTTTAGCATTGCCAAATGCTTCAAGGACAGGGTTGGACTGAAAATAACAAGTCAGAAAAACAATTTAAGCAGTATCTCGCATTGTCCACAAAGATGGAAAATAGTAAGGTAATCAGATAAATTGTGGAACTATAATTTGATCTAGTAAGACAGCTTTGACATACTTCTAGAACTTGTTGTTCAACAGTCCTTCCCTCTACCCCAGAACGACCTCCAAGGTATGCAAGATATCTCATGAGCATCTTTGTGGTCTCTGTTTTACCAGCACCACTTTCTCCACTAACCAGTATTGAGTTGCTCTTTCCATCATTGATCATAGCCCTGTCATGAATTGGTAAAGAAATGAATAAGCATTTTAATGAAAAAAGAGGGAGGGCATAGATAGGGGTGACTGATGAGAATATAAAATGGATGGTAAAAGCTACCTGTATGCAACATCTGCAACTGCAAAAACATGAGGGCTTAACTCGCCAAAAGCAGCTCCTTTATATTGTTCCATCATATGGGTATCATACAGATGTGGTAATCTTTGAAATGGGTTGACTGCAATCAGTATATTTCCAGTGTACGTCTAGGAGAACATGTGGGAAATGATATAAATGCATTATTAGCAAATCTTTTCCCCTTCATTTCACTTAAGATCTACTATAACATGCAAACATCTGAAACAGAAAATCTTAAATCTTACATAAATTTCATTCAGTTCATATCTGGCTTTCAAATTATGTAGAACTCCTGGTTCATGCAAATATGAAAGTTTCGTCATGTCATCTACCCCTCCAGGAAGAGCTTCAGTATCCTTTGGAAAAACTTTAGACATGTGTGCAACAACCTGCATTTTTTTTATTTATTTTTTTGCATTTTTTTAAGAAGAACAACAACATCACAATTATGAAATTATTCAATAACAAAAAGTCTATTTATCACAAGTTAATGATAAATAATAAGTCATGTGTCGCAATTTTATTGGTAAGTACAATTGAGTCACAGAACTGTATCCAATAAAAAACTTACTCGTCAATTGTGATTGTGATATAATTGTAATATATAGAAGTGCTCATTTAGAAACATATGAAGGTCTAGATTACTAATCTCTAAATGAATTAGCGTAACTTCGTAAAAAACTTCATATCATAAAATAATTGGATAAATCTAAAATTCCAATTATCTTTTCCTATCCAAACCAATATAACAAAAAAAAACGAAATGTTGAAAACAAATATTAATCACAAAATTAAGAAAATGAGAGTGTCATTTGCATTCAAAATGTGCCACAAATGACTGACTAAATGGGCATGACCAATAATTAATGGCAAAAATGTGACTCACCAATTTCCCATTTGGGGTGTGAACATGTACTTCTTCGCCATTGATTCGAGTAACTTCTCCATCAATCCATGCTTCTGTTCGATCTTCAACCCAGACGTGAGTACCCACAATGATGTTCACTGATGCAGCCTGCATACACAAACTTTTCAGAATCGTAAAATAAATGCGTACAACACAACAAGCATGTACGAATAAAGAAGGAAAAACTCTCAGATAATGTTAGCTCCACAGAATAAGCATCTGTTGAGAAGAATAATGAATGCAATATATTATTATAACCACAATGCAATGAATTTTTCAAAGTTCATAAACAACCAATTCAGAACTTAATAAATAAATTTCTAAAGCAGCTTTAAAAAAGGTAGGAAACAAATATTTTAAACGGATCTACCAGGGAGGGAAATTTTCGTCCGAATTATTGCAACAAAAATTGCTAGAGAGACCAATAAAAATGGAAGGGTCACATGATGTGTGAGATAAGCATATGAAGGTGAATCTTATATAAAATTTCAGATTAATATGACAAGGTCTTTGAAAGAATGACATTGGATAACATTCAAGAAGAAAATTAGCAGACTGGTGCATGAAATAATTTAAGAACTCCAATACAGGAAATTTGCATGACCAAGTTCATGGTATACCAAGATTGTACACCATGGAATTTATAAACTTCAACCATGAAGGAAATTTAAAACTAAAAGGATTCGTGGTAACATTCATCATCAATTTGACGTAACAGCATGCAAGGATACCAATCAAATTTCTCCAACATAGCTTCCTGATATTGACTTAGTGGTGACTATGAAGGCAGAGCCACATTTTGGGATAATACCAACTCCTTCAACTTCTCATAATGTTGATGAAACTGTATGACTCCAGAGGCTAAACCACAATAATGACTCGGAACAAACAGTGCTTATATAAACTAACAACCAGATCAATAGTTTTATTGTATATTTATATCACTCATGTCAGAACAAATAAAATTACCAGCATCACTTCATTGATTAAGATTTAAAAAATGAATTATGAATGTTGAAGCCAACTTGCATAGACATTTCCTCTAATATCAAGTAAGCTGTAGCTTATGTGACTTATATGCCCAGAGCATAACTAGGCTAATATATCCCCCAAAATTTTGTTTGAAAAACAATGCATCTTTTACCGGTTAAAACGTTCGGCGACATATCTAATTTATATACAACTGATTTTAATCTGTTTGTCTAAAATAAAATTATGCCACATCTACTCTACATTTAGATTCACCACACTAGTTTCTAAAATTATTATCGCAGCAAAAAGCTAGAGATAGAAAATGCAAAGGACGCACAAGCACAGAGAGATGAATAAATATTTAAATAAGAATTGAGCTCAATAAAGCCCAGGGAAAGAAAATGAGTTGAATAATACGTTGAATAATATCCTCAGATGAAAAGATTTGCTAAAGGTTAGTACATCGAATATAAATTTACAAACTCCTAAAAACATATATCAAAACCGATTCAATTCAAGTAAGCAACAAGTCAATGAAATCAAGCACAAAAAATTAAACAAGCATTCGATGTTCTGCTCCAGTTACCATGGCGATAAGACTCGGTCGATCTTCTCAGCTACCTCATCCGAGACGACACTGAGTTGTAAAATGAAGGAACTCAGCGAGTCAGATCGAAGAGAATAACGTCGTCGCTAAGGAGTTCCAACGGCAAAATAAATTCTTTTGAAAATAAATTAGAAATAAATGAATTTGAGTTTGAGCAGAAGAAGATGACAAATAACAAGAAGCGAAAGAATAACTCAGATAATTTTCACCCCTTTCTCAAACCTTTTGGATTTTTTTTATTTTTTATTTTTTTTGGTTCGAAATGACAAATGGAAGCAAAAGTTTTTGAACTTCCCTGTACTGTGTCCTTGTCCTTCTCTCTCTAAGTTTGTGTGCAGTTGTTTCTTTCTCTCTCTAAATTGTTTTTCTTTTTTCCTTTTTTTTTCAAAACTGGTATAAACGTATCGTCAACTGGGGTCCGTGGGATAGAAAGGGCTTATAGGACATTCGTGGCCTCCACCAACGGTGATTTTGCGCTTGGAACCAACATTAGAGAGCTCCATTTTTATTTTATTTTTATAATATTAGAGAGCTCCGTTAAGGCTTGAAAATCTAATACTTGCCTTAATCTTGTGTCTTTGGGCAGACTTTTTCTCCCATTTACCTAAATGCTCCAGCAAGCATTTATTTTGGGAAAAAATATAACTTACAAATATCTCTCAAATTCGAACTTTTGAAAGTTTTTCATTTCAAAATATATTTAAAGCTCCCTTAAAAATCGTATAAATACTCTTAAAAAGTTAGGTTTAAGTGTATTATTAACCATAAATTTTAATTAAATTCATATATATTTCTCTAAACTTTTAAAACATATAATTTTATTCTTAAGCTTTTAAAAAATTCATACATATATTTTTAAATTTTAAAACCATATAATTTAATCCTCAAATTTTTAAAATTTGATACAAAAATACTAATTTAATTATTAAATATATATATATATATTTATATATATATATCAAAAAATTTAAAAATATATGTAAAATTTAAAAAATTTAGAAGACAATTTGTATGATTTAAAAGCTTATATATTTATGTGTAAAATTTTAAAAATTTAAATATCAAATCGTACCTTTTAAAAGTTTAAAATTTATATGTTAATTTAATTAAATTTTAAGAATAATTATATTCTTTATAAAAAAACTAAATTTTTAAGGTTTTTTATCAGCTTAATTCGTTTAGAGTTATGTAAATTATAATTAGTTTTATTAAAATAAACTTTTTATAAATTACTATTAATAATAATTGAATGAAATATATGTATATATATAATATTTAAAAAATAAAAATATTTATAAATTTTAATTGATCTTATTTTAATTATGAGTAAATAATTTTTTTATATATACCATTCTGACTAAAATTTATATCAAAGTAAAATTTTAAATGTAATGATTTTTTAAATATGTTCATATTTTAAACTTTTTTATAAAATAATAATTTAATATAATTAAATTTATATAAATATTTAAAAAATATAACCCTATATTTTAAAGAAAAATATATATTAAAATCATTTTACTACTATAAATTTATATATTGATCACTTTATTTTAATTTATATATTTTAATCAACTTATTGTTATATTTGTGAATGATTAAATTTAATTTATTTTAATTATTTTATTATCAATTTTTGGATATATATTTTTTAAAATATTTATCGACCTTTATTAATAGGTTAAATCTGATCCAATTCTTCTAACAAAAATAAATAAATTTATAAGAAATCATTAAAGTGTTTAAATTTTTAATAATATTACGACTAAATTACACCAATTTTAATAAAAGATAACTATTATATTTAATTTATAAAATTAAAATATCTAAAATATCATATTTTCTTATTTTAAATTTTTATTAAAATAAATATAATTGAATACACAAATCTAAGTTTTTTTTTTTCCGGATAGACTTATATACCAAAATTTTAATATAATTGCTGTTTTGTTTTACATATGTAATATGTTATTATAATTTGACTCAAAATCCATGCAGTCAAAAAGAAAAAGAAAAACTATTTAAGTCAAAATTGACTTATGTTAACAAATATTTGTAAGCATATAAGTTGACAAAAAATAAACATATAAGAAATGTAGAGTTATCTTTTAAAAT
This sequence comes from Hippophae gyantsensis, assembly GCA_030763125.1. NCBI lineage: Eukaryota > Viridiplantae > Streptophyta > Magnoliopsida > Rosales > Elaeagnaceae > Hippophae > Hippophae gyantsensis. Next base: position 75,563,884 of record CM061028.1, on the reverse strand, counting down.
AAAATATGTGTAATAATTTTCTCAATTTTTTTTTTCTTAAAATAACTAATTATCACTCCTGCCAATGTAACGTTGCAAGCTCCATTTTTTTTTAAGACATCATTTAGTTGATTCAATCATATAACTTGAAATTAGATAATAAATATTACCAAATATTAGGTGAACCGCGCCTGTTAAAACTTGAAAATGATAATTTACTCTACCTAGCAAATATAAATATGGAATTAAATTTTAACGGAAAAAAATACCAATGAATTATGATGGTGTTTAAATTAAAATATTAAATTTTTAACTTTATATTATTATTTTTTAAAAATCATATGATTAAAAGTATAATTATAAATAATAATAGGTAAAGATTAAAAAAATTATTTATTAATTATTAGTTTAAAATCAAATTATAAATGTCACAAATAAAATAAAATAAAATTTTAAAATATTTTATGAAAAAATAAAATATCATAAAAAAATAACAAAATAACAAAAAGTACAATTTTTGGATCAATAAGAAAAACTTATGATTACCAAAAAAATTTAGCTACTAAATTACAATTAAATTTATTATGTATGATACATTCAATTTATAAATTTTAAATTTATTATATAATTTTTAACTCCTTTTTAGTTTTTTTGAATTTTAATTTTAAGAATTTAAGTTCACTTAAAATTCTTTACTTTTTTTTACTTTATAACTAACTAACAACTCGATTATTGATGAACCTAACTCATAAATAATTTAGAATTATGACTAATATATTTAATTTATTTGTTGTATTATGTTTCAAAAAATAATAATTAAATCACGTGAAATCAATATCGTTAACAATTTATAACTTAATTTATAACTTAAGTATTTAATTATAATTGTAATAAAAATTACAACTTATTATTTCAATTACAAAAATGAATAATTTTATATTAACGTTATAATCTAACAATAAACAAAACTAAATATTAAAGTAATTTTACACCCAATTCAAAAATTAACATGCTTTAACGTTCAAATATGAAATTAAATACATCAAAAAATTCATAATTGAAACTTTATACAAATCATAACATAATTCACATTAATCATTATTTAGGGCTTTAAATTACCCATAATCATAATAAATTGTCTAGTTAGATATAATATTTCACACATATGCAAAAATAATTAAATAATTCATAATTATTAAGAGATAAAATACAATAATCTTATTATCTTATAAGAAATTTGAGCCAAATCTATTGAATATACCAATATCTAAATTTGTTGAATTTTTCTTCAAATATTCAAATCTTTTAAGATAATCTTTCTAAATCTTCTCTTTATTTTTTCCTAAGTTTCTCTTATCATTCTTTTCAAAATGATATTTTGTGGATCTTTATATGAGTTATATTTTGAATTTATGATTAATTAAGTCTAGATCATCATATAGAGTTAAATTGACGCATATCATGTGTTGATATTTGGAATCAATGTGTGAATATTGAATGATGTGTGGGTTGGCAAGTAAAGAATTGATAACAAGTGACACACAGTTTAGCTCATTAGCTAAAGGAGCAATGTGTGGGTTCATCGTCGTATGGTGCTTAGGGTTGCGAAATGTTTTGGGCACATGATTGCTAAATATATCCACGTTAATTTAAATATATTTGCGTTGTTATGTAAATCCATATTTCATTCTAAATGCATCCATTTATTAAATAAAATTAATGAAAAATTATACAAAATTATATTTTCTTATAAAACATAAATTAAATAATTTATAATACATAAGAACAATAAAATAAACATAAATATGTAGAATTTAATAATTAAAAATATGTATAAATTATCATTTATAAAATTAATAATTATATTTTATGTTTATAAAAATGCTCAAACTTATTACATAATAAATAGTGATTTTAAGTCCCAAAGAAATCATATGTTTATTAAGGGATCGGTAGTTTAATTACATAATATAACTTTTTTTATAAATAAAATTTTATTTTTAACATTTGTCGTACAATGCATATATTTTTTGGAAAAAAATGTAGTCCAATTCTATTATATTTACAAAAGGATCGTAAAATTTCATCTTGTAAAATTAATAGACTTATATTATTTCATTTTTGTAAAAATAGTGAGATAATATAAGTTCATTATCTTTACAAAATAAATCTCTTGGGACCATTTTGTAAAGATTGAGTGAACACTTATTGTCTCATCTAATAAATTTAAGTTTAAAGTGAACTTTCGTTAAAAGAAAATGATTTAAATTATTCTTTATCTTATTTTTTATAACATAAAAGAAGGATGGCAAATGATAGCCTAAGATTATTATTTTAATAAAATTATACTTTAAACATATACATATTAAGTGTAATAGCACAAATATACTATTTTTACAAAAATAAACTTTTGACATTTTTGTAAAAGTAACATATTTTTTACTATTCCACCTAATATACGAATCTAAAATATATTATTATTAAATGTAATAGATTTGGATTACTCACTTTTCATAAAAAAAAGTATGTTTTTATATGTTATATAATATAATTAAATATATTTTTTATATTGTAAAAATTTATTAAAAAAAAATAAAAGTAAAACTATATTAACAAATAGGTCATAAAAAGGGGAAGGGTACGATTTCTCATTCACTTACGACAATGCTCGTGAAAATGAATATGAAATATTAGGAATAATATTATTATATTATAAAATAATTAAATATATATATATATATCTTTTAAATAAATTATGCAGTTATACACCATATAAAATAAGTCATCACAAAAAACAGTTTATATTCTTCCAAAATAAAACATGAGTCTATTAAAAAGTTTACTCGTGATCGTATAGACATTATCAACAATACCTTTCTCATTAACCCAGGTGGTTTTACGTTGGTAATAAAAACGTAACTTTGGACGATTAGGCTAACCAAATTTAAAAACTTCAGTTTTAGATTGGGCTCACGGCAAACATTATAAGCCATTTTATTTTTGGGATAGTTTGGTAAGTTTTTAAAAATAAAATGCAAATTTAGAACCAACCTTACTTTTTACATCTTGAATCGAAATAAATTAATATTTAATTTTAAATGATTCAAATAATTATTCAATAATATCATAAAATATTAAGATAAATATATTTTATTAAATTTAAATTTAACTTATATTTAATATAGAATTCAAGTTATGTTAATAATATAAATAATTGGTAGGTAGGATCTGCCTTAATTTTTTTTTGGGGTCTAATAGGCTTGGAAATACACGAGAGTTAGAAGTGATATTGATAACCTCTCATCTTTTGATAGCCAAAAATTTATAAGTAACATCTATAAAATTGTAGATAAAATATATATATTAAAATGAGTATGTGCGTTGTGATTTTCATTTTAAACTTATATTACTTAAAAACATATAATAAATTTAATAATTTAAATATATTTATACACAAATTAGATATATAAAAAATATTTTTTAATAAAAAATAAATAATAACTGAAAAAATAATACCATGTTTTTTCCTATGAGCCCCTCTTAATTAAAATTATGAAAATTATGTACAAATAAAATGCTATGAGTTTGAATCTTACTTTAAGTTGTGAAATGTAATTAAAAATTAATATATTTTCTCGTTCCAGTAGGAATCTTGAGTTAAATATTGGATATCTTATTAGTTGTTACAAGGTTTCATCATAATTTGAGAAATTTAAGTACATTACATGAATTCCAATAAATTGTTAATGGAATAAAAAATAAAAAATAATATTATTTGTTTTCATATAATCATTTTTTAATAATAATATGATTATATTATTATAAATAATAATGATTTAATTTAAATATTAATTTAAAATAAATATAAAATTTTTATAATTAAATTTTTTTATTTAATTATATAATTTTGAGAAAAACAAAATTATAATGGGAAAAATATACCAAAAGAAAAACAGTGATCGCCTACCGTCCACAACACAGCGGCCCAAAATCAAATAAAAAATATATTTCTAAACAAACTCAAAATAAGCGCCGCTTCTCCCGTTTAATTTCCAGCTTCCACAACCAGGGTCTCTCTCTCTCTCTCTCCCAACAAAAACATGGCTACCTCGTCGTTGTTCCTAACATCTCTCAGTCTCAACCCGAAACCCAAACAATTATACCATAACCACATGCCCAAACACCGTTCTTATCCAATTGTCACTTGCACCTCTTCCCCTACCACTAACGCCAACAACAACACCTCTTCTCCTTCGGCGCCTAAACTCCGGCGAGCTGCCGATGAGAATATCAAAGACGAGGCTCGGCGCCACCGCACAGCCGCCAACGATTTTGCTGCCAAATACGTGCCATTTAACGCTGGATTCGAATCCCCTGAGTCGTACTCGCTTGACGAAATCGTTTACCGCAGCCATTCTGGTGGCCTTTTAGATGTACAACACGACATTCACGCGTTGAGGAAGTTTGACGGGGCGTACTGGCGTCGTCTATTTGACTCGCGCGTTGGTAAGACCACGTGGCCATATGGCTCTGGGGTTTGGAGCAAGAAAGAATGGGTGTTACCAGATATTGACGATCATGATATTGTAAGTGCTTTCGAGGGAAATTCCAACTTATTTTGGGCTGAGCGTTTCGGCAAACAGTTTATGGGCATGAATGATCTGTGGGTGAAACACTGTGGAATTAGTCACACTGGTAGTTTCAAGGACTTGGGCATGACGGTCTTGATCAGTCAAGTCAACCGTCTGCGGAAATTGAAACGACCTGTTGTTGGTGTTGGTTGTGCCTCGACGGGTGACACTTCTGCAGCGCTTTCTGCTTATTGTGCTTCAGCTGGGATTCCCTCTATCGTGTTCTTACCTGCTAATAAGATATCAATGGCTCAACTGGTACAACCTATTGCAAATGGTGCTTTTGTTTTGAGCATTGACACTGATTTCGATGGTTGTATGAAACTAATCAGAGAAATCACATCCGAATTACCAATTTACTTGGCAAATTCTTTGAACAGTTTGAGGATTGAAGGGCAAAAAACGGCAGCTATCGAGATTTTGCAGCAGTTTGATTGGGAAGTGCCCGATTGGGTTATTGTTCCTGGTGGTAATCTAGGTAACATTTATGCCTTTTACAAAGGTTTTAAAATGTGTCAAGATTTGGGTCTTGTAGATAGGGTTCCTAGGCTAGTTTGTGCTCAGGCTGCTAATGCAAACCCTCTGTATTTGTATTACAAATCTGGGTGGAAGGAATTCAAACCTGTGGCTGCCAATTCAACTTTTGCGTCTGCTATACAGATTGGAGACCCTGTTTCTATTGATAGAGCTGTGTTTGCTCTTAAGAATTGTGATGGAATTGTTGAGGAAGCTACAGAAGAAGAGCTAATGGATGCTACAGCACAAGCTGATTCGACTGGGATGTTTATATGCCCACATACTGGAGTAGCATTAACAGCTTTAATTAAGCTTAGGAAAAGTGGAGTTATTGCACCCACTGATCGAACTGTAGTTGTTAGCACTGCTCATGGGCTCAAATTTACACATTCGAAGATCGATTATCACTCTAAAACAATCCCGGACATGGCTTGTCGATTCGCTAATCCTCCGGTGCAAGTGAATGCTGATTTTGGGGCAGTCATGGATGTTCTGAAGGATTTTTTGCTGAACAAGGCTCCAAAAAACAAGTGACTACTGTAAGTTGGTAGCAAAAGTACTTCTTAGCTATGCTTGGTTTTTGTTGCTTATCTTCTTATAGTAGATTTCACTGTGGTTTAGTGATTAGGAAACCAACATGTTAGGCTTTTGGAATTTTTGTCTCTTTTGTCAACAACTTCGCAATAGTTAGGCTGTCTGATATGTGAAACATATAGCGATAATTGCACCCTGATGGATGTAATGTAATAATAAAGTTAGACATAAAAAGCTTTGCTTTCTACACATTGCTTCTATATTTATAGTAATGATTAGTTTCAAGAGATTTTATGTGCTCATTGAACTTGTGATTTGTATAGTTTGTAAATTGTGATTTGGTGGTGTCAATGTCACGAGGTGTTTGAAGAATCGAAGTTATTTGTTTAATGTGGGATGTGGATTAAAATATATAAGAAAATGATTTCTCTGTTTTGCGTTTGTTGGGCGAGTGGAAAATTATTCTTTGTCCTTATGATGATAACTTTTGGGTTACTACTCTAAGAAGAAGTCGAGACGATTTTCATTGGTATTGCGAGTTACTCCTAAAAACATCTTGCCTTCATTTTTAAAATGCTTTATAGTAATAGTTGATCCAAATTATCTCTTTTTGATCACAATTTAAATTCAATCCGATCTAAATAGACTTGAAAGATTTTCAATCTGATTTCGTTCCGATGATCTAATCAATCCGAAAAGATCGGATTTATAGGATTAGATAAGATCATATTGATATTAAAATTTATTTATAAATTATTGTCATATATAAAACACGATATATACAAATTTAAATTTTAAATTAATTTTTTTATAATAAATATTATTATTTATAATTATAACTAAAAAAATAAAAGAATAAAAAATATGTATATATAATTATTAAATTATTATAAATATTTATATTTATTTTTAAGTTAAAATAATAATCTAATATGTTCATGTTATGCATAATATTTAAATATGATATTATAAAATAAAACATACATTTATTTATAATTTAATAATAAATTGATAAGGATCGGATAGAACAGATTATAAAATTTGTCGATCTAAATTCGACCTGTCAATTCGACTATAAAATTTATAAATCAAATCTTATTCAAAATTTATAAATCAAATCTTATTCAAAATTTGATATCTTAAATTAGATTTTCCAATTTAATTAGATTTACCATATTATTTGCTAACCCCTGTTTTATTTTAGTGAAAAAATAAAAAAATTATTCAGCAAATTTATAATACATAATAGATGACAAGTGACGTGCTTTGTAAATTACTATATGGCCCACAAAACTGCAAGTTATTATGCCAGATGTTTCTTCTTTTTTAACATGAGAATGGTAAATACACAATCTCTCTTGATGGCCCGGCGACTTTAAAGCCACATTTTATTGGGCATGGATATCAACCGAGTTACTTAGCCAGTAGTATATGTAAGTTGTTATTCACTAGGGAAAAAAAGAATTAAAAGGAAAGTTAGTCATTTGATATTGTGATTCGATTTTTTTTATAATAAAATATTTTTTTAAGTAATATGATTTGTAAGTAAAGATCGATCCCAGAAGTATTTGTTACTATAGTTTGTCGAGTACTAAAATTGTATCTCTCTGATTTTATCCAAAATAATCGTTGATTTAACAAAAAGATAATAAAAGAAAATAAAAGAAATCTAGGATTGCAATTTTTCACCAAACTAATCCACTCAAATCATGTTATTTTCTTTTGATTTATATTTTTTAGTACATTTAATTTGTCAACCGAAAACTTCTTTTTTTATTATTCATACATCTCTTCTAAGCTCCGTATAAACACACCTCGTTAAATTAATTCACTATATCTCTATGAGAATTAAATTTACCGAGATTCATTAAGTTCTAAATTTTCAAATGGCCACACATACAATTAGGGTATATTTCTATCCTTCATCATACATGTCATTCTATTTACGAGCAATACACACATAAATGCCTTTCTCAAGTTTATTCATGTGCCACAGATCGTTTTGATAAGATTCGTAAATAATCAAAAAGCATTAAGAACAAAATAGAACGAACAAATCGAACGTCTTATAAATCTATCAAAAATAATTAAAATCAAAGCTTCATAAATTTAGATCAAATGCAACCCTAAAAAAATTAAATTACTTCATAAAATTAAAATAAAAATTACTACACATAGAGAAAAATAAGATGAAGCAGAAATAAAATTAAAACATAAACTAGGAAAAATATTTGGCACACGCAGAACACAACAAAAGCCAAAAATGGCTTCTGCGTGTTCCGCAGCCAACACACAAACACAATAAAAATTACAAACTGAAAAAACTAAAACACTCTAAAAACTTTCGAAAACTAAAACTAAAACTCTACTCCAAAAAAAACTCTTTTTACAACTAAAAACTATCTCCTATTTATAGCAAAAAAATACATCAATAAAATATTAAATTTAAATCCACGCGGGGGACAAAAAAGTGTGGCGAAAATAATAAATTATACGCGTGGGGGACAAAAATTGTATCGAAAATGGAATCGAAAAAGTGAGTGGGACGCTGCGCGTTTCTGTTTTAATTCTCTTCCATGCTGCCACGTGTCGCGTTCTGATTCGCGGGCACAATTAGTGGGACACGTGGCAGCATCTCATTCGTTGAAGGGAATGGGCGCACGATGAATTGCCGCACGGGAGCCAACGGTTACAACACGGTCTTGATCCAGCGCGGTCGCGCTCATTGTAATATGCCACGTGTCGGAATATGATTTCTGAAATATTAAGTGCAACACGTGGCAGATTCTGGTTCGCGTAATAACCGAGCTCACGTGGATCAACCGCACTGGAAAAGGCGCACGAAGGTGGGGGACAAGTCTGCGCGGCGTCAGACAGTGGGTCCCACGCTGCACGCCGGCCTGCGCGGCAGGGGGGCCCCACTCGGGCACCGAGCCGCGCGATACAGAATTTCCCTCCATCCACTCTCCTTGGTCGGGTTGAAGTGCACGTGCGCATCTAAACCGTTCATGCGTTGATCTGACGGTCCACGATGAAGCGTGGATAACGGCGCGTGGAATGTTTCTCCTGCGAAGAAAATAAACTTTTATTAATTATATTTTCACCCACAAATATATTTCAAATTACATTTTAAATTTTGATTAATTGCAAAACAACCTTTTTGTAATTTAAATTAAATTTTAAACTTTTAATAATTGAAATTAAGCCCAATTTTAATTTAAATTATATTTTCAACTTTTATAAATTACAATTAATAATACTTTTATTTGAAATTATATTTTGGACAAAAATTTGTCATTTAAGAACGTTTTCGATACAAAATATTTAATTTTATTAAAAATATATTTTTTAACACATAAAAGGTAAATATTAATTTATTTAACTAAAATTAAACAAAAATGTCAAGAACATAGCAATTATCATTAATAAAATTGATGAAAATAGCTATATAAAATACAGTTATCAATCACATAACAGAATTATTAAACTATAACAAAACAAATGATGAAACTATTTTAATTAATATAAGAATCATTTTATAACAATTTTAATTTTTTAAAATTTTGAAATTATATACTTGCCATAACTCATTTTTAATTTATATTTTCTAAATTTTAAAATTCAATTTTCAAATTTATTCGATTTTGAAATTCAAAAGAGTCAATTTTAGAATTAAAATTTTATTTTTATTTTTCGTACCAAAATTTATAAATCAATTGTATTCAACTTTACTCAAAATAATTAAATAGTCAAAATTTGAGAAAAATTATTAAAAATGTTTTAAATTGAATTTTAGAATTGAAGAGTTGAAAATTAGAAATTAAAAATTGGTATAAAAAAGTAGTATCCAATTTTAAAAATGAAACTTAAAATTTGTTATCAAATAACTTTATTATTATTATTATAAACTTTTACGCTCATAATTTTTATATTATGTTATATGTTATAATTATTTTAAAAATTGAAAAAAAAATTATTCAACTTTTAGATAATTTTAACATACGGTAAAATCTATAATGTGAATGTAAAAATGGGTGTAAATTTATTTTTTCCTATCATTCCTCAAAACAAAGAGAATTTTGTTTTCATCGTGTATGAATTTGCAAATTGTCATAGATGTGCCAACCGTTCACTGCCGAAGTAAAAAATAAATAAATAAAGAAGAAAAAGTTAACATTCAAGAACGGTACTTGAAGAAAATATAGGATTTAATATATATATATATATATATATATTAATTTATAAGATTATATGTGTATTGATTTATAAGATTATATATGTGTATTGATTTATAAGATAGTGATTATAAAAAGTTTAATAATTTTGATAATTATAATATTTTTTTAATTAGTGAATCTTTATTAATTATAATAGATTAAATAAATTGATTAATATTAAATTAATATTATATTAGATATATTTATTAATAAATTTATTTAATATTTTTATATTTATATAATTTCTTCTTAATTAAATTTTTACGAATTTACATTAAATAATTTTACGTGTGATTATAATTATTTGATCTGATTATTAAATTTTAAAAAAATTATTTTTGTTAAATTTATTCTTAATCTTTTTACTCTAGAATTTTTAAATTGGTTTGATTTAAACAATATGTTTTAAATCATTTAATTAAAATTATTCATTATTAAATCCGTTCTAGAACACACACGAATACTTGTATTTTTGTGCTAACTATTTTATAGTTAATTCGAGAACATATCTAATTGGTAAGAAGCTTATTGAAACGTTAATCTAAAAACCGTTCACGCTAAATTTAAAAAATGTGAAAGCAAAACAAAATCTCGTAAATAAATACATTGAGACAGTATCCTAAGGAGGTTAACATAAGATCAAATTTATACTTAAATATTAATTTTCATAGTAAAAATTTAAGTGGATCGATGATTTTTATCTTAAGTCATAGTTATGACCTAGGTTGTTTTCACTTAAAAATATTGTCTGTTATTATTTTATTTTCGTACTTTATTTTTATGCACGTATGGTCGCCTTGTTTATGTTATTAAGTAACGAATTGATAAAAATTAAAAATAATATATTAACTTCTTCTAGGTTAATTACATTCACATCTTATGAACTCAAAAACTGATTCCAACTTAATAGCAACTCTTGTTTATAGAATGCAGGGTAGAAAAACATATAAATAAGGAGTAGAAAAACAATTTCAATGCGGAGGAATTTGTGAAATACCACGGGATGAAGTAATAACAACTTGGAACCAATCTCCCGGAAGTTACAATAACTAAGAGTAGTCGAAAAGTGATATGCTCTTGTCATCAGATACACTTGCGAGACGGCCAGGCCTTCCTCCTGGTAGAAATGTCACATCCCACACTTGATCTGCATGGTTGCTCATAGTCTGCACAGCAGCCCTCATGCTTAGATCCCAGAGCCGCACAGTTCTATCGCTTGAGCCTGTTGCTAGAGCGGAGCCATCTGGGCTAGCATCTACACTCAGCACCCAACTTGCATGACCTGACATAGCCCCAACAAGGGTTTTCCCCTCAGCATCATACATGTTGACATGAGCATCATCTGAAGCTGTAAAAAGCAACCGTGGCTCAGTTGGTGAGTACACAAGTGTTCGCACAGGCATGTAATGACCTTCCAGGTGGTGTAGAAACTTAGCACGAGCTACATCAAAAACAGAAATAGTTCCATCCATCGAGCCACAAGCAAGTCGTCTCCCATCAGGACTCCAGGCGACGGATAAAACAAACTTCTTGCTGCTACCTTTATCAGTGGGCTTCGATCCTTCTGGGCGAGGAATTGACAAGGTAGCAACCAGATTCCAGGTTGCGGTGTCCCAAAGCTTGACAGAGGCACTACCCCCACCAGCAACTGCTAGAGTGGTACCCTGATGGGAGAAAATTTGTTATCGTGGAGTTCAATTTTGACTCATAATTTATTCAATTTACTATTTTCTAAAGAGAAAAAAAGGACTCCTGCTTCGTCTTGCAAATGATGCATTGCATGCATTTAAGATGTATAAAAATAAGAAAATATTATGTATAGTAAAATAAATAAATCAGATGCAACATAAGCTATTCATATCCATCTAGTCAACAAGAAAGGATCTAAAAATAGTTAATTGGTAGCATAAATTCCATAAACCAAGAAAGATTTTGATTCTTGAAAGAAGCTGAGCACATTGATAAGAACAATAAGTAATTTTTGCATTTTTTAAATAAAAGGTTACACACTCACACATGCGCACACTTGCGTATATATTGGCGGGTTTGAGACGCCGCGAACTTCAGTACAAACTAGAGCGTATGACATGTCACTACAAGGCAATCTGAGTAAATTTTGCATCTTTAGCATCATTAATGTTGCATGAACTTAACTAAAAAAGAGAACCATTTAGAACTACTTAAGCAATAAATGTATTCCTAACGTAGTAAAATATACACAGCATTATAAATCTGTATAATGTTAGCCCAAAAACAGTAACGTACTACTGTACTTAGTATGAATTTCTAATTTAACACCAACACAGCCCAAAATTGACTCCTACTTATCAATTCATTGAGATAGTAAGATAAAAAAAAATACAAAATAAAAACGTGAAATTGCTTCATTAGAAGATAAGTCCATCAAACAATACATCTTCAACAAAATTGGGGTAAAGAGGGGAAAAAATAACAATCAAAGTACCTTGGGATCGAAACGTAATTGCCAGACTTCAGATGGAGGAGCTTCGAGAGTGGCAATGGTGGCGTTGGTGTCAACATCGAAGACTCTCACAAAACTGTCAAGGGACGAAGAGGCTGCGATATGGCCTGACGGGTGAGCCGCGACGGAGGCGACGCCGAGGCAGTGACCGGTGTTGGTGCGGTGGAGGACAAGGTCATCGGGTCTCCAAAGCTTAACGGTCTCGTCCAAGGAGCCGGTTAACAACAAAGCGGATCGGGTATCGGTGGCCGGAACCCAAGTGGCTGCCCATACTGATTCGTCGTGTGCGTTGTCGATGGACTTCAATCCAGCGAGTTTCATTTTGTTCGTGTTTGATTTAGCCCTAACGCCAACGTTGCAAGTTGGAGAGTTTTCTATTTCAATAAAAGCGATGTTGACTGGAACTAATAATTATGCCTCTACATATCATGGTTGGCCAACATGTTTTCTAAGTAAGCCCGCATAAACATGTGCAATATGTACATAGAAAAACGTGGGCTTCTTTAGTAGCACTTTTGAAGTTGGGACACGTAAAAGTTTAAGTTAAAAATGTATATAATCTTATATAAACTTATTTAACTTTTTAATGTTTTAGATTTAAGAGATTTTATTTTTTAAATTTTTTTATATTATCAATTTAAAGTTTAAAAAATAGAATAAAAAATTTAAAATAAAAACCAAAATAACAAGTTAATAATAAGATAAATTAAAAATATTGATAATGATTAATTTTATATTAATATATATATAATTTCAAATGATTTTTAATTTTAAAATTTATTAATTAAATAAATATTCATTTACCATTCAAAATATTTATATTTATATTTATCAAAATCATTATATAGTTGAATGCATACTACATTATACATTTTAAATTAAAAATAAAAAAATAAAAATTATTGTAATATTATTTTATTTGTCTATATTATATGTATTAATACTTTAACATTTTCAATATAAATAACATTGAAAAATATAGGAGAAGAAAATGAAAAAAGTATTAAATATATTATAAAAATATAGAACAAGTTTGGGTGTCTGCGGTCCAGTCCAGTCTCATTTTAAGTAAAAAAAAAATTAACCAAACTGAATCGTTCATAATGTTCAAATCGAACCGAATTAGACCGTTTGGCTATCAAAATGTTGTAACCAAACAGTTTGGTCTGGTTTAGTTCGATTTGATTAACGGTTTGAAATAGTTAATAATACATAAATACGATACAGTTTAATATGATATAATCTAATAGGATAAAGTTAAATGTGATGTTCATTAATTATCATACATAAATATATATTATTATTAAATACATAAATAAATACACAACTTGTTATTGAAATCCAAAAGTAAAACAGATAAAAATAAACATAATTATATGTAATTCTGTAGCTTAAATAACATATTATATTTTTTACTAGTAAAAAACATGTATGTTAATACTCGTTAGAATCAGAAATCACATGATATTTTTTGTTGAGCTTATGTTAATACTTTGAAAATAAAAATGATTTTTCAATATTAAAACAAAAAACATATTAAAATAGAAAGCGTATTTGTTATTTTAATCACAATGATGATTAGGGCTTAAAGAATGAATAAAATGTTACTAATATTGAGAATATGTAATTTACATTGAAACTGAAAATGATATTTATTATTATTTTTAATAAAATGATTGAAACTAATAATTGAAAGCAATATCAAAAACAAACAAATACGATGTAATGATAATTTTGATACACACGATTAATGAAAGAGAGAAACAAAATTTGAGAGTAAATTTAATATACAAGTATTGTCATGAACATTGTAAAACATGCAAACATTTAATGATAACTAATTTAATAATTTTATTGTTTTTTATAACGTTAAAAGTTATACAATTTATAAAAGTGGAGTTCAAACTTGAAAATGTTATCTTTTCATCTCTTTTATACTATCATATCATCAAATAAACTGCAATCTCTTGTTTTAAATCATAAATTTAAATCATATTAAATATATTTTGAAATAAAAATAAGCAAATAACCTCCTATCAATTCCTTTTTTTATCAAGCACCTCACAACAAATATGATAAAACAAAAAATCTTACCATATTGTTTAATACACTAGATATATAATGATCATTGATTTTGGACTAAGAGTAATAAAGATTAATCAAATTAATTATATGTGATATCAAATTATTTTAATACTGTAAAGGAAACTAAGAAAATACAATTAAATAATCAAAATTAATGACTTTAGAATTTTTAGTTTTTGATTATTAACTAAATGGTCATATATGTTATTTATTAGTCTATAAATAATTATTTTTAAATAACAATATTTATTTTAGAAGAATTTTGACTAAAATAGCTATAAGTAATATGTAATTTTTTTATATAAAAATATTTATAAAATCATTATTAAATAATTTAAATTAAAGTATTTTAAAATTTTAGTTTTTATTGACTATTATTTATTATTTAAAAAATAATTAATTTTAATTATAGATGTTCGATTCAATTAATATTTATAGAAATTTTGATAGATTTAAAATTTTAAAAAATCTACAAATTTTAATAGATTTTTAAATATTTTAATATATATTTTATTAAACTTTTTTAAAAACTCCATATAAGTTTGAATTTACTTGTATGGTTTTTTTCATAAATTTTTACAAACTTTCACTTACTTTTATAAAACTTAATATATTTTAAATTTTCATCGTACCGATGCTTTGTTAATACACTCTTAATTATTTAAATTAATTACGTTTTATGTCTAAAATGTATGCGATAATTTATAAAAATATAAAAAAATATTTATTTTATTATAATTATGTCTACAACATATGTGTAACGATAAAAATATATACAAATTTGAGCATAATTACATCATTATCCATATGTTATAGGTATAATTATAACTTTAAAAATATACGTGATTGTACATCTTTTTATCTTTATTAATACATCGTATATATAATTGCAATAAAATAAACATTTTGAATATTTGTATACATTGTCTCATATATTGTGGACATAAAAAGTAAAAAATTATAATTATTTTATAATTAATCATTTATAATTATCAATAATACTCAATACATTATTATGAGGTGAAGACTTTTGTAAGACTTTAGTCAAAACATTTGACAAAATTGAGGAGTACTAATCTCATTTAAGATATTTATAAAATAATATCGATGACTTGTATAATTTGACATAATTTATTATTTTTTAACGTTAATTTTAATTTAATTAATTTATTATTAAATTTAGATTTTGTTATTATTATTTAAATTTTATTACAAAATTTAAGATAATGAAACTCTTATTTATAATCAAAAGATTGAGAAGAGTAAAAATCAAAAGCAAGCAAGGAGAAGGATATCATTCATATATATATATATATAGGAGGTAGGGGTGTGGTCCGGTCCGATTTTGGTCAAAAAACTTTAACCGGATCGAGCCTTTTATATTACTCGGATCGGACCGAACTGTTTGAAACGGTTTTAAGTAATAAAAATCGAATCGGACCGTTTGATTTATAAAACGGTTTGGTTTCCGGTTTGGTTCGATTTTTTATACATTTAATAAAGAATAATGTGAAATTTTTAATATATTATTAAACCGATTTGGTTTGGTTCGAACGGTTTAAAATTAGTACAAACCAAACTGGACCGTTTGATTTGTAAAACCGTTCAATCCGATTCGGTTTTACGGTTTGGTCCGGTCCGATCCGGTTTATGAACACCCCTAATAGGAGGAAGAGGAGCAAAAAAAAAAAGAAACATAAGAATGGGAAACAAGAAAAAGAGATTAAAATTTGAAAATTGGTGGTGAAATAAGAGGGGAAACAAAAATAGCGTGAAAGTATATTCTTTTTGTGATTCATTTTTTTTTAATTTCTCTTAAAAAAATTATTTTGAATTCATTTATGTTTGATTTAATTTTTAACATAAATTAAATTTTCTTTATTTTAAGAAAAAGATGTAATTTAATTTGAAGATATGTTTGATTTTTTATGTTAATTTAAATTATTTCTCTTCTTGTTTTTCTTATTTATTATGAGTTTAATGCTTCTAATTAACTTACCATTAATTACATAATTTTAATATTGTGATTTATTATCAAAAGAGAGAATTATAGGATAAATCTGAAATATTTTTGTATAGATAAATATAGAGATCTAAAGACGTGTTTAAACTTATGTAGTATTAAAATCATTGATCTTATTGTTTTCTTAATTTTTATACTCTTGTGTAAATCAATGAACAAAATTATTTTTAATTGACTGTTAATTGTTAACAAACATAGAGAATTAAATGAGTAAAGTATAGTGAAAAATTAAGTGAAATCGATTTATTATAAATTTTCTTCCCATTAATTTGATCTTTGAACAACATATTTATTTTCTTTTGCATAATTTATTTAAATTGATTTTATTTTAAATTTTAATTACAACAACCTTAGTAACTTTTCTAAATAAAATTGAAATTGATATAAGTTTGGTATTTATCAAAAGTAAGTTACTAATCCATGAAGACGATACTATTTTTATCACTTTATTATAAAACTACGATATTATGTACTTATAATTTTACACCAATAAAATACTTATTAACTAAAATGAATAATGAATTTAATATATCATTGTTCGAATTAAATGAGTTATAATCTCAAATTTATTAATTTAAAGAAATTAAAATATCAAACGACTCAAAATAGAAAAATATATGGTACTAAATTAGTAAAATTAAATTTTTAGAATTGTAGGTTATGAAAATTAGGTAAAAATTGAATGCTAAGTTTATTTTAGGTCATATTTATAAAGAAATAACAATCTTGATTTTTTTTTGTGCTTAGAAAAATGTTTAAACTCTAAAATTAATTAAATTTTGAAAGTGAAATACTTTACATTTTATGAGTTTTTTATTATATCATAGAAAAATAAATTTTTATTATCTTAAATATGCTTTTACTTTTTTCAATTAAACATATAAATATATAATTTAATTACTAAATTACTGGATTTAAATTATTAATACAAAATTAATGAAAAAAATGTTATATATATTCTTAGGATTGTGTGAAAGTAAAGATGATGCATGTAATTTATACCTATTATAACTAAGAAGGAGTATTAAATAATGGAGAAGGTCACGATATTCCTCTAGTTTTCTTTTTAAGAAACTATATTAGTAACATAATTTTCGAATTATGCATTTTAGTTTCATAATTTTTTAAAAAATATTATGAATTTTACTTATAAAAATATGCATACAAGTATTATAATTTTGAATTTTTAGTATTAAAAAAATATTTTTTAAAATTATAAGAATAAAATATTTTAATAAATAAAAATATTAAACTAAAAAAGTTATAGTATCACCGGCAACTCCGCACATTAATTAAATTCATTGAGTGGAGATGCAGGTTTTAATTTTTTTATTTATTTTTATAATTGGTTTGGAGTATGGCTAGCTGAGTACCATGTTTAAAAAATGGGATATATAGTGAATAAACAATATGATTAATGATATATTAGATTAATAAATTTTATATTTAAATTTAAAATTATACAATTGATTTATATTTAGATTAATAGATTTTATAATTCGTTTTATTCGATATAAACTAAATTTCTTTTAAACTATAAATAAATGTATATTTTATTTTATAATATATTATATTTAAATATTATGTATTATATAATTATATTAGATTATTAATTTAATTTAAAAATAAATATAAATATTTATAATAATCTAATAATTATACATATATATTTTTTATTTGTTTTGATTTTTTAGTTGTGATTATAAATAATAATATTTTTTACAAAAATATCAATTTAAAATTTAAATTTTTATATATTATTTTTTATATACGATAATAATTTATAAATAAAATTTAATATCAATATGATTTTATTCGATCCAAAAAATTTAATTTGTTCAAATTCAGATTGATTTAGATAGATTATATCATTGGATCGGATTTTAATCGAAGATTTTCAAATATGTTCGAATAAGATCGAATTTAAACTTGACAAAAACAAACATTTTCTATCCACTAGTCTCTAATAATTTGAAGTATCATATTAGATATGTTATATTAAATTGAATTGTATTAAATTATATTATATTTAATCTATATAATATTTAATGACAAGTTGTATAATATATAGATATAAAGTTTATTATAAATATTTTAATAAAATATTTTTTAATTATAAATTATTATTTATTATTTTTATATTTTAAAATATTAAAAATATTATTTTTAATAAAAGATGAAATAAAAAAATCAAAACATATAATTTTATAATTAAAAATTCAAATATATTAAGTTATACATCTTTAAACATATATTTTATTATTTTTATAATGTATGATATAATTTAATTTTATAATTTAATATATAATTATATAAAAGTTAAATAATTAATTTTTTTAATAATATTTAATAAATACGTAGATATAATCCAAACTTAATTACACTACTATACGTTATGTCAGAGAGGTAGGTATGGACAGAACCCAAAGACATGCTTCTGGTTTTGTTTAAATATTTTGATAAATGATGCCGTCTTTGACTCGTCTATAGATGGTAATAGTAATGATATGATTCGATATATTCTTTAAAAGATATATTTGAGATGATATATTTTAATTTATGATATATAATTAATATATATTTATGATAGCAATTGTTTAAACTTTTTTGTCACTTTTTTTAAATTAAAATATTATTTAATATGATACATTATATATTTTAAATTAATAAATTAAAAATATAAATATAATATGATTTAAAAATTATAATTAATCGTAATTTTTTATGCTCATAAATATATAAAAAATAACTTTATTAAAAATAATATATAATATTAAAATATGTAAATTTGTGCCAAAATACACTTACACGCATATCACAACACTTTATTAGTATTATACGATCATATCATACTTCTGTGTCACTAATTCCCTATGAAAAATGTAAAGGGTTCTATTTTTTTAAAAAAATATGATAAAAAAATGAAAAAAATGATAATTTGTGTTGCGTTAGGTTAAAATAAAGAGGTAATTTTTTTTTATTTGTTATATATATATACATTATGTTTTATTTAATATTTTTAATGAACTTATTGTAGAATATTGTTACATTTTATTTAAATATTATCTTAATTTTATTTCATCTAATATAGATTTTAGTATAATAAATTTAACTTTAAATATATATTGTATTATTTTTATTATTAAACTCACATAATATATAATCATTTATTATATTTTTTATTATTTTTATATTTACACTTGTCTCGTTCAAAATTATTAAAGATAAATACCATATTTAAAATAATATTATTTTATTACAATCTTATCTCGATAAAAAATAATTTTTAAAATTAATAAATTATACTACAAATTAGGGTAAAGTAACAAATTGTGTGCTGACCCTTAGTTATCCATATAAAACAAATGTCTAATTCTAAATTTTTGCCAAAGCATGCTTTTTATCTTTCTTTAGTGAGAATAACAAGAAAAAGAGAACAGTCATTTTCTACTTAAATAACTTTCAAAAAATAATAATTTGTTAGTAGTTGTGTACCAATTGTTTTATAAAATTTAATGAATATGCTATACATCTCAAATTTTCAATGAAATATTGTCATATAAGATTTGAGTCCGTCTATATAAGTATATCATTGTTTGCTACACATTCAAGCATAATTACACCTTTTATAAAAGATAGGTTGTGACCTTTGTTCTAATGACAGTTATCTAATAATTTGGTAATTGAGAGTCTAAAAATCGAATTAAATTGAAAATTATATCAGATTAAATTGAATCAGATCGAATATAGTTCAATCTAATTTGTATTAAATAAAATCGTTTTTTAAACAGTTTAATCTAATTATATCAATTTTTGAACCGATCGGATCAGATCATACTAATTTTAATAATATATTAAAATTTTCACATCACTTTTCACAAACCGTTGATTAAATCTCTCTTATTTTAATTAAATATATATTATTAGATACATCATATTTATATATTATTAACCGGATAAAACAGTTGAAAACCATTAACAAAACCTAAGCAAACTGTTTGGTTATAATATTTTTAATAACCAAATAGTTCAATCTAATTCTGTTCGAACAATATGAATAATCTAATTTGATTAATTTTTTTTACTCAAAATCAGACCATAAATACCCTTATTTGATAATAAAAGTATTATATTATAGGCCTTACGAGGGACAAATTTCAGGATTCAAGAGCGTCACACACATTATCTAATTTCTTGACAAATATTTTTTAAAATATAATATTTATATAATTATATATAAATTTATGTAAAATTAGAAAAAAAATATGTTCGATTCTTAATTTTAAATTTTAAATTTTTATATCTTAAAATTTTATTATAAATTTAAAAGATATAATATAATATATTTATTTTTAAAAAAGTTGACAATAAATAAAAACCACGTAATACTAATTTTTATTATTTTTATAATATTCTTATCGAATTCAAATTCTAATACTATGTTCGTATATCTTCTAAGTTCGGATCCATTAAAAAAATGGTCATGTTCCTCCCCAAATTATTGGTTCCAACGCACAGAAAAAGGGTAAAAGGGTAATTAAAATTAATTTGTGTCAAACGTGAAGCAATACAAAATTACAAGGAAAACTCTTACACATATTATTGGATCATTTTATACCACTTGCATATTATAATTATTTTTTAATAAAATTTAATTAGTGATAATAAATCTATCTAATCAGTGAAGAATCTAAGATTAGAAGTAAAGAGAAAACTATAAAACAATAACAAACATTTCTCAATTATATTTGTTTTTTTTAATAAATATTATATATGTATATCATTTGAGTATAAATATATTCAAATTATGAAATTTATAATACAATATGATACAAATTCATTTTACATAAATTTTTTTATAATTATACTAACTTCTTAATTCATTTATAAAGTTAACCTTTAGTGCGCACCTAATTGTTCAAGAATTTAGATCAAGAAATCATTAGACCATAAGGGAAACGCAAACTCAAAGTATGTTAAACAAGTATAACTAAATGTGTTTTTTTCCCATACACACTCTTATAATAAGCAAACAATTCAAACACTGATCTAGTGTACAAAAGGCTCCAAAGGCGAACAAAAAAATACAATCAGAGCCCAACTTCACCAGTACTGCATATCGATGCCCAACTATTACCTACTTACACACAATCATGAATAACCAACCTAATTAAAACCCAAAAAAAAAAACTTTATTTTTCTATACAAACTCAAATGAGTGAAAACTAAATGACCAACACAACATGTATAAATCTAAGTGACTATACATACTAAAAGATTAATAGCCAAAACATCGATCAAAGAACACAAACACGATGAGTCAAACTCGCAACCTTTTCCAAAGGATGTCTTTTACCATATGGGCCACTTAAAAAAAAAACCACAATCAAAGCAATACCCTTTGCTTAGAATCATCAAACATTCTTGTTATACCAATACTGAATTTTCTTTTTCTTTTTTGCCAAGGCTATACCCATACTATAATGTGATAAAAGTTAGGCAGAGATGAATGGTGAAACTTAGTAGTTTCATTTATGTAAAGAAACTTGGGCCTGAGTCATCCTTAATGTGAGCCTGGTCTGAGGCCCATTTGCTTTTATCCTTCATCGAGCTCATCTTCTCAAACTTCCACTCATCCCTTAGCCTAGAAATAAACTTATCAGCCTTGACATTAACATCTGGACTGGGACACACAGACCCAACAACTCCATCTCCACCGTCCATAGCGTTGACCTTTGATGACGATGACCGATCAACATCGTCCTCCAATTCAGGTGAACCACACCGAGAACTGTGATTGCTCTGTATCTTCACAAAGTCCCCGCGAAATAAAAATTTCATCTCAGGCATTTTGAACGGAGGTGGCGGAGGAGGTGGAGGCATTGGAATTAGAGGACTATGGCCACCGACATTTACATTCTCATCGTACGACGAAGCACTTGTCTTTCTGGGCAATGGTGGTTTTCCGCCAATTTTGTGGGTTTGCCACCGATGATGCTCCGAAGAATGAGGAGTTGGAGCTGGTTGAGTTACAGTTACTGAACGAGAAATCTTGTACTTTGAAGAACTCGCCGGGGATGAAATCGGCGGTGGAGGTAGAGGTGGAGGTGGTGGTGGAACCGAATGGATTTTCTTACTTTTGCTACCCTTTTTGAACAGACCATGAAACATGGAAGAAGAAAAAGAAGGCGGTGGAGGTGGCGGTGGAGGAGGTGGTGAAGGTGGAGGTACAGTCATGTAAGATGGTGTCGTTTCAGTACAGAAGGGAATGTGAGTGGAAGTGGTAGTGGCAGTATCGTAACTGTTATAATTGTTGTTTGTCTTTTGCTTATTCTTTCTCTTCCTCTGTTTATACAAGGAAGCTAAAACCATGGCTATATCTTTTTTGGCACTACTCTTCTTGCGTTCGAGCTTCACATACTTTTGTTCAGAACGAATTCGTATCGGAGAAGTTGGTGGAGCTGGTCTCCTCCGCGGAGGTGGCGGCGGCGGCGTTGGTGGTGGAGACCGAAATTGTACGGAATCGCCATTGTTAATGTTATGATAGCCATTTGAAGCCGATTTTCTCCCAACTTTTTCTTTGCGACCAAGTCTTTGCTGGGTTTGATTGTCTTTGTCATGGGTTCGACTATTTTTGTGACAGGTTCGACTCTGGGTTGTTGAGGGAGGAGGAGGAGGAGGTGGTGGAGGTGGAGGTGTTGATAATGATTTTGGTGGTGCTGATGAAGTTTGAAGCTCGAAAGTGTCAACTGGGATTTCCTTAATATCATTATCAGGACAACTCTGTTCAACTTTGCTTTGATGATCAAAAACTGGTACTGTCCTATACTTGTTAATTTCAAAATCATCGAAGAAGCGAAATTGAAACTTCTGTTGCTCTTCTTCTCTGTTTTCCCAAATCGACTCTTGTCTCAGATCTGGGTACGATCTACTATTCCTCCTTAATCTCAATTTGTTTGTTTCTGGCACACTCGAAAAGGCAGAATCGTAGATCTTGTTATTGTTTTCTTGGGAAAATCCAAACCATTGATTTGATATTGGTTCTGGTGATTCTTCAATAATACTAGTATTATTTGCAACGTCGTTTGAAGTATTTGAGATATTGGATTCCTCAGAAACTGAATCGTCATCGTTCTTCTTCGCTAAGATCCCACAAAGAATTGCAAATAAGACTAGAAAGATGCTGAAAGAGTCCCAGCTCTTTTTGACTGAATTGGGACGGAGTATGTGAGAAGTGATAGAAAGAAAAGGAGGAAGTGCTAATAAGAGGAAGAAGAAAGCTAAGATTGGCAAGATGATGATCAGTAATGGCGAAGTGAGGAGAGAAGAGGAAGAACTTCGATGGTGAGACATGGAGGTTTTAGAGAGTTTGGTTCCAAAATTGGTGGAAACTAAATGGGTCTGTGTTTTTTTCTATAAATTTTTGTTTTTCGTTTTGAGTCGGGGTTTTGTTTTTGCTTGAGAAGGAAGAGTTTATACTTTAAAGCTTGAATTTGGGACTTGGGTACAAGTTTTCATTTAACTTTTGCCCGATGATATTTCATTATTTTGTAAAGTCAGGTAGGTTTTAAAAATGATGTTTTTTAAGCTTAAAATTAGATTTTATTAATAATATTATTAAAAATACTCTTTCTTTCTTTATTTTTGTTTCAAATAAAAATAATTATTATAAAAATAAAATTTATATAAATAAATTAAAAATACATGAATAAAATAAGATTACATGGGATAAAAAGATAGAAAAAAGATAAAAATAAACTATTATAAAAACAAATATGTAAATTAAATATTATTTTTATAATAAATAAAAAATATTACAAATATTTCTGTCTTTCTTTTTTTAATTAACTACGTACCAACCTTTCCCTCCTTAAAAAAATGTCATCAGCACATTAAGTTGTGGTACAAGTACATCATTTTCATCAATTTTATATTAAATTTAGGTCGTTTTTAAATTTAACTAGAATTCTATAATTAAATTTTATTAATGAAAAAATATAAAAATACTATATAACGTGATCTTTGGATTAGTATTTCATATTATTAATTTATTAATAAATTAATAAATACATTATTAAATTAAAATTATTTATAAAAATTTACTATTTAATTATAAACAGTAACAAATATATTATAAATTTATATTGATGTTATAAATATATAAATTTTTCATCAATTTTCTTTTATTAATAATACAAATACATTATCAAATTTTTAGCTTGTTATAAAAATCTACACCAATATATAAAATAATGATGGATTTATAATACCTAGTTACCTACAAAAAATTTAAGATAAATTTATATAAATATTTTAAATTAAATGATATATTTATTAATTTATTCTTACTTTTGATTAAAAAAATTTTTTCTAGCATAATTTTAATAATTTAGATTGAATAATAATAACATGACTCTAAAATCAGGCCATCTAAACATTAATTAATGATTAAAAATTTGTGATATATTTGCCACCGCCCTTACACATTTGGATAAAAAGGCTTTTTAATTTTTTTTTTTTTTGTATATTAAATGCTTAGAATACAATAGAAAGGGAATAATAGTGGGTATATGCATGCTTTGTGATAAGATAAGCTGTCTTTTTGTGGGTTTAGTAATAGAGATGAGCTAGAGTGATAAGTAGATTAATAATAATACTAAAGTTAACAAGCAGATAAAATGCATATTAATCATTTATTTGATGTGTAATTTTATGCCATGAGATAGTCGTGACTTTGTGCAGGTTAAGTAATAGCATTGACTTCGGCTAAACTATGCTGTGGAATAATAAATAAAATGATGAATTATATATTAACTTGTAATCATTTATTTGATGTGTAATTTTATGCCATGAGATAGTTGTGACTTTGTGCAGGTTAACTAATAGCATTAACTTCGGCTAAACTATGCTATGGAATAATAAATAAAATGATGAATTATATATGAACTTGTAGTAAACAAGTTGTAAAACTCCAATTCCATGACATTCATAACTGTTATGAGTTCTTACTATCAATTCCTTCTCCTTTTTTTTTTTAAATTACTATCATTTCCGTTTAGAGGTATAAATAAATCCCTTAGAAATTAATCCGAATTAATATAAAAATTTTATTTATTTTTATTAATAATAATTCAATTAAATCTATTACTTAAAATAAGTTTATATATTCCCTTTAAACTCAATTTATGATTTCGTTGTTAATGATAAAAATTACTTGATCTGATTAAATTTTGAATAATAACTTAATTTCATCCAATATGATGAAAATTTGATTGTGTAAGAATAAGTTTACTATGATCATATCTTAATAATTTTAAAAACGAATTCAAAATTAATCATTTATATTATAAATGTAGTCTATTAAGATTAAGTTTTATAAAATATATATACTTTTAAATATTTTATAGTATTATTTTATGATTTTTTTTATCATTTAAGCTCGTACATTAATTTAAGTAAATTTAAAGTTAAAAAAAAATCATATTCAAACTCACCTAAATATTTTAGGATTGAATTTTGAGCTTGTATTTAATTTGAAAAATCAGATCTAGTTCACTTCGAAAATATACTTAGTTCAAAAATATCTAGCACAAACCTACTCAAATATTTTAGGACTATATTTTAATCTTATATTAAATTTTAAAAAACTCGATCTAGTCTAGCTCACAAATATACATGGTCTGAAAATGTTAGACCCAAACCCAACTCGAATTTGAAATTTTGAATTTGGGTTAGCCTATCTCTTGAATTTTCATCCATATTTTCCACACAACTTTAGCCACTCTTCATATACACCAACGTGACATAACAATATATGATGTGTAAGATTGAATTGATCAAGATGTGTGAACCATACGAGAGATTATCGTATACATTAGGTGTATTAATATGTAGTAGAATAAAATCATCTTGACTATTTATTTTTATTAAAAATAAAAAAATGTTAGACATAGGATGATTTTAACAATTATTACTAATAGAAGATAATATATTATATTTAAGAATTTCTAGATCTATATATATATATATATATATCAAATATTAAATGTAACACAAATTTTAATAATATATATCTAATGTCTATTTGCTACATAAAACAAATTTATCGATCTCATTTTATGTGTCTTAGCAAATGTACTGCAAATTAAGTAGTGACATATAAAGTAAATTTTCACAAGTATAACAAATTCTTTCTATTTATCTTCGTATCTTTATATTACTTCTCTCTTTATATCAAGATCTTCCACCACTTGATTGGTGGTACATGTGAGACACAAAGTGGGATAAAAGAATTTATCTCTTGTTACATAATTTGTCTCACAATCATGACTTCATTTAGTAGTGTTATTTATAATTTTTCATTTTGAAAAGCTCTTTATATCTTCATTATAAATTTTCATCTCTATTATATAACACTAAAAAAATTAAATGTTATATTAATTGCTATGAGTTTCACGTGATTCTAATAGTGATAAAACATGTAGAAGTGTTAGACACAAATTATTTCAAAAGTTTAAGTTTGTAGGAGATGTGTTTAACATTTTAATGATACTCTTTGTGATATACTTTATCTTTGCAAAAATGCATCACTTAATTTTTTTTTGAATAATATGTTTTATTATCATTTTACAAGGTACATCAAACTTGAAAAGTTTATATTTTTTTGGAGGTTGTTATAGGGATTTGGTTTTAGGACCTTGATGCTCTCGTACCATGTAAAAGTATCATGCAATAATGCTTTCAAAAACTAAAGTTTGTAAGAGATTGGCATAATAATTCATTTATACTACTTAACACAACAATAAAAATGATGCAAAGTCGTAAACTTGACCCTTGAAACCCACAAATGCTAACTAATTTAATAACTCCAATAACCACAGTCAAAGACTCAACGATAAATTAAAACTGATCCCAAAAAGCTAATATTCAAATTATAATACTCACCTTGATCCTATAGATATTACTCAATAAAGACCTAATTATCATAAGATGCTACAAGGTTTACAAAGGAATAATGAGGTTTAGAGTTTTTAATTTTAATATAAATAAAATGTGTTATAAAATTTGAATTTTGTAACAATGATAGACGACTATAAGATTAAAATATAATGTGAAAACCTAAAAATTAACTATGTTTTGAATAGGTCAAACACAAAAAAAATATGAAATTAAATGTGCATGTCGCGATACACATTATATCATGTCACAACATGATCCAAAAACTGGAAAAACTAAAAATATTCAAGAGGTTCATAGCACGACGACATCAAATCATGTCATAACATGCCATGCTTTCCTTTTCTTGGACACCCATCTGAGAGTTGTGTGTCGTAGTGCACTTTAAATCATGTTGCGATGCAGACCCACTTTCTTGAATCAACGTTCTTATTTATTGGCCTGGCCCTTGGCACTGTTGGTCTTGAATCAACTCTTGAATTGGCATGTTCATAATGGGTCCACTTAGAATGTAATGGATTATTCTATAATGCCTTATTAGATCGTATTATTCTCCATTTTTTAAAAAAGATTGGTCCTAAAATCTTTGTTATAATATTGTAAATAGTTGGTGTAAGGATATTGGTTCAAACTTATGATCTATTGACCTCTTGGTTGATCTATGTTGAATTGATAGTCCAAGTATAATATAAATTTAATGCTTGAATTCTACGACAAAGAAAAATTTTTGTTAGTAAAAAAATATCTCTTTTATTTCCTCACCAATCAAGACTATCTCTTCTTTTTCAATCTTTTTTATAAATCATTCTCACTCTCCAACTCAATCTTTTTTCGCTCTTATCTTTTCTTTCACCTTTTCTCTTAGTTATTTTCTTGCTAACCAAAACTTATTTTTCTTCTTCACTTTTCATTTTAAACTTTCTCTATTTATTTTGCTCACTCTTCCATTGTACAAATAATTGAACTACCTTATTTGAATTCATCAATTTATCAAACATAACATCTATTTGAGTAAGAATTCTTTTAGGAAGCCTTTTTTTTAAAAACTGGGTTCATATTTATCCAACTTATTCTTTATGTCACCCAATTCTATTTTTAGTCACTCGAAGTGTTGTCAATTATCTTGCATTATAAATACCAAATGATAAAAAAAAAATTGTATAAAAAAAGTTTTAATTACACTAGAATTTGGGCAAGAAATAAGGAAATAAATAAATGAATTATTGGAACAAAAAAATCTAATTTTCCTTTTTTTATTGAATATCATATCTTTTTTTTCTTTTTCCTTCTTTTAGATCTATTCTCCTTTTTTGTATATAAAGTATTTCTTATTCTTCTTTTTTTTTGAATATTTTAGAAAAAATCAATAACATGAAAATTAAGGAACGAAAATAAAAAGATATGAATTTGAAATTAGAACCTATGCTCTAATACCAAACGATGTAAATATGTGAACTCGAACCTTGAAATCCACAAACATGAAATGGTTTGAGAACTCCAAGAGAAACGGTCAATTATACAACGATAAATTAAAATTGATTCCAGAAAGTTAATACTATGATTATATCACTCAACTTAACTTTATGAATATTACTTACCCAAAATCTAACGATGATAGGATGCCACAAGGTTTACAAATACTTTGATAAATCAGTTTGTAAAAGAATAATAAGGCTTAAAGCTCTTAACTTTAATAAAAATCAAATGTATTATAAAATCTAGTTGTTGTAATAATGGCTGATCACTATAGCTTATAAAGGACTAAAAAATAACGTGAAAACCTAAAAAGAAATTAACTAATGCATTTTGAACAAACCAAACAAGATAAAATATGAAATTAAGTGTGTGTGCTATAACACACATTATTTCATGTCGCAACATAGTCTAAAATTTTGAAAAACTAAAACTATTCGAGAGGTCTGTGTCGCAGTGAATATCAACTCATGCCACGACATGCCTTGCTTTCCTTTTACTAGGAACTTATTCGAGAGCTGTATGACGCGACATGCTTCAAACTATGCCATATCATGAACCTATTTTCTTGAATCAACACTCTTATTTCTTGGACTTGTTCTTGGCATGAGTTATGTTCTTTTTCTTAGCACCTTTTGACCTTGAATCAACTCTTGAATTGACACTTTCGTAATTAGTTCACTTAGAATGTCATAGATCATCCGATGATGTCTCATGGATAATGTCAATAAATTAATATATAACTTTGAGTACGTAAACCAAAAAATATTACTAAATTATTACATTTATTTCGTTAATATCATCAAATTATTTTTTATCTTGTTTATACCCAAAAATTATCACATTTTTTTTTTCATTTATATCATTATATTAATCTCATTTTAACGATATCACGTGTTAGATAGTTAAGTGTTGGATTTCGAACAATGATTTATTCTAAATATACTACTTAATTATTTGAATTGTTTTAAATATATCAATAAATCGTATAAGTTATTTCAAATATATTATTTAATTATATAAATTGTTATAAATTTATTACTAATGAATGATATCGTTAAACGAATATTAATAAAATTATATAAATAAAATAAAAAATAAATTAGTAATATTAACGAAATAAAAACAATCACTTAATAAATTTTTTAAAAGTTTTATCCTAACTTTTTTTTCAAATAAAAAGCCACGTGATGGACCCATTGAAGTAGTATTAGAAAAGTATGGGTATATGGTGGTTATTCAGATCATTGATTGTGAAAATGATATTTGATAAAATATTATATCCAACCAATTTAATGCAATAATCAACTTTCGTGTAACTAAAAATAAAAAGAAATATGTTGTAGATAACAATAAGGTAAAGACTCATGTTTATAATAATAAACATATTATTTAATTTTTATAAAATTTAAATATATCATTCAATATAATCGCACGATGAAAATAATATATGAATATAATTAATGTTATAAATTTATTAATATTATGATAAATTTACTATTAAATCTTTATAATAATATCAATAAGATTAATTTATCATTAAATTTATTATTAATAACATAAAATATATTATTAAAAATAAAACATAATAATATATTTATATTATTAATTATATTTAAATATTATTTTTATTATTCAATAAAATATAACAATTCACGAAGTAATAATAATAATAATAATAAAAGAAAAATAAACAAAAACACCTTACCGACAATCCAGATATCTTGTTCTGCATCTTCTCTATATATGGCCTCTTGTGTGACTTGTCCAGGTTGTAAATATGTTTTTAAACTAATAGCGCATTATGTGATTATCACGAGTCTAATTATTATTTTAAAAAGAAAATTATGAAAATCCTCTATTTAAATCTTAGAATTATTTAATCTTTTATTTTAAAAATATATTTTTAATTTTTTAATTTATAAAAAAATATCAAATAATAATAAAATTAATTTTATATTTAATTTTTTCCGTTAAAAATGAAGAAATATTAATATAATACATGTGATACATGTGGTACATATATTATTTTTTTATGTTTAATAAAAAATAAGATAAAAATTAATTTATCATTATTTTATACATTTTTCACTAATAAATAAACTTTAATAACATAATTTTTATTTATAAAATTATTTAAATTTTATTTTTTAAATAAAATAACTATTTATATATTTTATTATTTTTTTATTAAATGAATTTGTAAATGTTAACGTTGAACATGATATTAATTATTTTTTATTTAAAATTGTTTTAGTTCACAAGTTAATTATATTGATTATTTTTATAATTATAAATAAATAATAAATTTTCTAAGACACGATAAGAATCGTCTTAAACGAACAGTACTTTTGATGTATTTGGTTAGCACGTGTTTCATACTCAAGGAAATTATGATTCCACGTGTAGACCATACGACACCGAAGTACTGAAAGGTACTCCAACTCGGCAACTCTTCTCATGCTATTTTATAACAAATAAACATTTCAATAATATTACACATAATTTAATTAAATAATATTTAATACTAATTATATTTTAATTTAAAAGATAATAAATTTAATAGAAAATATTGAATTTGATTTTTTAATAATAAAAAAATATAAATTTAATTTAAAAAATATATTATTTTTATAACTATAAATTTTAATAGTTATTGTTTTATTTTTCTAATTTTTAATTTTTTTTAAAAAATAATACTATTAAAATTTATAAAAATAAAAATAATACTCAATAATATTGAAATTATTTTAATTAAACGATATTTAACGTTAAAATATTTTAAATAATCATAAATTAATTTAAATAATGTTTAATTTAAAATAATATAATATTTTTTTTTAATAATTAAAATATATACATTAAAAACAAATAATAGTATTATTGTGATGGTAAGTTTTAAATATTGTATTTTTGTTATTTTTTTAAAAAATATTCTTTATTTAAATGATTGGAGTCTCGCGTGGTTGAAATGATTGGATTCTTGCCCTTTACAACAAAACACGGGCAACCCATCTTCGATAAAATGTCACTTTGCCAGGACTATTTACTATTATTACCATTTTTACATGGAATATAATAATTAGTAAAATTAATGAAAAACTATCTTTTCCCAAATTTTGATCGTGTAATAGTGTACTACTTTGGGAAAACCCCAAAGTGTGATAATTACTAGTATTTTTAAATCATGCCAAGAGCACCAACAAAGTTTTATTATGTATATATATAGTTTGAACTTGAAGGCTAGTGCTTGTGTTGTTCCTGTCCCACACATGTTGGCAAGCTATAAAGTTGAAAGAGTAAGGAAATATTTTCATAATTAATTCCACTTTTTTGCTTAACCTTTTTGAAGGATTTTTCTTTTTTTTGCTTAAAAAGCCTTACAATTCGATCAATTTTACATTTTACTTTGTGATAGTTAATCAAGATCGGAATCACTATTAACTGATTGAGATTTTAAAAAGTTCAAGTAAGGGTTAGTTTAACCAAGTTATAGTTAATAAATTAACGAGAAAAACTCCTAGTTAGCTTTACAATAGCGGTTGTAGTTAAGTACTTACAAATTTTATTTTTTTTGTGAAAAATGTAATTATAAAATTAGGGTTCAATTATTAATGTAAATTGTGTAATGCTATTTAAAAAAAATGACGGTTTCTCTTTTATGAATTTTATTTTTTAAATACTCATAAAATATCAAGATAAATTAAATTAAAACATATTGTGAATGTATCTATCGAGCTCATAATTCAAATTTGTTACATTTTAAATAAAATCTATCATATAACATATAGATTGATTTTTAATGTGTCTCATTTTAGACCTAACATGAAATCATATTTTTTTTATTAGAATCTATATTATAAATAACCATATTCGTTCTTCTTCTTATTTTTATTTGTTAAATTTGATATTTTCAAAAGAAATGAGATGTCATAATTATCTCATTTCAATACTATTACAACCATGACACAAAATAAGATTATTCAAAAATATAAATAGTTATATAATAAGTAAAATATACATCTAATCTCAATTTACATATCTAATAAGAATATTCAATATCAATTATTCATGGTTGTTTAAATCTAAAATAGCATGGTTTTTAAGGTAATTGAAATCCCAATTTTCATAAAATTTTCTAAGTTAAAGATACTTGTAACAAGTTTTTTAAGCATGGCTTAATTCTTCGTAACAATTTTTTTTTTATAATGCATAACCCCAACTTATAGAACTCATCTCCATTATCACATTCTTTTAATTGGATTCTTACAATTTATATTAATAACTTTACTAAAAAATACCAATGATCTAGGGGTAGAATAATACCTGGTACAAACCTGGCTCCATCTATAACGTCTTTTTTATTTACCATAATTTTAGATCCTTTCCTTCTCTTTTTTTTAAGTATTTATTATAAATAATGATACGAGAATTTATAGTAATTATAGATTAAAAAATATATCATAATATTTTAAATACTATTTATCTCAATTGTAAGTATATCATAATTTATAGAATAATTTTTTTTATTTTATTTTTTATTAGTTGTAATTATATCATAACTTATAAAATAAAGAATTGATTTTTTTTATTATTTTCTCCTCCAAGTACCTAATTTTCTCAATTGAAATAATAATAATAATAATAAATAACTTAATGTAACACAAAAAAAATCCTAAATAATAACAAATTTTAATGATTAAAAATTTATTTTAATGTAGTAAAAAATGATGGAAGAATATGATATGTCATGATTGTAATTGACTGGATAAACAAGGTTGATTTGGTAATGATTAACACACTGACTGCTGCTAAACAAGGTTGATTGGTCATGATTGTAATTGACTGGATATTGACATTGACTGACCGAAATTAAATAGGGTTAAGGTTAAACATTATCGAAATGTTTATAATTCGTCGTCTTCGACAAGGTATTATCATTCCATGATGTGAAACGATATTTAAAGCTGACCACTAATTATACTTTGAAGCATAGTATGAACTGATATATTTATATTTTAAAATGACATTTTTTTTAATTTATAAATAATATATGCTTTAATTCAACGACATAAAATCAAAGATATAAGATTCAAGTCACACTTATATATATACATATTATGAAGGAAAGAAGAAAAAAGCCAAAGCTAGCCCTGGGCTTTCCACGCCTACAAGCAACAACCTACACAAGAGGGATCTCCTCCTCTATATAAACAATTGCCATGTGAAACACAAGCAAAGGCCGAATTGCTTGATAATAAAGATACGAAAGAATCAAAGCTGGACGACATTTCTAATCATAATAATTGGCACAGTAACCTTGAAGTTGAGATCAAGACTTTTTCTTAGGAGAAGACAAAACATGATAGAGCTGAGGATGATAGCTCAAGAGGAGGAGGAGGGGGCGCCGGGGGTGGAAAACTCCAAAGGATGATACATTTGTATGCTTATATTAGGGCTAAATACTTCATCAGTCCATATTCTTTATCATTCAACAAGAAAAAACAAAAAAAAAAAGAAACAAGTAATGTAAGAATACAAATTCAAACTTTTTTTAAAATATATTCCGGGAACTTCCCGAGGAAAAGCAAAGGATTTACTAGCTGTACTAAAATACAATTTCATTTCAAACTTACCGAAGTGCTCCTGACCCATATAAAGAAAAAGAAAGAAACAAAAAAACTTATTCAAGTGCCTATAGGACTCCAAGTGGTTGTTTAAGAAGATGAATTGACAAACATATAATACGTTTAGAACTTATCAAAATTCATGAAAATTTAGCCTATTTTATGAAACCAAGAATGATTTTAAAATAAGACTCAAATCAGGTATAAATATCACAATTATATCAACAATCCATTTTGAAATAATAGTTAGTTTTACAGCGTTTAACTGAGACTTGAATCTCTGTAGTATAGTTGCATTTATATGCAAAAGCAAACATGTAAAGTGTAAACATGCACTCTTTCATACCCAAGCTTTAGCTTGTCTTGTAGAATTTTAACTCTTGGAATTTGTATTGGCTTTACATTTGTCTCCTTCATCTCTCACTACAAAGCTCTATTCCACAAGTATACAAAGCCTTTTATATTACAGTTCTGATTACCGTGATTCAAGTGGAGATGTTGGAAGCAAAACTGGGTTTGGACTGACCTGGTAAGAGTAGCATAATTACAGCAATAACGAACAATGCCAAAGAACAAGCTAATGCCTGCAAACATGCGTTAATTTGCTCACATAAGTTCAGAAAGCTAAATCAAGTATTGCAAAGAGTATAATAGAAGCATTTTTACAGAAGTTGCAAGGTTGAAACCAGCTTATACACCCCCCCCCCCCCTTCCAATATGTCAATCTAATGTGGTGTGCATGTGTGTGTGTGTGTGTGTGTGTGAGAGAGAGAGAGAGAGAGAGAGAGTTACAGCAATTGCAGAGGCAGCTAATCCTGCTCGTTCCCTAGGATCCTTGCGATAATAGTTTCCAAAGTAAAGAAATGTGGCATAGTACCACATCATTGGAAACACAAAGCCAAAAAGGAATCTGGCATGGAAATTAAGGAACAAACATGAGATTGAGAAGACCAAATAAGTTCAGAGTACATAGGGGAAAAAATGATTATACACTCACGAAAACCATCCTATTCCGCAGCCAAAACATGGAAGGGGCTTGTCGTATAGTCCTACATGCAAATCCTCAACATCTCTTATGAGAGTATACTTTCCCTTGTCACAATCTTTAGTACCATCAGTTGGTTGGCCTAGAATCACCATAACACCTTTCACTCATCTGGATCAACACATAGAGACTAAATAGAAAACCAAGTTGCTAACTTGCTATAAACACCTTGCTTGGTAAACAGTATATTAAATTCACATATAGACTTAGAAGTAGGACCAAAGTCATCACCCTAGATGAAAAGTCTAATGAGGATAATAGCAGATCAAGATTTCACTGAGAGTTTTAGTATTTATTAACTGAGACACTGAGAAAAGTGAGAGAAGTTTTTTTTTTTAAAAAACCCTGTTAATATGCATAAATTCTAAGATTACTACCTTTAAACATTGAATAATATCGAGATGGCCTCAAAAGATGCTTATCAGAGGAAGATCTCGCCAACTCAAGGCTGCTCTTCAAACTTTCTGTGTCCTCAGTTTTGTTATCTGCAGATCAATTAAGAAATCTTCATTCAGAGTTTAAATAGAATGAAATGTTAATTTCCATTACTTTTTCTTCCTTTCTTTTTTGGGTCAATAAATATATGGATAATGACCACCCTCTTTGTTATGGAAAAGGAAGAATATTTTGATTCTCATGATGAGTACCAATGCAAGTTTAACAAAAAAGCTAGTTTATATCTACATAAGCCTCCATAAGACTAAGAGAAGATTCCATACTCTGATCCATGTCTGCTCAAAAGATCGATGTACAGATAGGTAAAGTCCTCAACTCTGTTCCTCCTTCCAATCTTCTGTTCGAAAATATCAAAACAGAAAATCAGGTATCCTGTATTTTTTTCCCAACAATTCTACTTAAAATTCCAAGAGACCAAAACCACCTTATAAAAAAAAATAGTACCTTTCAAATTTATGACTACAAAAATAGCTTACTTTCCTTGTTTCCAACGCTTACATTTTCACTATTATAAAAAAGTATGAAACATCATTTCATATTAAATGTCGTTTAAATTAAATTACGATCATTTTGACCCATTCAATATTTAACGTCGTTCAATTGGATCCCATTTAATATTATTGAGATGTTATTTTTGTTGATATAAGTTTTATGCGTGATAATTTTTGTAATTTCCCAACCTTCTTCACATGGTTGCAGAGAAAACAGAAAACCCAGAAATGGAATAAGGAAAAAAGTTAAACTTAGCTAAATATTGGGGATGAACATTATTCAGATGAAAATTGCTTATTCTTTCATACATCAGAGTTTATAGCAAAGGATGTATAGCTTTAACCAGCGACTAAACACCATTAGTACCCAGTTCCTCAAAATTTCCCAATTCTTGATGATAACCCTAACTTCCAAATCCATTACCTAAAGATTTTTCCAAACAAATTAAGAACCCTTTTACAATGTAAAAGTAAAAAAAATGGATGTATAAGCATCAACCTTGATCAAGTATCTACAAATCTCAGCTTCATTCTGAAACGTACAACATAAAAAGAATTTTCATAAAGAAAGAAACAACGACAAAGAATAAAACCAAGATGAATTCTTTTGTTCTCAAACACGCTTTCTCAAAAGAAGAAAGCATTAAAAGAATATACTTATCATCTGAATTGCAACAAATTGCAGAAAATCATAGAAATCACAAGAGAGGAAATTAAGAGAAAATTAACACGAACTAATTAACTTGCCTCTAATATGTCCAAAAATTTGGTGGATTATTCTCCTTCCGCTCCAATTAATAGATCAGAAATAAAAAAGGGTATAGACGAAGATTGGACTCTTTGTATTTTTCAAAATTGAGAAGGTGTATTAAATTTAATGGCAAGCAAAGCTAGCTCTCTTTCAGAGTTAAACAACTGAAGATAGCGAGATAGTAATAATTATAATTATATGTGATGGAGCGATGAGTATCGGAGGTCTTAACTTTTAAAATGAGCATTTTAAATTAGTTATTTTAAATTTTATTATTTTAATCTTATTATTTTAAATAAATATATATTTTAATTTTAAAATTATAACATTTATGTATATATTTTTAATATTAAATGTATTTTTTATGATTAAAATATAATTTTATAATATATATTTTAAATTTAAAAGTTAAAATATTTTAATTAAAAGATATATAATTAATACGTTTATAATTTCAAACGATGGTAAAAATTTTGTTAATAAATATAATTAAAATAATAGTTATATTTAATAAAAAAAATATTAAGTTAATTATAATTATAAGATATTTATAATATATAATAATTTCAATTATATTACCTTTTTAATAATTACAGATAACA
The DNA here is from genome assembly GCA_030763125.1 of Hippophae gyantsensis. NCBI lineage: Eukaryota > Viridiplantae > Streptophyta > Magnoliopsida > Rosales > Elaeagnaceae > Hippophae > Hippophae gyantsensis. Next base: position 75,526,016 of record CM061028.1, on the reverse strand, counting down.
ATATGACATTATTATCACCAATTATTTATTTACGGTGTAATTATTTTACATAATTTATTTATAAAATTAATTTTATTTTTAAATCTCTCTATATATATATATTCATATTTTAATCACGTTAAAAATAATATATATATTTTTTAATAATATAAAAAATACTTTTTTAGATAATTAAAAGTGAAAAATTTAAATAATTGAGTTTTACAAAATATGAAAATATTTAATTTTTTGATATCTATATGATATATTTATTCAACTAATTTTAGTTTAACCTCTAAAAAACATGCTTATTATAAATATGTATACTATATTTTTAAATATATGGCAAATATATTTTTTAAGTTATAAAAAATATATATATTGTTTAGATTGGATTAGAATGTGGATCTTATTTTTTAAAAATAATATATTTATAATTTATAATAATAAAAATAAAAATAGTATCTAAATAACATTTAATGAGTTTAAATTATCATAATTTAATTTAAACAACGTATAATTAAACATTATTTAAAATAAAATAATATATTAAATTTTTTTTAATAAAAAGAATATATAGGATAGAGATAACAAGTATTATTTTATGATTATAAATTTTAAGAGTATTAATTTTTTTTAACTTTTTTCTTCGAGGTATACACCTTGTTTATTTGCTATAAAATTAGCATTATTTTTGCTTAACAATTTTCTTTAAATTTATTTGCTAATTGTTAAAAATTCTCTAAATGTTGATAAAGAATTAAAAAATACATTTAATAGTAAAAATTATAAAAATAATATACATGTATAAACATGTATATATATATTAAAAATAATAAAAATAATATACATGTATATATATATATTAAAAATATTAAAATAATTAAAAAACCTTTTCGAATTTTAACATTTAAAGTATAAGATTTAATAATCAATAAAATAGTATCATTAATAAATTATTTATTTTTTATTTTTGTAAAACATGCATAATTAATTACTAACTCTTTATTTTTTATCATTTTATCGATTATTTTATACTTTTATTTAAAATATACTTAATTAATTATTTTTATTTATTTTATTCTTACAAGCAAACTGTTATGTTATGTTAGTTCTGTTATGTTATGTTAGTTGCTCTCGAAAGTACAGTCGAGTATTATTGTCAAAAGATAACAATATTCGTATTTTATTTTCACTTTTCTACTCAACTTTGACGTTTTTATTGGATGTATAACATAGTTTGAAGATATGCATTTTCTTAGTAGTTTGTAATATTTTTTTGTTGGGTTATCTATTACCTAACTAGTAACTAAAAGTGTTAATATTATAAAATTTTGTACATATTTTTATATCTATGTATAATAATTAATTTAAAAATTAAATAATAAAATACGTATATACAAAAATTAATATATTTTTAATATTACTCACCAAATTAAATATATTATGAAAAATAATTTGAATGTGATCTTAGACCTAATTTAAGAGATGAATACACAAAATACACTTAAAGACATGTTTAATAAAATCAAAATCAAAATTAAGAAAAGAGATAACTCTTATTCATGTTATTTACTTCTTAAATTATAAGAATGATAAAAATTAGATTATTATTAAGTTGTTATTTTTATTTCTCTCTCCAACCTTATTATTATTCTCTTTCCTTACATTTGTAGTTTTTTTTTTCTCATTCAAAGTTCAACAAAACCATCGTCATTTAAATTTAACAATTATGAAACTAAATTACCAATAATTTTTTTAAGAATTACATTATTCAATACATTATTACTGCTATTATTATTATAATACTTAAATAAATTATTTTTGTTTATTTATCTATTGTACACCATTACTTATAATTTATAAAAAAAATCAAAATTTCAAAATAAGAAGGTATATTATATTATATAAAATATTTTTTTATTATATTTATGAAAATATAAAAAATTTAATTTTTTTAATATATAAAAATAAATGCATATTATAAGGATATTTTTATTACAATCATTATTTTCATTATTTCTTATTTCAATTCAACATATTTACTTTCAACATAATATGAATTCATTTCGTATTTATTTTAATTATAGAAAATAGTTAGTAAACAACATCAAATGTAATTACATTACATGTTTCGATTCTTTTTTATTTCATTCATCAAAATTTAGATTTTGTTTAATATTAATTTTAAATTAATAAAATGTCTTTAGATAAGAAAAAAAATAAAAAATAACCAACATTATAAGTAGGTTATTGAGTATTCGAATATGGATAAAAATAAATGTTTTAAACTTAAAACTATGATATTATATAAATGGGAAAATTTTGATAAAATATATTAGTTTAAAGTGGTAGCCAATCATTTAGAATAAAAATATAATAAAATATTATTATTTAATACATATAATTAAAATATTAATATTTAAATATCGATAAAAAAGAGATTAAATTCAAAACGGATAAAATAAAGAAAAAAAATACATTAAAATATGAGAGTTATTATTAATGGTGAAAACCATAATGAAAATGATAATTATATCCTATTGGTACTGGAATTATGTACAAGTAATATGTTTAATTAAAAAAAATATTAATTTTATTATTTATCAAATAAAATTTTGTAAATAATATGATAAAAACCGTTATTTTTAAAATAGATGATTAAAACTTAAATAACTTAATGAATATAATAATAATAATAATAATAATAATAATAATAATAAAATAGTTGTTTTAGTTAATTTCACCGTCACTCGTTAACATGTCAATAATAAGGGGAAAACATAACATAAATACATAATATTTGATACTTCTATTATTTATGTGTGCTCGCATATAATTTGTAAAACTTAATATGTTTATTTATAATTGACTTTGGATTTTTTTTCAAAACAATAATTATTTATTTAAATGTAATTTAATTAATTTTATAAATAAAAATGAGAAGATTCTATTTTCGTTTGTTTACAAAGAAAAACACTCCCTTAACCATATAGACATAAGCGACCATTGACTTCATTGAATGCCTTTAATTTGGTCGGTTTTGATTTTTATTGCTTTTGATTAGTCTCATTGTCTTTTACCGGTATAATTTGGGTTAATATTTAGATACTAATAATATTAATCAATAAATTTAATAATTATATTTAATTATTTAATTAGTTATATTTAATGATAAATATATGCTTTTTATCTTATTTAATATTTACGTTGATTTTAAAAATTATCAAATAATTTTAAATTTTAAATTATAATAACATATATTTCTTAATTGTTTTTTGTTTATACAACTAAAATGTCTGGTATCTTATAAAGGAACTATTTGAAAAGCGTTAAAGGTCACCAAACAACACTCGAATTCTAAGTTTAAAAGTCAAATCAAATACATGTCAATATCATCAACTTGCGCTAGAGTAAAGGGTGGTTAGTGATTAATAATGATGTATCACTTGTAATTAATTTGCAAAAAATGATTAATATATAGTTTGTTTAAAACTTTTGAATTAAAATTAAATTTTTTCATCCAACAAAAACTCTATTTATAACAACTCATTATCCTATTATAATTAATATGATAATTATTTATTAATTAAAACAAAACAAATTTAATTACATTCTTAAATAAATAATTATAATATTAATTATGATATTATAATAAACTATTGTAAATAAGAATGATGTATAACAAATGAAGAAAAAAAGTGAGTTAGACATTGCTTTTGATTGACGAGGGCATTTAACCAACCAATTTTTTTTATGAACATTTAACCAACAATCTAAAACCCTTAAATGCATAAACAATGATTATTTGGTGAAGGAATAAAGTCCCACATAGATATGCCTTTCGGGTGGGTGTACTTAAACGATCAACAGGTAAGGAGGTAGGAAGTTGCTGTCATAAACTATTCTCCAATAAAATAAATATTTAATTACATTATATAACTTTTTTTATAAATAAAATTTTATATTAATTCTCGTATATATATATATATTATAAATATTTTATAATTATTATAAATAAATACATTAATTATATAATTTTTAGTCATGTACAACAGTTCATATAAGTTTTTAAAAATAATGAATTTAATTCCATAATTTATAAATTTGATATTATTATAAAAATAAATATTTTTAATTCAACTTATTATTCTTAAAAAATATAAAAAATAAGAACCAAATCAAGATAATAGGAATCAATTACTCTTTCTTACACCAAAGATCTTATTATTTTTGAAAGAATCGGAGTTATATCACTTTTCAATTTTCATTAAAGAGTTTTTATATTAAAATAAATAATTCTAATTCATAAAAAATATAAAAATAAGACTTATACTACCTAAAATTTCTTAAATAATAAAACTATAAATTATCAATGTAAAAATTACGAGATTAAAGTGTTAATTTTTAAAAAATTATGGAACCTCTTATACATAATCTAATAATTATAAAATTAACTGATTGAATTAAATAATTATAATATTTTTAATACCCAATATCCTCTCTCTATATATAATGTAAAATATTTTTTAAAATATTAAAAATATGTTACAGATAAATGTTTTTAACATAAAAAATATTTTTTTTAATAAATAATTGAAAATAAAATCATATGAATAATTTATACGTATAAAAACTAATCGGAAAAATAAATTTAAAAAACCTTCTCAGACTCTTGCTTTTGTAGGGTTGTAATTTTTTTTATCATCCTTAAAACATCTTATTTGATGTCAAAAATTTTAGGGTATCACGAGTTATATAGCTTACAATAAAAATGTATAAAAATTCTATAATTTTTAAAAAAATATATACATTGATTTTAATTAACCATTAATTTTCAAGTTTTATTGAGATTAAAAATTGGTTGAATTTTTTATTGATTTTTAATTTTAAAAATGTTTTTTAAAATATAATCATTATTTTGCATATAATTATTTTCATAAAAATAAATAATAAATTATTAATTGATGATTAATGTATAAAAAAATTATACTATTTTTATATATCATTTAATAATTATAAATTTTATGTATATTTTCATTGAATGTTATATTACCTCTATTTCATTCACCTGAGATTTTAAACCAATAACGTTATTGAAGTGAATAGGTCGTAGGGCTGTGATTTTGAACCTTTGCTTGTTTATTTTCAAAACCCACCTAAATATGACAACGATACCTAACTTTTATAAAAAGAAGTATTTTTATTTTATTTTATTAAATGTCATATATTACATTATATTAAATAAATAAAATATAATTATATTAACTTAAATTTTATTGTAATTAATCTATACATTATATAATAATAATCTATATAAAATAATAGAATAAAATTGATTATACATATTTTAATAAAATAATTTATATTTAAATGATTTTTTATTATAAAATTTATTTAATTTAATTTAATATTTTTATTATATTTTAAAATAAAAAATATTATTTTTAATTTAAGATAAAAACATTAAAAAATATAATTTTATAATTGAAAATTCAAACGAACTAAATTAAGTGTCTAGTATAATTTACACCAATAATCTCTTATTGTATTAAAATATTATATAACTATACTTTTTATAGTATATAATATATTTTAATTTCACAATCAAATATATAACTATATGTAAATTAGGATGATGTCTTATAGAAAAAGATTATATTCTTTGTATCGTTTAATTATTAAAATTAAAAACGATATCATTTAGTTTCTTATATTTGTAAAAAGAGAAAGTTAAGAATAAATTATATTATTTTAATAATTTTTTATTTAAAATATTATTATTTTTTTGTAAGTAATTAAAATATGATTAAGATATGAGTGTTTATTAATAATAAAAATGAATTTTAATATGAAATAATTTAAGAAAAATTAAATATTAAAAAATTAAAGAAAAAAATTATTTAAATTATATTATTTTTTAAATTAATAATTAATAAAATATTAAAATAAAGTGATAAAAAATACATATTTTGTTAATTTTTTAATGTTTTAAAGACTTGTTTTTTAATTATGTTTAAACACTTTACACAAAAATAATAATAAGTTAATAATAATAATAATATTTTAATAAAAATATTAAAATAAAATAATTTATTCTTAATTTTTTATTTTCACAAAGTTAATGGGACTAAATTACACTATTTTTAATTTAAAAAGATTAAATAATATATTTTTTAACCTAAAAAATTAAATAATACAAATAATCTAATATAAAAAAAATTGTGATATTTTTCTTTAAAAATTATAAGATAAAGATTCGTAATAATATGCAATAATTATGTGTAATTTATGACATTAGAATAGTAATTTAGAAGTTTTGTATCATATAAAAAAAAATTGGTCTTAATAAAATTAAAGGCCTAAATCGAAGCCCATAAAAGAGCCGCTGATAATTAACCCATAGGCCACAGCTACAAGGGTGGCACGGGTACGGGTTACGACGATTTTTGAAATATTTCAAACATAATTATAAAATTTATACTTGAAATTCTTAAAAAAATGTTACGATAAAATAACGATTTTTCACCACGGACAATGGTTAATAAAAAATATAAAAAAAATTATTTTTTCTAAACTATATATTATATAAAAAAAGAAATTAATAAAAAAATAAGAAGAAAAAGAAAAAATATTCTTAACGAGGAAAATTAAAGAGATCAAGATAACGACACAAACAATAAACATGACATCTTGACGGGGAAAATAAAAGAGACTCAAACAACTTGAGGATAGATGTACAGACGACAAACATAAATATAAACGACAAATATGATATCTTAACTGAGAAAATAAAGGAGATTCAAAGATAAACGACAGAAGACACAAATATAGACGATAAATATGATGTCTTAATTGAGAAAATAAAGGAGATCCAAACGTAAACGACATAAGACATACTCATACGACAAATACATATGAAGAAAAAGAAGACAAACACAAAAGTGATAAATTTTTTGAATCTAAAACTCTTTATTTGTGTTAGAATAAAAAATCTTAAATAATAAATATAATTAATTAAATAAATATAATTAATTTTAAATAAAATGAATATAATTATTAATATAATTATACTTTAATTGTAATTATGTTAAGTTATTATTTGTAACAATTTTTTAAATTTATCCGATAAAAATGAAAAGTTGACACCGAATCAGCAGTTTTTTGCGCATTCTTACACAGCTATCCAGCTGTCTCTGGAACGCCACGTCACGTTCCGTTCGAGTGGAGTCGACACTCTTCATATAAAGCCACGTATGCACCAACTCTCCTACTCCCTACTTTTCGCTTCTATTTTATTCATCCTCCGTCGTCTTAACTTCCTCTTCCTCTTATCTTCCTCTTTCTTTCTTTCTTTTTCTTCTAGGCATTTGGATTTTGGAGCCAAACAAAATCTTCAAAATGGGATATGAAGCGGTTGTTTTCCCGGTAAATAGTAATAATGTTCCTGATATTGCTAGTGAGCAGAATCAGAGGCTTGTTATGGATATATACCCTCTGAGTAGTTACTACTTTGGATCCAAAGAAGCCACTCCTTTCAGGGATGAGACTTTGGCCGATCGTGTTCTAAGAATGAAATCCAAGTAATTTCTCACAGTTTTTTAAGTTGGGTTTTTTGTTTTCGATTACTTGATTGTAATTTCCTTTAACCAAATTGATCTTTTGTGGTTATTTTACTGCAGCTATGCCGCTCGCGGATTGAGGACATGTGTGGATGCAGTTATTGTGGTTAGTCATTTACTTTCTTTCCTTCGTTTTGTTTTAATTAGCTTAGATTTTAATATTTTTTTTTGAAAAAACAACAAAAATATAACTTTAAAATTTACTAATTACAAAGTACCACCCTTCTATAATTATACTATTAAAAAAGTCGTGTTTATCATTATAAAATGTTTAAGTTTGACTACAATCATTTAGAGCTGCTCAATTTTGAATTTAGTCGAATTTGATCTATTTTAGTATTATTAGGTATTATTTTTGTTGTTAATTTATGGAATTTCCCCCCAAAAAAATAATTTGGAGATGGTAGCCTGTGAATTTTGATGTATTGAAACTTTCATCTGATTCAGTCATGGGTTTGAATGATTAAGATGATACGATAGTTGTACAGGAACTTCCTTTCTATCATTCGAGGTGAACACTGATAGTGCTTTAAGCTTTTGTATTTGAGCGTTTATGGTCATTGTAGTATTGTTTGAGATAAATGTTAGATTGGAAGTATCAGTTTTGCGATGGCTAAGCTAAGCTTTGTAATGACCCAAATTGGTCAACTATTTTATGTTAAGAAATAAATGAAGTTGAAAAACTGGCAATTTCTTAGCTCTTGGTTAGTAATTCAAGGGTAAACATGTGAACTATTTGCACTTTGTGGTTCTGTGGTAAACATGTGAGCAGCCCTGATTCCCTTTACGAGGACTTGGTCCTGTGGGCATCTGTTGTACTGTGTATATAGATCGGGGCGGATGTACAAGGCTCAAGTTTTAACAAATAAATATTGTCTAATTTTATAGAATTATGGACAAATTGTATGTATTAAATGGAATTGTATCTCCTGGATTAAATTTTTTAAGTTTTCTCAAGAATTTACTATGAATTCAATAATTTGAACATATAATACTCAAATGAGATACATATATCACATTTTTCAATGAAAAACAAGTAGTTATTAAGAAACAAGTAATAATATTTTTACTATTTATATGGAGTCAATAAAAATGCTAAATCCGCCATTGTTATAGACCTAGTATAACTAAATGTATTATGTATATATTATGTTCGTGATTCTTAATCAGTGGTTATTTTTCTTTGATGAGGAGCTTTTTAGTGGGTATGGAGGGAAGAAAAACTTTGGAATGTGATAATTTAGTTGTGATTTTCACTTCTGCTGAGTCAGGTTGAGTTGTTTAAACACCCTCATCTGCTGCTTTTGCAAGTACGAAACTCCACCTTCAAGCTTCCTGGAGGGCGCTTGAGAGCTGGAGAATCAGGTTAATTGCTAGGCTAGTATTTGTCTTTTTGAACGTGAAGTTTTAGATATTAATTGGTTCTATCAAAGATGGATGGAGTATGGAGACTAAGAATATTTTGATTTGTAGATGTTGAAGGATTGAAACGTAAGTTGTCAAGGAAGCTTTCTTTGGATGAAAACGGAGATGGAATTGACTGGGAGGTAATATAGAATATTTTTTATGCTTACTATCTTGTGGTATCTTTCACATATCCGAATCACACTAAATACAAGTTGATGTGAAAAAGTTTAATAATTGAATATCTAGGTGGGAGAATGTCTTGGGATGTGGTGGAGGCCAAACTTTGAATCGTTGCTCTTACCGTACTTGCCACCTAATGTTGTGAGCCCTAAGGTAGTTTCTTTACCTAAACTGCTTCTATCAAGTTCCGAGGATCTCAAATTGCAAAATTAATACATGTTTTTTGTATTGTGTAGGAGTGCACAAAAATGTTTCTTGTGAAGTTGCCTGATAGCAGGAAGTTTATTGTACCTAAAAACTTAAAGTTGCTTGCAGTTCCATTCTGCCAGATTCACGAAAATGATAAGGTATGAAACTTAACCAGTTTCATTCTAGTTAATATGCAGTTGGATTCATCAGGGATGAATCACCATGGTCTTATCTCACTTGGGTACCTGTGTTTTATATTGTAATGACTTATGAGTTTATGTAAACTTCATTGCTGTCTGTTTTTCCATTTGGATTTATTGTCTGTTTTTCGTACGCCCATTTCAAAAGAAGCATTACATTATTTGGGTTTCATTCAAGAAACATAAAATGTGCTTTATGAGTATGAAAGTTAACAATAACTTTTTCTTTATGTTGGTTCTTAAGCATTTTAAAGTTTACATAAGCAAAACCCATCCTTAAGGGCTTAAAGTTTGAGGGGTTAATTTATTGTTTTTTGATTGTTATATGATGCAACAGACATATGGGCCTATTATATCAGGCGTCCCACAGCTGCTGTCAAAGTTCTCATTCAACATCATCGAATCTTAAGAAGCGATTGCGCTGTAACAACAAAGAATGCTGTAGGGTACGTATGCTACATATACCAGTGGAAAGACAAGTAGCTGATAGTATTTTGTTGCTTGCTGAGAAGGTTTTAATTACATTACAGGCCCTTGATTTTTCTAGTGTTTATCGTATCATGTGTATATATATACATAGTTTTTATATAGCAGAGTGGCTTCTCTAAATTGTATTTTTGGCACATTAAGGTGATTCTCATATTCACGTCAGTTATGTGTGTAAAAATGTTTTTAATTTTAACTGCTTTGTTAGTTTGTTTTTTTGTTTTTACTCAAAAGTCATTCTCATAACTGAGGGTGAATTAAATTGTGTTGCTCTTATTGGTATCTGCCTTTCTTTTGTTAGTTGTTGATGTGCCGAGCAGGAAATAATTTTTAGGTGGCCCAAAATTAAAATGTTGAAATACGTGTAAATAATATATTAAATATCAAAGTTTCATTTGATCATAACAATCAATAATTAGTTACTACCTATTCTATTCTCAAAATAAAAATAAAATAAAAATACCAACTATTATACGTTGTAGGGGTGGCTGAAAAATTAAAATATATTTTTTAGATATAATATGATTCTTTTAGATAAAAAGTAAATTATTTAATAAAATATGATTTTCTTTCAATTTTTTTTATTAGTGTTATTTTATTTTTAATTTTATTGATTCCAAAAGTATAACTTTGTTCTATTTTAACGTGGGAATAATGTAGCATGACATTTTTAATCTTGTTACGTGTTTCTTTATAGTAAAATAGTGCAAAAGTGAATGTGTTGATATTATTTTAAAATTTAAGATTTTATTTGAAACAATATATATAATATTTACCTTAGATGGTAATAATACCTATGAAAATTTGATCCTACGTAAAAAGAGTGATAAAGGATTTTTTTTAAAGGAATGTTATATTTGTATTGATTTAAAAGAATCGATGTTTATTTTTTCATTTAAAAAGAAAAGCGCCGTAAAAAGCTCTTTCCTAACGTGGGACTCGATAATATAGCCGGAGTTGAGATGTCTGATTTATATAAATATCTTTTAACAAACAATAATTAGTGTATATTTTATTTTTATTAATTTAATATTTCTTTTAATTTTAATTCTTTTATTTAATTTTTACTTTTAAATGTGCTAGCATTTTATATTTAGATAAAACAATTAGATCTTATTATTTAGATTTTTTACTGAAAGAGAATATTATGCGAAAAATATGTGCGTGTGTAAGACACGAATTTTAATTAAAATTTGATTTATTTACATATAAAAGTTTGTTTTAATTAAAATATAAAAAATATTATTAAAAATATTAAAATATAAGCAGTATTAATTAAATATAAATATTTAAACCCTATACAAAAATCTTTAATATTTTATTAATATTAATTCTATCATTTAATACATTTTATATCTAAAAAATTAAAATAACTCTCAAATTTAAAATTTTAATATATTTAATATTATTCTCATCAATAAAATAGAATAAAATAGAGAAGTAGTTTCTTTATTTTTATATGGGCAGTCGAAAAAACAATTCAAAGTTGTACTAGTTAATAGTACGTACACATATTCAGCACACAGCCATCATTTCTCTATCAACTTTCCATATATATATATATTTGATTTTTGAGCCAATAATCTGAGTATGTTAATTTACAAATATCCGTACTTTATAATTGATATTTTTTTAAAATTTAATACTCATGTTAATATAAATGAATAATAAATATATTTTATTTAAGATTTTTCTTATATTACTCACGGGATTTCTAAAAAAATGGTAATTTTATCATTTATCCGTCAAGAATTCCTCTTCACAACTATCCCGTCAAGAGCTCTTTTTTTGAGCATCTTCGCAACTATTTATCTCCCATTTTTCATTGTTCCTTTATATATGTTAATTTTTTTATCCATTTTTTATTGTTCCTTTATATACCACATAAAAAAAATGAGCTTTTATCAAGGAAAATAAATAAAAAAATATGAGCTATTAAATCTAAATTTTTTGAAACTGAAATCTGGAAAAAAATCTGAGTTAAAATCATCGGTGGTTTTTGAAAGTTGTTCAAAGATGAAACATTTCAAAAATAATTTCTTCTCCATCAGAGCCATTTGGGTTTGTAGATTCTTGTTTTAAACTTTTTCTTTTTAGTGACAAAAACCTTCTCAAGTTGTTGGAATCTCTGATTTTTTTTTTTGAATGATGAAATTACCCCTTATTTAGGGATCACATTAAGCAAATATTAGAAATTCTAAATAAAACTTATTTAATATTTATTTTTATAAATTTTAAAATAATTTATAAAACATGCATATTAAATTAGAGACATTTCAAAGATGGATAAAAAGGGATAACAGTTACAAAATATATAAGTAATTATACACTATAAAACTTAGATAATCTTAATTATCTCAATCTTTAACATAATAATTTTAGTTGATATGTTCTAATTGCATCCCATTTAAGTATATCGTGCACCGGTCATCACTTAATACTTAATCAACAAAAAATAAAATAAAAAAATGATAACCATCTTATTGAAGTTGATTTGTTTTTATTACCTTATATTAACTTTATTATTATAAAAACTTTGCCTCAATAATCGCCTTACTTTTAAATATTTTCATATTTTTATTTTAGAAAAATATCTAATTTATTTGTTCATTTCTTTTTATTATTATAACAAAATCTTTAGTCACTTTCGTACATTCGTTTAAAGTCATAGCGAAAATAATCCATTATGCTTAGTGAGAAGATAAAATTCTTTTTCAAGTATTTATCACTTGTTAGATTAATTAGAGAAAGAGAAAGTTTAAATATTTAAAATATTTTCATGTATGAGATGGGGAGTAATTTTAATTAAAATTTAAATGATATTATTTTAAAAATATGAAAATATATTATTTATATATTTATTAATTCATATAAAAATTGTTTTATTTTATTGTCATTAGATATATTAAAAATAGGGATGAATATTTTGTTTATATATAAAAATTTAAAAGTTTTTTTACAACTTAAAAGGATAGGCCATGATAGTTATTATAATATAATATGATAAATTAAGAATTAAGTTAATATTTAATTTTTTAAAATTAAATATATTTTAAATAAATATTAAAAATTTAAAACGTGATTAAATCATAAATACTCTGATATCAATTCATATTTAATAATTATTAATTGAATATATATAAGCTGTATGTCCATTCATCAGTAGTAATACTCAAGGGACGAGCCTTTTCAAAGTAATTTTTGTTATTGGTATAATGTTAATTAATTTAATTATTTCCACTTTTCTTACTAATTCCACCCTTTTTCTTTAAACAAAACCCATAATTCATCGCCAATCTCTCGGTGCTACTGTTCTTGGTATTTAACTTTTTCTTCCGAAATTAGATTTTTTAATCAAACTTTAATTTGGATTGACTTTCCAAAATGGTATCTTGTAAATAATTTCATATAGCTATCCATAAGTGCCCAAAACACCATAAATGGGCATTTCATCTCACATTCCACGAAGCTTAATTTAAAATAATAATAATAATAATCAGTTTCATTGAGCCTAAGTATGATTCAATCTTGAATAAATTCATCAACTGAATTTTTTTTAAAATACTCCAGGTATACATGAGGGTGAGTACTCCTTAAGAAAGATAAAGACAAAACAACCCAAGTTTACTTGTACGTTGGAGACTTCGTCCGAGTGAAATTCACCTATTCAATTTTCTATATTTTAATATACAAGTTATGATAAATATTCTAAGTAAAAGTGATTAAAAGTAACATATCCGATTAAAATCCCTAATTTTTGCACATATATATTTATTATGTATTAATAATACATATAATTAAATAACAAAAGTTAGACAATTGAATTGTACTCGACCTCACCCTTTTTTTTCTACCGAGTAGTTTATGTCATAATTACCATGAATATTTAATGCTATTTAATTGATATTATGATTTTTTTTTAAATAATTATAATTAATTAGACATAAGGATATTGAAATTATAATTAATTGAAAATAAATAGATATTGATATTATATTTAATTGTATAGAAATATATTTTTAATATTAAAATAATTGTATAGAAATATACTTTTAATATTAAAATAAGTGTTAATAAAATAAATATTAAAAAATAATAAACTAAAAATCACAAGAAAACTATTAAATGCTTTCAACTAATAGTTGTTGTTCGGATCTATCCAAATTTGGTACAAAAAAAAAAAATGATTATTAAATAATTATATAATCTGTTACGTTCAGATCTCATAATTGAGTTCATCCTTCTATAAGTCTCCTGATATTTGACAACCTTCATAAATATCAAAAATATCATTTGTTTTCTTTCGAAATATGATGGTATTTGCTGAAAACAAATGAAGAAAAAGTAACTTACTCTCAAATTTTTGTTTGTTTGTTTATTATTTAAAATAATATAATGAAAAGAGAATAAGTATTATCAAGGTAGGCCAAGTTTTTATGGGGCTTTAAGTAAAATCATTATAGATAATGATCATTTTATAATATATTAATTTTTAATCAAATTATTTTAATTAGTTTTTTATTGAATAAAAATTGTAAAAATAAAAAAATATTTTATATTTTAAGAAATTATAACAAAAATCTCTCTCTAATTTAATTAACCACAAAAATTAATTAATTTTATTTTATAAATGTTATTAAAGATTTTTTTTTCACAATTATATAGATAGAATTAATTTCAATCGTAAAATTTTCAAAAATCTTATTAAGAATTTAATAAATTTATTATATTTATATTTTCAACAAGTAACAAATTTATTAAATTTATATGAATTGATGAATTCATTTATATATATCAAAATATTTAGAAGTTAAAAAATTATTGTAATAAATAATATAATGGTATAAAAATAATCAATAAAAAGTGTGTCTTTTATCTAAATGATTTGTTGATTCCCACTTAAAAAGAGATAAATTTATTATTTATTAAATTATTCTTGCATAGACATGTTAGTTAGAACTTAAAAATGCTTACCCCTTTACCTCAATATAATATATAATGCTTAAAAATTATGTCTTGTTCATACCTTATTCATATCATGGGTTTATGTTGTGTGGTTTTTGTGTTATTAAACAAAAGATTTGTATACGTTTTTAAATTTATAAAATAATTAACTACAAATTCTAATAAAATGATGTTCTGTTAATATAATAATCGTGTTCTTACCATGTTTGCTTCATGTTAAGATCATCACATCCTGCATTAAAACTAAAAGATTATAGAAAGAAAAAATAAATTTATTTTTATTATTATATTTTTAATTAAAAAATACACATTAAATTAGGGCTTTCCTAGGCGACCTCTTTATTACGCGGGCCTTTGGCCCCAACCTCCGTGATATCAATTTAGAAGTATTAATTGTCCAAACGGGTATTATTAATTAAATAACAATAGGTTGCTCTTCAAATATAATTTTATTAATCTATTTTCTTAAATTGTAAGGCGGGTATTAATTAAATAACAATAGGTCATATTTACTCGCGTGGACGAGAATAAGGTAAAGGAATAGAGAAAAATAGTTATTAAATACTGACTAAAACAATTGACTTTGATTTCATATTTCTTTTTTCATAGGTCTTTGTCGTCTTCTTCGAGTATTATTAGATTTATATTCAATTTGATTTACCAAAGTCTATAATCGCCTTTTGATTTTTTTTATGAAGTTTGAACAATCATGAAGAAAGGAAACTTAGCTTCTAACCTCAAACTGTCGCTCCCTAATGACGAAGTTTCTTTCGCAAATTTCCTGTAATAATCTCTCTGGAGCTTGTAATTCTGATTTTTATATATGTGGTGTTTGCAAATTGGCAATATATATGTATTTTTTTTTTGGTAGGACTCAAAGTGGAACGTTTAAGGATGGCGATCTACTCGTCAATAGGGACGGAGTTCGGATCGTTTCTCAGAGCGATGTTGAAGCTGTAAGATTTTCCAGATCTTTTTTTTTTTTTAATAATTTCATTGTTTGCTATGCTTGAGATTTAAGAAATTTTTAGGGATAAGGAAACGGAAATAAAGACAGCAAAGAGAATCTTTTGAGTGGTGTATATATGTACATTCAATGTACGTAAATGAATGTAAATGCGAATTAGGTAAATATTAGGAGTATTATTGGCAGGAATAATAGAGTAAATGATTAAAGTAGAAAGTTAATGTTTTGATAATTGTAGAAGTTTAGATGTGTTAACTATGCTATAAGGTGTGAGATACCGTGGGAATAGTGCTAAGGGAATATGAGATAAGCCTCGTGAATTTATCACATTAATATGGATTTTCATGAACAAGTTTTATTGCTCGTTTGGATGCACAATTAATAAGCGCCTTTTGAGTTATAAGCACTTTTTCTGTGTTCCTTAGAGTGAAATGGAAAGGGATTTTAACGTACGTGTGAACCACTTTCAAAACAATTAAAGTGCTATTTAGAAGTAAGGGAGCTTACTTTTTTGAGAGGGGGAGGGGGGGAATCTTTTAAACCACTTCTTCTCGAAGTGGTTTGCATCCACGTTTGCTCTTAGTAGCATAAAGACCTTGAGCAGTAAACTATCAAGAAGGCTCTCATTTGAGTTGCTTTATGTGGATTTGCTCAGCCACCGCCCATTCAACCAACAGAAGATCAGTTGAGTTTAGCAGATTTAGACATCATCAAAGTCGTTGGAAAAGGGAATGGGGGAATTGTGCAATTGGTGCAACATAAATGGACTGGCCAGTTTTTTGCATTAAAGGTATTGTACAATTTGTGGCACCTTCTCCTCATGTATCATTCTTATATACTTTCTTACATACTTTCCGAATCAGATCTCCTACTATGAGAGTGTAAATTTGACTTTCTGTAAATTGTGTTCTTTCAAACACTATCTTTGTGCAGGTGATTCAAATGAAAATTGGAGAGTCTGATCGTAGACTAATTGCTCAAGAGTTGAAAATTAATCAATCCGCACTATGCCCCTATATTGTTGTATGCTATCAATCCTTCTATGATAATGGCACCATTTCAATCATTTTGGAGTACATGGATGGTGGATCTCTGGCAGATTTTCTGAAAAAAGTGAAAATAATTCCAGAACCACATCTTGCTGCCATTTGTAAGCAGGTAGGATAATCTTTTTTTTTTCTTCCACGAGGCTAAAATTCAGTTTTTTTATTGCTGCTGTAATAATAATAAATCGATACATTGTTCTAGGTGCTCAAGGGTTTCTTGTATCTTCATCATGAAAAGCACATTATCCACAGGGACATGAAACCGTCAAATTTGTTAATAAACCACCGTGGAGAAGTCAAGATCACTGACTTTGGTGTTAGTACAATAATGGATAGCACCTCTGGACAGGCCAATACATTTCTCGGCACATATAACTACATGTCTGTAAGTACCGTGGAGAAGTATACTTGTTGTAAATTGCTTGTCTTTTTTGTTTTTTGCTTCATTCCTTTGAATATTGATGAGTGTCTTTCTTTTTTGCAAAAATGGAGCTGATCGCATCTGTTCAATTTAATCTGTAGCCAGAAAGAATTACTGGAGGCAAATATGGATACAAAAGTGATATATGGAGCTTAGGATTAGTACTCCTGGAGTGTGCAATCGGTCAATTTCCATATAAACCACCCGAGCAGAATGAAGGATGGGCAAACTTTTTTGAACTTATGAGTGCCATTGTTGAACAACCACCACCACGTGCCTCTTCTGACCAGTTTTCTCCAGAGTTCTGCTCATTTATTTCTGCATGGTAATGTTTTCTTCTCTTTTTCCCTGGTTTTGTGTAACATTGTTCAATCTTATATCGAAACCCTAAAAACATGATTGAGTTATAATTATCACTATTAATCTTATAAATTTAAAGATTTTATTATTATAAATAATTTATTTAATAATAAATTATCTATATTTTTTATTCTCTCGATCAACAACATATAAACAGCAACACAAAGCATGAGACAAATACATACTCAATTTTTCTTTCTTAGTTGATTATTCATGTGGTAATGTTTTCTTTACATGTTTCAAGTGCTTCATCTTTTAAAAATTGAATAGTTTCCTAGCTGTACTTTGGCAGAGTATTCCTTTTTTGTTTTTTCTTTTTTTCCCTGGTTTTGTGTAACATTGTTCAATCTTTTCTCTAGGGTTGTTCACCGGTAACTTTCTGTTACTAGTTAAATGGGCGCTTATTTTCTTATAAATAGTACATATAATAATTTTGTTTTAAGTCCGTGGCTATTTCAATTATTAACCCACTCTAGTCCATTAAGTTTTCTTTAATTTACGTATGCTCTGAGGCATTATGTTATTATGTAGTTTCTGGTTGTGAAATAGTTTTGGCAGTGACATTTGGTTGCTTTCGTCTTTTTCTTATTTTTTATTTTTTATTTCAGTGTGCAGAAAGAAACTAAAGATAGGATGTCAGCAAATGAACTTATGGTATGTAAAGCCTTATTATGTGATTCTTCTAAATAAGTAGCCTTCTTGGATTTGTACAGCTATCTGAATACACTATTTCTAATATCTTTCCCTTTTGCTTTAATGTGAAACTTAGGTGCATCCTTTCATCTCCAAGTATGAAGACTTGGGTGTTGACCTCTCATCTTACTTCACCAGTGTAGGATCGCCACTTGCGACATTTTAGGCATTATGTAAGTTCAAACCTTATTTGTTTCTAAAAGGCACTTTTCCTGAATATTTGAATTATTTACTTTCTTCTAGGAATCATCAGGATTTAGAAGCTATAGCTAAAAGAAAATAATTTTTTTTTTGGATTAGAAAAGGGTTAAAGAACCAACCGGCTGAATATTAAATATTCTAATATAGTTTTAGGCCTTTGCTAATGCTTTTCAGTTTCTCAGATAATTAAACAAACAGACTAATGCAGTTTCTTGCTGCTATATATTTTGGTTATTCGCTTTTGTCCCTTGTAACAAGAAGTAAATTTTTGTTTATCAAATACTAATTCTGACCTACGTAATTATTTTGCTTTCAGTATTGCCATTTCCAGGATGAACTACTCAGTCAACGTGCATGAAACTGCAACTTTACAAGTTCCTCTGCATTTGTTTGTTTGTGTGTATGTTCTATAAAATATCATATATCCCCCTTTTTTAAGTATCTAACTTAATTTTACAAAATATGACTCAGTAAGTGTATTCTAGTCGTAACTACTGTCACGTACCATATGCGCATTCTGATGTTAGTTCGAGAATATTGTTAAACTGCTATAGAAGTGAAGATTGAAACAGCAGTTGCCAAGATGTTTATGCGACCTGACATTAATTCCAATCGTTAATGAGTATTTGGCATTTCTCAATTTTCATTTTACCGGGAAGGACCGACATATTATTCAAGCGTCAGATAGATGATCATGGAGGAATGCTTTGTATTTTGAACGGAAGAGTAAGTTATCATGTAAAGTAAGGTTTTATGTTTGCAAGGCAAGGTTTTATTTTACATTCTTAGGCAAAGATTAGGGGTCACAATTTGTTCTATGATCCTATACCCAAGTAAAATGAAATTTTGTGTAGTTTTGTGAGCCTTTTGTTTATGGTAGCTACAACTAGAACAGACGAATTGTTCCTTTGCAATTTCATAATATCATATCACCTACTTTACCAATTACCAGTATTGTTTAATAAAAAAATAATAATAATCAAATGGGTCCATTTGGACAAATGTTGTTTTCTGTAGAAATAAAATGTAAGATCCATCAATCATAAATTTTCGAAATAGTACAGTTATTATAAGATCTAATTCAATATGAGCAGTCGCAGCAACTCTTAATCACTCATTTTCACTTACACCATTCTTCAAATAATGTGTAACTTTATTTCCTTCTAGACTCTTCACACTTTTTTCAAGGAATTTATATGTATTACGAGGAAAATGATAAAGTGAAAATGAGAGATAATTGAGAGTGTTGTTAACACACATCTTTTATATAGATAGATGAAACTGTATAAACAAAAAGTACATATATATTTGATCGAAATATATCTAGTAATCGCTCAGCAGAATAAAAACAATATTGTGCGTACATTATATATCCTTTACACAAAAGTGATGATACCCAATTATATTGGAAAACTAACGACCATACAAATTATTATTATCATAAGAATAAATCGTTAATAACATTTTTATATGATAATAAGTATAATTTATTTAATACTAAGGATAAAATAGATATTTTATGCATTTTTATTATGACAATAATAAAAGTTATCGTAATAATATCATTACCTAAAACTAAATGCTTGCAAAAATAACATCAATTTCTTGATGCTATTTGTTTCTGAACGCCAAATGATGAAATTCAACAGTATCGGGATGCAAGAATGATCAATTCAAATAATTGAAGGAAAGTAACAACCATGAAACAGTAACAAGTGCGATTCCCAAAACTCTTTCCATCTATGTAAAATTACATCATATGAGGAACCCCCCTCTCAACAATTTCGACCAATAAAATTTGACAAGAAATGATGAAAGGAATATGGCTTTTGTACATTATTGGTACCTAACTTTTAACTCAAAAAAGAATTTAATCCTTAACTTTTAAAAACACATAATTTAGTCCATAACAATTTTAGTTCAATTTAACAGATAGTTCCTAACCTTTTTCATAGAAACATAATTTGATCTCTTATATTTTTATTGAAACTGTTAAATTTTTATAATTTAAGGACTAAATTATGCGTTTTAAAAGATATGGGAACAAATTTTTTAAGGTAAATGTTAGGGACCAATAAAATACAAAAACCAAGGGATAAAATAAAACAAAATATAGCTCTCTTAAGACAGGTAATTCTGTTGAAGCAGGAGGATATAAATAATCCCAAGTTGAAGAACACAAAATAAAATCTAAAACATCATTTTAATATCCAAATCTAGTTTTCTTCAACGTAGTACTCATGAGAGTCAGAATGAAGAAGCAGGGGATGGAGGGAGGGAAAACACACATTAGGATGATGCATAATCCATTCAATAGAAGATTAATTGAGATATAAACATGGATTTTAGATTATGTTCCATAATCTCTCCTACAAAACAATCATAAAAAAACATGAGTAACCGTAAGCCATCCTCTTTGTTTCTGTTATTACCACTGGACGATAATACTATATTAAGAATTTTAAGTTTGCAATGCAAGCTTTTAAATGGTGTTCAGTTTGTAATGAAATGCAGTAAAGGGATAAATTTTAGTTTCAGTGCCAATTGTAAAAGACAAGGTTTAAGTCTTTAAGAGATGCGGATGGATCATGCACCATTACACAAGCTTCAAGTAATAGCCGAAAGTTAAAACTTGAAATCAAACTTAAAGAAGGAAAATGAACATAAAAACTAACGATTTCAATGACAACCATGTCACGTATTAACTAGATGTAGGCAATAATTAGGTGAGAATTAAAGGTCGAATATCAAAGAGCTACCTCGATACTTGAAACGAAGTCCAACGTCTATTATACTTTGGAAAACTACGCCAATGTGATTTCTTCTGGCCTTCAGCAAAACCTGTCAACAAAATGAAGATCAACCGCTTATCCTTGTGTTCTAATCTGCACAGATCATGTTAAAATTGAAGCAAAAGAAACACGGGTGATGCTATTCTTACCATAAGAAAGCTCAGGAGATCTGCAGTAATCAGAGACCTATTTGCATTTAAAGGGAAAACGGATATAAGAAATGTAGGATAAAAATTGAGATGTAAATGGAGCAGAAATGGATATTTTCCAAAATTGCACCTGTTCCAATTTCAAATTGAGCCAATAAAAGAACACAACGAGAAACTTCGGCTTGTGAGTTTTCTGGCTAGAGACACTAAATGAAGGTTGATTGTTATTAGAAAATAAAAATTGTATTTACAAGAGGCATCTTGGGCATGTAAACGCTACATCCAGGATAGTGTTTTGTCAACATATGATCTCTAGGAATACTAACTTGTACCTTGAACAAAAAGATTTACAGTCAACTTACCAACTTTAACACAGAAGAGAAACCCAAACATGTGAAAGATCCACTCAAAATTTAACTTGTACAGGAGCCTATAAAAAATTTATGTAACCTAATTATGAACTGGGTGCCAAAAGGACTATCCACATAACTGATCATTTGCTGACAACAGAAGACGTGTTTCTTTTGTTAATGGTATAATGAGCAAAACTATACAGAAGCAACTTCAGACAATATTCATGTTTAAGTCTGAAAGGTCATCCATTGGAATTTCAAGCCCCATAAAGTCATCATCTTGATATCCATCATCATCAATGTTCAGCCATGAACCGAAATCCTGGCCTTGACCACCAAGATCATCAGGAACACCAAGCACATCCATTCCTGGTAATTGAAGGTGGGATAAGTCAAGAGACTCATGGTCATCCAATCCATCCAAGCCAAACTCGTCTTTTTCCTTCACATGTGTATTGGTAGTCATTTTACTTGACTTTGATACAGAAGGCAATGATGATTTGGGTTGCTCTGACATCTTGCCAAGAAGTCCATTTACTGAAACAGATAGCTGAGTTGTTTTCTGCTTAGGCTTTGCTTTTGATTTCTTCTCCACCTTGACGTTGGTAATTGCTGGCCGACCAATTTTAGCACTTCCATTTCGAGTTAATGCCTCTCTGCTTTGTCCTTTTCCATCTCTGTCCCTCTCACTCCTCTTTCCTTTTGCACTGCTTGAGAGAGAATTGCCCATGCCTGAGGGGATGCCTGAAGGACCAGCTATACCACCTAGATCATCAAGTGATAATTCCCTCTTCTTCACCCTACTTGACCACATATCTTCTTTACCAATTGTTTGTTCTGATAAGTTATTTGCTGGCATAAACATATCTGAAGAGAAAATATCATGGTTATTGACAATTTGGCCTAAATGTGAAGGACTTTGCTGTGAACAAATTGGACCTGCAGATAGACAAAATCAAACTGTCAACTGAAAAAAATAAAAAATAATAACAATGACAGTGACTCCATAGAGAGTATATCAGTCCCATTATTTTCTCCAGAATGATGAAAAATACCTGATAGTCGACCTTCCAAATAATGGATAGACGCATAAGCTTTAGTACATTGACCCTCTATGGTAGATTCTGTTTGTTTAGAATACCCAGAAATAAATATATCTCTAAATAAGGGATCCCTGAAGCAGCTCTTTCCTGAATCTTCATAACTATGATATCGTTCCAATGTCCGTTTAACAAATGCAAATGCAGCTTGCTTGGCCATTTTATTATTGGAACTCTTCCCACCAGTTGCATTTGAACCCCTACAAGTCTATTTAACACGAGTCCACCATCAGATTCCAAAACCTACTATGCAAAAGACTTTCAGCATTGATCAGGAATCAGAACATCAACAAACTTGTAAAGTAATAACAATGATGACATGTGACTAATGGGGCCATGTTTAGGTTCTTAGTCTATACCCTATTTCTTTAATAAAGTTTTTCATCTTCTATCATGTCATCAATTTCATTATCACCCCCAAACCAAAAAAAAAAAAGGTTTAAATAAATACCAGAACTTTAATGGAAAGTTGTGAATTTTGTTTCATTTTTTCTTCAAGGGTGTAGTTAAATGACCTATCCAATGTTAGATACAGCTACTATTTGTTGGGGGTGAAGGAGGTGAGGTAGAGATGGAGGAGGGAGGTGAAAGGACCTACACTGTACTCTATCAAGTGATTTTTTTTTCGGAGGGAGGTGGTGACTGGTATGGTGGAACCATGGAGGGGTGACCTATCCTAACTAGATCCATTGGTCCTAGCAAAATCTACATTAAACCCTAATACTGAATGGAACTAAGACCAAGAATAGTACAGACAGAGAGGTTTAGTAAACATTACCATGTACTTCTGATAAGCCATTGCAACAAGTTTGTCAAGGGCACGCTCTTCGAAATCCCTACAGCGATAAAAATTCAGCTGTTTTCTGCACGATTATAAGTGATTAAGAAAAGAAACAATAAAGAACTAATTTGGTAATTTAGTACTTTTCCTGGAGTTCTTTCGCCTCTGAAGCAGACTTCAATGACCTATCTAGAAAACCTTTTGTCTTGGAAACCTAGCATTAACAAACAAGACAGTAAAAACGAAATCAGTTTATCAATCACTATACCATCAGTTTAACAATCAAAAGTATAGTGATAAAAAACATATGTTGATATGATTAAATTTTGTTTCCAGAAATTCAATTTCTACCACAGATTGCAAATGACCAAAGGTAGACATTCGGTAAATATCCATGCTAACATCCCACGGAGTTATAAGAGATTTGAAAGAAAAAAAAAGGTTAATTAAGATAAAGCCTTTTGAAATGACAGAATATACCTGTTCATGATACTTCTCCTCTAATTTACTTATATCCTCACTTATTGCTTCATCCCCCATGGCCGTCATGTCAGGCTTGACAGAAGGAAAGCAAAAAATAAGTTGTGGTACTAGACCACAAAATTAGCAAAGTAAAATATGAAAACTCCAACCATGAACTTCTTAGTCGGCAATCCTCCCTCTAAAAAAAAAGGGATAAAGAAAATTCATTGAAACAAAAGAAAATGCACGCTAACAGAAAAGAAACAAGCTTCCTATACATTACTATAAACCAGCTCTCAAAAAAAGGCATGGCTGAAAATAGAACCAACTACCTAAGTACTAGAGAAATAAGGGGGGAAAAAGATTATGCAATCGAACATAAAATACTTGTATAACAAGCCTACCACTGGCTGAGGGAAGAGTCCTATACTCTGAATCTCCAGAAGCAGTTTCTCATTTATCTCCATATTAGCATATTGAAATTCTGAACAAGACTGGTTGGGCATCAATGCTTGGTATGGAAGTATGCCATTAAAAGAATGACTAGAGTTTGAGTTCATCAATTTGTTTTGGGTGCTCATTGTATCAGTTACAGGCTCAGCATGCCCTGGCTTCCCAGTATGCCCAGCAAACTGAAAGTTAATTAGTGACTGGTGATCCAAAGTGTTTGATTTTAACTCTCCATCCAGTTCAAATTCAGGTCCATATGCATCAACTTGGAGTTCTTCATTTCCACTGCTATAACCCTCTTCTGTAATCAATGCCGCTATGAGTCTTTGACAAAGCGGAATTACATTATTATCCCCTTTACCTGGTATTAATTGTTCAGGAAGAGATGCAGCATTTATTTGACATTCATCTAAACCAAATCCGTTAGAGAGGAAACTACTTGAAGGAATCAGGTCAGGTGTCAACAGAGCAGATTCAAGATTACCCTGACAAACAAAGCATGCACGTTTGGAACCTCTTCAAGAAACTTTAAGCCATGTATTGATCAATTTAAATTTAATGAACTCTGTAACTTATACTTTACTCTTATAATAACATAGGGATCAATGATACATCTGATGATGATCTACTCATGACACTAGTAGAGATGCTAGTGTAAAAATTGTAACAACTGTTTTTTCCTTTACTTTTTTTATTTAAATTTTCATACTTTTGTCTTTATTCCTGACGGAGGGAAATCACCTGTTGGTTTAAGTAAGCAATTACTGCATCAGATATAAAACAAAAAAATGGCTCCATCTGTCTCCAAAATGAGCTGGATATGGCACGACCTGAACAAAAATCAAATGATTGTCCTAAATATTTCAAACATACAGGCAATGAAATAAAAAAACAAGGCTTTCATATAAATACCAGTGTTGACAACAGCATTTGCAGCAGCCAACAACTCTTCGTGTCCATCATCTAGTCCAACCAAGGACATGAAATTAATAAAGGAAAATAAAATAAGAAAGGAGAGAATAAACATTACAGGTTTTAAGACAAGAGAGAGAAAAAAAGGGGACAGAAAGAATGAACGAAAGTACCAAGAAAATCAGCAGCTGCATTAACGGTCACAAGCTTTTGACGTGTGTAGGCCTTACGATCAGAAAGTTTTCTAGTTGGTGGACGACCTACCCTGCTGAAAAATACAATTTTGATATCATTATGAGACATGCCCTACAAACCAACAAGTTTAACACATATCGAATGACACCTACTAGTCAACCAGAAATCTGCAAGTAAAAAGTGTCGAACCTTGCTGTCTTATCATATCCAGGCCTCGCATTTCTGAGCTGTTTTGTGGTGCCAACATTGCCAATTTTCTCTACTGTCATTGGCATCAATGACCTAGTGGAAGAAAATCCTCGCCCAGCTCTCCCTTGCCTTGGAACACCATCTCCAATGTCCTCACCAACAACCAACTTATTTTTTCTTGTCGGAAAAACTAAAGAGGATACCTTTTGAACAATCTTTCCAGATTTCTCCTCGGCATCATCAGGCTTCTTACCTTTATCTCTAGACTTTATTTCAGCAGCTCCTGATTCTTCACTCTCTGATAAGGCAGATGAAGACAGAGGTTCACCTTTTAGTTTAACTTGCTGAGGAGAACTTCCCACTGATCGTTTTCCCAATCCCAACCCAGTGTCGCTACCCGTAACATCAGATGCACTATCGACTGCAGGACTTTCATCATTACTTGAAACAATAGGAACAAAATTTGTTCGTCTAGCAGGACGGGAGATTTTCTGGGGCCTCTGACCAGCCCAGTGGGTAACAGGGGGTGATGAAGAACGGTTTGATGTCATGCGTTTGCGATTATTAGATCCTATAGCAGCAGGGGGCTTGCTTGCACAAGGGGAAAGCTTCCAATCATTAGGAACAGTCGCTCTATGGACAATAGGGGACAACTTAGGAGCAACCCCTGAACCTGATCGTGGGGCACGGACTGCTGCATTCATCTTGTTGTTCGGGACAAGATTAGATGAATTTACATCATCACGAATATTTGCCCTGAATATTACAGAAAATAAAAAGCATACAAGTGAATCAATATATTGCTAAAATGGTTTGATTATGACAAAAAGAGTGCAATACAACATTATAGTCTAAATTAAGAGACCGACCCCAAGAAGAGAGAGTAAGAAATTTAAGATCATTCATGTACCAAGAGAGTTGATACTGAAATTATGCATACTTATTAACAGCTCTGTGGTTCACCCTTTCTTTGTCTGAACCAATTGGACGGTCTCTCTTATCACTGACAAGGGAATTGTTGTCTGGATCAGTCCTAGGAATAGATGACCGGACACCTAAGCCAGTCTGTAGCGAAATTCTATCCGACTTTGCAACTCCAACAGCTCCACAAGTTAATTCGGGCCTACAAAAACAAATTCATTTCCCTTTACCTTTAATTAGAAACCACTACCACCAAAACCTGAAACAATTTCACAATGTTGCAAGAAATTTGAAAGCACAACAAGGATAAGGTATTCTGAATTTGATGAAAAAATGTTTTTTTTTCCTGTAGGGTCTGAGATGACCTCCTCATGCCTCCACTATTCTTCCAAATTTCAAGCATGGGCTTTGATACTTAAAAAATCTTAATTTTCATTTTGTTTAGAATTAAGATGTAATTTCTAGCACTGTCTTATTGATACAAACTCTCTTTCATGCAGAGACACATGTAAGCCAGTGGGACTGAGCCCACAAAATGGTACTAAAACAGAATCTTGACACATTTTGTAACTCGTGTTTATCCAAAATATATTAAAAATAACATGCGGTGAAAACAGGTCAGAGCAAAGCAGAAAGAAGAAGTGAAGAACCCAGAACAACCTTCATCATCTATTCAGAACAACCTCAAGAGCCCGATTTATCCACATTGAAGGCTCATATAATAATAATATGGATACACAATGAACTATAACATCTTTATAAAATAAAAACTACCAGTTACTAATACAGGCCCCATGTGAACAACTGAAAGCTAATTGTGAACAGAAAAGAGCGTAAATAATTTATGCTAAAAGAATCAAAATCAACACGAGGAAAAATGAAATAGATCCTATTGTGATTGTTAAATCACTGTCATGAATATGACATTTGCACTTTAAGAAGACACACCTGAAACTATGAGAGTCGTTATTTAATCTTGAACGGGCATCAGACCCAGGCCTTTGCTGCATTCCATGCTTAGTTTCCCTATAGATATCAATTGGTTTAGTTGGCAAATGTGGAGAAGCATCTGGCTTTATTCCAGAACGCTTTTTCTTCATTTTTGACTTCTCCCAGCCATCAACTCCAATTGAAAAATTCCGATCCTCTGCCTGAACTGGGCTACCGTTTGCAAGTTTCAGCATTTCTCTATCCCTATCTATAGCCCCAGATGGTCTAACAAGGGCATTGGTCCGCACATCCATCTAGATCCATTGAAATACATGTCATTCTTCTTTTAAAGGGAAGAAAATGTTAAGAAGGTAAGCAAGGTAAATACACCCTAGAAGGCACAACGACAGCCTGGCACTCAGCTTACACAACAGATTCCAAGAGAGAACAAAAGACATGTTAAGCAGACCAATAAAGATATAGATAAGCAACAGGAAGTTGTACTTTCAAGGAAGATAGAGTTAGAGTCACATAAATCCTAAGGGAACCCGCTAAACATATAGATTGTCAGCAATGGCTAGGGACCTTATCTACGATCAATTTGTAAAGATAAACCTAAAATTTAATGGAAATAGGGTCCAAATATTTGGAGAATACATGCAAAAATACACAAGTTGAATACATTAAAGTTGATAACGAAAAAAACATCTAGTGATGTCCAGGATGCAGTAAGAAACAAAATAAACAACACAAATCAACAACCAAAATCATAGCAAAGGGTCATTAAGTTACAAATACAGCGAAAAGCAAAGACACATACCTTGACATCAACCATAGAAGTTCGAGTACGTTTGTTTGGAATAGAATTCTTTGGCCTCTCCTCTGACTTTTGTTGCTCAAGTTCAAAACCACTTGGAACGGCATGGCTCTGAACTCCAATCTTACCTAGGCTAGATCCTGTGCTTGAACGATCACCTAACAAGATTGCAGGAAACCGCTGACTTGGGAAACCTTCTAACCGAGATCTCTTTTTAGATGGCACACTTGGGAAAAACTTATTGAACACAGATAAGGCTTCATTGAAAATCTTCACACGTTCCCTGTTAAATTATTTCATTTTGTGAACTCGTCACAGCTCCAAACTAAAATAAAAAACATGCAAAAACTACCTGGCCTTAATGGAGCTTTCACGCAGGGAAACTTTGGCACGTTTGATTACCTCTGTTGATAGGGATGTTTGCAACTTGCCTTTTGCAGATCCAGATGGAGATTCTTCTGATGAAATTCCAAGAGCAACATTCAAGTGTCGTCTATAGTCTAGACGATTTGACTTATGATCTCCAACCATCAACTTTAAATCAAAACGCAAGCACTGAAAGAAGTTCATCAGATCTCCTTGTATTGTTGTGGAAGTGCTTCTTGACATGTTTGGAGGAGAAGATAAAATAGGGTTCTCCATACTCACGTGCAAGCTACTTGATCTGTCCAATGAAGCAGCTATGTGGGATCCATGCTGTCCACTAGTATATAATGGTCTATCTGGGCTACCAGAAGAAAGATCAAATTTGCTAGAAGATGCCATTGCATTAGTTTCCAGACATACTTTGCATCACAAACCCATAAATTATTGGGGTGCATAACAAAGTTGGGTAACGACTAAAAAGAGCACATAAAGTCCAAAGTCCTAAGAAAAATGGATGAACATTACACCTGAAACAGATGGATTAAAAAAATTCAAACGATGTTTAAGGGCTTCAACTTGTACAATCTCTCATTCTCAACAACAGAAATGATGCAAATAAGGTGGATTTGAAGTCCAAATATAACACCAGAAGTCCAAATATATAAAAAAAAAATTATTTTATTTTTTTACAGCTGCAATGTACAAGTTTATTCCCAAAACTGGCAACAGCTTCTTAAAGGTTAAATAGTTTAAATACATAGATTTCAACCATGCTTTAATGATTATAATTCCGCAATGTTGTGTCATTTCACCAGCTTCCTTGTAGCTTACATGTTTTTAATTACTCATTTAAATGAGCATACAAGCAATATTTGCATGACAGGCAAAAAAGGTGAATGTCATAAAAGAACGAAATAACTAAATTGAAAACATGATTGCTGCATTTTAGCTGGAAGTCTATTAGTAACTTGTGAACAGAAAAGTCAACTCATATAAAGATCAATAAATACATGCAGCAAGAATATGGAAAATGCATATTGAAACAGATCAATCGACCACTGGGAGTACCTACTAGCTAGATTTTCAATCATCTAACAAGAGTGCTCATTCAATACGGACATATAAACTGATGTGAAAAAGCACAACAACGAGTTTGATCAATGCCTAAAACGACACTATTGAATAATGAATTTTACGGGAGTATTCAATAATAACCAAATCAAGTAATGTTTAATTGAACAGCTCCATAGTTGTATGATGCACCCAATTCTTGCATATTTAACGTTTTTTTTAATGATAGTTAGATCTCCTATTTTGAGTGGTTTGTTTATCCACTTTTTGTATTCTTGTAACTATTTGTGTATATATACACACACATACACAATGTATTTTATCAAATAAAAAAATAAATGAGTTGCATTGTTAAATTTGGTACACAACTTCCAATTTAGTACTTCACGAAGCTTAATAATGGGAACTAATTCACATAATCTATGGTAAATTTGAGCTTAAAATAGTTCAACTAATTTCAATGTTGCCAAAAAAACAATAAACTTGCAGAACAAACAGAAGTTCTTACTCTTTGAAACCATGTTGGTCTTCTCTACAAGTTCTCCATTAGAACTTAGTTGCTCCTATTTGATTTCCAACAAAATAAGCAAGAATGAGTCGGTTAATGAATCTTTCTGTTTCTGTTAGCAGCAAAAATTCAGAAGAAAATACGAACTAACCTCTGAAATTGATCCAAATGGGTTGAACAAAAAAGCTAACTAAGGGCTTCTAAATTTCTTGGATCCCAAACAAAAAGGAATCGATCAACGATCGAGTAGTGGTGGTCGAATGATGGTGATTTTTAGGGTCACCGAAGAGATCAAGTCTCTGTGAGTTTGGGGTCCTTCTGAGCTTTGGGAAATTGGAAAGGACGATTGTGATTTCTTGAAACGGCGTCGTGTTGCTTCTCTTCTAAAACTCTTATAAATTGAATGTTCTGTAAAAGGTAAAACCGTAAAAGTAAAAGTAACCGCCGTATATGTCAACCTTCGGCGGACGTGGTAAGAATCAAAAAAGGAATTATTTTTAAAAGAAGTTTTACATATGGGTCATTCTTTTTAACACAATGCCAGTGGCCGATGCATATTATATATATATATATATCAATTATAATACTTTTTTAAAACAAAAGAAAAAAATTAAATTAATTAGATTATTTAAAATAACATTCAAACTCTTATTTTTTTACTTTAACCGCAGCTTATATAAGCGAATTTATTAAACGTGTTATTAATTAATTTTTGAAATAAGTTTTTCATCCCCAAAAAATGAATATATAAGATAAAAATAATAAAAAATTTAAATAATATTTTAAAATTTTAAAAATATATTTTAATAAAATTTCCATTAAATTAAAGATATCTCTTATTTAAAAATATTATAATATTTTTAAAACTATTTAAATTAAAAAATATAATATATTACCGAAAAACAATGAAAATTTATGACATAAAATATTTTACATTTAGACGTATGCTTTCAAAATTATATGATACAAAATCAAAGTAACAAGTTAAAGTAACATATGGTTTCTACTTATTCCTTAATGCAAGTGGAAAAACGTGATGAAGTAAGAATTTACTCCAAATAATATCATAACAAATAATATGATGTATATTGTATATTGATAAAATTCATGTATGAATAAAAATAACATCATTAATATTATTTGATATAATGTGAGGATAATTTTATTTATAAAATCTCATATGCATGTAATTTCTTACTTCTAAAATTAAGTAGTGTACATTTCAAATATCCCATGCATGCTCACATGACATAAAATATGCTACATTAAGTTTAAAAATTCATATGCATGCTATGGAACCTTCGTATGTATTGGTCAATTCTGAAATACATGGTTACATGCACGGCTAACCTCTGAGATGTACGTGTGTCCACCTCCGACCCTATGTATAGTTATACTCCGAGATACATATGACACATGTTTATGTATTGGTCAACTCTGAAGTACATGGGTAGATAACATCCTCATCATATGGGCGGTTAACGTCCTCGTCATATCGTCAATCTACTCTGAGACACATGGGTCAACTTTCAAGGCTCATGTGCAGTTAAACTCTGAGACCATAGATAGACAAACTCCGATATCCATGTATGGACAAACTTGAAGATACATGTGAATACAATTTTTGCCTGTATGCCAACGAAAAATAGTCTGTTATACCATACTCCACAAGATATTCATACAGGCATAACACTCACACGAAAACTTATTTCATGATATATGTATAAAATCTCAAATACAATGTGTAATGTTTTTAATACTCGTTTCATATTGAAATTTTTTATATATGCATATAAACTGTTTACAACGAGGATTTAATTTTAACAACATTCATAACATTTTTCATAAAATCATGACATCTATTTTCCTTTATTTGTAATATATGATGTATGACACTCTTATAAAATAATACATGAATAAAAAGTTTGAGTAATAAGCCCTACTAAAAACTCGTACACCTATACTTCTAATCCTACTATTATTCTTTTTTTTTCCTTTTTAGCGAAAACTAATCACCAAATTTATAATTCCATACAAGAAGTAATATTTTATGTTAATTTACATAATGTAAATTTAATTCTTAAATAAATATGTTTGGAGAATTGCATTGTTAGGGATTCTAAAAAGAAGACAAATTTCATATCCTTTATTACTAATCTTAAGGACATATATATATATATATACTATAGAGATGTCATTGTTATAAGGGTGGATGTTTTGTTTGAAGTGTCAGAGCTAACATATATATAATAAAATTACAATAATCAATAGGTCGTTATTCCAAGGCCGTAAAAGGTGCCTTATAGGTAAGAAGGTAAGTAGTAGTTATGAGTTCATTCTTAAGTAATCCCAAAGTTGTCAACAATTGATCGAGTCTTGTTCCTTAAGTTGCAAAAATCAGGTCTTATGACAGCCTACCTGAGGTCCTTTATCACATGGATTGCTTTCAAAGTTGAGATCGATATGAATGGGCTACTAAATGAAAACGTAATATTCACTACACAAGTGATGTGTCTCAGGTCGCAAGGGTCATGTACTTGCTACCTGGATAATACTAAACATTAACTTCTATATTCCTTAAACTTTGAGAAGTTAAGGGAATATTCAAAAAAGTAACTGCTAAACTCTTTAACTCCTTTACATGTTCTCCTATAGACGTTCTTCTTCCCTTTATCATAACTATTTAGGTTTTTAATAAATAGTAATTTTTTTACCATTTACCACGTTACCTTTTAACTTAACATAATTTTCTATCATATAATTCATCTCGTTATTCTATTTCTCATGCCAAACTTCTATTAATCCAGATCGTTGTAATAAGATTGCTAAAAAATCAGTCCAAATTTATTGTGACTTGTTTGTTATATCTACTCATGCAATGTTTCCAGACCGTTCGTCGA
Source organism: Hippophae gyantsensis (assembly GCA_030763125.1). Taxonomy (NCBI): domain Eukaryota; kingdom Viridiplantae; phylum Streptophyta; class Magnoliopsida; order Rosales; family Elaeagnaceae; genus Hippophae; species Hippophae gyantsensis. The sequence goes on along the minus strand of CM061028.1, from coordinate 75,492,404 downwards.
TCGAACTTTAGCTCTTTTCAAGCCATAATATAGGTAATTTCTCTTCCTCGCTTGCTTTTTTAAATGTCTTCGACTAATAAGGAAAAAACATAACACGTCGGACATCCTCCAAGGTTGCTCCTTCAGGTTGTACCAAAGTGTTCTCCCAAGGATAGGAGTACCCTAAGATCCTTTCTGGGATTTTTTCTGATCACAATCAAGTTCAAATCAAGTTGAACGACCTCTAGAAACCACGACAGATTGTGGTAAGAAAACTAGTAAAACTGGCAATAAGTTAGTAAAGAAAAGTATTATGGCTCTTCCCCTTTCCTCTAGTCACATCCAGCCTCGACCTTGTCATCACAAGGTCTTATACCTATAATTAAGATTTCTGTGACTACACGAAGGTAACTCATCTAAAGAAAAATCATGGCTCTAAGGGTGAGCCTACTTATAGAGCCAAAGATAAACATTAGATCGAGGAAATGCCCAACAAACTAGATGCTAACAATTTGGCCCAATATGCAGAGAATATAAAATTCCACCCTAAGTTAGGATGATGGCCATTCCATGCCACCTCTGTGATTTCGATGATCTTCTTATAGGGTGGTGGGTTATCCACTTAGTTTCGTTCAAAATAGGACTTAGATGTCATTTTCCAAAAACAATGTCTCGTGTTTTGAACACTTATGACATCAACCTTACTCAAGTCAATTTGAATGGATGGCAAACTCTTTTGTGTCTATCCATTATTACTAGAAAGTATGTGGTGAATTTAATATATGAAGAAATAAGATGTATGTGTTGCCTCAAGAAGAACGGCCTTGATAGAGATAGGGCATACATAACTTATGTCGTTAGACACGGGCTCCATATAAAACTCTTTCATAGCACCTTAGGTTGGAAAGATAAATAATTTTACATCATTGGATATATTTGGGATGATAGGGCCGAATTCCCAGTTTGTAACTCGTGGAATCATAACTTTAACATGACCCAACCTCATGCAAGTGAGCTAATCAATAAATTGGGTCTTGATGGTAAAGAGAAGATAAGGAGAATTAAAATCCAAAATACAAAAATATATACATATAAAGATATTCTCACAGCTTATCATTTTAGGAACTTTGATGTATCGAGGGACTATAATGATGAATACACAAGTCATTCCTTTTTAGTGAGGTAAAAAAGTTTTAATGATCAGAATCACTAATTAATGGAGTATTTAGTTTCATTTTTACAGGCATGGATTATTTAACTATGTATTTAGAAGACCTAATAGATACATCGAGTGTATGCAACCTAGTTACTATATACCCAAGATTCATTCACACCTTGCCTTCACAAAAAGATTCCACGTTATTGGACATAAGGCATGTCCAAATATCGAGTCCACACTCTATTAGTTCGGACGTAAGATTGGGGTGGAAGAGTGTCCAACATATTTGATTCTTGATTCTGGTTGATATGCTTGAATTTCATGCCCTGGTACACACGTGTCTTTTTTATTTTTGAATATGAAACATTTGGTTAGAGATGAAATAGTAAAAGGGTTAACAATCCCGTGGATCTCATTTCCTTTTGCTTTCTATCAGCTCTTTTATGCAAAAATTTATCTATCGCTTATTCCCGATTTTCAATCACCTTACCCTTACTATTTTCATCTTCTGCATGGATCTTATTCTTTCCAATTCAATGGTAAGCATTTATTGTATTAACATGCTTTAAGATAGTTTAGGTTTCTTCTTTTCAAATCAGATACAATATATTTATTTTATTTCAAGTTGATTTTTACATTTCTTGACACCATTATATATATCATAATCATGTAATTTTAATCGAACTTATCTTCTTATTAGTTCATCTTTTTTATATAGGTTAACCCCTAAATTTTAGGATCTTTAAGTAGATATGACCGATAAGGAACTTATGAACATCCCCAAAGTGGATAGTGTCATAATTTTTGAGAGTGAGGAAGAGTCTAGGCTTTAAAGAATCTGGATTTCTACGAGCTTCATACTCGACTCTCAATACGAGCTCATCGAGTGACTCATGAAACTCTTTAGATATGAGTGTATCCATACCTTTGGTAAGCAAAGTTTAAACATTGACCAGCACTTCAATCTATATAGCTATTTCGACCAGTATTGTAGTCCCTTGATTTTGGAGTAAGAAAACTTAAGATGGTAAAGGTAAAGGAAAACTAACTTATAGAACTAAAGGCTAGATGTCATAACCAGTACCTTGTGAATTTAAATTGAAAAATGAAGCTAAATTAAGGGCTACTTATGACATTTTAAAGAAAATCCAAATCCAAATTCCAAGTCTAACAACTCTTGATAGCAACATTCTCTTAGAAGATTGGACTACTTTTTATAAGAAGCCACTTTTCTTGGGTCTACGTTTTCCTCTCCCAAACTTTATCAAGGATTTCTTGAGGCAAACCCAGATAAGTCCCAATCAGCTACTTCTTAACGAGTGGAGGTATTTACTTTGTATCACCTTACTTGGAAAAGAGATAGGCATAATGATCATAATTCTCAAGTTCAATGATGCATACAATCTTAAATAAAATCCTTCAGGATCGAGGTGTGAATGTCATACTTCCATACAACAACAATAATTGGAAGTAGTTTTGTTTTTATGTTTCTGGTAGTTGAGAGTCCAAGGATGAAAGTAATTTGATATCTTTGGTTTAGGGCAATGTAAAATCCATTTAAAATAGGTTGTGTTTTCATGTGTCTTCTTTGAGCAATGAGGCAAAGAGTAGGTTATCCAAGCTACAAAATTGTTTGCCTAAGTCAGTCCTCTAGGATGAAATTTTGTCAAAGACTAGACTAACTACTGTTGGGATGATATGTTTAGAGTTAATTATGTTACAAACTAGAGTGGTGCATAAGCCATGCTCGACATCAAAGAAGAAGAAGAGTTCAAAAATGCAAGAGGATTCATCTTGTGTTTGGCTTTAATTTTGAATTGATACCTAAAAGTTGTAAACTTTTAAGGAATTCTATTTTATTTTCAAGTTATTGCTTGACTAGTCATGATTTATTTATGTTGTACAAACATGGACCTCGGATCAGTGTCTTTGAATGAAATCTTGAACAATTTTACAACCTCCCAAGTAACTTCTATTGACGTTTCCAAAACTAAAAGGAGAAAATTTGTACCTAATAGAAAGAGTGCAATGGGGATGGGCTTTTAAGATCCACCAATTCTGCCAAATGATACTAGGGTGATCTTCACTCTGGTTTCTTCCACCACTCCTCCCTAGCCTTCACGACCAAAAGAAAGTTCATGAATTTTGTGAACTTTCTTGGCTTTAACGAGCTCATAATGGGTGATTCAACTACCCAAGACGAGTTCATCAACTTGATATCGAAAGGTCTGGATGAACCTATCTTGGCTGACATGTGCAAGAAGTTAGATGCTCTTACATTGGCCAACAGAGAAGTCCTCAATATGAGTTTGTTTTCTAATATTATTTCTGAATTTTTATCCTTAATTGGCCAAGCAAGATCTTAACATTTATTTTTTCACCTTTTTTCAAACCATTTTTTTCTAAGTTACAAGTGATAACCTTCATCCATTATTACAAGCTATGATGGAGCAAAGAAAATGAAGGAAAAGTTCAAAAAGGAAAAAAAAAGGATCCCTTAGCCACTCTCTCTAAAGTTAAGGCTCTGCATGGTCAAAATGTCGAGCTAGCATGCTAGCAAGAAAACATCTTGAAGGCCAAGGAGGAGTTAGATAGACAACTCTGCGAACTCCGTGAGGAATTCAACAGGCTAAAAATGGCTGAGGAGAAGGCTCGCCAGAAGGTGGAGGTAGTCAAGATGCAATCAATGGAAGTACTCCAGATTGACTTTAACAAAGCCATGAAGTCTTTCAAAGTGAAAGCCTTGGCCAAAAGGAGGGGTGGTGACTACTACTAGATTTTTGACCTTTATCCATCTCAACTTGAATCTCCTAGGACAATGGTGAAGGGTGATGATAGGGAAGATAACAACTTCCTATACTTTCAAACTAAGATCAACCAACCACCTTAAAAGACTTGCATTGTGTTTTGTTATTTTTTGCTCAATTCTTTTTTTTTTCTTTTTCTTTCTTTTTGTACAATTGTAAGGAACAATCAACATCCTTTTGGTGATATAATGAATATACATAATATTATTTCATTTATGTTTGAAGTTGAAATATATGCTATAAGTAAATAACAAAGTTTTTAATTTTATGAATTTTTAAAAAGTAAGGGGACACGTGGAACCATTAATGGCTATAAAAGGGTAGGTGTTCCATTTAGCAAATGGGTTTAAAATACTATCTATTCTTTTAGTCATAGTCTATCACGCCTTTTTGCTCGTTTATTATGGCAACAGATCGTTCATCTCATCTTTGAGCTCATTTACTTAAAAGAGTGATCGGTGAAAAACTACAAATGTACAATATCATAGTTTTATAATAAAGTGATAAAAAGAGTATCGTTCTCAGAGATTGGTAACTTATTTTTGACAAATACCAAAATTATACTAATATTAATTTTATCAAGAGAAGTTACTAAGGTTGTAATTAAAATTTAAAATAAAATCAATTTAAAGAAAATGCACAAAAGAAAATAAAGATGTTGTTTGAGAATCAAATCAATGAGAAGAAAACTTCTAAGAAATCGATTTCACCTAATCCCCCATCATGCTTTACTCATCTAGCTAATTGAATTTAATTCTCTCTGTTTGTTATAGCAATCTCCAAAAAATATCCAAAAACCTCTTTCGATAATCAATTAGAAACATTCTTGTTCATCAATTTACACAAGAGTATGCAATTTAATAAAGAAAGAAAGTATTAAGGCCAATAATTTTAATATTACATATGTTTATTTAAGTCTTTCGATCTCTATATTTACCTATGCCAAAATATTCTAGATCGATCCTATAATTCCCTCTTTTGATAGTAAATCACAAGACTAAAATCATCTAATTAATGACCAGTTAATTATAAATAATAAACTCAAAATAAATAAAACAAACATGAAGAGAAATAATTCAAATTAACATAAAAAATCAAGCATAATTCAGAATTAAATTACATATTTTTTCTAGAATAAAGAAAAATTAGTTCATGCTAAAAATTAAATTTAACATAAACGAATTCACCATAATTTTCTAAGAGGAATTGAAAGAAAATTGACTTGCAAAAAGAATCTATTTTTCCCTACCACTTTCTCTCTTCTCTTATAAATGCCTGAACGATGATGGAGTTTTGACAATAATATATTTCTATTATTGTGAAATCTTTTCATAAATGCTTTGATATTTTCATCTGCATTCTGGACTATAGAGAATAGGTGGTGAGGCTCTTTCTTCAGGGGCTTTTTGATGGCATAATAGGTCACAAACAGTTTGATCAACTCAGCAAAAGAATTGATGCTATTAGACTTTAGGTCACTAAACCACTTATTGGCCGAATAATGTAGGGTATTCGAAAAGGATTTACATAACATCACATCTTTTTGTCTCAAGGCATGCTAAGGGGAAATATGATGGTTTTGAAGATGAGTACGTGAACAAAAGGGTCTTTCATTCCTTTATAATCTGGATGTGTAAGAGATACAAATTTTATGAGGAGTACTCAACTTTATTTCTTCAAAGAAAAGGAAACTGACCAATTGCTTGCACACTATATCATGGTCAGTTTGGGCTTTTCCTGTATTCTATTTCTTTATTTACTCCTCCAAGTCCAACACCTTGGTTTACCATAACAAATATTCTTTTCATGCCAAGTAGGGCTACTCCAAGGGATGTGCACCTATTGCTTGAGCCTCTTGAGTTGGAATTTGTCTTTGATTTGCTAAATCACAAGCTATGTTTGCTCAGTCATGCAACTTTCTATTCCTCTTATGCTTGGCTAATATCCTATTGATTTCATCATTCTCGTCGTTCCTTGTTCAAATATTCTCATAAGTAGACCTAAACCCAGGTTGTGTAGGAAGTTTGTGGTTCATTACTTTGACATGTCTTCTTAGTTTTTGGTTTTCCCTCTTCATTTCACTTTGCATATTCTCTATATATCTCCTCATATTGAGATAGAAATTCTTGATTCATATGTAGACAACAACATTATTAGCATTTTCTATAACTCTTTCTGCTAGAGCAAGAGGGTTATTAATATTGGTCTCTACTTGAGGACCAATAAACTTGGATCTTTCAAAGGCCCTTATTTTGATCATGACTTCAACATTTAATTTGATAGGTGAGCTTAATCTAAATTTTTGATAAGTCTAAGGGGATGAGAAACTTCAAACTTTATTGATCGTGTCTTAAAATCTGAGCCCCACGGAGCACCAAAATATTAGAGGACGTATCTAGTTTAGAGAGAGAATATAAAGAGAAATAATAAATGTGCAATGAATGAGGGGGGCTCTTAGTATTTCAATGAACATATGTATAGGGATACACACACATGGTAATCGTTTAGGGGGTCCACATGGAATCACAAGGATCAGCCTTAAAATATACATCAAATAAGCATAAATTAATAAATACACTATGTTTTAACCATGACAGTACATACATTAATCCAGTCTCCTTCTCACCATATACACGTAGGATACATCCAAACAGATACATTTAAGGCTAAGGAATAAAGGATGAAAAGATACCTCCAAGAAGTAAAGCATGAGATTTCAACTTTTAAAACATTCAAGATCAAACAAATACTAAAAGGAGGAAATGCGCATGTAGATTCTTTGGCCACTTTGGTTTTTATAATAAATGCATAATTAAAAAGAATGATTCTCATTTCATGTCTATCCAATCTTAGTATAATTGTAAAGAAGGATAAGAAGAAGAAACAAAAAAAAACAATACCATAACACACGTTTCATGGATGACCCCATACTTGGAATACCTTATCCAAGGAATTTTGTCTTCCAACGAGGAGAAGGTACAAAAAAAGTAACACAATTAAAAAAATACACCATTATTCAAGGAGCTCTTTATCAAAAAAACTATGATAAACCATGGTTAAAATGTTTACCTAGTCTAGAAGCGCATACGATTTTGAGAAAACTACATGAAGGAAAGTGTGATGCATATTTTAAGAAAACTACATGAAGGGTTATTATTGGCCTACCCTTCAAAATGATTGTATCAACCATGCAAAAAAGTGCAATAAGTGCCAGAGATATGCTAATATCCCTCATCAACCAACTAACGACTTGAAATTTATAATTAACCTTAGGTCGCTCCTAAAGTGGGGTTTAGACATAGTAGGCATACTACCTCTTACTCCAAGGAAAAGGAAATTTTTAATCATTGTGATAGACTAATTCTCAAAATGGATAGCAGTTGAACCATTAGTGAGGATCCAAGAAAGTGATGTTCGTAAGTTCATTTGGTGTAACATAATATATAAGTTCGGTTTACCTCGTGATCTAGTTACAAATAATGGTTGATAATTCACAAGTTAGGGATTTTGTCCTTTTATGAAGAGATAGGAATAAAATTGTCACATTATACTCTTTATAGGTCATAAGCCAATGTCCAAGTAGAGTCATCAAACAAGACTCTTATCAACATATTGCGAAAGCAATTGGAGGAAGCTAAAGGAAAATGGATTGACGAACTACTCAACATTTTATAGGCGATAAAAACAACCCCTAGGATAGTAACATGAGAGAGCCCATGCTCTCTTGTATATGGCATGAAAGTGGTGATCCTCTTTAAGGTACAAGAACCTACTATCCGATCTAGAATTGTATAAGAGGACAATGATGATCTTAGAGTATAAGACCTTTTACTATATGAAGAAAAAAAAGAATGCTTTGATATGGATTGATTTATAAAAAAGAACAGTCCAAAAATCATAACAAATCTATTAAACACAAAAACTTCAGTATAAAGGATTAGGTCATACAGAAAGCATTGGAAAATAAGGTAGAAACTAGCTATGAAATTTTTTCCACAATATGGGAAGGCCCTTATCAAATATATGAAATCATTCTAGGGGGTTCATACTGAATAGAAATTCAAGGACGAAAAGAAGAATTGACTAGAGCGGAAAGCACCTAAAGAAATATTATATGTAAAGTATGAATCAAGGTTAAATTATAAATGAATACATTTTGAATCCATCTATCAAGTATTTACACTAGTCTCATAAAATATTAACGTGATAACCTCTAAGTATGGAGTGAAGTGGCCAACTGTATCCCCTACTTGGGATACAGGATAAGAGGTATGACTCCCGTTTTAAGAAAAGAGTCTTGAGTTTACAAATGTGAACACCCTCTTTGGGAATCACATATAATAATTGGATTCAATTTCACCCTCATATATCATATATCTCGCATAAAATTAACACGATAACCCCTAATTATAAAGTGAGGTAGCCAAATGAACCCCTTATTTGGGATGCGGAATGAGAGGCATGACACCTATCTTAAGAAAGAATTTTGGGTTTATGAATGTGGATCTTATCCTTGAAAACATAAATCAAGGCAAAATAACTCTCAATTGCAAACAAATTTGACATTTGAATTACATTTGAAAAACAAAAAAGACAATAAATTGATACAAGTAGTTCCAATCATTACATTTTTTACTTTATAGACGAGGATGTTAACTAGTACTTTCAAAAACAATAGCCTTATGATACCATTCTATGATGCCATTTGTTTCTAACATTCATCCAGTTTACGAAGGTCATCTCCCTCTTCTTTATATTTATCTTGTTGACTAAGTGCTTTAGTAAGATCATTACGTGTGTCTTTTAACTCTTGTTCCATAGCTTCAAAATAAGCTTTGAGTCCACATAGCTCTTGATCAAAAAAATTGAAAGCCTCTTGAGAAATTTTCACTTCTCGTTCTGAATCAATGGTAAGGGATAAGGCCTATAAAATACAAACAAATTATTATGGACAGAAATTAGAAAATACACAATGGAAAAAATAACTACTTACATCAAGAATATGTCTTGCCATCAGGTGTCATACAGTTCCATTTTATCTCTTGTGAGCTGTATATATAGTGGAATGATCAATATGAACCCCAAAGTGGTGATAAAGGTCATCTTGAGCAATGAGGTTATCGAACATCCCATTTGCAAACAAGTTATTCAACCTACTATTTTCACCCCGTTTAGAAGAAATAGCAATCATACCCATAGACAAGCTAATATGTTCCATCAATGGAAGCACCTCGAGCTCTAGACCCCATTAATTGGTTACTATTTACTTCAACCGTAGGTCTAGTATGCTCTATGACAATGGGATAAGTAGTAAGCTCTCATCTATACCCTTCTGTATTGGAAACATGGTGGATATGGTCTAAGTCAATGTCTTTATCCAAATCCATCTGGCAAGCAAGGAGATTGGGAGACCTCGTAGTTTTTTTCCATCAACGGGATAGACAGTAGAGGTATTTGATTCACCTCGTCACTTAAAGATGGTGAAACAATATAATCTTTCTTATCTTGGGGTGCAAGAGAAGCATGACCTTGTTTCTATTAGGTCGTCAAGATCGACATGTGAGTAATCCATGAAGTATAATTACACGACTTGATCAACACGAATTGTATGCAATGGATATACAAGTATATGCATCACAAACAAGTAATATGATGATAAGAAAAGATTGTTCCCACAAAGATTATATTATTAGAAACTAATTTTAAAACTAAAAAGTAAAGATCAATTCTTTTTTTTAGAAAGCAAAATTAAAAGAACTAAAAATATATAGTAGTAATTAATTAACTCAAAATTAATAGCTAAGAATATATATGAGAAAATATCTACGAATACTTAATCTCTAAATTTTCTAAACATGTGAATCACTAAAAGTCTTCCAATATAATTACCAATAAATTACATGATCAATTGAATCTAATCTATCGTGTATTTCTATCTCAAGTAAACTATACATCATATAATAATTAACCTAATCACACTCTCATGTCAATTAAATTACATACTACTAATTAAATTCAACAATTATGAATCTTATACATAAAATTTGTATATCTCTACTTAGAAACTATGCATGTTATTTAATCAAGACATACAATTAAATAGTTCTCTCAAATCTATTTAATTGTCTCTATAGATCAATTGTTGGCCAAATAATTAATAGCATAAAAATCATATTAAATAATATAATCGAATTGAAATCATAATTTGGGTAAAAAATTAGATCATCATTTGTAGAAAATTGGGTTCATAAGACCTCTAGATTAATAAATTAGCTAGACATAATTGTATTTATGAAACTCAGATTTTTCATAAAGAAAGACATAAAAATTGATTGAAAATTATGAATTTAGTTAGTAGGTTTTTGATGCAATGAGGGTGTTAAATTAAGCTAAGATGGAATCTGAATCATTAGATCAGATTCAGATCAAGAGCTAAGATGAAAAAAAGAAAAATTAAACAGCATTGGCCAATAAGATTATAACACATGTCGTGGGAGAAAAAGGGACAAATCAGGATGTAATGCATGGTGGGGCAGACTGGTTGTGGTCAACGCGTGTTGAGTCAATAACATATGGTGTGCTACGATTTGCTGATTGGACTGCATGGCACCCTGGTGGAAAAAATAGATGAATCCTGTGACAATGCATGGCATGAACGCCTTGTTGACAAATAGCAATATCTGCATCACATGGTACACACATCGCACTCTGATTGGCTTCCATTTGCTTGCGTGGTGTTCACATGGTGATGACTAGTCAATTGTAGATACCATAGGCTTCAATTGACTTTTCTTGCTTGTATGACATCCATGTGTCCTATTCTGATTGATCCTACATTAAAAAATTCATAAAAAATCGATAAAATTACAAAAAATATGTTTTCATCCATTTCACTAAAAAGTTTATCTTTTAATATTTTTAACCCTAAAAGTAATATTTATTGAATAAAATGAATAAATATTAAACAGAAAAGTGCATTGATGACTCTACTTTCATAAAGTTATCATGATTTGATCTCTAAATATTGCGTGCTAGTTTGTTAGTAAAAAATGAGATAAATATAATCATTGGACTAAAAATTCAAGGGCACATATTCAAAATCAAATTTGATTGTTGAAAGAATTTTAAGATAGAAAATCAAATGAAAAAATACAGCATATAAATAGAGAATAAGTAGAAACACTGAATACATTTATGGAGCATTGAATCACTACAAGACAAATTCAAAGTGATAAATTTATAATTGTTCAAAATACATATATGCTAGTTATACATACATCAAAACATGTCAACAAGTGTACAAAATGCATTTACAAAAGAACCACTAATTACATTTGTTTGGTATTATCTAGGTAGCAAGTACACAACCCTTGCGACCTAATACATATTGCTCGTAGAGAGAATATTGCGTTGCCATTTGGCAGCCCATTTATATCGACTTCAACGTTGAACGTAATCCATATGAAAGGGTACTTTAGGTAGGCTGTCATAAGACCTTATGTTTGCAACATGAGGAAAAAGACTTGATCAATTGTTGACAACTTTAGGACTACGTGACCTAATAGGAACAACCTAGTAACTGCTACCTACCTTTTACCTAGGGGTGCCTTTTGAGACTTGAGACTAGCAACTTATTGACTATTGTAATTTTATCATATATATGTTAGCTCTAACACCTCAAACAGAAGGCTCACCCTTGTAACAATGATATATGCCTAGTATGTGTCTACATATATGTACTCACTATCAATAATAAAAGATCTAAAATTTATCTTCTCTCTATTAGAATGATTATACCTTTTTGAGTTTGTCGAAATGAAATTAATAATTTTTCATCGTGAAACTTCACCTTTCAAATTCGAATACCTAGATATTTTATCCCCTAATTGTTACCAAAAATCATAATATTTTAGAAAGAGACAAATTTAAAGAGAGAAAGAGTGGACAAAATTTTTTTATGTGAAAAAATAAGTTGATCTGTGCAATATATAGGCCAAAACTCTACTAGTCGCTACCCTTGCTAAGCATACTTGATGAGACCAAATGAGTGTGTTAATTTCTTGCTCCCTTCGTCATCTGCTCCTCGGATAGGGAGACTCCGAGGAACTTAATTGAAATTTTTTTCAACTTCACAATAAATATGATTTTTATACGAATTTTTTTGATAAGTTTCTACGTCTTAAAATATTATTAAATTTTTTTATGAAATTTTATAATTAATTACTAATTCTTAGATCTTCACAAAATCTTTGTTTTATAGTACAACCAATGTATCAATATTTAGTGTAATCTATTTAAACTTAGAGAGAATAAATATACAAATAAAGATAGATATAGTCTCATTCATCAAATTTTATTTTAAAAAAATATTAATTTCAATAATTATATTTTTATGAATTTTAATAATTAATGTTGATGGTAAAATATAAATAAAAATATAATTTAACTCAAAATTCATATTCAATTCGATCGAGTTTGAAATTTAATCCAAAAAAGATCGACATTACCTAACTTATATTGAATTTGAATTAGGATTGAAGAGTATAATTTAATTCAAAATTATATATATATATATATATATATATATATATAAATAATTTAACACAAAATTCATAGTCGATTTGATACAGCTTGAAATTTTAGTCTAAAAAAGATTAACCTTACTTAGCTTATATTGGATTTGAATTAGGATTGAAAACTATAATTTAATTTAAAATTATATATATATATATAGGGTAAATTTATGACTTTAGGAAAATGATTGAAGGCACCAAAACATCAAAAATCACATAATTATTTAATTTAAGTAATTTTATTTTGTAATTATTACAATAAATCTCAAAAATCTCGTAATTTTTCAAAAAAAGTTATAATTATTCCGTTATTATATATAAATGAATATTTTAATTTTATAAATTTTAAGTTAAATACCTATAGTCTTATTGTTTATGAAAATTAGGTACAATAAGTACTCAATTAAAATACTTTTGATAGACTAAAAATATCTATTTTAATAAATTATAGGATTAAAATTATTTACTTTTTTCATAATAACAGAATGAAGAGTATCTAACTAAGATTAAATATTTATTTTAAAATTTTTATGAAACTTAATAATTATTAGACAAATATTTTCATTTCATAAAATTTACAAAACCTCAAATGTGAATGGCCTAAAATTCAGTTAGAATCCAGGACAAACATGAATTCTGGACTTGGGTCCGATTCACTTGTCAAATGTATAGGATTCTTTCTCATTTTTATTTTGTAATTAATCTCATAGTTACCTGTACCCCATGGATTATTCATAAAACTTTTTTAAAAAATAAACATTACGTAAACTCATACATCCATTTACATTGGACGGAACGTGAACCTGCATCTTTCAATTGTCCACTTGAAATAAATGTTATTACATTACAAAACAATTATCATATATTTATAATTTTCTATGTATTGATTTATCCAACGGTTAATTAAATGATTTGCTTATGATGATCATTCTTGTGTAACATACAAGAACAACATCAAAGATATGCTTATGCTGGAAATATTTGCATCAACAACAAAGAAAAACTGAGAAAGGATATACAAAAAACTTGTATTTTGCTTTGGTTGCCAAAATACATAGAAAAATTCAAAGATTGTCAGCAAGTAGTTGAGAGGGGAAAAACCGACAACACCAGAAACAATTCATCTATCCTATTTTTGGTGGGTAACTTTGTATGCCACCAATGGTTACTAAACATATGGGCAAAAATTTCATATTTTATGTAATAAAGGTCTATACTTCTAATCACTTTTACCACAAATATATATTGATGATACATATAACGACGCACCGAAAATAACACAGAAGAATTAGACTCAAACACAACCAAAAGTGAAGGCACAACTTATTAACCAACTTGGGTACTTTTTGGCTTTAGAGAGTCCAGAAAGATCAAATAACCTTTAAGTTAATTAGACAATACTATACCTACCAGCCTACTCATAGATGGGTTATCCTCAAGGCTCTTCAATGTAGTTGTACATTAGAAGTCTCTGCATGTGATGGCCCTCAACACCATTGATAATTAATGGTGCTTAATGAAAAACCTGGCTACAAAAAGAAGCTTTTAAACAAATTGAGTCGGACAAAAGTTATCACATCGTGATATCATCTCTGGCTTCTGCATTCATTTCTCTAGCAGAGTAATCCACTGCAGAATCACCTACAATGGACCGTTTAATGTTTTAGAAAATTTACAGCACCATACCTACACAGAAAGCACTCAAGGCTATTTATGTATTACTGTGATAAGAGTCAGTTGTTCCACGTTTTGGAGATATTGGTCTCCTTGAATCTGCAAATTTTAATGTATGCAAGTTAGACAAGAATCTACATGCCGTGAAACACAAATATAAGACAATTTCGAAATCGCAAATCATCTGTATTGTATAAAACACGTAATACTTGAAATCTGTATTTTTCTTTTGGAAAAGTCTAAAATCACAAATTTGCGTCATGTCTTAAATGATGAGGTATATTGTGATTGAAACTACAGTTAGGCGCACAAAATTATACGATGTAAATGAGATTTTGTCATTTCAGTTATATTTGTGATATTATTATTATTATTTATAGAAGTTCTCTTTTCTTTTCACACCTTCTACTTGCTTTATTAGAACATGTTCTTAAACACATTTTGAAAGTTATTTGAAACAATCTTTGTAAGATGACATATGAGAACTATTTGGTTGACAAGCCAAAGATTCACCACAATTCCTTCAAAAGTCATCCCATCTTCTACTACAATTGATAAAGACTTGGCACTTTCTAGAGAATTGCCTGATTCAATTCCCCGCAAATATCATTTGGTAAAAAAAAATCCAGATAATTTATTTGAGATAAGCTAAACTTTTAGACCAATGGAATGTTTAAAGTGCATAAATATTACTAAACAAATAAAAAACTTGAAATTATAAACAATATTCCTAAAATTTATACCAACAAAAATAACACCACAATAACATTAAATAGAATTTAATTAAACGGATTTCAACATTGAATAGATTTCAATTATCGTAGTTCAACTCGAATGAAATCCAATTAAATAATATTTAATGTGAAATAATGAGTTGAATTTTTTTTAATAGTAAAAATATATGAATTGAATATAAGGAATATTAAGTTTTAATAATGTTATTTTTGTGATTTTTCCAATAAATTTTTTGCTCATAGAATGTTGAGACATGTTTGCATAGAAAGTAATGTTTGCATATTAAGATTTCCTACCGAACGAATGATGATGTAATCCTTTCAGAGCCTCAAAATTCTTGTAAGTGTAACCAACGAAACTAAGATTTTTAGGAGTCAACAACGTCTGCCAAAAAAAAAATTTTGTTAGGAGACAAGTAGATCTTGTGGCAAATTTGATTAGTGGGAGAATCTCATGCTCGTATGATACATAGTGCTGATAAAAGTTTTCTTCTATTCCCTGTTTTCTTTCAAAACAAAGACTACTTTGCCTGATTTATGCAATATTCGAAAAAAAAATGGATCCAACTTTTCGTAAAAGATTACTCGACACCAAAAATTGGCTCGTATATTAATGTAGAATAAAAAATTTAATGTTAATCACTTAATATAATATTGAGTTTTGTAAAAATTCACAATGTAATTTAAGTTAGATTATTTCATAATAAAAATAAAAATAAAAAAGACCGTGTAATCACATTATACACATGCATAAGATGGTTATACGGGTGTGTAAATGATTTGGACGCTTAACTCAAACTATATTGTGAATTTTCGCAAAATTTGTTACTATATCATGAGTTTCCTCAAAATTATTTGGAATAATAGATATCAGTTTAAGATCTCATTCTATGTCACCCGATTTTGGCTGAATGAAGTTATGCATTTGAATGAACCTATCAAAATTTAAGCTAAATAATATAGACTCTTCCATGTGATCAAATGCAACCGTCTATGTGCAAGACATGCACTCGCACAAAGAACATTCTAAAGAGACACTATTGACTAAATTTTTTGAAGCTATTTATATTTTACAAAAAATTACTTCTATTATTTCTTGGTACTAGATACATATATATACAGTTGTTATCACTAATTTACAGTTGAAAGTCACCCTGAAAATCAGGAGACTAATTTCCTGAAAACCAGGGGCTGATTATACCCTGAAAATAAGGAAATTAATCTCCCGAAAACCAATGGCTGATTACACCCTGAAAATAAGAAAACTAACATCCTAAAAATCAGGAATCAATCATATGCCTAGATTAATTTTCTACACTCTCCCTCAAGCTAAGCGATATATGTTTTCTAAACCAAGTGATACACTTAATTTTGTGAAATTAGGTCGAAACAAAGTTTTGGTTAAAATATCTACTACTTGTTGTCTAGATGGAATATAGTTGAGGGAGATCATCTTGCCTTCAATTTTCTCACTGATAAAGTGTCTATCAGTTTCCACATGTTTAATTTGATCATGGTGGACTGGATTTTTGGCGATTGCAATTGCTGACTGATTGTCACACACGATTCTAATAGATTCTGAATTTTCAATCTTGAGTTCATTTAGCAATCATTTTAACCAAATTCCTTCACAGATGCCCAAAGCCAATGCACTGAACTCAACTTTGGCACTATTACGTGCTACCATTGCCTGCTTTTTGCTACGCCATGTCACCAAATTTTCCCAAATAAATGAGCAATATCAAGATGTGGATTTTCGATCACTAGGAGATCTAGCCCAAAATGTCAGTATAAATTTCCAATGTCCTATTAATTGTTTTCTGAACATAAGTGTTTTTCCAAGATCCTTCTTCAAGTACATTAAAATACGGTTTACTGCCTCCAAGTGATCTACTGATGGGTTGTCAAGAAACTAGCTAACAACACTGACTGCAAAACTTATATCTAGACATGTCTAAGTCAAATATATTCACTTACTTACCAAACACTGATATTGCCCCTTATCAGTTGCCAATTCATCAATTCGAGACATTAGTTTGGTGTTAAGGTCCATAGGTGTTTCAACAGCCTTACACCTACTCATGTCAATCTCATGTAAGAGATCTAGAACATATTTGCATTGAGAAACTGAGATTCCTTTGGTGCTACGTGCTACCTCCATCCCTAAAAAATATTTCAAATATCCCAAGTCTTTAATCTTGAATTCCTTAGATAATAACATCTTAAGCCTTTTCATCTCTCCTACATGATCTCTTGTAAGAACTATATCATCAATATATACAACTAAAACTATAATTCTTCCATTTGTGAAGTGTTTGACAAATAAAGTGTGATCTGAATGTGTCTAAGAGTATCCATCCTGTTTGACAACCTTAGTGAATTTGTCGAACCATGTTCTAGGTGACTATTTAAGTCCATATAGTGCCTTTCTTAACTTGCATACCTTCCCTTGTGTATCCTTAGTCTCAAAGCCAGGAGGTACATCCATGTAAACTTTCTCGATCAAATCTCCATTTAAGAATACGTTCTTGACATCGAGTTGAAGTAGTGACCAATCCTTATTAACTACAATAGACAGCAAGACACAAACTGTGTTAAGTTTTGCTACAAGAGCAAAAGTCTCCTAATAATCAATTCCATATGATTGGGTGAACCCTTTAACCACCAGTCAAGCTTTATATATGTCTATATTTCCATCCTTCTTCTATTTAACAGAAAACATCCATTTACAGCCCACTGTTTTCTTTCCAAGTGATAGTTCTGTTAACACCCATGTATCATTCTTTTCAAGTGCAGTATATTCTTCTAAGGTTGCCTTGTGCCATTCAGGAACCTTTAGAACCTCATTGACATAATTTGGAATCTTGATGTTGTCTAGAGATGTCACAAATGCCTCAAATTTCGGGGACAAATTTTTGTAAGAAATGTAACTTTGAAGAGGATGTTGAATGCATGATCGAGCACTTTTTCTTTGTGCAATAGGAAGATCTAACTTAGGATCAGAACCTAGTTTTGGACTAGATTCTACTTCATCTTGTAATCTTTCAAATTCAGTTTGGCTCGAGAGAGTTTATTGACTTTGCTGATTTTGTGTGGGAAAGTCATGATTTCTCTTTCTTACATAGACTTTTATGGCATCATTAGGAAGGAGAAGATGTCTAAGATAGACAATGGGAGATTGATTAGATTTGGTTTTTGAAGGAGAATCTGGAATGAGAATCAGGTTGGAAGAGAACAAGGTAGTGGAAGATAAATGAG
The DNA here is from genome assembly GCA_030763125.1 of Hippophae gyantsensis. Lineage (NCBI taxonomy): Eukaryota > Viridiplantae > Streptophyta > Magnoliopsida > Rosales > Elaeagnaceae > Hippophae > Hippophae gyantsensis. The sequence continues at coordinate 75,474,220 of CM061028.1, read as the reverse complement.
ATGGTAAATTCGGTTCAATGAATAATGACCAATCCCAATTCTGCAATTCATTAGTGTGATTCTCCTCATGAATTGCAAAATCAGAATAGAATGGAGTTTCTTCAAAGAAAGTAACATCTATGGAATGGTAAAACTTACGGGTGATGGGAAAGAAACATTTGTAACCTTTTTTATTGGCTAAGTAACCAAGGCATATGCATTTAATGGAACGAGCATCAAGTTTGTCACGATATTGTGAATGAATATGGACAAAAATAGTGCAATCAAAAACCTTAAAAGGAATTGGTGACACAAGTTGTGAGGTAGAATATTGATCCTGAAACACTTGTAAAGGTGAATGAAAGTTGAAAACTCGAGAAGGCATTCAGTTGATCAAGTGTGTTGCAGTAAGAATGGCTTCACCCCAAAAAAATTTTAGAACATTGGTTTGAAAAAGTAAAGTTCGAGCAACCTCAAGTATATGATGTTTTTACATTCAGCTACACCGTTTTGTTGTGGTGTGTCAACGTAGGAGCTTTGTTCAACAATACCATGTGATTTGAGATATCCACTAAGATCGGAATTAAAGAAATCCCTAGCATTATCAATTTTTAGGATTTGAATATTGGCATTGAACTGAGTTTAGATCATGGCATGAAAAAGTGAAAATATGTGCTTGGTTGCAGATTTGTCTTTCATAAGAAATGTCCAACACAATTGAATATAATCATCAACTAACAGCAAGAACTATCGAGCACCAGTAATATTGGGAACGCGACATGGTCCTCAAATGTCACTGTAAATGAGGGAAGAAGGGTGACTCGTTTTGTGCGTGCATGGTGAAAAAGTGTTTCGAGTATGTTTTGCCAATTGACAAACTTCACAATGAAATAAATTGGGATTTTTATTGATAAATAAAGATGGAAACAAACGTTTCAAGTACAAAAAATTTGGATGACTTAGACGAAAGTGCCACATCATAATTTCACTTTCCTTATTAGTATGACTATCAAACTTAGGATTATGACACAATTGACATTGATGACTAACAAAATGGATTGAAAGAGTGTTGATATCAAGAACATAACGACCCGCACGTAAATCAACACCACCAACCATCTTCCCCGAGCTCAAGTCCTGAAAAACATAAGATTTAACCAAGAATTTAGTTTTACAGTTAAGGTCATGATTTAGTCTTCTAACTAATATGAGATTGCACCAAAATCCAGGCACAAATAACATAGATCTGAGAGTGAGGTTGTTTGAGAGGCAAATGGTCTCTATTCCGACCACTGTGATACGAGTACCATTGACGACACGTACTGTTTGAAGTATGTTACAAGGTAAGTAGGTTGTGAAAAGTGATTGATCACCTGTCACGTGATTGGAAGCACCTGAGTCTACTATCTAAGATGAGAAGAGAAATTTGCATGCATGCATTGCTGAATTACTGGAGCTATATGTGAAGTTATTTCTACTGCTACTAAATGTGGTGTTGATATTTGCCTTTTCTATAAGTTGTTGGAGAAGTTCTAACTGTTCCTTAGTGAATGGGATAGGATTACCAGATTGAGATACATGACTATAGTTCAGATTTCCAAAAAAATTTGCTCCACTTAATGACCCATAGTTTACAAGTAATCTGATCCTAGCCCCAAAGATATGTTCTCAATATTACCAATTTATGGCTGTCCAAAAGCACTTGGTGCTGGAGCTTGAACAATTCTTCCAGTGCCAAATCCACCAAAAAATGCACTTGAGTTTGCAGGCTGAGTTGGTACTGATGGTTGGAGAGATTGGAACTGAAAAGATACAGGCCAAAATAGCTCTCCTTAAGAACTGGTACTGTTAAAAAAAGAAGCAAAAACATTAATAACTGCACTGTTAAATGGACCACCAAAAGGATTATGTTTAGGAGCAAGAGCAGGAGTGGATCCAAGCCCAAAGTTGCCTAAATTTCTCATATTGAATTCAGTTCTGTTACTTGTCTCTGGAGCCTCCTCATCCATGTCATCTTCCAGTGTACTAAGAACATTTAAACTTTCAGTTTTTTCATAACTCTCATGCCCAGAAGCTGGAACTTGAGTTGGAAACTGAAAAGATGCATTCCCTACCTGAGTATTTGACATCATACTAGGTGAACTTGTAGAACTAGTTGAATAGGAGGCTAAGAGCAACAATTTTTGAACTACCATGAAATTGTTTTTATTTTATAGAAAATTACTTTTATTATTTCTTGGTACTAGATACATATATATATATATATATATAGTTGTTATCACTAATTTACAGTTGAAAGTCACCCTGAAAATTAGGAAACTAACTTCCTGAAAACCAAGGGCTGATTACACCTTGAAAATAAAGAAACTATCCTGAAAACTAGGGGCTGATTACACCCTAAAAATAAGAAAACTAACACCCTGAAAATCAAGAATCAATCATATGCCTAGATTGATTTCCTACAAATTTAACTTAGTGAAATGACAAGGAAAATTTTATGTGCGCAATGACCTAGCTTTGTGTTGTCTCTTTAGTCAAAGTACTCAAATTTGTAATACCAATTGATTATTTTTAGTCCAGTTCAATAAAAACCAAAAGCCAAAAACTTTGACAAATTATAGAAGTATACTTATAAATCTTATCTAGGTTACTATATATTTTTAGTAGATGTTCTAAAAGCTAGCTTACTGAGCTAAATATAAGATCTATGAACATAAATCGACAAGATCTAAGTACTTTTTATTTAAAGTGGGTACCTTTCTCATGTTTCCAGATCCAGTTCTCGTTGGTTGTGATGTCTCAACCTATAACATAGAAAGAAAATAGGTTTGGAGCTTGGTACAGGAAAGGCAAGATATCAACATACAAATAGAATTGCAAGGATAAAGATGTTTAAGATACCAACATATTACATTTTTTCTCAGAAAGCTAAATGTTTAGGGATTCAAATCCCCTGATACCATCTTATCTAGAGTAAAATAAGATTCAATTCTAATTAAAGTAAGGAGTATATAATTTATAAGCAATTCTATGAATACAAAATTACTAAACAACCCTCATGCTTTATACCTTTATTTTGAACATCCTACAACAAAAATATATTGTGTACGAAAACAATAAATAACAGTATATGAATATATCAAATTGATAAAAAAACACACAAAATTTACGTGGTTCAATAATTTGCTTAGGTCTACGGGAAGCAGCATATATTATTGAACTGAGTAGAAAACATACAGAATACATATACAGATTTCCTCATTAATAATATCTTTTAGGTGTTTTCCTAAACTCATAGAAAACTCTCATACACATAAAGTATTTTCTCTCTTTGAGTTTGCTTATGTTTTTTTTTATATTTTTCTTGATTTTTGTTGATGCTCTCAATGCATGAACTCCTCCATATTTATAGATGAAGCAAGGCTCATTCTCCCTCTTGTATAATGAATGAGGACAAAAATCAAGGTCACTAATTGAGAAAAATTAGACCAAAAGTTATGCCACAAATTAGGCACATAATTGAGGGAAATTATGTGCCTAATATAATTGAGTTTAGAGCCAATTATTCAACAATTTCCACCTTGGTGAAAAAGTTCATAGTGCTACCTCCAAATGCTCGAGAGATGTTGATCAAGTTCAAACAGTGTTGAAACTTAATCCCTATAACCACCTTTGTAAGTATATCTGTAGAGTTATCCAGAGTCTCGACTTTCTAGAGTATAACATTCCCTTCATCGACGATTTTCCCAACAAAATGAAATCAAACATCGATGTGGTTAGTGCATGAATTTGTTCTTTGCCAAACAAATGATACTCTGGCTGTTGTAGAAAACCTCCACGTTCTTCTGAACAATACCTAAATCCTTAGTCAACCCGAGAAACCAAATAGCTTCTTTGAATGCTTTTGTTACAACCATAAACTCTACTTCTGTAGTAGACAAAGCTATAGTTAACAACAATGTTGATCTCCAACAAACTGGTACTCCTGCCATTATGAACACATAACCAGTTGTAGATCGACGCTTATCTAGATCTCAAACATAGTCAGAATTCGCATATCCGACTAGGTTCTTACCTTCAGTCTATTCAAACCAATATCCACAGTACCATGGATGTACCGTAGAATCCACTTCACTACTTGCCAGTGTCCTTTATTGGGATTGTGCATGTAGCGACTCATCATACTAACAACATAGAAAATATCAGGTCTAGTGTATACCATTGCTTACATCAAGGCACCAACAACATTTTCATATGGAACATACTCCATTTGCTTCTTCTCATCAACGGTGCTAGGTGATATCAATGCACTCAACTGAAAATGAGGAACAAGCGGTGTACTTACTGGTTTGGTTTTCTCATCAATGTCAAACCTTTGAAGTACTTTCTTCAGATACTGAGCTTGTGTCAGACAAATTGTACTTGCAACTCTATCTCTTGTGATCTCCATCACAAGAATTTTCTTAGTTTCTCCAAAATCTTTCATTTCAAATTCTGAACTCAACAGAACTTTCAATCTGTCGATCTCCACCTTATTCTTAGATGCAATCAACATATAAGAGCAAATAAATGAAAGTACCATCTTGGAGTTTTCGAAAGTATACACAATAATTAAACTGGCTACGTGTGTACTTCTGCTCTCTGATGAAGCTATCAAAGCGTTTGTACCACTTTCGCGGTTATTGCTTCAAACCATAAAGTGACTTGCTCAGTTTGCAAGCCCAATTCTCACATCCTGAAATTTTGAAGCCATCTGGTTGAGACATATAGATCTCCTCGTTTAAAGTACCATGAAGAAAAGCTATTTTAACATTGAGTTGAGCTAACTCGAGATCAAACTATGCTACCAAAGTCAATAGTATCCGAATAAATGAATGCTTAACAATAGGTGAGAATACTTCGTTGTAGTCTATTCCTTCTTTCTGAGCATAGCCTTTTACTACCAATTTGACTTTGTATCTGATGTTGTCTTTACCAGGAATACCTTCCTTCTTGGCATAGACCTATTTGCAACCAATAGTTTTCTTTGATTGGGGAAGTTGAACCAACTCCCAAGTCTAATTCAAGTGTAAAGACTCCATCTCTTCATCTATTGCCATTTTCTACTTTATACTATCAACTCTCTACACGACTTCTCTATAAGTGCATGGGACATCATCATCAATTACTAGAAGTGTGAATGCTACTATGTCTGTGTATCTGATAGGCTTCCTAATCTCCCTTCTTAGTCAAGTAGTGGCAATAGATTCTAGTTGCTAATTGATTGGTGGTGATGGTGAGAGAATCTCCACCTCAACTGAGATCTCTTCTTGATCATCAATTTCATCTTCATCACGATCGGACAATCGGTGTAATCTTTTCTGGATCTTCTAGAGTCTCAAGCACCACCTTAGAAAGAGTATTTGGACTTTCATTCTCTTTCTCTGAATTTGTCTATCTCAGCATAACAGACTCGTCGAATGTGACACCTCAACTTAAGACGATATTTTTCGATTCACCACACCAAAGTTGAAATCCTTTAACTCCTTCATTAAAGCCCAAGAAAACAGCTTTCTTTGCTCTAGGATCCAGTTTAGATTCACTAGCATGAAAATATGAAGGACATCCAAATATTCGCAATGAATCATCATCAGAAGCAAGTTGTCCAGACCATACCTCTTTAGGAGTTTTGTCATCTAATTTAGTTGCAGGAAGTTTGTTGACTATATGAGTTGTATATGAAAAGGCCTCAGCCTAAAATGCCTTGCTCAATTTGGATTGAGATAGCATAATTTGAACTTTCTCAACCAAAGTACAATTCATTCGTTCTGCAACTCCATTCTGATGTGGTGTACGAGGAACTAAAAAATGTCCGATTATCCCTTCATCTTGACAAACTTTGAAGAATGGATCTGATTTGTACTCGCCACTATTATCAAATCTGAGCCTCTTAATTTTCCTACTTGTCTGAGTCTCGATCATTTTCTTCCATTTAAGAAAGATATCAAAAACTTCATCTTTGTGACTCATGGTGTATATCCAAACATATCTAGAGAAATCATCAATAAAATTCGCAAACCAACGTTTACCTCCAAGTGAAGCATTCTTAGAAGGTCCCCAAACGTCCGTGTGAATATAATCTAGAGTTCCCTTAGTACGATGAATGGTAGTGCCAAACTTGACTCTTGTTTGTTTTCTCATTACACAATACTCGTATAAATCAAACTTTTCAGTCTTGGTACCTTTTAGAAGACCTTGCTTCATTAAGCCTTGCAAAGCCTTTTCATCGACATGCTCTAAGCACATATACCACAGGCGAAAAAAATCATGTCTTTTCTTCAGAATTGCTTGAGATGGTTGCTTTTCCTGTAACTTTACTCCCATCTAGGAAATACAGGTTCGCCTTCCGAGTACCCTTCATCGCTACAAATGCACCTCGTATAAATTTCAAGACTCCATTTTCTAATGTTACCTTGTAACCATCAGAATCTAGAACACCTAAAGAAATAAGTTTTTTTTTAAATCAAGAATATACCTCACATCTGTAAGTCGTTTAATTGTCCATCGTGCATCTTCAGTCGTATTATTCCAATCTCTTTTGTCTGACAGGCATTGTCGTTGCCCATAAGCACAAATCCTCCATCGAGCTCCTCAAAAATCAAAAACCAATGTTTGTTTGGACACATATAATAAAAACATCGAGAATCAAGGATCCATTTGTATGAGTAGGTATCTGATAATGAAACTGTAAAGACTGACTCTTCATCTACATCGACCTTCTGTGCAACATTTGCATTTGACCTGTCCTTGTTTGAACAATCTTTCTTCCAATGCCCTTTCTGATGACAATAGGCACACTCGTCCATCGCAGAACGTCTTCTCGATGACTCTCCTCTGAACTTTGATCTGGATCGCCCCCTATTATTTGATCCACCTGATTTTTTGTTGTTCGTCCTGCCTTTGGCTACAATCAATGTTTCTGATGTTGAATCTTTGTGATCCTATTGATCCTTTTTCGGTACTCATTATTTACCAAAGCGTTTGAAACATCTATGAATTTAATCTCATCTTTTCCATATAACAGTGTGGTTAAATACGCATAGCTCTCAGGTAATGAATTTAGCAACAACAAAGCTTTATCTTCATCAATAATTTCAAAATCTAAATTTTGTAGATTGGCCAAAATTTTGTTGAAATTATCTAAGTGCTCAATCATAGGGGTACCTTTCTTGTATTGGAAACAAAAAAGTTTCTTCTTCAGATAGAGTCAGTTCTCTATACTTTTCGTCATGTACTTGTCCTCGAGCTTCTTCCAGAGAATTACGGCTACATTTTCTTTCATGACAAAGTATTTATGATCTTTTCCCAAGTACAGTCGAATTGTGCCACAAGTTTGTCGATTGACATAATTCCAATCTTTATTGGAATAATCTTCTGGCCTAGTTTCCAAAGTAATATTAAATCATTCTTTGAACAATAGATCTAATACTTCACATTGCCACATGCCAAAGTTATTAGTGCCGTCGAATTTCTCCACCTCAAATTTTGCGTTAGATAACATGGTTCTTCGAGTAAATCAACTTGGTTTGCCTAAGGTTCTAAGGTTAACTTGTGCACCTTCCTCGATCTTTCTTATATCAATCATAAGTACAAACGAATAACAAAAATTTTGCACTTATAACTTAAAACGGTGTTTCTTTTCAAATTTTATACCTTATTTGAAAAAACAGAGTTCGCGATTAAATCTAGAATGGTCCAATTAGTTAGGAATAAGTTTGACTCAGTTAAAAATAGGTGAAAAACGGACCAACCCTGTCCAAAAATTCATGAGTGAGTTGACTCATTAGTCAACAATCAACAACTCGATCAACGGTCAACGAAATGCTCGGTCAATGGACTAGATGACTCGAGTTGACAGCTTGGTCATCGGCTCAATGACTCAATCAAACGGCTTAGACGACTCAACTCGATGAGTTGACTCAGTTGTTAGCAACAACACTCCAATGGCTCCTAGCGGTGCGTCTGACCACTGATTTAAGTGATTCTTTCGTCATTGCGTTCATCTCGTCGAAAACTTCAATTTGGTACATAATATCGCTATATTTGGCTCTGATACCAATTTGTTGTGCACGGAAGTAATAAATAGCAGTATATGAATATATCAAATCGATAAAAGAAAACATATTGAATTTACGTGGTTCGAAAATTTGTCTAGGTCCAAGCAGCAAATATTATTGAACTGAGTAAGAAATATACTGAATATAGATACATATTTTCTCACTAATATCTCTCAAGTGTTTCCCCAAACTCACAAAAAACTCTAACACTCACGAAATATTGTCTCTTTGAGTTTGCCTATGCACTCTCTGTTTCTTTTTTCTTTTCTTTTTTTGCCGATACTCTCATTGCATAAATTCCTCCATATTTATAGATGAAACAAGACTCTCTCTCCCTCTTGTACAATGAATGAGGGCAAGAATCAAGGTCACTAATTGAGAGAAATTAGGCCAAAAGTTAGACCACAAATTAGGCACATAATTGAGAAAAATTAGACCAAAAGTTAAGCCACAAATTAGGCACATAATTTAGGGAAATTATGTGCCTAATATAATTGACTTTAGAGCCAATTATTCAACAAAATGCTCATTTTCTTATCATAAGGAAAGTGTAAATTTTATCTTGTTAGCAACATCTCCAAGGAAAAAAACACTTTTGAGACTGTTGATTAATGGACAGGTGAGACTATTTAACATCCTTACCTCATCAAATTTCATAAAATTTTGGGTATCAAGTTCCCCATTGATCTCAGGTTTAAATGCTGCCTCCATCTCATACAACTTGTTCCATTCAACATCTTTGAACCAAGGATGAGCCTGAACATATATTACATTAGCTTATGATATTAAGAATGATAGTGATATGAAATAAATGTGAAAATTGCAGTCAAATGAAAAAATAATACTTTAATTTGGTCTGCTCCTCCAGTACCAAGTCTATGTTCAACATCACAAAGCAACCTATAGATTAGATCCTTCGCTTCGGGTGACAATCGTGCCTTCTCTGGGAATTTTAAGTGATTTTTCCAGTGCACAATCTAACATAGATCAGTCAACAGGTAAAGCAACATGTCAATGTAGATATCTCTGTTATGGTAAAAGTAAAATGCAACTTCTTCGACAAGACTTTTGGTGAAATTGAACAGGATCAATCATCAAAATACCATAATATATTTTTAAGTCATAAGAGATTTGTTTTAATTCAAAAATAAATGAAACTTTTATATTTAGTACACCTTTCTGCAGGTTGTTACTGGATCATCTGAGTAAAATGGGGGATATCCGACAAGCATCTCATACATTATGGCACCAAGTGACCACCTACAACCAGAAGTGTATAAGTATTCATTCACAAGAAGGAAAAGACATCCGTAATATTGAGTGTCTTTGTGAATAAGGGTCCATTTGGAGCAGCTTATTCTTTGGGTTGTAAGTATCAAAACACCTTCAATGGTATTTGACAATTTATACAAGAAGTGCTTTCAAAATTTTGAAAAACTATTCTTTCTTCAAGTAATACTTTTGAGAAAAGTAATTTTTGATGCATAGTTAAATTTTAAGCCACTCGAAACCACTTTTAATAATTTTATGCTAAATAACTAAATGCTTCTTTCACTAAACTATTTCATTTCAAACCACTTTCATTAAACCACTTCTAAAAAAACACATCCAAATAGACCCCTTACATCTAGTGCGGCAATGGAGCCTTGATTGTAAGCATCAAATATAAAATTTGCTATGAATAAGAGAGAGAGTTTATTCTATCACTAATGTCAGAGTACTTTGATCGAGTAACATAGAATTTTAGTAAGCAATTGATTAAAATACCACATAATATAACTCAATGTTGTTCATAAAGAAATTATATGCAAAATATAATACTGATAATCTTAATTGAATTAACGTAAACATAAGTAATTTCAATTCAAATTTTACTGACCAGTCACACTCCATTCCGTATCCTTTTTTCAATAGTACTTCTGGAGCTATATAATCTGGAGTTCCAACTGTTGAAAATGCCTATCATCCAAAAAACAATAATCCTTACACATCAATTTACCTGGATGATTAAAAATAATCCATACAGAGTGCTGAAATGCATTTTAAGAAAGTTGGATTTTCATTTATGCTGCACAATGAAAACTGTAATCTACCCTTGTATTCATAAGAAAAATAAGATTCACTCAATCATCATTATCCGGGCTCCATCAAACACAACCATACATAAAGCCTATTTCTTATTGAATTAACCGATCAACTTAACTTGCTTTACTTATAAGGCAACTTAAAGATGCAATATGGTTAAGTGCTTTCATTTTTTTTCTCTCTCATTGCAGTACGTATTAAAATAACTGATGAGATAAAATACTGAAAACATTAAAATAAAATTGTGAAATGTCCTTTATACTGTAAGAGTATTGTAGAAAATCTAGCAACATGAATTATATGGCTGCATCTGTAAGGGGGTTGATAGAAGATGCAGTTTCGTACCAATTTTCTACGATTAATCTGCCAATGATGAAGTTGTTCAAGGGGACTTTTCCAGCGTCTCCCACGTTTGCTATCTAGGTTTCCATCAACATCCATTGTATCATTCAAGCTGTCATCATCGGGAACTTCGTTTTCATTAATAGGAGACAAACTCAGGCAGTTAAGAGGTTTGCAAAGACCAAAATCCGAGAGCCTCATGTGGCCGTTTTTGTCTAACAAAAGATTGTCTGGTTTTATATCTCTAAGAAAAAAAGAAAACATTGCAAACACAATAAGTCATCAGAAGCCAATCCACTACATCTTAAATATGTTTCAAGTGTGACGGGAATGAACTGTCAGAACCAACCTATGGATATAATTATGTTTATGAATAGATTCTATGGCCATAACACTTTGAGCAATGTAGAATCTAGCCACGGTCTCCGTCAAAGTTTCTTCTCTCATAAGAAGTGTCATCATGTCACCACCAGGAAGATATTCCATAATTAGATATAAATATTCATCATCTTGAAATGAATAGTAGAGTTTCACAATGCAGTGACTTGCAACCTCTGCAAGCAAATTTCTTTCAGCTCTAACATGCTCTACCTGGTTACAATATAGGCAATAAGTGAGTTATATATCTGGAAAAAAGTTAAATTGACGTGCAATTTAATTGTTTAAAAAGATTAAATATAAAATCGATTTTTTTAATTGCACAATGCATGTCCAACATGCTTATGATGGAAATGCCATCTTTCTTCCACATCAATAGCTGCACAAGAAATCAGTTACGAATTTTATTTCCTTCGGACAGCTACCTTGATGTCACAAAATAAAATTAATTTCTGCATCGAATTTGCAATAGAAAGTTACGTAAACATTAAGTGTCAAAAAAAAAATCAGCTATTGCATAGAAGCCTCCTAACATATTCAATAAAAATGGCACACAATTACATTTTTAACAAGAGAATAGCAGCTAGTGGCAGAAGACAGAACACAGACTGACCAACTATTCAAAAGAGGCAATCTAAACACATCTAATATGGCCCATTATATTGGTCAGTAATTTCGAGGGTTAATCATGCTTAAATAAATTGAGAAAATAAAGCAGAAGGTGTGTATGTAGAACAAATAATGTGTAACATACAATTATTAGAACAAGTACTGAAGATTAAAGGAATTGACATTCGTTTTGACAGAACAATATGCTGATACAATTTAAGAAAACATACATTTAGAAAAGATAGCTATAAACACTAATAATTTCAGATCTTACCTGTCCTCTGCTCAGCATTTCTGACTTTTTCAATTTTTTCATGGCATAAATGTTGCCTGATTTCTTCTCCCGACACAACCGAACCTGGAAAAATATGTTTATTGGCTTACTTTAAAAGAGAAGACACAAAACAAAAGATAAACGTCACAAGAAAATCAAGAAACGAAAATGAAAATGATGATCACTATGACGTTACTGAGTTGCTGGGGGAACTAACAAAATGTGAAGGTATCATATTCAAAAAATTTATAGAGCAAAAAAACACTTCCAGATATTACCCAAATTTATGTTACTGGCCATAAGTGTCACCTTGTTTAATACAAAAATCCCAAAAGTCAACAACCTTCTAATATGAGATGTAGTTCCATTTCCAAATATTAAGGAATCAGAAAAAAGGAAAACTGATAAAATAGGGAAAGTATCTGCATTATGTAGAAACCATGCATATCTCTAACCTCTCCAAAAGCCCCTCTTCCAATAATGGTTAGAAGGTGGAAATCATCAACACAAATTTTGTGCCTTTTAAGTCGCATAAATTCAGTCTCTAGGCGCTCCAAGTCCTTCAATAAATTCATTTGTTCCTGCTCTGATACACATCCAGAAGCTAACTTCTGTTCGAGGTCTACACGCCTGCACAATATATGATTATGTGAAGGAAGTACCAACATGAAATACCACAGTAAGAAATATCCTCTAGTAACAAACTACCCAAAACAATGATTAACAATAACAAAGGAAAATTATATAATAGAACAAATATTATATATTTAGAATGCAAATTAAAGAAGATAATTTTGCAGTATAATAAAAGTGAAATTGCCTTTAAATATGTGCTTGAACCAAGACAGCATAATCCATCATCAAAAAACCTAACCCGGTATAGTCATATTGATGGAAAATAGCAGGGATATAACCAGAATGAAAGAAAAATCCACTGCAACTGCGCAAATATTTTATTAATTGAATTAATCTTCAACCAATGCCACCTCATATAAGTACGAAATAAAGGATTGTCTTCAAAATACTTGTCCCTAAGATGCCTTTGAAATCATGAAGGAGATCCTTCCTTCTTCATTTTGCATGAAGAACCCATGTCATGTCATGTCTTGTATATATAAATCAACATATTACATGTAATAGTCAGTTTAGTCACAATTCATTCCGATATTCACTCCATTTTATGACTTATGAACCAATTTCACAAACATCTCTCAAGTAATGAATGCTATTCCATAGAACCCAAAAAAACAGAACACGAGAAATGGTTATATGGGTTTTCCTTATATCTTATAAGATACATAAAACATGCAAAGCCATTTCAAGTAGCACTACATTTCCAAAATCAACCATGAAACTGATAACAAGAAAGCAGATATTTCAGCTCCAATTACAAATAAAATGACTAAGAATGAATTTTTTTTTAAATGATAAATAAGATCTCAATAATGTACACAAACGAAAAAAATTAGACGATGGATTTATGAAAATGATTGTGCATTTTACCTCTCTTTGCGAGCTTGGATATGTTTGGTCTGAGCCTTGTAATGGCTCTCTATGTACTGTTTGGCTGCAGCCACCCTCTCCAACGTCAAGCTCGAACCCACCTGCGATTCATCCTCCTCTCCTGCCATGGGACCCACCTCGTGATCATTCTCCATAGCCAAACCTCCTTTAAAAAAAATATAACTATCTTTGCTTTGTCTCTCTCTCTACTCTCTATCTCTTAAACTATCTTTGCCTCTGAATCTCCCCCCTCTCTCTCTCTATACCTGGCTTGGTTAGTGAATTTTAATGATTGTGACAACGAAGCAAAGACTAAGCAACGCAACAGGCCAACAGCGCAACGAATGAGACCTCTTATATAAAAAATAATAATAATAAAAAAACGAGACCTCACAAGTCACAACGTCTATTTGTCCGACACGTGTAACTCTTGCATTGTACATTTTGCACCATCTAGGGGAAAAAAATTATTTCAACTATATTGATGGTAGCATGTATAAAAATATATTATTAATTTTTATATTATAATAAAAAAATTATATAAATATAAGTATATTTATATAAAATAATAAATGGAGGGGTGTTTCGTTATGTATATATATAATGGAGAGCAATTTTAAAGTAAAGAGCAACAGGTTAACATTAACATGGTCCAATGTAAATGACTGCTTCTATCAACGGTCCAAAATCGTTGATATATTTGATATCGTTCTTGAGGTAGACTATCAGATTGGACCAAGCGATTTTTGTAGACTGATCCAACGATGTATAGTGCAGATTCTGTGTGCAACATTAATGAGAAATTATACTCTGCTGTACTGATTGCATTAACTTGGATGCATTTAATCGTACAGAAAATACCAGCACGACATTTTTTAAAGGCCAGATCTTCGTTTGCTGTTTTCTTTGTATTTTTTAAATGAAGTGACAGATGTTCATGCTTATTAATACTTTACTAATATAACTTGTAAGTTATAACAATTTTACTATATATGTCTAAAATTATTGAAAGGAAATTGCATTTAAATTTTGTGGAGTTAAATTAGAAGTTTTCTTAAATTAAAATGGATATTTAAATGAAGGATTAGCTTAATCTCATACTTTTTTAAATATATTTTAAATTATTAAAAATTTGGAAATTCATCTAGCAAACAAATCTACAAAACTCATAAATTTTTAAACTATTTTGTTCAACAGTTCAACCACTCATGCCCGTATATTGGTAGTAGATACATTTAAATCGAAATTGGGACTAAGAGATTTAAACCGGTAACATACAAGGTTTGCCAAATCATAGATAACGTATTCTCTTTTAGATATATTTTATAGGTATCACATAAATCTTTAAATTAATTTTTTTGTATAGTTTAATCTTTTAATTTTATAAAAATAAATTATATTATTTTTATTTAAAATATTGTTGTTTTATTCAAGTAATTAATGTGAGTAACATATCAGTATTTAATAATGATGAAAACGAAATTTAATATGAAATAATTTAAGAAAAATAAATAACAATGTAACTCAAACAAAAAAATATTTATATATATATTAATAAAATATTAAAATATTTTTATATTTTTTATATTAATTATAATTTTATCATTATTAAAAATTTATATTTTAATCGTGTATAGTAATTTGATAGAAAATTATTAAAATAATATAATTTGTCTTTAATTGATTTTTTTATAAAATTAAATAACCAAATGATACAATTTTTAAATTAAAAGATTAAACGGTATAAATAAGATAATGTAAAGTGTTTCTCAACCATTTTTCTCTATTTTTTATACAAGGTAAGCCATTTGCTCATAATCTAAGCTGTTGTTATAACCGTGTAATATACTATGGTAATAGTTTTACCAATTTTAGATACTCTGCTTTATTTAAAAATGTGTATTTAATTATAATTTTGATAGATTTGTAAATTATAAATTTGAAATATTTTTTATAAAATTTTAAAAAACTTTCGTAGATTTTAATAAAGTATTTTAGATTGTAGTAATTTTATTTCATAGATTTTTATAGATTGTAGTAAATTTATATTAATAATAATTGAATAAAAAATAAAGAAATAAGGAGATTATAGAACCGAAAAGATAAAAATAAAAACCCGTATAAATCTTTGGGCTGATAGGAAGAATGTTAAGAGATTTTATTAGGTATAAATAGTTTTAATTAAAAAGTTCATAAAAATTACACTTTAATTTTAAAAGATTTTAAAATTAACGAATTTTTAAATATATATAGATTTTAAAAAATTAGTATAAAACATTAAATGAATATACCAAAATTTTATATATTTATAAAAATTATATAAAATCATAACTAATATACCTAAATTTTTATATAAAAATCTTAATTAAATACAGTAAATTTTAAAACTCCAAAAAAATAATTAAAACTCCCAATTAAATCATTAATTTGCTTTATATATTCATGACTCCAATTAAACAACGCAAAAGGATACATAGTTATCCATGGCAAGATTAAGCACGGATAAAAGGTCATATATATATGTATATATATATATAAAGAGTATACAAGCTGTTAATTTCAACTTTCTATGCTAAATTTATCTCATAAGATTGATTACGAATTTTATACAATAAATATGTAAATATGTATATTATAACAAGTAATATAATGATAAAAAAATATCATTTTTACCGAAATTTTATTATTAGAAATAAATTTTTAAATTTAAAAATTAAAAATCAATTTTTTATGTTTTTATGTCTTAAAAAAAATTAAAATAGTTAAAAATAAATATTAATAATTAATTAATTTATATTTAACAGTTGAGAATATATAAGAAAAAGTATCTAATAATACTTAATATTCTAATTTTCTAAACATATGAATCACTAAAATTCTTTTAATATAATTAACAATCAATTAAGTCTAACATAACATGTATTACTCTTTCAAATAAACTATACACTATATAGTAATTAACCTCATCACATTTTCATGTCAATTAAATTACATATTATTAATTAAGTTCATCAATTAAGGATCACATACATAAAAATCATACATTTATGTCTATAAACTATGCATGTTATTTAATCAATACATAATTAAATAATTATCTCAAATATATTTAATTATCTTTATAGATCAATTCTTGGCCTAACAATTAATAGTATAAAAATCATATTAAATAATACAATTAAATTAAAATCATATTAAATAATACAATTAAATTAAAATCATAATTTGAGATAAAATATTATATCATTACGTATAAAAAATTGGGTTCATAAGATCCCTACATTAATAATTAAACATAATTTTGTTCATAAAGAAATACGTAAAAATTGATAAAGAAATGAGAACAAGAAGAAGAAATACAATTAATCTATTGAATTGTAGCATCAATTTTCTCTTAAATCTCCACCAAAATTGTATCTTTTTTTGAATTTTTTTCTCTTCTTAGCTCCAAAAATTGATAAAAAAAAATATGTAATTTTTGGCTCATTAGGATTTTTAGAGTAATTAGGGGGTTAGATTAGGTTTAGATAGACCAAAATTGTATCTTTTTTTGAATTTTTCTCTCTTCTTAGCTCCAAAAATTGATAAAAAAAATATGTAATTTTTGACTCATTAGGATTTTTAGAGTAATTAGGGGGTTAGATTAGGTTTAGATAGAATTTGAACTTTCAAATCAACTTTAGATCAAGGACTAAGATGAAAAAATTAAAAATTAATAGCGTTGTCAATAAGAACGCAACACGTGACACGGGAGATTCACTTGGCAAATCAACGTACGACGCGTGACGTGGGTAGATTGGTCTTAGTCAGTACCGCGTGGTGTGCTGTGATTCGTAGTTATGGTTGGCATGGAGACTCGATGGGAAAAATGGACGAATCAAATGACAAAGCGTGACATACCCATTGATCGAGAGATGAAACTTGAAATTATAGTTATGATGACATGTGGCACAACCTGTATCACTAGTATACGTGGTGTTGCATAATTAGCTCTATTTGCTTACGTGGCATCCACGTGGTGTGCCTGGTTAGTCCCTTACTTGCGTGGCATTCACATGACGTCTCTTAATTGGTCATGCATTAAAAAAATCTCAAAAATTCTAAAAATATATATTTTCACCCTTTTTACTATAAAGTCCATATTTTAATATTTTTAACTCCAAAAATATCGTTTATTGAATAAAATGAGCAAATATATAAGTAAAAAGTGCATTGATAACTAGGAGTGTCTGTGGTCTGATTCGGTTTTTAGTAAATTTTTTTAACCAAACTAGACTATTGATATTGCTTTAACCAAACCAAATTGGATCGTTTGGTTAATAAAAATGTTGTAACTAAATGGTCCAATCCAGTTTGGTCTGGTTTGATTAATAGTTTTCAACGGTATGGTTAATAATATATAAATATGATACAGTCTAATAAGATACTGTCAAATATCTTGTTCATTATACATAAATATGATACAATATAATCCGAGAAATGATTAATGATGAACTCTACCAAGTAAAGGAAAGTAATTGAAGAATTCTAAGTAAGAACTATTGAAGTCAAACACTCTGATGCATAGGTTTATATTATAATGTTCACGATAAAGGAAATTAAATGACAAAGAAAACTGAAATAAATGATAGAGTCCAAGTACCATTCTTGTCAATCCAAAAAAGAAAAAAAAAGGAAATAGTGTATTCAATCCATTGTTGATGTGATACAATTAATCAAACAATGAAAAAATTACTATTATTAAAATACATTGTATCTTAACTTTGATGTATGCATATGTCACATCATAAAGAAGTCAATTATAACTTACAATATAACATCATTAAAGTGTCTATCAATACAACTACCTACTCTACCATATATAATTATATAGTAATATTTAAAATATAAATTTAGAAATAATTTTAAAGTATTGCAATTACCTAAATTAATATCTTCATAAATCTTAAGATCATTATTATATTATAGTAAGACGATATTGTTATTATTAATGGAGGAACGTGGCCAATTTTAAATACATATTAATGTCTCTATTATTTTATGATTTAGAGAACTTCTAAATAGATCAAAAATACATCTTTCTATATTAAAAATTGATTTTTATGATTCAAAGAACTTCTAAATAGATCAAAAATATATCTTTCTATACTAAAAATTGATTCTTATGTAACAGTTAAAACTTGAACTATTAACACATTACTTATAATCAAAGAGATGATAAAAAATCTAAAAGAATTTAATCACATTCTGAAAATAATCAACCAAATTACTATGATTTTTGTCAAAATTTGGAAAATGATTAAAAGATAAAAATGACCTCGTAAAAATCGTTGTCACGAAAATAAATATTGTATTAATTATGCTTGTAAAAAAACTATTGTATTAATAAAGTATTCATAGGGCACTTTATCTTTTAAATTATTTTAGGTTATATCTTATAAATAATACTAAAAAATATCAATATCAATAAAGATTATGTAAACTATCAATGATAATATCTAAGAATTCTTATTATATTTACATCATGTCTTTAGAAAATAAACAAAAAAAGTAAAATGACTCAATTTCTTTTCATTCATTTTTTCTAGTTAATAAACATACTCTATATGTATTAAGTTATTATGTGTGTAAAGTCACTTATTAGTATTAGAGCATCTCTAATCTATTTCTATAATTTAAAATTTAGTGTAAAATTTGATGCGATAACAACATCGCATCAAATTTAACGAATAATTATTTATTGTATAAAAATTGTTCATATTGTATAATTTTTTTTTCTAAAAACATTGTTATAATTTTTTATTACATATAAAAAATTAAAATTAAGTGTACGATATAAAATGATTAAAAAAATTACTAGTATAATATAGTTAAAAAGTTAATAGAAGTTAAAATAAAGATTTAGAAAACATTTGTGAGATGAATATAATAATTTATTAAATTAATATCTATACAAAAGTATTTTTAATTAAATATAATTTGTGATTCATATAATAAATATAATATTTTATTTAATAGATTTTTAATTTTTTGAATAATATAATTTTTTAATTAATTATTATTATTAACTCATAATAATATATAATTATTTAATTGATTTAATATAATAAGCGTTAAAAAAAGTATTTTTTTAGTATAATATTTAAAATTTAATATAACTCATGTATCAAATAAAATAAAATTTGATATAAAATAGATTAATGATGAGATATATAATTAGTATTGAATTGAAAACAAAGTTTGATATGTGACGTGAATTTTCTTTTTTGGCATTATAAAAGTGAAAGAATATTGTGACCCTAAGTCTCATGATAAATACAGCATCAGTCAAGTTTACTAAAACGTAAACCATCAAACGACTCATTTTAAGACATTTCGTAGTCTTAATAACTCCTCGACTTTGAGATGATATTTAGGGGGTGATAATGTCTTTTATGACAGGATAATTCGACATAATATAAAATAAAAAATTAATTATTTATTATTATTGTAAATAAATAACACATAAAAAATAATGTTTTTTATATGTAAATTACGTATGTGAATATAATATGGATATAACTGAAATAATATAATTATCACTCATAATATTATTTATTTTATCTAAAAATATATATTTTATTAATCATAAATCGATTTTTAAAAATAATTACATTATTTAATTTCTCCTTGACTTATGGATACTAGATTGGTTATCATTTCAAGAAATTGTATCAGCCGATCAAATCACTCAACTCTGTCTATGCCAACAAAGGATTGTTTAGTTTTATCAAACCAAACAAAGACAATTCATTCTGCTGAAGCGTAGTCAAAAAAGGAAGGGCCCAAATCAAACTGTAATTATCAAAAGGGAATGTAACGTTGGAGACGTAAAATACGCGTTATAATTAGAGAGACACGTCAGACAGAACTGTCTTGATAAATTATGTCTTCAAAATGCATGTAACGTTGAAAATGGAATTTTTATTTAGAGAATAATAATATACTATTATCATAATAAATTATTTATTTTTTAAAATATAAATTTTATTATATTAATAATTATTATTATTTTTAATATAAATTATTTATTAATTTAATAACTCAAAAACATAAAACTTATTTAAATAAAAAAAATATTAATAATAATCACTAAGTACATATATTTAAATCTTAATAAAAACATCATTTTGTCAAACTTTGGTGCTATCTAGGTACGAAAAAAATGATAAATAATAAAATTAGCACCATTATTTTGAATAATAAAAAAATAAGAGATGTTATTTTTATTATTATAGATTTTAATAAAATTTATAATTATTTTAACAACAATAAAAAGTTAGAAAATTACTTAAAATAATTCATCTATAAAACTTATAATAATAAAAATAACATGTTATTTATAAACTAAGAGATATATGAGAATATTATAACTTATAAAATTTATTGTAGTTTAATTAGGTTAATTCTTACGTCTTTTATAAGTCGATCTTATCTTGACAGTTTTGAAAAATTGAAAACTTTAACTGAATTCTCAAAAAAATCAACTTTTAAGTCAATTTATAAGGTCGATTTGAGAGAAATTAACTTGACGATTTCTTATTTATAATTATAATATGATATAAAATCCTCCTTTTATTAAAATAAAAAAATATTTTATATGATTTAACTTGAAAGTTATTACCATCACATATTTTATTTATTATCTTATCACTAAAAAAGATAAGATGATTTTAATAAATATTATATAATTATTGAATTACGGATCGTTAAAAACTTTCTGAAAAATAATTATAAAAAATTAAAGTATACTTAATAGTATATGGAACATCTAAGTAAAATCTTATATACATATAATATATATAGTAATATAAAAACAAATTATTAATTTAAAGATTTTATATCAATTTAAGAGTCGATTGATTGAGGCATGAAATAAGAGTGATGAGTGATCGTGAATGTTTAAGTAAAAATACTTACTAATTAAATTTAAATTATAATTATAATATATAAAATAATAACTAAAAATATATTTTAAAAAATCAATATATATTAATATTAAAATTTTATTAATTTTGAATCTTGACTTGAAAATATTGATTTTAATATATTTTGGACCGATTTAAATTAACTAAAACAGAAGTTCTGTTTATACGCCTTATTTCGCTTCGTTTGGTTCGATCAAGCTGACGAGTATTAGAAACAAGCTATAGCGCTTACTCCTGGTAATTATATTGAAGCGTAAAATTGGTTGAAGATTACAGGCCTGTTTCAAATAATAACACTGTTTTTTTTATATTTTAATTTAATTTTAAATTCTTATTTATTTTTATTTAGTTTCAGTTGATTTTTTAGAATTTGTGCTATTTTTGTTATAATCAATTATTTGTTATAATTATAGTTGATTTGATTTTTGAAAAAAACATAATAATCACTAATTATAAAGTTTATGAGTTATACTTTATTAATATTGTGGTTTTAAAAAAATCAAAATTTTTTTTTTTGTAGAAACAAACATACGTATTGATGTTAAGAACTACACGTTTAAGCTGGTTGGCTATGTTAAGAAGCAGTGTTACAAACCTTGAAAAACACAAGCGCTTCAATGAATCCTGAAAGCACCTAATACAACAAGAGAAAAGTTTAATATCGAATCGCTTTTATAGTATCCGAAAAGCGGAAAACATATCGTAATTGACAAAGATATCATAGAGCAAATTACAGTTCCCAGCTCACAATTGTTCTCTCGAAGTCAAGCAGCAACTTTCACTAGCACAACTGATAGACTTAAACTATTTTTCTATCCGTCCAGACTCCAAAGAGGCAAACAATCATGCTAAAAAAAAAAATCAATTTTCATCGTTCCATTTTTATATGATGATTACAACAATATATCGCATAAGGAATTACAAAACTTAACAGTACAAAAAGATTAGGTAACAGCTTTTTAGTTACCCCTAATTTTTTAGATTTTTTTCTTTATAAAAAGATATTCAGATTTTTATTTTATTTACACATAGATACCTTTTCATAATTAATTTATTTAACGTCACAAAAGGTATTTCAGTATAAACAAAACAAGATTCTGAAAAAATCCAGACATATGTTTACCAAAAGATCATATATGAACTACAAGATAAAACCAGTTCCAGCAAACCTATGGTGCAACAACTTATGAGCAATTTGATCCCTAGCATGTCCTGCATTAAAAGACATAATAATATTCTCAGGAATCATCTCATCATCAAAAATTTCAAACTTGAGCTCTGGATCAATTTCTTCATTCCTCATCTCACAAATATTATGTAAAACACAACAAGCTCCAAGAACTACAGGCAAGTCTTGAAGTTTAACTTCAGTTCTTTTTTGTAAACAAGACCATCTTCCTTTAAGCCTAGCAAAGGCTTCTTTAGCAACTCTTTGAATATCTGCAACTTTCTCATTAAAAGCATGTTGAGTCCAAGTTAAATTTTGATGAACGTAAGGAACCAACACCCAATCCATTAAAGGGTACCCACAATTTCCAACAATCCAAACATCTTTCAAAAGTCCTCTATTTGCTCTTTGATACAAAGCTGATTTCTCTAACACTTTATCATCAGGCAATGAACCAGGCCAACCAATACAAACATCAGTAAACACACCTTTAGGATCAACAACACCTTGAACAGTAATAGAATATGAAGTCTTTTGGTTCCTCTCAGTATGTTTCTTGTTGAAATAAGCAGATACACTAATCTTAGGAGCAATAATTGGAACATGGGTTGTGTACATTGATCCACCAACATTTGAAATCCCAGAATTAGATTCAAATTCTTCTTTAATTATTTTCATTTTTTGGTCATTTGGCCATTGAAGAAACTTAGGCATTAGAACAGTTCTAATTGCAGAACATACCTCTAATACAAGTTTATGACACGTGGAAATTCCCAAACCAAATCGCTTTGACACAAGTCGAAGAGGCTCACCAGTAGCTAACCTCCATATACACACAGCAACACGTTGACGAACTGGAATTGCTTCACGTAACATTGTATTCTTCTTCGTTACAACGGAATCAAGCTCCTCACATATTAAATCAAACGTCGATTTACTCATACGAAAAGCTTTCTTAAACTCTTCCTCTGCCACATCTGGGTTATTATACATATCCCACCAATCTTTAGACCGGTTCTTGACCCATAAACGACGATGCTGACCAGGAGGCACAGAACCAGAACCGGATTGAACTGGATTATCTGACCCATTATTATTAGCAATAACTGCTAACCCAACAGTTGCAGCCACAGTAGAAACTGAGCGACGAGCCCTTTTGGTTCTGGAGTGTTCTAAATCCTCCAATTCAGAGTAATGGGTTTTGAAATTTCCTCGGTAATCATTCATAGTCTGAACTTTTTGCTTGTAATTTGCCTCAAATATTGCTTTATCGAGCTGAGACTCAACAATATTTTGCTCTGCTTCTCGCTTCTCTTCTTCGTCCAACAATATTAGTGAAGTAAGTATATCGAAAGTGCTCTTGTTTGACTCGTCCTTATTGTAGTTGTTGTTTTCTTCTTCTCTTTGCTGCTTTTTAGAGTCGTTGTTCACACTGAAGTCGTCCATTTCTGGGAATAAGTTATAGAAATGTGAAATATCTTCTTGACTAAGAAATGGGAAAGAGGTAATTTCCATGGAAGTGAGCTGGGAAAATTCCGGGTGTGAAACTGTTTGATAAAATGCTTGAGTTAATATTTGAACTGATGAGGTTTGAATTTTAGCTGAATAAGAAACGGGTTGGCCTTGAGTAAATATATAATCATTGGGGTCGACGTAGAACCGTGTCTTGCAGATGTGAACTCTGTGACAGTGACGGTGACTTTTACGTTTGTTGGTTTCTGATAGTAGTGACTAGTGAGAGAGCTCTTACGCGGTCCGAGAGATTTTTGGTTTTTTCGTTTTTGCTGTAAGAATTTTTAAAATATATCATCCGCATATTAATATAATTTTTTTAAATATATATTTTAAAAAATAATAAATAATAAATAATATTTCAACAGTGAGATTTTCCATGCATATCATTTCATGTCGATAATAAATGTAACTACTATTTACATGTACAAATCTTTATGATATTAAATTTTTTTACGTTCAGTTAAGATAAAAATTATTATTTTTCTAATACTTTTGAATGTTTAGTTAAAATGGAGTAGAAGTTTCGTTAAGTAGGAAGAGAGAAGCATAGCAAAATATTAAAAATAAAGATAATGATATTATTATTATAAAAAATTTAAAATATCTCTTCTATATTTAATATATTATTATTAAATAAATTTATTAATAATAAAATATTTTTATTAAAAAAAACAATTTCCCGTAACAATAAGTCAATAATGATAAAGAAAGATAGCTATGAGAGCTACGCCTTTCCGATAAAAAAAAGGAATACTGTAGTAGACAAATTATTGCTGTAGTGCTATCTTTTTTTTTCTTTTTTGATAACATTGTATTGCTATCTTAATAAGTTTATGTATCTTGTATCTTTCTCTAAATTTAGATTTTACCCGATAAAAGAAAACGATTATTTTTCTCTATCTTCTTAAACAAGTTTTCTTTATATTATTTTTTTACTTTTAAATAAAATCAACTATGATTTATGAGTTTCTTTTATTTATATCTAGATCTATGACAACATTTTTCACATAGATGTTATATAGTGTAATTTTCTTCTGCTTTTGTTATTATTTATACAATTTTTATTTTAATCAAATTTCAAATATAGAGTTATGTTTTATTTATAGGAGATGATTATACTTTAGATACTAAATTTATAAAATCTGATTGAAAATATTAATACATTATTTTTAATAATCTAGATAATTGTGTAGTTTGTTAATAAGAGTTTTCTCTCTTTACGAGTTAATTTATTTATTTATTATTAAATTTAATAAAATATTCTAATTTATAGTATATTTTGCTTTCATGTTTTGATTAATTTTTGACAGAGATAAATGTACCTTGGTTAGGTTGGTTATTGAATCATTTTACAAGCTAATTTTATCTCGAAGATTCTAAAAAATTAAAAACTTTAATCAACTTATAACTTCGATAATTAACATTCAAACCAACCTACAAATTCATTTTAAAGGCATTTGGTTAAGAAGTTTTTGATTTATATAAAATTTTTATCTAATTAAAAAAAGAGAATATATTATATAATTATTTTAAGAAAGAAAAAAGACAACAAAATAAATAAATGTCTATTGATATAAAAAATACTATCATTTACTTTGAAGAGTGTTTCACGATAAGTTAAGGATATTTCTTAAATAACACTCTAAACTATATTTTAGTTACATTTTTAGTTTTACGTATAATATAGATAAAATTTTAATATAATTATAATTATAATACAATAATAATATAAATTATAAGATACAAATATATAAATAAAAAACACTTAAAAATTAGTGTATTAAAATAATAGATTAAGGTTGCATCGATTTTGTCCTTTTTAAAATTTACAATCAAACCTACCAAGTGAGTTTACATAACTTTCAGACTTATTTAGATCAACTAATCTCTAAAGGGAAAAATATCGGCTCAGTTTGACAATGGACTTGGATTAGTTGGTATATTTTTGTAAAAAAAATATCTATCCCTAATTTTTGGCATGTTTTTTATTCTAGATCTAGATATAGATTTGTTAACTTTATTATTGAAACCGCTGATACTTTAGAAGTTAAAAGACATATACTCAAGTATATTAATTAAATGCATGCATTGAAACATTGTTAGGAGTAATTCATGCAAATAAATAGAACTTATAGATTTTAATTATTGCTTGCATTATCACTAAAATGATGAAGAAAGATGATTGTGTGTTAATATGTTTGTCAATTTTTATTTATTTGTGTCTTGTAATTAAATTTTATAATGTAATATAACTTTATTAAAATAATATAAATTTTTCTTTCATAAAAAAACAAAAGCTCAATGAAATAGTATTTATTGAAAAAAAGTTATTATTTAAATGAAAAAAAGTACTAAGAGAAAACTTACAAATCTACCTTAAATTAAACTTTATATAGAAAATGAGTTATATAGAATATATTCTTTAGAATTAGTCATTTTTATTTACCTTTTTTTTATTATCTTTGTTTTATAAGTACGTAAAGGTTACAAATTCTTTTATTATGATTTGTAAAGCTCAATAATTAAAGATTTTCTCTTTTTTATTTTAAATATTTATTATTTTTATTAATTTCATGGCTCTAGTACCAAAGAATTTTGTAATTTTGAATGATAATGTAAAATATTTATTAGTTTTTTTATTTTTAAATTTTTAATAAATAAATATTATTATTAACAAATGGAATATAAAGTTGTATTTAATCTTACGTTATTTTAATGAATATGAGTCAACATCCATATTTTGTTTTCTCATATATGATATTTAGTTACCTTATTAGAAATCTCATCTTTTGGGGTAGGAGTAATGACTTTCTGCCTTCAACCAATGATAAAATATGCACTTCTATTTAAGATATAAGAAAGATAATAAGTTTTGAAGAAAAAGAAATTTTTATTTATTGAGGAAAATAAGATTATTACAACACTAGTTCCCTACTAGTTTGTCTAAACATTATCTAAAAAAATATGGATGTTTGAGTTATGTAGTTAGAACTTGTCATGCTTCTTATCCTTATACAAGAGCCTTTTTATAGACATAAGAACAATTATTTTACATATTTATCTTAAAGATACATGGAAGAATAAAGATTATATCTTATCTTTATCTCTTTAATCTTTATCTCTTTTTACCTTTTCTAAAATAAAGACACGTAGGAGGATGAGAATTACATTTTACCTCATTTCTTTATTCCTTTTAAAAAATTCTCATCGAGACTTATTTAATAAAAATCACTTATCGAAAATAAAGATACTTATGGTCTTCAATTTTCTTTTTTACTAATTGACAAATTTTCTGTTTGGTTTCTTCAGCTACATCTAAGTCATTGTAGTTGAATGGTGCTTTATAATTGACAATTTTCTCAATATCTTATTGAATTATATTTAAGTTACTATATGAAATCTTTATGACCTTACACGTGGAGTAATTTACCTTGATTACAGACAATATTTCTATTTTCTTGATTTCATGATATATCTAACTCAACGTGATTGTCTTTCCTAGATAAAAGCTTCTTCATCAAACTATTTTTCTTATAGAACCCTAGGTTGGTCTACTATTTTTATTGAATATGCCATTCATATCTTCTAAACTTGCTTTCTTAAGTAATTTTCTTATTTCCAGTAATCTCTTATCTTATTGTATTTCTTTTAAGAATGGATTTTTCTGATAGTTAAGTTCTAGATCATCTTCATATTGTAATTTTATTATATTTTTAAAATATGGTTTCTATTTTTAGTACATCTCACAAAGTTTTCGCTTTTTGTGTTGTTAAATAAACTTTCATGATGACAAACTCTTGACATTTCTAACATTTAAAATGTATATTTTTTTTTCTAATGTTATACTTATCTTATCTATATATTGTGTAAAGGTTGATATAAGTTTGAAAAATTATTTTCTATTAAAAATCAATTATCTTGTTTCTTGTTGATATATGGTAGGGATTTAAAACTTTTCTCCTTCTATTATAATATCAATATTTTTTATAACCTTATTAAGGTTAATTGTTGTATTATTTGCTAATTTTACTATCAAGTCGTTTAGAATTGTAATCATTTGTTGTTTGTAAAGATACACATTTACTTGCTATACACGTACTGACTCTAGTATATATGTAAGCATGTAAATGATATGTATTATATCTTTTGAATTTTCATCCCATTTTTATGTAGGTATTATTAAGATTAGTTATATTGTATACGTCATTCATTTTCAAATGTTTCCTTTGAATTTGTTTTCTCTTCTTCAATTTCACTTATTAAGTATATTGATTTTGTTTCATCAATGTCAGATTCTTCTATTAGTTATAATTTTGTCTTATAGGCTTGTTTTAATATTTTTAAGTTTTTTTTATATTCCTTTTTATGGGTTAATTTATTAGGACATTCATTGACATAATGATCTTCTTCATTACATATCCAACATATGTAAGTTTTCATGCATAATGGACAATAATTTTTTTTTCTATGAAATTTTATTCTTCTAAAATACATTTTCTTATAAGGTTCTTTATTATGTCTTTTTTTATAGTTAGAATAATCTCGTTTTCTAAATTTATATTTCTTGAATATTTTATATTTTTTATATTTTTGTTTGAAAGGTTTTATACTATATTCATATTTTTCTAACATCTAAAAATCACTACTATTACAACATATTTTAGAATCTTCTTTGGGATAATTATATTTATTTTTTCTTTGACATTGTAAAATTATTAAAGATTTTAGTTCTTTTATTCTTCCTCTTAAAGTATCTGATACCACTACAATATTTTTATTTTTCAACTTTCTTTAAAAGTTTATATAGAGTTCTTTGTAACTTTTGATAAAACATTTTCTTAAATTGTTTTTGTACTTTTGGTATCTTGTGATAATATATTTTATATTCACATATAAAAAAATCAATGTAGTATATATCACATATTTTTATATTTGTTAAATGCCACTTATCCTTATTTATTTCTAGTTCACTTGTTTCAGTAATATGATTTCTTTTATCTTCTCTTATAAATTCTTCATATATTTCATTTACTATTTTAAAAATACTATCATCTGATAGATTATTAAACCATACTTTAATATTTTCAGTTATTTTATGGTTTAATAATACTCTATAGATTGATGGGTTTGTATTAGTAATTCTTAATGTTTGAATTAGCAAACTTATTGTACTAACCCATTCATCCAATGTATTTTTTCTATATTTTTACAATCTAAGTCTAGATAGTCTTTTTTATTATTATTTCCATAAAGCTTGAATTCTAGTGGTATATATCCTTTAAGACTCCAATATAATTCTTCTTTCATTTTTAGTTGTTGCCTTCTTCTATTTGGAGGGTTAGGTTAGTATGGTCTTTGCTTGTTCCTTTCATTTTCGTGAGAAATAGAAGTTTATTTCTGAATTATAGGAGGCATTAATATGTTTCTCTCCATAATATTTTTGAAATTTTTTGGTTCAAAATCTATTTTAATGATTACAATCGTATCATTTTTTTCTTTATTATAATATATTTGTTCTTCATAATGTTTTCTTAATTCCTCGTTTGTTAATATTAACAGATTTACTAATGTTCCTATATATGTTGTTTTTTGATTCATAAATTATTCTTTTAATTGTTTTATATATTGTATTAGGTTGGAGTTATAGATTTTTTTTATCTTTTCTTTTTTCATTTTGAGAAATCATTCCATCGTGTCTTCTTAATGGTTCTTTCTTTAATCATTATAGGGGATCTCTTTTTAGAAAGTATATTTGTAATATTTTATCATAATTATTTTCTCTTATTTCTTTAAAAGTTTATTCTTGAATTTTATTTATATTTTGTAAGCATTCTATTTTTTCTTATGAAAGAATTAAGTTTTTCATTATAGCTATTTGGTTATTTAATATGCTTATTAGGATACCAATATTTTTTAATTATATTCTTTGTACCTTTGACATTTTAAGGAGGTTTTTTAGTTTGTTAATTTTTTATTATTAACCTATTACTTCATAGATAAGATTTTAAACTTTTTAAACTTTTTATTTTAACCCTTTTATTTATTTTCTTGTTTCCATTATTGTTTACTTATTTTTAGTTGATCATTTGTAAATTCAATTAGTGGTATATTATTTTTTTATTGCATTACTTTTTCTTTATGTTATTAAAGGTTTTTCTTTTACATTTAAGTATCATTCTTTAGGTATTTTAAAGTCTCTTAATATTTATAATTTTATAATTTTTATAATTTCTTAAGTTTTTTAATCTATTTGTATGAATTTATTTTGTCTATATATTGAACAATTATGACTATTTGTTAGTAAATATTATATTATGTAATGTATTAAGAATAGATGATTTTCTTCTTTCATTAAATATCTTATTTCAAATTCATAAACTAAACTTAATACTTAGTTTATGGTATCTTAAATTTTCATGAATCATTCATAATAAAATATATTTTCTATATATTATTCTATTTTATAGTCATGTTAGTTTTACTAATGCATCAATTCCTTTTTTAAAATGTGATTTTATTAATGTTTGGATTCCTTTTAAATGAATTTATTCAATTTTTATTTTATATTTATAGGAATTTTTTGATAATTCGTGCATAATAGTTTTTTTTTGTCAATTAATAGCATATAATATATTAATTTTGCGTGTGTAATATTAATATTTATTTTAAAATAAATTATATATTTTTTTGAAAATATTTTTCTTATTTTTGATAATAATGAATATTTAAATTCATCTCTTCCGTTAACATATGGTCTTGTTTTTTTTTTATATTTTTTCATTTTTTTATTAATCAATATTTTTTATAAAACATATTTTGAAATATATTCTATTTTTATTTATATTATTTTTGATTTTTATCATTATTTTATTACTTGCAAGGTATTTTAAAAATTTTTAAGCTTAGAATTTATTAAAGGTCAAATAATATTTTCATGAGAACTAAAATTTTATTTTTCAACTTAGGTAAAAAAAGGGGTATATTTTTGCTCTTTTTAAAACTATTTTCAATAAATAATACAACTTTAAACAAATAGAATAAAAAGTTGACTAAAAGTACCTTGTATTAGGGGTGTCTACCGGTTCGGTCTCGTCTGATTTTGGTTAAAAAAATTTAACTAGATCAAATCGTTTATATTACTCGGATCGGACCGGACCGTTTGAAACAGTTTTAATTAATACAAATAAGATCGAACCGTTTGAAACGATTTTAATTAATACAAATCGGACCAGATCGTATGATTTATAAAACCGTTCGGTCCGACCGATCTGGTCCAATTTTTGGTTTGATTTGGTTTTTGGATACCTTTAATGAGAAATAATGTAAATTTTTTAATATATTATTAAACCGGTCCGATCTGATTTGTATCTTTTAGAATAAAATGTTTGAGAGTAATATAAATTACATAAAAATTAAAATTATTATATACTTAAACAAATTATAGTCATCAACTCAAACATTTGCACGGCTCGTAAACTACTACATAATAAATTCTCGAAATGTGCTTACCAAAAGTGCTGATGTTTTGTAACTTCTTTTATTCGGATCAAACAGATGTAAATTTCATTAAAAATTAAAGTAATGTTAGTATTAAACTTCACAAAACCTTTAGGAGAATTTTTTCAACATGGTGAACCCATTTTTCGATGTTGATTAGAATTGTCCAAATGTGATTTTAATGTAGCTTGAGCAATTTGGATAACTTCCAATACTCGTACATATTTATTTTTATGTACTTGTTTGTTTAGAACTTTCCAAATAGGCCATAAAATATATAAGTAAATATCAAATTATTTCTTCCAAAAATGAAAAAATAACCAATTTGGAAAGAAATGGAAAGAAGGATCCACATCTAAGAAACCATGCAATAGACATGGAGACCAAATGTCTTTAGCAACATCACATAATACTAATGTATGTAGGGCAAGAATCAATGCAATAGTGACAGTTTTTACAAAAAAAAAATCTACAAGGATCTTTCTTTTAAAAAGATTATCTTTATGTAAAATATTATGAGCATCTCTCCAAATTAGGTGTTTCACATTATTTGAAATTTTATGGCTATAAAATTTCATCAAAGAAACCCAGATCGAATGTTCAAATTAGAATCAATTGCACAAGTACTTGGGTTTATTAACAAGTTAGATTTTAACAATAAATTATAATCATTGAACTGAATATTGACCATTTTACTCAAAAGCTCAATAAATATCGTTAGAGAGTCATCTCTTGCTCAAGGGAATAGAGATGATTTCATTCACCTCAAAGGAAATAAAATTTCATTGATTATGAGGATATTCCAACTTAAGGTATTTTGGTCTAAAAGATATGTTACGATCATAATGAGTTAGCCTTGAAATCACTCTTAAGTTTGATGAGAGTAACGAGTAATTCTAAATATTTATAGAAGACTCATCACCTACTCTCTATTTAATCCCTTTATGTGAAATAATCCTTAAGTAAGTCATATTTTTGCAATCATAAGTAATGGACCTTTTAACTTAAGTCAAAAAGAAGAAGAAGTACTTGGAAAATACTTCCCTTTTAAGACCCTACCACAAAGAAAGTTAAGCTTTTTGGGTAATATCTAACCTTGTTTGACTAATAAAAATAATTTAAAGAGTTTAAAGTCTTTAAAGCGTAGTCCTCCACATGCATTGGACATACAAAGGTTTTCCATGTCATCTAATTAGTACATTCTCTTTCCCACTAATTCACCAAAAAATTTCAAGGGTTCAGTTAAGATCCTTATAGAAAGATTTAGGGAGTTTAAAAATGCTCATAATATAAAGTTGAATGGCTCGACCAATTGCATTAATAAGAATCTTATTTTGACCATGCTTCATCACCTAAGCTTTCGGTGTTGATGAAATATACACTCTTTTAAAAGAATCTTTGTTATCTTCTTTCATTTTAAATTTTATCAACAAATCTTTAAAATATAATTCTCTTCGCTTATGTTTAAGGTAAGTATTCAATTCTATCCATAAAAATGCAACTTCTTAATAATAGCTACAACTTGGAAGATATCACTATTTACCATCTATTCATTATACATATTTGTTAAGATATCTTAGATTACACGTATTTGACTGCATATTGGTTTAGAATCCACTATCTTATAATCAAGAAAATAACCAATCAAATTTTTTTTGGTACTAGCATTTTCAGTTTCATACTTTTGGTCTAATGACTCCTACAAGTATTTAGTTGTCTTTTCCTTATTGTATTCAGAATATAGTTTCGACATAATAATCAGAATGCTTTCATGCTTCAATAGCATTAACAGACCAAAAATCATGTTTACTGTCAGATTGATTGAGAGCTTTTTCAATTAAAAATCTTGTTATATTTAATGTGATGAGATAGAACATCATCTTATTCCTCCATCTCTTGAAGTTTAAGCCATTGATTTTGGTTCTCACTCATAAAATTGAGAAGATCAAAATATTTCTCATAACACACATTAATTAGGATTATCAAAGTAGGAGAAATTTCTTCTCTTAAGGTTAGGGCACATCGGACAAAATATTAAAATAGATTTGTCTCTATTTACTTTTTAACCTTAAAAGGATTCATAAATAAAAATTCGTAAAATACAAGTGAAAAGTATCTCAAGGTTTTCCCGCTTTGAAACAAAAAGTCTAAAAATTTCGTAAAAATTCACTGTGATCTTACCACACAATTTTTAGAGGGGATCCGTTAATTAAAACAACATAAAAAATTGATTTTACACATTTTATAGTCAAATTAATCCATCAAGCATCAAAGGCCCGTAACCAAGTTTTTCATAATTGTTTTCAAGAACGTCCATTTAACTTTATCCAATATTTTAGTCATATTTTATTTTAAAATCATAAAACCTTTTTTATAGCATCTTTTTTTGTCTCATGATGTGAATAAGTTTATGAGTTATAATGATATTATCAAAAATTAATATGCCACTAGTAAAAACATTTTGATTTTCATTAATTATCCATCTTAACACTTGTTTTAACCTATTGAAAATATATTTAGTAGTAATTTTGTAAACTAAGTAAAAGATTAATAGTAATTTCGGAATTAAGATGATGTAAACGAAATCTATATAATCAAGAAGGATAAAATATTAACCTAAAATATGTTCTTGATTAATATTAATACTTGATTACATTTTCATTTTTATTATATTTTATTTTTTTATAAAAATAAATAATCAAAATTATTCTATTCTAATACATGTCTATTTTTGTTATACTTCAAATTCTTATTTGAAGATAGTGGACATACCATATGTACCTGGGGATATTAAAGAGTTCATCTCGAGCATAGCTTTTTTTACTTCATCATTTGTAAATGGCTGTAAAATCTCATTGTTCATGGCTTGTGTAACATTTGGTTCCAACAAAATTTAAATGGTTTTCATCAAAGGCAACTACTTCAAATTAAATGAATCAATCAAATGGCATACACTCAAACGTTTAAGAGCGTGTAAGCCATCATCATCGCAGAACATGAACTAAATTAAAATACTTTCTTTGAGTTGCTCGGATATGGAAGTACTTTGTATTGTGGTCACCATTTTGAAGCGATAAAACCTTACTTCATTGAACATAGTATATCTTTTTTTAAATTAATTTTTTTAAGATGTCATTCAATTAGCTTAATAAGATGTTTAAATAGCATTTATTTAACTTAAAATGGTGTTATTTTAAGGATGTATTTTATAACAGTAGATAAGTGAACTGTTATTTCTCACTGATTAAATTATATCCATTTTTTTAAAAATAGGAGTTGTACTTTTTAAATAAATTTATTTACATTTATTTTATGGTAATTTTTAATTTGCCTAATTTTTTAAATAAAAAAAATAAACTAAATAAATAAATTTTTTTATAATACTAATATTTTGATATATATATATATATAATATTAATGTTTTGATAGGTATGAAACATCAAAAAATTATATATTATTTTAAATATAAAATATTTATTATAAATTTTATTTAAATATATTATAAAGATACTAAAGATGATATAAGAACACATTTCTTTATATATAAATGTATTTAATATACTTTACATAATGCAAGAAATTAGTAAATTTAAATTATATCTATATTTATGTATCTATTTATTATATTATATAAAATATAAAAATTAATATTTTAATAATATTAAATAAATTTAATTTAATTTAATGATATTTAATATAAAATAATATATTATAGTTTTTTAATAATAATAATAATAATAATAATAATATACAATATAGAGATAAAACGTATTGTTTTTATAAGAGTAAATTTTAACATGCCATTTATGTTATTTTCTAATTTCAAATTACTTCATAAAGTTTTTGTAAGAAAATGTGTAGTAAGATTTATACATATTAATCAATTGCGGTATTTCCCAATTTATATTTTCCCTAAACCTAACCTTCGCGTTTCAGAATCTCTCCTCCCTGTACAGCCGACGCCCAAGCCTCCAGCTCAACGCCAGCTACATAGTGACCAACCTTGCGCCACCCAGCCTTGAACCATTCAACGAGTGAGACTGTGAGAGTCCATCTGCAGCAACTCCATCCAGCAAGGCAGCAGCCATCGCAAACCTCCGTTCTCCGTTCGGCGATCGCTGTCTTCTCCAACCCCACCCAGCTATAGGTATGTATCATACCATATGATACCGTATTTTTTTGTTTTGGACTTTGGACCCTTTCCCAGTTGAGGTTGATACTGTTCCATACTAACCGTTTATAACTAAAATTTTATTGCTGGGTATGATAATTCCTATTTCAGTTTAAATGGTTTATTAAAGTGTATGAAATTTGATATTTTCAATTTATCTGTCTCGTACACTTTCGGTGTTATTTTTCTCTCTACACGTTTGCTACTTCGAGTTGTCTTTGTTGTGTTCTGTAATGGTCTGTTGGTATATGATGGAGCTTAAAAATGTTGGGATTGTTTTCGTTTTAGCAGTTATATATTTCAAGCTTATTGTTTCAGAAGGTAAATTGTTTTGAAGGAGAGTGCTAAAAGAAAGTTGCATTATCTTATTATTGATTTATTATCATTTGCTATTTTTAAAATTTAGTGAAAGGTTTTTGTAGAGAACAAATTGCACGCGTATCATAACACAGAGCAACTTCCTATAGTAAACATCATTGATTGTTATTTTTCATATTTAATTTTTGTGTTTTGGAGTCATGTGTATATGGTTTTGGTTTTTCCAAAACCAACCAAGTAAGGTTGACTTGTAAAATAGGCCTATAAATGACCGCCCGTGCCCACTCCTAAGTTTAACAGTAAAAATCAACTAAAATATTGTTGGAATTTTTTCTGGATCTGAACAACACATTTTTTTTTTCATTCCAACTTTTGGGCTACAGTTGATATCAAATCTTCATGAGTGGTAGCAGACAGATCCTCGGGGGCGGAGTTCAACATGTCTTAGACTATTTGAAGCGAATGCAAGCAGAGAATCCTGCTTTCTTCTATTCAATTCAAGGCGGTAATGACAAATCAGGTGCCAATATATTCTGGGCTGATGCAACTTGTAGGATGAACTACACCTATTTTGGAGATGCTGTTACTTTTGACACCACATACAGATCAAATAACTACAGGGTGCCATTTTCCACATTTACTGGGTTTAATAATCATGGTCAACCAGTTTTGTTTGGTTGTGCCTTAATTTTGAATGAATCAGAGGCTTCCTTCATTTGGTTATTTCAAACGTGGCTTCATGCAATGTCCGGACGCCGCCCAGTCTCTCTTACAACTGAGCCAGATAGACTTATACAAGCTGTTGTTGCACAATTTCTTCCTGAAAGCCGCCATCGTTTCTGTAAGATGGCCATATTTAGAGACACTCAAGAGAAATTGGGTCATTTGTATCAATCTCATCCTACTTTTGAAATTGAATTTAAGAAGTGCATTAATGACAGTGAGACAATTGATGAGTTTGATAAAAGTTGGGAATCTATGCTTGGAAGATACTACATCTTGGATAATGAGTGGCTACAGTGGATTTACAAAGCTCGATATCATTGCGTTCCAGTTTATATGAAAGATTCATTTTTTGGAGATTTATTAGTAAATGAGGGAAATGGAGGTTTGAACTTGTTCTTTGATGGGTTTGTGAACGCATCCACCACCATTCAAATGTTGGTTAAGCAATATGAGAAAGCTCTTGTAAGTTGGCATGAAAAGGAGTTAAAAGCAGATTATGACACTACCAACACTACACCGGTTCTTAAGACGCCATCCCCCATGGAAAAACAAGCTGCAAACCTATACACTAGAAGAGTTTTTAGGAAGTTTCAGGAGGAATTAGTTGAAACTCTTGCTAATCCGGCAACTAAAGTAGATGACTCGGGAACTGTTGCCACTTATAGAGTGGCCAAATTTGGTGAAGACCATAAAGCGCATGCGGTTAGTTTCAAATCTTTTGAGATGAAAGCTAGTTGCAGTTGTCAGATGTTTGAATATTCTGGAATAATTTGTAGGCACATATTAGCTGTCTTTAAAGCAAAAAATGTTTTGATGCTTCCCTCTAATTACATACTGAAACGCTGGACAAGAAATGCCAAGATTGGAACTGATATGGATGAACGTATTTCCGAGAACCCAAACAATTCAAGGGAGTCTCTAAATGTCTGTTACAACAATCTTCGTCAGGAAGCAATCAAGTATGTAGAAAAAAGTGCTAAGTCTATCCATATATATCATGTTGCGATGGATGCTCTGCGAGAGGCTTCTAAGAAAGTTGCCGCAGTAAAGAATCAAGGTTCTGGGGCTGTACAAGGTGGAACTCTGGTAAATGGAGGTAGCCACAAGTTGCATGCAGCTGAAGAAAATCAAATGGCGGTACATCAGTCTGTTGTAAGCTCTTCCCTGCAGTTCATTCTAGTTTTTAAAGACATAATTAGTTTTCATTTTTCATAATTGTTGTAACTCCTCGGTAATAATGTTTTTTATGCTTTTGTTCATCTAACCTCAGGAGGAAAAGGAAAAGAAGATTCGTGAGCTGACTACTGAGTTGGAAAATACAAATCAACGATGCGAAGTGTATCGAGCAAATCTGCATGCTGTTCTAAAAGATATGGAAGAGCAGAAACTGAAGCTTGCCGTAAAGGTTCAAAATGCAAAGCTTAGTTTTAAGGAGTGACTTGTAGTTCTCACATACTAGCCTATTCAATAATTGGAAAACTCCTTTTTCACCAGGATCATATTCTGGTAAAGGGCAGTTGTGTATCTCTAGTAGGTATAATAATCCTCTGTAAATTGAAATTTAGGAGAAAGTTATCTCTATTTACTAGATGAATTTGCATTGCACGTTAATAGGCTAAAAGGACAGCAGAAATGAGCTTTTTTGTTTATGGGAGTGGTAAGGGTCTCAGAGAAGTGGCTAAATTTGGTCAAAGGTTGGACTTGGGTTATAATTCTACTTGTATATAAAACCTCAAAGTACATACCGTCGTACTTTCAATGTGCAAAATCATTACAGTATGTGCGTTGAAAGTGTGGACCTGACTTTTTTTATTAGAAGAGCACTTCTATTTATCTCAAGAATATAACTAGATATATGCTTCATCCTATCACAATTTGACACCTAAATTGATTATTCATCCGACTTTTCCTATTAAGAATTATCCAATAGAAATTAAGTAAATGATTTCCTTGATTCCGTGAGGGGTCACCCTACGAGCCCGTTACGATAACAATCTGGCCTCGTCCATTACCTAACTTGAAGGATTATTGAAAAAGTTTATTTATTATAACTTTTGTAGTCAATTCTAAGTGATTTGAAGTAGTATTATTAATAATTATAATAAAATTTTGTATAATTGTATTTAATAATATATTATTTTGTGATGATTATATTATTTATGATTTATTACAAATTTATAATAAATATTTTTTTAAAATATAGTATGACTTATGTGTGGTAGGATATAATTAGATATCTATTTTATCCTATCATAATTTTACACCTAAACTGATAATTCATCGGACTTTTCCTATTAAGAATTATCCAATAAAAATTAAGTATATGATTTCCTTGATCCCGTGAGGGATTACCCAACGAGGCCGAGGCCGAGGCCGTCACTATAACAGTCCAACCTCGTCCATTACCCAACTAGAAGAATTATTAAAAAAATCTATTTGTCATAAGTTTTTAATAAATTATAAGTAATATGTGTATGTCATAATCCTTAATATTATTTGGTGTTTCACTTCCACGTGTGAAATATATGATAATCGTTTGTCAATATATGTATAGCCTATTCGTTAATTAGAAACTGATTCGGGAGAAATGCAGTAATAATAGCACCAAATATCACAGATTAAAAAGTATAAAATGTCTTCCTTTTTTATGTCCTTTTAAATGCTTCCTAGCACCCTCTGAACTTTAATTGTATATTATATTTGTAGAATATATTTAACAGAGTTATTTTAAGGATCAAATAATAATGGGTTTTTCTCTTTTTGATGAATATTTTAACCTATAATTTATTGGTTAAATATTATTTATCCTATTAAATAAAAAATAATTCTATAATTATTAAAATAAATACTTCTCATTCATCAAAAACATAAAAATGAAGTATTTATAGACTCATAAAGAAGACTAATTTTTATACTACAGTGCATACTTTCATAAAAAATAGAACTAGAGTTTTCTAATTCAAAAATTATGATATTAAAATATTTATTTGAACATAATAATAGAACTACTATGATTTTTATTTTTTTCATTATTTTAGTGAAAATTGTGCTATTATTATACACAATTAAAAAATTTGATAACTTTTTTATCATAATTTTTGTTTGATATTATTCACGAACAATGTTAAACGACCTAGGTGACTTTCAAACTAATACAAAAGAATCGAGTGTGAGCTTTGTTTCCACGGGATATGTGGACTTATGTTTATAACCTAAGGCATACGACCTAGAGCAAGCGAACCCTTGCATGAAAAAGTTCATCCAATCAAGATCAATGTATTCTAGGATGTAATCTTTTAGATAAAACCTAATTAAAGCAACATGTTTAAGCGATTGATACATTAGGTACATCATGTAATGTCATGTTTGTATTTGAATTGTTTTAATATAAGACCAACTTTATTATAATTCAAACAAAGCACCTTCTATTGAGTTAATGATATATCACTACTATAAAAGTGGTTATTTAAGTCGAGATTTAAAATTAATTTTTAATTTAAATTGACTTATAATGAATTTAAAGTCGATTCACTAAAAAATCGATTTATAATGAATTTAAAATAGATTCGCTAAAAAACCGACTTAAAATGAATTAAAAACACGTAGATTATAACATCGGTTGACATGTAGAACCTACGTTACGTTGAATTGACTTTACATTTAAAGTCATCACATTTAAAATTAATTCGATAAACCGATTTTAAAAGTCATTTTTGACATAATGTATGTAAACTTTTATGTCTATAATTTCCCAACCCTAGCCATTAAGAAGGAATCTAAAACTTTCGTTACTTAAATCCTACCATCAGTTATTTTATAAACAAATTTCATTTATATAGGTATTAGTATAAACTATAAAGGTATAAAAGAGTTGGTGATTAATTTTTAAGAAAATGTTTTTTAACCGTGTCATAACTGTGCTATTGGGTAAAAACTTTTCAACAATAGTTTTAATTGTATTTTATATTTATATTAAAAATTAAATTTTAATATCAAACAATAATATTTGGAAATAATGTTAATGGAATTGGATTATACTTGGTATACTAAAGCAAGCAAAATAAATAAATAAAATAAATTTTAAGATAATTAATTAATTTTGTTTAAAAATGATGTGATACAGTGATGAAATTACATTGGGTCAAGATGGATATTGGCATCCTCTCACTTTTTAATAGCAAATTTTTTTATGTATAATATTGATAAAATTATAGATAAATTACATGCATAAAATGAGTGTGTACATTTCTCAATTTTTATTTTTAAGATTTTATAACTCAAAAATACATTATGAGTCAATAATTTAAATATATTTATACTCAAATGATATACACATAACATATTTTTCAATAAAAAATAAGCAATAAGTGAAAATAAATAATTTTATTTTTATTATTTATATGATGCCACTCTTAAATTAAAATCATGGATCCGCCACTAATGTGATATGATATCGACACAAAATATTGATTAAAACACACACACATACACATGATACCCTAATAAATTAATTAACCAAACTGGACTTTTAATTATTTAAGTATGAATTGCTTGAATTATCAACATTAATGTGAAGGATTACAAGTGTCTAGAGAGTAATCCTTACGATAAGATGCAAGTGATGCTTCTAATGACCCTTTCATTGGTGGCCATGCACGAGTATTTATAAGGGTGTGGTTGTATATGTGTTGTAACATGATATGTTTGCCAACTAATTTACAAAAGTGACTCCCATTCCGAGGTACAACAAAGATTGTTACTTATCGAGTATTAGAACATAGGTTGTTAAAAGAAACTTGCTATAGAGTGAGATTTTGAGATTGTTCCTCAGTACGAGGTGAAAGAGCTTGCATAATAAGGTAGCATTGGTCACTTGTTGAGGTTGATGTTATTCCAAGCTAATTGTGGGCTCTTGAGCTCACGAACTCATGAACTTATCTTGGGTTTTCGAACTCATGAGCTTTTGGACTTATCTTGAACTCTTAGACTCATGAGCTTTTGGACTTATTGTAAATTTTTTGTTCTTAGGTTAATCTCAAGCTTATCTTGGGTCACACGGTCTGAGCTAATAGGGTTATGGGTTTTGTCAAATCGAATATATACAATATGTTATTTGGTCGTATATTTAAACAAAAAGTGATAATTTTTTTTCATATGATTAAAATAATTATCTAAGTATAATAATTGATAGACAATATTACACAATTAAAATAACAAATATAAATTTCATAAGAGTTATAGTTTGTTTATTGATGTACAATAAGTAGAAAAAATATACATATGTTAATTTTCCTTTGAAATTAAGTGTATAATTAATAGTTAATAGATGTTTAATAGTACAAAAGTTTTATTTCAAAAACCCCTAGAAGAAGTTATTTACAAGATGAAGTCGGGTTCACCTAATATAAAGATTAAGTGGTCGATTTTATCTAATCGAATATGGATGAATCGAATGAAGGTAAATAAAACTATGGTACATTAGAAAGAAAATGGTAATTTTGTCAATTTAGATAAAATCTCATATATATATATATATATATATATATATATATATATATGAATGTGTATGAGAAAAAATTATGCATATATATATAAATAAGCTAATTTAACTTTATGAAAAACAGAACATGATTTCTAGAAAACATGTTAATTAATTATTTATTTATTTAACAACAACAAAAAAATGTTAAATATATCATTTTTGTGCATAAGAAAATAAGATGAGATGGGAAGAATAGATAAAGAGTATGAGAGAGAGAGAGGTGTGACAGATACAGAGAGAGCACATAGAGCTTCAAGCATGTACATTTCATGCAAGAAAAATACCATATGTGCTCTCTCTTTTCTGTCACCTACCTACCTATTTCCCTATTTTTATATATTATTTACCTCCACCTCTAGCTAGAGGTTACAGCTACTTTAATACATAACATTTGTCCAACAATATTATTTTTCTTCATGATCTTCCTTTTCCTTTGGATTTTAAAGCCAAAAAAAAAAAATAATAATCATGAATTTGAAGTTAGATAAAGATTATTAAGAGAAGTTTGAAGCTAGCTTGCTCTCAAGGAAATTAGAGTAGTAGTAGCTACTTTTGAATTTTCATGGTAAGAACTACTTGGACAAGACGGTTATATATAGAGAGGAAAGAATAACAAAAAGCTTAATTGTACTCCATCATCGATTCATCCAAAAGAATATTTTTGGTTTAAACTTTCCCAAGTGATTTGATGTTATTTTTAATAATTACATTGTTAAAGTACTCGTAAATAATATAGTATTATTGATCACAACATTATTATATTATCATTAATTACTAATTAAGAGCTAGCTATATATACCATTCTTATGTTAAACTATTGCTAGTAGTTAATTAAATTACTTTGCTAAAAATTGTTTCAATTAAA
Organism: Hippophae gyantsensis; assembly: GCA_030763125.1. Lineage (NCBI taxonomy): Eukaryota > Viridiplantae > Streptophyta > Magnoliopsida > Rosales > Elaeagnaceae > Hippophae > Hippophae gyantsensis. Next base: position 75,431,185 of record CM061028.1, on the reverse strand, counting down.
AGTGCTTTTAGAAGAAAACGTTTTTTTTTTAAGAAAAAACACATTAATAGTATATTTGTTTGTGTTTATGTTAAAAACATTTCATGATTTTAAGAGAGTAAAACACTTTCAGAACAATCTGTGATTCTTTTCAAAATGTGCTTTCTGAGACATTAAACCAATTATGATAATTTCTTTCTGTTTGATTTAAAAAATATTTTTAAGAAGCACTTTTATAAGATCTCAAAAGTATAAACAAATGCAACATTTTTTTGTGCTACTATTAGAAAACACAAAAATATGCTATCTAATTCATGGAAGCACTTATAATAATTTTTTCATGTTTAGTTCAAAACACTTTTTTTATTATCATTAACGCTATTACAATATCTTAACATAAGATATCATGCTAGAAACAAAAAAAAAATCATTAATCTATTTGGTAACTGCTTCTCACCTTTTTAATCGGATTAATTATTGTAGCTAGTTATAAACTTGGTCGTCTATATTCTTCACCAGTGATAAATATGATATGATGCTCTATAATTTTGAGTGTGGATTCAAATTTTATTTAAAGTATTATTTGTAATTTAACTCACAAATAATAGTGGTTTAAAAAATCTCTTACAGTTTTTTAACTTCAATTATAAGTAAATTTGAAGGAATTTATAAAAATTAAGAAAATTAGAAAAGATTATGATACTAGAATTTATAACAATAAAAATAATATTTAAATAACATTAAATTGAATCTAATTACAAGTTATTTAATATTTAATAAATATAAATAATCGTAATTTAATTTGAACGATATTTAATGAAATACTGTTCAAAATAAAATAATTTATAAATTTTTTTAATAATAAAAATATACGAATGATATATTTTTATATATAAATTTTAAAGATTTTTTTTCTAACATAAATATATGCTTTTATATTTAAATTATTCATGAATTATTGATAATTATACCACTTATCATAATATAAGTATTTTATGTGTAAAAATGTACTTAAAATTATGTTATTTTATTTAAAAATATATAAATATTTAATATTTGATAAATTTAATTATAAATATAATCTAAAAATAATAAATAATACTTACTTATAGTAGCTCATGTAAATGTCATCAATACTTCTCTTCTTTTTTACTTTATTATATTTCTTTTGTGAGATGGGGATTCGTATTTTCACGAAGAAATGCCAAACCAAAAGATGTAATCCAACCAATTAAAAGCCAACTATTCTGCGTTATTATAGATTCTTAGACCGAGTTAAACTAATGATTTTTTTTAAACCAGCGCATGCACTAGGCACTCTTATATTATGTTTTAAAAATAGGAAAATAAAATGTTAAATATAAGTAAATTTATATATTGTAATTAAATTATAGTATAACACGTGATAATTTTTTTTAAAAATATTATTAACTTATATATTTTTAATTTTTTTTATTATTTAAATGTTATTAAATAGATAATTTTCTGAATTTGGAAAGCCGTGAACTGCCGTGTTTCGTCGAAGCCGTGCATTAATTATGAACATTCTAAATAAATTCCCCATCTAGAATACAAACCTTGAAAAGAGTAGGATAAATAATTCATATCTTGGAGCCACTTTATTCTTTAATGTTAAAAGTGATTAATGATAGAATAATTAAATATTTTATAATAAAATTTAATATTTTAATATTTTAAAATTTTAAAAAAATAAAAATATTATTTTGATATTAATAATTTTTACTCTAATAATAAAATTATTTTTATTTAACTATATAAAATCAAAATTATTATTAATATCATTGATTGAAAATATACATGTCAGTTATTTTTAAAATAATTAATAAATCTTATCATAATAGTTATTACCTAATTATAATAATAATTAATTATTTATTTTTGAAATTGCATAGATTTACCATAGCGAAAAGTACCATATGGTATATTTGCTTTAATTAAGTAATTAAGCTAACAAATGGTCCCAATTTGCCTGAATAAATCACTGCAAAAGCATGGTTGAAAAAGGTCGTACCTTTTAAACATTCTCTTTTAGTGCTAATTCTTTTTTATTGTTATTTACCCCCATTTTAATTTGATGCCGTTTTATCTAATTATTCAGATTTAAATTAAATTAATCCAAAGTTCATGAGAATTTATAAACGTGTCTCATTCTAATTAGATTCTTAACCTTATAAAACAAAAAAAAGGTAATTCATTTATGTATGGGTGCCAAATGTCTCTTTAAGAATTTCAAATATGTATGTCATGTTTAAATATTGCCCACCTACCTTAATTTTCTAGAAGGCTTTGAGGACACATGGCTAGGAATTCATATTGTAGGCTTGTAGCCACCTATATCACTATCTCAAAATTTGATTTTTATAATAATATAATACATATATTAATTTAAAAATTGTAATTTAATTAATACTTGTTAGTAAATAATAACATTATTATTTTATTATTTTATATTTTTAATTTTATATAATTAATAACCTATATATCACTTAATAAACTGGACTGTTCTGCCTCTATAGAGGGCCCAACTCTCTTTACCACCCTTTTCCAAACAATCCCTTAAGGAGACATTCTCTTTAGATTAATACAATATAATACAAAATATGCCTCTTAAATTACATGGCAATATATGATTGGTTTCTTAAAAATTTACATAATTTTAATATAAATCAATCAAATCTAATCACGTTATTTAATTATCATAAATTTATTTATGATAAATAGAGTTTAAGTACAATCTTCTGTCTAAAACCGATTTGGTTTTGCATATTTAGTTAACTCATATAGAATGATTACTTCAACTTTTCATCAACATGATTATTTACCAAAACTTTTCCAGAGGAAACTAAGAGAAACAAAATAAAATATAAAAAGGAATTTTCTAAAGAATAAAGGATAAAGTAAGTTTATTATTATTATTTTACCGAAATATACTTTAATTCATTAATAATTAGATATAATAATATAAATATATTATTTATTTTAAAACAATCAAGTCTTTTTGAAATATTAAGAATAATTTTTCAAGAATAAAATTGAGATTACTTAAAAACCTTAGTTTTTTTTGTCAAAAATAATAAAAATAAAAATTTTAAAAATTATTATTTTTAAAAATAAATAATTTATAATTTAAAATAATGAATGAATGAATAAATAAATAAATATTAAAAAAAATATCACTGAGATTATTTTTCGTAAAAAGATTGATTACAGTAGTTCTGAATAATTTTTTTTATTTTTTGTAAAAAAAACAATTTTTATATAAAATATTAATTTCATGCTTAATTTACTTAAATATTCCATAGACATCAACAATTATTGCAAAAAAACAATGAAATTTCATTGTACACCAAATAACTAATTAATACAGGACACTTTTATAAAAAATAACACATTTTTACTATCCTTTATATTTCCCATAAATATAACACAAAAATTTATATATTTATTTTCTTTTTGAAATGACACGTGTCCGTAAACGTATGGTGATGAAATTTGCTCCATATCAAATTAAATTTAACTTTATTTTATGAATTTCAAGAAAAAGTGTAAAATTCTTAAGATTTCTCGGTTGCCTATATTTGAATTTTTTCTCCCATTTTATTTTCTTTTCATTTTTTTTCCTTTACTTTTTTTTCCTTTACTTTTTTTTCTCTCTTTTATAGACAGCTCCGTTTTCTTTATATCTTGCATGAGTTCCTTTTGAGCTTTTAATCCTTGATATTATCATACCACTGAACTACAAATCCAATCCTCTTTCACATTCTATATTTTGTTTTTCAAGTTACCTACTAAATCAAAAAGCTCTCTTTTTTACTATTTCATGTGCATGTAAGAATTAAAATTATTCCTATTTTATAAGATGTTAAATCAAACATGTTAGAAGTTTGTAGCTTAAAGAAGATGTTTTTCTTTATCATCTCCATCTCAAGATTGCATATATATTGAATTATAGAACTTAAATATATTTTTGTATAATAGAGACAAACAAATCCTTAGGGATACAAAATATTATTAATCTCTCTTTGTCCTGATTGTTATGCATAAGATCAAAAGAGAACAAATTATCAAACCCATTCTAACTCAACCCTAAAGCACATTATGTTATGTATCTTAAATGAATATAATAACTAAAATGATGTTATTCATAATGTTATTCAATTATTAAGCAATGGAGTTTCTCATTTCAAAATCACAAAAAAGAAAAAGAAGAGTAAAATGGGGTATGAAAGATGAAGTTGTTACGTATAAAATTTCAGAGAAGGTTAAGGAAGAAGAAGAACTGAGAAGGAGGAGTTGTTTTGCTTATAATTTCTGATATATTTTTCCTGAATTCAAGAGGCTTTATATATAGCCTTACACAGATGGAATCAAAGGACAATATTTTAACTAATTTCTGACATTCCTAACTGAATCCAAATTCTTCTTATGCTGCCTGATTTGGTGGTCTCCCATATGTGCCCTCATGCATCTACTGTTACGCGTAGCCCTGTACTTTTGCCCAACCGATGTTGCGCTAATTCACACGAGTAGGAGTTGCTCGTATCATTCCTCCCTCCTTTTGAGAATCCTTGTCCTCAAGGATAAAGTCAGGGTATGATCTTAGAAAATGCCACTCGTTTTCCCAGGTAGCTTCTTTGGTTGGAGTGCCTTTCCACTTGATCAAAATTTCAAGTTTGGGTCAATATTTTCCCTTCTGAATCACACGATGATCTAAAATGGCTTCAGGCTGAGGTGTGATTGTTGCATGATCTAAGACTAGAGGGAGTTGCATCGAGCTTGGTGTAACTGCCCCCCGTGTTTCTTCAGCATGCTAACATGAAATACATCATGTATTTGAGAGGCAAGGGGAAGAGCCAATATGTAAGCTACTGGTCCTACTCATGCAATGAATCTATATGGTCCAAAGAATTGTAAGGCTAACTTCCTTGATGAACGAAAGGCCACTGAGGTTTGTCTATAAGACTGGAGTTTCAAGTACATATAATCTCCTACCTGGAAGGAGATTTCTCGCCTATGCTTATCAACCTGGCACTTCATACGGTTCTGAGCTTGTAATAGGTTGTTCCTCAACTCACGTAGAAGGGTGTCTCTGGCACGTAGATGTTCATATACTGCTGGAACCTGGGTAGTTTTTAGGACATATGTCAATAAGTGTGGAGGTGGAATGCCATAGAATGCTTCAAAGGGCATCATTTGTGTGGAGGAGTGGACAAAAGTATTATAACTATACTCAACCTAGGGAATCCATTCGATCCACTTGCGTGGATGGTCTCCAATGAAGCAGTGTAGATACTACTTGAGTGTGCGGTTGGTTACCTCTGTTTGTCCATCTGATTGGAGGGGTCCTTGTAGGTGAAATAACTCTTTCCAGAATGAGCTGATAAACACCTTATCACGATTGTTGACAATAGAGGTAGGTATTCCATATAGGTGCAATATGTTGGCCATAAATGCCTTGGCCACGATGGTGGCTATAAAGAGATGTTTCATAAGAATAAAATGAGCATATTTAGTTAAACGGTCCATGATTACCATTATGACTGTATGCCCTTTTGAAGATGGTAACCCTTCAATGAAATCCATTGAGATGTGAACCCAAATTTTATTAGGTATGTGAAGGGGTTGGAGTAAGTTTGCTAGTTTCATGCTTTCTGTTTTGAACCTTTGGCACGACTCATTGCCTAATGAATTTCTTCAACATTTGGCATATTTTGGGCCACACAAAGTTATGTTTGATGCGAGAGAGGGTTTTGTGGAACCCAAAATGTCCTCCTATTGGTGAGGAATGGCAATTTGTTATTATCTTGGGTATAAGGGAAGAGTTGGAACTCAAATATACCTTGTTATCCTTAAACCAAACTCCATCTCATTAAAGCAGTTTGTGAGTAGCTGCAGGAGTGGATTTGGCTATCAGGTATGTGTAGAAAGGTTCTTGTTGTACTTCCCTCTAAAGTTGTGGCCGAGATATGCTTAAGAAGTGAAACTCCACTACTTATGAAAGTGAATTAGCTCCCTGGTTTTCCTACCCATTTTTGTATTCAATTTGATAATCATAGACAAGGAGTTTAGGTAGCCATCGTGCTTGTACAAGAGTGGTAATGCGCTGTTCCAATAGATACTTGAGGCTTCTTTGATCGGTGCAAATGGTGAAGGGTTTTCCTAATAAGTAAGGGCACCATACCCCGATGGCTTTGATGATAGCCAACATTTCCTTTTTATATGTTGATAAAACCAATGTTGACTTTTTTAGGGCCTGACTAAAGTAAGCTACAGGTTTGTTTGCTTGGGTTAGAATAGCTCCTAACCTAACACCATTGGCATCACATTCAATTACAAACTTTTGAGAAAAATTTGGAAGGCTTAAGACTGGTGAGGATGTTAGAGATACTGTTAGCTGTTTAAAGAAGTTGAAACGGCCTCATCCCAATGAAACCCTTCCTTTCCCGACAAACGAGTTAAGGGAGCTACTATGCTACCAAATTGGTGTGTGAATTTCTTGTAATAACCAGCTAACCCTAGGAACCTTCTGACTCCTTTAGATGTGATTGGGGTTGGTCATTCCCTTACAACTTGGCTTTTTAAAGGGTCTACTGAGACACCTTGATCTGAGACCATATGTCCCAAATATTCTATTTATGTTACTCCAAACTTACATTTGGTTTCTTTGGTGTACAAGCGGTTAGCAACCAAGAGTTGGAGAACCACTCTCAAATGTACCAGATGGTTATTCCTTGATTGTGAGTATATCAGAATGTCATCAAAGAATACCAGAATGAATTTTTGAAGGTAAGGTCGAAAAAGGTCATTCATAAGACCTTGGAAGGTAACTGGGGCATTAGTAAGGCCAAAGGGAATTACTAAAAATTCATAGTGGCCTTCATGGGTTCTAAAAGCTGTTTTAGGGATATCTTCTTCATGGACGCTTATCTGATGATACCCTGATCGCAAATCTAATTTGGAAAAAATACGAGTTGTATGGAGCTCATCTAGCAGCTCATCAATCATAGGGATGAGATACTTATCTTTTACTATGCTATCATTCAAAGCTCGATAGTCTACACAGAATCTCTAACTACCATCGACCTTCTTAACCAACAAAATTGGTGAAGAAAATGGGTTGCTACTATGCCTGATCAACCCTGATTGAATGACCTCCTTAGTCATCTTTTCAATTTCTATCTTTTGGTAATAGGGATAACTGTATGATTTGACATTGATTGGTTCTGCACCAAGTTTTAAGGGTATACAATGATCTTGATGACGCCTCGGTGGAAGACCTAAAGAAAGTTCAAATATATATGAGAAATCTGCTAGTAATTGTCTCATCTCAGGGAATGTAGGGCTGTCTTTTTATCTATCATAAGCACCAATGGGTAAAATTTGGAAAAATAACCTTATATTCTGCAACTCACTACATTCCTTGTCGGTTAAAGTTGCATTATGGGTTTGTTGTAACCCTTGGAACATATGTTTGACCCCTTCTTCCTTGAAGTTGAGGGTAAGCCTTTTATAGTCCATCTCGATTGGTCCTAAGGTTTCAAGCCATTGAACCCCGAGCACTACCTTACATGCGACTACTGGCAGCACATACTAATCTCTTGAGACAAGATACCATTGAATAGAAATAGTAAGATGGCTGCATTGCCCCACACATTCTATCTTTTCACGATTGGCTATCATAACTTCCAATCTCTTACCCTTAGTGACCGTTAAGCCAAACTAGGAAATCAGGGTTTGATTAATGAAATTATGAGTGCTACCCCCATCTATCAAAACTAACACCTTCTTATTTCTTAAATTTCCCATAACTCAGAATGTTTGTGGATGACTAGGACCTGTTATTGCATGAAATGAGATTTTTGGTACCAACTTCTGAGGCTCTTGTTCAGGAAGTTCTTCTTCTTGAACAGTCGAGGTCGTGCGCAGTGGTGGCCTGCTACAAAATTCTCATCGTAGTAGTAACATAAGCCATTATCTCTTCGTTTCTGTGCTTCTTAATTAGTTATTCGTCTAAAGGCCAATTGTTGGGTTGGAGTGGAACACTGTTGAAGTGGGGGTCTAAGCACACCATCATTGGTATTGGTTGTTGGCTTGAAAGGGTTTGTATAAGACTATAATGTGGATTCTGAGCAGATTTCTTCTACAATAGATTCCTTTCTTTAATGAGCCTAGCTACACCAATGGCATCAGCTAATGTTTTAGGCTATTTGATCTTAACATCGAGGTGAATTTCATCTCTCAATCCAGCTATGAAGCATCCTATTAGGAATTCTTCTGGTAGGTCGTCCATTCTGTAGGAAAATTTCTTAAACGATTCCTAGTGTGCTACTACATTAGTGGTATACCTCAGGCGAGTTAGGGTTTCTGAGAGGTCCTCGTAGTCTGTTGGCCTAAATTTGAGTTGAGTTGCATTGGTGAATTCTGCCTACGTGAGTAGCCCATGAAACTTGGTTAGCCACCGATGTCATTGTAACGCAATGCCTTCCAGATGGAAGGAAGCGAGTGGCACTTGCTAGTCTGGGGTAATGTTGGTGAACTCAAAATATTGTTTAGCCTTATAGATCCAACCGGTAGGATCCTTACCCAAAAATTTGGGAAATAATAGTTTCAAGTTGAGATGTGTGTTGTCTTTGTTTGATCATGAAGTATGGGGGTGTGGGTGCAGAGTTTCCTCTCGTGCAAATGGGTTAATCTCTGGGTTGGTACGAGTTGCGCGTAGAGCTTGCAACTCAGTGAGCACAGCCTGCAAGGTGGCATTGCAACTTATTTCATATTGGGCTAGAGATTCCATGACATCATTACGAAAGTCAACATTCGATTTCCCACGGGTATACACGGCTGAAACTGCTTTGATACCAATGTTACGTATAAAATTTTAGAGAAGGTTGAGGAAGAAGAAGAACTGAGAAAGATGAGCTATTTTGCTTATAATTTCTAATATATTTTTCCTGAATTCAAGAGGCTTTATATATAGTCTTACACAAATGGAATCAAAGGATAATATTCTAACTAATTTCTGACATTCCTAACTAAATCCAAATTCTTCTTGTGCTGCTTGATTTGGTGGTCCCCTATCTGCGCCCTCGTGTGCCTGTTGTTGCGCGCGGCCCTACACTCTCGCACGCCCGATGCTGCGCTAAGTCACACAAGCAGGAGTTTCTCATAGCAGAAGTATACTTAATCATATTGTCAATAAGAGTCTCATTGACTAATACTCATCATAAACCATTGACACCCGATCAGTATGAATTGACAAGATGAAGTTTAATTTTTGACTTTGTTAAAAAAAATGTACTTTTCTAATACGTGTTATTTTAGAGAAAATAAAATGTTATACAAAATTCAAATGTTATTATGATTACTCATCTCAAAATAAAAACACAACATTAATCAGTTAGACGCAAAATGTGGAAAAAATGTAAATTTAATGTTTGTTTTTGAACCATATAAGTGTTGGAAGTAAGTTCTAAGCATCGTGGACTTTAAGTGGTGGGAAACCAAATCATCTATCATAACAAGTCTTATCTCCAAAGAAGGAAAAGACATCTGATAGATAACTACTTAATTTGAAAATTATGATCGAACAGGAAAAATAACTTCAGAAGCACTTTTAGGACTAAAAAGCCCAATTTTTGCTTAAAATCACTTATGTTGAAAATTACTTCATGAAAAGCACAAGCAAAAAAAAAATCCTGATTCTAGAACAGACAAAGTTCTAAGGGTTTGAAATGCAAAGAAATTAAGAGAAAAATTAAAGATATGCTTAACCATAAGTAGAACAAAACAAGAAATCGTGTTCTCCTTCCTTATATTAAGGGCTCAGGGTTTAGATAGGCGTATATGTTGACATGTGAGTAGTGTGACAGATAACAAGCAGACAACAATGTAGTAAATTATAGCAGATAACAAGCACCAATGTGACAGACAAGAATGATAGTGAAAATTAATAATGTTGTAATTTGTTTCCTTTTCGTTTTTCTTAATATATAAATATTATACTCTTGTACAGAGAAACCAGAACAAAAATAATATGAAATATATCTGATAATTATCAGAAACACAATATTTTAACAGTATATACATTAATAGATAAAAAAAAAGTGATTGGCCTAGTACTTTTAAGTAATCAAAACTAATAGTAATATTATTATGTAATACCTGACATGGAAAATATTTGATGAAACTATAGAGTAAGATAAGTTCTAATCATGATGGCTCCAGTAGGATCAGAAAGTAGATGTCGGAGAAGGGACATTCTCAAATCATTTGGTGCTATAACAAACATGTACAATGCAAATACTGCAAGATCGGCTGAGGAGAGTGTAGATCCTAGAAAACCCTGCCACATCCTGCAAAAACAAAACATATATCCATGTGATTGAGTTTCAAATGTGGGTTACATGTGTAATCAAGTTTAAATTGTAACATTACGAAATTTTGATATCTCAACATACAAAAGAAAAAAAAAGAAAGAAAGAAAAAAAAGGGAACTATTTTGCACTATAACTGACAAGCCAGAGTAAATTGTAACTGAGATATATGCAAGCATATAATTGACTCTTACCACTCAGGCAATCGAAAGAATGTATGAAAGAATGTCCTAATGCCCTCAATGTCGAGTTGGGTAATTAGCGCAAGTCCAAAGAGGAAGAATGCCCTTTGCCGTTTCCTTTCCTGTGGCCAAAGGGCATTCCAAGCTGTAATGGAGACAATACAATTGTAAAATGCAATTAAAAAAAATTATGAAGGTATAATAAGACGTGAAGTAAACATTTTAGGTCAGTAAAACATATTTGGAGGGCACACTTACCCTGCATTGATATATTCTCAATACTTCTATCTTGGTAATAAATATCCTTAGAATGGTCCTTCTTTAGAATATCTGCAATCGCTGAAGCACATTTTGGAGCTTCTGATAGAGATCTCACAACAGAATAGCCTGCCCATATAGAAATACGTAGGTATCATACCATTTTGGTCGAGTAATAGAAAAAGAAAACACAATAACAGATTAACCTAAAAAGTTTAAAAATAGAATCTACCTGTGGCTGGATGGACCATACTTGCAGCTGCACCAAATGCAAGATTTTTTTGCTCGGTATTGGGTAAGGATCCTCCAACTGGAATATAAGACCATTCCTGCATGAGATTTCGTAGATTATTATGGCCCTATTTTTTCAGCATGAGGAATGCGAATTACACATATATTTGCACATAATTGTGTACTCGCACTAACAGTTGTATGCCATGTGCACAAAAAAATTCATAATTTCTCTACTTTTCTTGGTGATAGTTCCATGTGGCATGCAACTTAGCATTCCTCATTCCTCTTTCAACATTTAAACAATGATGATAGCTTAGTATTGCAATTTGTGCATGGGAAGCCAAAGAGTTACAAAATACGCATTATCATAAAGACATCCAACATCAAAGCTTGTCAAAAGAGTCAGCGGCTAGGGTTTATGAAGGTTCAAAGTGTACTCTGCATATGGTAGTATGTAAAATCACTCTCAAAAAAGTTTGGACTTGCTCCAAGCAGTTTGATGACAAGAAAAGACTATGGCGTGTTGTGTATTGAAACATCATAATTCATTTCATTCATTTATATTGCTTTAAAAAAGTTACATGAAAGCAAACTAAACCAAACATCTCACTAATGTCATGGGCATAAGTGTTTCTAGCACTAAAGTAAATATGATAACATGATGATCATTCCTTTTTAAAGAATTATAAGCATCCCGATTGGAAACAAATACTAATACCTCTTCATAAGTTTTCAAAATTAGGATCCCCATCATCTTCAACCTCGACAAAAGTTTCTTCTTTAGCAAATCGAAAGGCATGGCATCTTTTGAAGCCAAACAAGTTTCCTACAAAATATTTTTCTATTATTCTGCACATAATTTTTGCAAATTTTATAACAAAGAAAAAATTACACCTAGGATCACTTTACTTTCACAAATTAGAAATATTAATCACGTTATTTTAAGTTGGTGCCTTTTAATTACCTTATTGTTATATTTGTGAACACTTTAATCATTTTGAACAAATTTTGATCATTTTAATCACTTTATTTTCTATTTTTTTTAACATTTTAAGATATTTTCTTATTCAAACATCTACTAACCTCTACTAGTAACATTCATTTCGATCAAACTCGAATTTTTCCAACAAAAAAAAAATCCAAAAAAACAAAAATTAATAAGAAATTACTAAAGTGCACAAATTTTAAGAAATACGATTAATGTATCTAATTTATGAAAGTAAATTGACAAAAGTGTCATATCATCCTAACATAAAAGGGACATGATCAATGATCACAATTTTTAATGTAACCTTTTACACCCTCGGATCTCAATGGTTAAGATTTATAAGGGATAGCAAAGAAAAAAAATTACTCATTTAAATCTCAACCCTTGAAATAAGGAAGTGTAAAAAGTGGGCAATATTTTAGGGCCACTAATCCTATCCCAACATAAAAAACTGACATAGAATGAGCAAACCTCAAAGAACACTCTTGTTGGAGACATCGGCATTGCATAAAGAAAAGTTGGATATTGTGCTTCTGAACATACAGGAACCTTTTGCTTTGTGTAATCTCTATAATCCATGAAAACCATCAGGCTTGGATCATAAGGATTATTTTCCACCTGAAAGTGAAGATAAGATCCAGAGTTATAAGATCAAAAAACTTAAAATGTATTATTCTAAAATTCTAACAAAAACATCTCAAAAGGCTTTATAATAATGAATATTAGTTGCAAACTTTCACTAAATTCATATCTGAGGAAGCTAAAATCCATATCCTACCTCAACCTCCAGACCATACGCAGTTTGGACTGACACTTTGGGACCACCCACTTCATACTGCAACAATTTCCCTGAGGCAGCTCCTGATGCAACAGTAGCAAGCCTATAGTGCCATGTTAGAAGTTAAGTTATGACGCTTAAGATATATGCCTCCATTTATAGTAGCTATTGAAACTCAATAAAAAGAGAATAATGTTATTACCTACAAGGAACAACAGTGTCATCATGTTCACAAACTACAAGACTATGATCATTGGTAGATTCAATAATCCTTTCGACCCTTGAGTTGAGATATGAAACACCTGACTCCACACACCTATGAAAATTAATGTAATTATACATCTATAGACAATAAAGGAATAACAAATAAGTAAAATGAAGAGTAACAAGAAGATGAAATTTGTTTTACCTTCTCAGTAGCTCCTCGTGAAGCAAGTGTCGACTAACACGTCCATAAGGACGGCCAACCAGAATGGGATTACCATTATCAAGATACACAATTGTGTCCTGCCAAACATGCTCAATACAATCTTCAAGCCCAAGATCTGAAAATTATGCAAAGTTCATTATTATATTAAACAATGAACATGTACCCATCATTGGTGTGTTTTCAAATTAGCAACCACATTGTTAATTTGTATTAGTATGATATTGGGAGCATTTAGGAGAGGTTTGGTACTTGTAATTTCATTCTTGGTACCTTTATTTTTCAAGTATTATCTTATTGATGCCCGTATTTTAAAAAAAGAGTACTAATTTGGTGAATTTTTTTCATTTTATTGAAAAAATTTCACACTTGCAAGCACATGCACTTTTAATTAAGAATATTTGTGATATTTTTTTCTCTTTCTATCCCCGAAATATTAACAACTTTTTTCCTCATTATTTTTGGGTTCTTAAATAAATATTTTAATTCTTTTTGGTTTGTTTTACCTCATTATTTTACGTTTTTATTGAGTTAAAAAGCATTAAAATATTTATTTAAGTACCCAAAAATAGTGAGAAAAAAACCTATTAATGTTCCAAGGATAGAAAAAGATGAAAATACTACAATTGCACTTAAAAAATAAGGGTATAAAAAATAAAATTAAGGTACTATTAAGATACCAAACCTATTCAAGAGATACAGGGTACATACAATGATGTAAAGCATTCGCAGTATATACTATGGTGTAAATGTACATAATATTTGATTAATTGTGCTAGACAAATGGGCTTTGTAGACTGCAGATACATGGGGCTGTGGATGTTTGAAGTGCTGATGGACCGAAGGGACTAGTATATGTATCCTCATTAGGGTTTGGAGGAAGCAACCTCTCTCATTTTATTCCTTGTTGCGCCATTTAAGCGTCTCTTCTTCTCCTTCTCTCTATAACTCTTGATGTTCATATGTGTGTGTTAATGCAAGAACAACGTGTGTTAGGGTTTACAATCCTCTGGTTGTACTAGGATATTCCTCTATAAATTTGTTCTTGTTACTGTGTTAGGGTTTACACTGCTTTGCATATATTAGATATATTTTCCCCCCTTCTTAGTGGATTAGGCCAAATAGGGGCCACATCACTTAATTGTTTCTTTTCATTTTGGTTCTGAATTTATTGTGATTATGGGTTCAAAGCTTTGTTGAATCATTTTTTGAGTAACTTGTGACGGTAAAAATCTAACACGCAGATTGCAACACAAACACTTGTACGTATTTCATTGTTAAGTGAAAATGTTTGACATGTAATAATACATAGAAATGCTAAATAGTGTTAGAAACGGACCTTTGAATTCATCCTCCCACACGCCATAATTGTTTGTAAAAGGCAAATCTGGTCCAATAAGTCCAACTTTTAACCCCAACTTAGCAGACTCTGAAGCCAAAGCAAGACCAGCTGGACCACAACCAATCACTACCAAATCTAGTACTTGATCTCCAACTGCAATTGGTTTTAACTGTATGACCAAAAGACTAATGAAAATGAGAAATGACAGCATATATATGAGAAACAAATAGCAATCAAAACTTAAAAAGAATAAATCATATTGTCTCCAAAGGCATAGAGCGTCAAATTACCAATGCTAATCCATCTACCTAAGTAACCTAATTAATAGTGTGTCTGTTAATGATTTTGATATCTTGTAAAAGTTCTTTTGACAAAAGAAAAACGCTTTGAATCAAATAGGGGAGAGGAGTTTGCTAAAGGTGCTTTGGAGACTCAGAAACACGTTTTAATAACAAGATTGCACGTTTCCGTGGGGTAACATAAATATGAAAGAAATTAGTAATTATTTATTTGTTCAAGACCGATGGTTCCAATTAATAGCATGAATAATAGCATGGAAGAGAGAATAAAGAAAGCTAAAAGTAGTCTCCATATTTTCTTTTTTTACCATTAAAAATTATAAGATAAATTATTCATTAGTCTGAACGACCGTATCAATATTGGTCAAAGATGCATGAATAATTTCTCGAAATAAACATTCATAAACATTTTTTCCTTCCCCATAAATACAGACAAAACAAATTTTGTCAGCTTAGGGTCGTTTGTTTCTGCTTCTAGATCCTGTAAAAGCGCTTCTGATGAAAAAAAGTGCTTCACCAAACATGAAATAATTTGTTAGAATAGCTTTCGAGATCAGGAAACACTCTGTATTTTTTTTTTAAGAAACTGCTTATGCTTGAAATCACTTTTAACATAATTACAAGCGAACAGAACAACTAAAAATAATGAGTAAAATTAAACAAAATATTCTATGATCACAAATGAATAAAATAAATAGTCTATAACTGAAAAATGAATCTAACTCCCAAAAAATTATAAAATAAAATAAAAGTTTTGTCGTTAAAGAACCCAAAAAAGTATATTGCTCTCAAACCTTTTCAGAAAGCTTAGACTGCAAATCCATAGCCTTTCTCTGTTGCATTTGAACAAAAAGGAGTTCAGAGCCACCGCCTTTTATAAAATCTTCCTCATCTGCAAAACCTTCTTTCACAACCACACAACTCTCACTCCTTGCATTAGCCTTCACGCTCATTGAACGTCGACAAAAGCTATATCTGTAAAACGAAGGCCGCTTCGTTATCAAGCATGACTTCAATTCTGTGCAAAACGACGCCGTCATTGCCGCAGAGTTTCGAGCTCCGAGCACAACTACACTCTCCATCATCACCATTAACATTTTTTTAAACCTTGCTTGTTCAACATTTTTTCTCCTCAAGAGACCAACATTTAATTACGAAGTGAAGAAAACAAAACTAATAAATATTAAAAGGGTAGCTTTGTCAAATAAATTTAAAGCTAGAGAGCCTTCTCTGTCTCAGTCTCAGTCTCAGTCTCTCTCTGTTTTTGCTTTCTCTGCTCTTGGGAAGGGATGGGGATGGATAAGGAAGGTGTTAGATGGTTCAATTTAACTTGCCAAGTGGTAAAATTTGTCATCTACAAACATGCCACTTGTAATAAAATGATTGGAAAAGAAGAATGCCAGTCTTACCGAATTTTAGTTCTTTCTGGAAAATAAATAAATCGAAATGTTATCCTCAAATAACTAAATCGACATGTTATTTATTAATTTGATAAAAATTTGAGAATATATATATAAGATGATAAATTAATTATACATTCCTCTTCACAGTTGTGGTATGCCATTGGTCACGATTATTAGTATTGAATTAATGAATAAATTTTAGATTAATTATATAATATAATTATTTTTATACATAAAATTTTACTTTTAACCTTATTCCAAAAAAAAATATTTTTCATAAAAATATATATTATCTATTAATTTTTTTTATAAAGTAAACAATATATATATTTTTATAATAATTAAAAGTGAAACATTTTAATAAATGAGTCTGAAATAAATTTTCATTATTTTATCACGTAAGAATGATGAAAATCTAATTTTAAGATAATTTGATACTTTACTAATACTCATATTTAATAATATATATATATATATATATATATATATATATATATTGTAACAATATATTAATAGATAATACATTTAATTTTAAGTACATTAATAATTTAAAATTATGATTTAATTTAAAATATTAAATAAGTTAAAAATTTAATTACATGATCTCATTTGACGAAAAAATACAATGCTAAATTGGTTCTCTAATTTTATCAAGTTGAATAATTTAACTCATTAATTTTTAACTAATATTTTAGATGAAAGTTGAAGCTTAGTGATATTTAATTTGTTTGAATAAGAGTCTAAAAATAGTAAAATCAATATGAAAAAAATAACATTTTTATGTTTGTTGTTCAAAATTTAACATATAAATAAATCGATAACTATTACATTTTTATAGTCTATATGTATATTTCAAAATTCATATCGATCAAGCTATCAAATAGATTTTTAAGATCCACTTTAATAACCTATAGATTTTTAGAGTACTAATTTACTAACTTAGAGAACTTCTAGAAGAAAATTTTGTATACACTGGTTCACAATTTCATAGTTGATTAGTTAGAGAATTTATTTGATACGAGTACACATTAACGTTATAAATAGTATTATATATATTAAGTATTTATTAATAATTAATTAGATGTAAATGATTATAAATTGATTATGAGAATATTTATTAATTAAGATTAATTAGATGGTATAATATGAATTGATATATATACATAAAAAGTATTTTTGTAATGCTATACTTGACTACTCTCAGCACTTTTTTTTTAATAGCATTATTACTTGATTCACTACTGACTAAATATTTAAAAAGAGAGAAGAAAATGCTTGTTTTATTGTAATCTGCAAACTATAAAACTCTAAAAACTTCGTCTTCTTCATTAACAAGTATCGAAAAGGAAATGGTCTACTTATTGGTTATTTCTTTAAGAATTGATACTTCAGATGCTTTACCTTTTTCATAATTATCAATATAAATGGAAATAGGAATAAAGCTACGTTTTGTATATAAAGTTTTAAGTGAAACAAAAAACAGGTGTAGACAAGTAAAAGAAGATGAAAAGTGTACCGGACCCATTATTTCACAAGCGTATTTCGTCTCTTTTTTTATGATTCTCCATTAATGCAGTTAAAAGAGGTTTGATTAGGCTTATAATGATGTAACACTAAGTTTATCATACCTTATAAACATAATAGACATCTAATCTAATGTAACATATGTAGTACACTAGTGTTCTATTAAGTTTAAAAAATAAGACAATAAAAATCTATTAAATTTCAAAAATAAGATATTAGAGATCTTCATTAACTTCTAATGTTATACATGTTAAACTTAATAAACCTCTAATATTGTACAATTTATCTAACTTAATAGACTTATTGAAGATATCTTTGTTTGTTATGGCTAGTTGTTAATATTTAAGAGTCTCTTTCAATTTGATTTCAATAAGTCATTGTCTCTTAATTTAGAGCATCAATTCACGTTTGCTTATTTAGCTATTTACTTGGATATATTCTATTTTTTAGTTGATTATTGTAAAGCTATTTAAAACATTCATTTTCAATTCAATAAAACATTAAGAATCAGTTTTATAATCTGATCTTTATCTCTACAATTGGTATCAGAGCATCCATTTGGATAGAAGAAACAAAGTAGCAGTCTTTGTAGTTTATAGCATTGATAGCGATGACAACTGAAAGGAACTTTGTGCAATCTACCATCCCTCGGTTTGATAGTCATTATAATCATAGAAAATTGTTGATGGAGAACTTCTTAAGATCTAAAGAATACTGGAGTCTTGTGAAGACTCGCTATGTTGAGCCAAAAACTAGAGAGATATTGACAAAGAAGCAACAAAAAAAGCTTGATGAGATAAATATGAAAGACTTGAAGGTGAAAAATTACTTATTTCAAGCTATCGATTGAACTATTCTAGAAACCATTATAGATAATAATACATCCAAACAGATATAAGATTACATGAAAAAGAATTATGAAGGAAATAACCGGGTGAAATGATTTATCCTTCAAGCTCTTCGCAAATAGTTTGAAATTCTTGAGATGAAATCTGGTAAAGGTATCTCTGCCTACTTCTCAAGAGTGATGTATGTTGCTAATAAGATGCGAGTTTATGGTGAACAAATGAAGGATAGTGTTCTAGTGGAGAAGATACTTTGGTTATTAAGCGACAAATTCAATTATATTGTCTGCTCAATTAAAGAGTCAAAGGATATTGATAATCTTTCAATTGATGAATTACAAAGCTCTTTAATTGTTCATGATCAGAATTTCAAAGGCCCAAAGCATAAGAGTGAGTATTAAAAGTAACTCATGAAGACGGCACATAAGGAAGAGGTCATGGTCGCACATTATCTTGTGGAAGATGTAGAAGATATGGTAGAGGTAACACAACCTTCAATAAAGCAAATGTAGAGTCACAACATGAGGCATTTTTCAGTATGAATGTCCTAATTGGAACAAAGAAGCTAACTACGCACAATTGGATGAGGAAGAAGAATTTCTTTTGATGACGTATGTAAATGAACATAAGGCAAAAAGAAATGATGCATAGTTCCTTAACATCGGGTGTTCTAACCATATGTGTGGTGATAGAGGTATGTTCTCAAGATTGGTTGATGGTATTAAACACTTTGTCAAATGTGGTAACAATACTAGAATGTTAGTGGTTGAAAAAGGTAGTGTCAAGCTTGTGTTTAATGGAATTCACTTTATGGTCAGGAATGTGTATTATGTTCCTGAATTGAGGAACAACTTGTTGAGTGTGGGAAAATTGCAAGAAAAAAGTCTTACTATTCTAATTAAGAATGGGTCCTGTAACATTTATCAACCATGTAGAGGATTCATTGCTCGCATTGAAATAAGTACTAATCATATGTTTATTTTGATCAATGAAAGATCCACAGCCACTAAAAGTACCACAGAAGAGTGTTTGCATACTAGTGTGAATTCTATACATTTATGACATCAACGATATGGGCACTCGAACCTAAAGAGCTTGAAGACTTTGCAATCCAAAAAAATGGTGCATGGACTGCCTCAATTGGGAGATTCAAGTATCGCTTGCACTGATTGTTTTACTAAGAAGGCAACACCGGAATGTGATACCAAAAAAGAGTGAATGGCGTGCAACTAAGGTACTAGAGCTTGTTCATGTAGACATCTTTGGGCCTATTGAACCCATATCACACAGTGGGAAGAGGTATATGCTGTATTTTATTGATGAATATAGTCGTAAAGCCTTGGTGTATTTGCTAGTAAAGAAGTCAGAAGCATTGGAAAAGTTCAAAATCTTTAAAAAACAAGTAGAAAAAGAAGTAGAAGAATCTATCAAGTCCTTGAGGATAGATAAGGGAGGAGAGTTCAAGTCACTCAGTTTCAAAGCCTTTTGTGAAGAACAAGGGATCAAAAGACAGCTCACAACTTCCTATACTCCTCACCAAAACGGAGTTGCCGAGAGGTGAAAGTTTATAAAATACAAACATAATTAACCTAGAGGGTTTGAATAGGTTATTTTTAATTTTTATCAATTTATAATTTAATAACTTAAACAAAGTAGCTAGGCATGCAATCGCGTATAAGAATAAAGTATGGAAATAAAATAATAACACGATATTTTTAGGTGGAAACAACATAGGCCACAACCATGATCTAAGAAAAAAACTAACGATCCACCGGACCACCTAACTTTTCACTATGAAAAATAAATGTTCAAGCAAAAACTTGGTCTTATGCCACCCTTTCTAAGATACAACCCACATGTATCTTACTTACGAGCCACTACTCTGTTTTCACAGTTTCTAATATTGGTGTAAGCAGTTTCTAGACCAACGTTCCAATAAGTTCTCTGTCAATCAGATACGTTCTCGAATTAACTGAAAATGGTTAGTAAAAAAAACACAAGTATCTATGTATATTATATAACAAATTTAATAATGAATAATCCTAATTATATGATTAAAAATATATGTCACTTAAATCAAATCAATTAGAAAATCTTAGAGTAAAAAGATTAAACACAAGTTCAATAAAAACAGATTCTTTAAAGATTATTAATAAAATCAAATATTAATGATATGACAAACATAATTATTTGATCTAACAATTCAAGAACAAAAATAAAAAATAAACTATAAAAACATATGATCAAAATATCATAAACTAATTAGGTTTATTAATCAATCAAACACAATCACCAATATTTGATAGATTAACTAAATAAAAAAATCTGAAGAATTACGATCTTATATTTGCAAAACAAGATAGAGATTAAAAAGAAAAGAATAATGATCTTACGTGGTTGATTGAAATAATTAGCAATAGGTTTTATTTATAGGAAAAATTAAAACTCTTAATCCTATGTAATTGATAAATATCTTTTCTATTACAAATAGGATTAGTAATACTAACTAATTAGAAAGACTCATATATAATTGATAAATATTTTTTCTATTACAAATAGGATTAGTAATACTCACTAATTAAGAATACTCATATTTAAAGAAAATTTCTTTTAAAGTAGACTCATATTTAAAATAGATTTCTTTTAAAGTAGACTCATTAATCACGAAGACTCCTATTTAAAAAAGAATTATTTTTAAAATATATTTTATACTATCTTTTAGGCTAAGATTTAAGTTATATCTTATTTAATATTTTAGCATATATTTTATTCTATATTTTAGCAACAAAAATAATTTTAGATTTATGTAAATACATGAGTGTAATCTTATGTGTTATAGTTATAATAGATATATCTGAAGTACGATTATGTGAAATTTTGACGTTTCTTTGATTTTTCTTGATAGACTTGATAGTGAACTTAAAAAAAAAATTTATATGTAAATATATTACCCACAAAAATAATCAATACTTATAATCCTTACAAGAGGAAAAACAGAACAGTTATGAACATGGTGCATTGCATGCTTACTGCCAAGAAGGTTCCTGATAATTGGAGTAAAAAAATTTGGAGTGAAATGGATCTACAAAACAAAGTTGAACTATCTTGGTAAAGTTGATAAATATAAAGCGTGATTAGTGGTTAAGGAGTACTCTCAACATAAGGAATTGATTTTATTGAAGTCTTTGCACCCGTTGCATGCATGGATATTGTAAGGATGATTATGGCATTAGCAGCATGTAGAGGATGGACATCTTTCAACTAGATGTCAAATTAGTGTTCCTTTATAAAATAAAGGGAAAGGGCATAAGGTTTACAAGCTACATAAAGCCTTGTATAGTCTAATACAAGCACCAAAGGCCTAGTTCAGTTGCATAGAGTCTCATTTCATTAGTGAAGATTTTCAAAAATGCCCAACTAAACATACCTTGTTCATCAAAAGAAATATAGGTAAAATTTTAATTGTTAACATTTATGTTGATGTTTTAATTTATACAGGTGACGATAAAGATATGATGATTGAGTTTAAGAATTCTATGATGCAAAATTTTAACATGATTGATCTAGAAAAAATGAGATTCTTTCTCAGAATTGAGGTTTTGCAAAAACCAGAAGGTATTTTTGTGTGCCAAAGGAAGTATGCTACTGATGTGTTAAAGAAATTTGCAATATACGAGAGTAAGCCTGTGAAAAGTCCAATTGTTCCAAGCTTCAAGATTAACATAGATGTAGATGGATCAATTATGAATGATACGTATTACAAGCAAATAGTTGGGAATTTAATGTATCTCATAGCTACAAAGATGGACATTATGTTCAGTGTAAGTTTGATTAGTAGATATATGTCAAGGCCCACTGAGTTGCATTTATAAGCTGTAAAAAGGATCTTAAAGTACTTGAAGGGAATTACTAGCTATGGGATTTTCTATGAGAAGGAAAGGGATGACGAATTGCTTACTTTTATGAACTCTGACTACGCAAGAGATGAAGCTGATTCTAAGAGTACATCTGGTTATGTGTTCTTATTAAGTGTAGGGGCAATATTATAGATATTTAAGGGACAACCAATCGTTACTCTTTCAACTACAAAAGCAAAGTTTGTGGTTACTGTTGCTTGTGCCTGTCAAGTTGTATGGATGAGATAAGTTTTGAAAAATTTAAGCTATAATCAAGAAGGTAGTACTATTATCATGTGTGACAACAACTCTATAATTAAACTTTCCAAAATCCGTTAATGCATGAGAGGTGCAAACATATCAAAATTCATTTTCACTTCTTAAAAGATCTTGCACGGGATGGAGAAGTTAAATCGGTGTATTGTGGAACACAAGAGCAAGTTGCAAACTTAATGACTAAAGCTCTAAAGATTGATGCTTTCGAGAAACTTAGGAAGAAGATGGGAATGATTGATGTCTCTGAAGTAAACTAAATGCAATATGCATTTAGTTTAAGGGAGGGTGTGTAAAGAGATCTTTCTTTGTTATGGATAGTTGCTGGGTTTTAAGAGTCTTTCTCAATTTGGTTTCAATAAATTCTAATCTCTAGAAATGTGATTTGGAGCATCAATTCATGTTTGTTTGTTTAACTATTTACTTACTATATTCTAGTTTTTAGTTTATTAATGCTATTTAAAACATCCATTTTCAATTCAATAAAACATTAAGAACTAGTTTTATAATGTGATATTTATCTCTACACTTATATAATATTTTTTCTAATGTCTTAAATAACAATTATCTATTTTTTATCTTAATTTTTTTTATAGTGATTAAGAGTGGTAGTGAGAATTTATCCACTAATTTATTAAATTATACATTTTGAGTTCATTTGTTTATAAATGCATTAAATAAATTTATAAAATATTATATCAAAAATGTATATGATATCTCATTTTATTAACTTTATGAACAATTTATCTAACATAATGGTTAATTATAGAATACTTAAATGTTTAATTTATCTAAATTAATGGATTTATAGTTTTTTTTAATCTATCAGTTATACTCTACTCATATTCTACTTTTTGTTCCCTTCAAATACTCGGATCTTGTAACCTTTTCTCTTGAAGCCTTATTTTCCATAAGAGCTCCTCAATGAACATTCAAGAATGGAAATTGAGTTTGTGAAGAAGTCTTCTTGGCTGCAATTTGTAAGTCACTCGAAAAGTCATTCATCTTAGCAGCCAAAATAATTAATACTTTAAAATAAAGAAAAATACTCTTGAGACAAAATCACAATCTAAAGGTAATAAATTAATTGGCTCCATTTGTAAGTGGGCTCCACCAATACCAATTTGTCAGATTACTCAACACCCTCAAAACTTACTCGGATAATTTAAATGTATTATGTAAGATTAATATAATAAAAAAATAAATTTATAATATTTGACTACATTAATATTATAGCTGTAATAAAAGCATTTTTCAATTTCACATCCACTCATAAAAATTAATTTGATTCAATCAAATTAAAACATATGAGCTGATATTGTGAGCAAGGAGATGATAAATTGGGGGCATATAAAACTTTTAGAGTACTAGGCCTACTTCTTACACGTGGAAATAACACTTTAAAATATAATATTTCTTTATACATAACAAATAATTTAAAATTAATAATTACAAATATTAAAATTTTATTGCTTGTAAAGTAAAATTATAATTATAATTTAAAATTAAAATTAACAGATTAATCCAATAAAAATAAGTATTATATATGTAAATATTATTTAATAAAAAACTATTGATATTTCATATCAGATGAAAAATTTGCTTAAAATCTTAAAAAAATTTAAAAATGTGAACAAGAGGTAATTTTGGATGTGAGATTTTAGTTATAAATTTGACTATAATTCATAGGAATAACAAAGCTATATTAAATAATATTGAATATAATTCTTATTATAATGCAAATAGTTTATTGTAGTGTAAAAATATTTATTAATAAAAATTCATATAATATAAAATTACATGTAATTAATAAAATATTATACATTATAAATTATTTAAAAATATAAATTATAATAAAAATAATTATTATATATTTATAATATAATAACTTATTATAAGTGTACATGAAGGAAACTATGTTTCCTTGTTATCTTTCATCTCTCACTTAGGGCACAAAAGAGGCATTTATTATGCCACTCTTTGAATTTTTTTCTATCTTGCACTCGTCCATATCACATTATCATACAAAATATCATATAAATTAAAATTTTATTATCTAAGAAAAATATATTAAATTAGTATATTATGTTTAATTAATAATAATAAAATAATTCAAAATATTTATATATTTAATTTGATTATTAATATATAATAAAATATAAAAAAATTCAATAATATTGTATATTTTTATTCATCCCATTCTTTTCAAGAATACGTTTATTTTTCTCACATATTTATATAATTATTTTTTTACTTTATCTTATTTAAAAAATATATTATTTTTTAATTTTATTTTATTTATAATTTTATAAATTTTATTTTAATATTTATTAATATTTTGATTTCATTATCTAAATAAATATAATAATAATAATATTTGTATTGAATTATATTCTTATTATATTTTTTATTATCATTATATTTATATTCTACAATCTGGAGTTCAAAAAATTATTTTTAATATTTCAAAAAGAGATTACGGCGTATAGAACTCTACCACGTGAAAATAATATAACAGTATTGGAAGATAAATGTAAATGCAAATAATTCGATACAAAAGACGAAATTTTACTTAAAAAATGTATCCGTTTAGAACTATACTACCTAAAATAACTAATAATATCTTTAAAAAACAAACGTAATAAACAATGTTTTATCATTTTAAGAAATTAAATAAAAAATGAACTCTAGCACTTAAATAACATTACATATAAAAAAATATTTTATCACCTAAAAAAGTAAAATAAAATATGAGATAATTATAAATATATTTATGAAAAATTTAAAGATAATAAAAAATTCTATCACCAATAAAAATGTCATATTTAATATAATTTTTATCATCTTATAGAAGCTAAATAAAATTTAAGATAATTATACAAATATTTTACAAAAAAAGTTGAGGTAATTAATCATAAAAAAATTGAGATTAAAAAGTAGACAATTGTTGTTTAAAACATTATTGTCCTATGTATGATAAGTACATAATTGTTACTTATGATATTATTGTCACATGTTCGATAAATAAATATTTACATTTTTATCATTTAATAAAATTATATGAAAAAATGAGTTCATTATGCACATATTTTTATAGGAAATTAGAGATAATAAAAAAATTCAAAAATTCAGAAAGATAGATAATTGTTACTTATAATATTAATATTATCATATGTATGAAATAGGGAGTTGATTTTCTTATTGATTTTTACACTCCTTTAAATTTTAACAAAAATGAGATAAGCATAAATAAATATATATTTAAATTTTAACAATATATTAAAGTTAAATTGTGTTTTGAATACACCAATAGTTAAAATTCGAAGACACGTATGATCCATTTCCACGAAATAGACCATACAGAATTAGAATAAAAAATTATACAAATAAAAATATATTTTATCACCTAAAAAATTAAATAAAATATGAGATAATTATATGTAATTTTTTACGAAGTATAAGAGATAATAAAAAAGATCAAATTGTATAAGTAAAATTAATGTATTGTTTATCACTTTATAAAAACTATATAAACATTGAGATAATCATACACATACTTTGCAAAAAAAATGATAATTAATTATAATAAAAATTAGAGACAATTTTTTTTTCAAAAAGTTAGAGATAATCAAAATGATTATAAATTATTAAAGTGTGTTTTGTTTTTGAATTATTACATATCAAGCTTGTTCTAACTATATAAGATAAAATCGCTCATTTGTTAATTATTAGTTTATTGTGCATTTAATTTTTTTGTATAATTTTATCTTCTATGTACAATATCTTCTTATTAATAAAATATTCTTATTCAACTTATTACTTCAATTCTTTCTCTTAGTATATTCTTGAAACATAAATAACATTGTTTTATCTAGACATAAAAATATTGACATTATCGGTAATATTATTGTGATAATATTATTTTTTACACATTTTGATAACAAAATGTGATGTTCTTATTTTTTAGTCAGATCGTCACGAAAATGTCAATAATATTGTTGTTCCTAAAATATTGTTTAAATGTTTTTTTAGGCTAAAATGTTCCTACAATGATGAATAAAATATTAAAAAAATACAAATTCTTGATTTTTTTCTTTTCTTCTTCTTATTTTTAAGTAATTTTTTTAATTTAATTTTTTTTACTTTTATACAGTAGATAATATATATTTTTTAGCATATTATATATATATATATATAAGTAATTTTTCTACTAACATATTAATTTGTTGTAAATATATTTAGATAATTTAATTGTTTAAAATATGTTGATGTTAGTTATTATTTTTAAGTATATAAGGTAATATTTTTTAAAATTAAAAAAAATGATATTTAATCACTCTATTACTTTATATTTATGATTTTCTAGAAATTATTGCCGTAATTTTACGTTTAATGATGTACATCATCACTTCCCAAATGGCAAATGATTATAATCCCTCGTTGACTAAAGAGTTATCATATAAAAAAAGACTATAGAGTTTGTCTTAGCTTGAAACCAAAAAGTATCAGATCAGACTGAACGATCCGACTCACGAACATATATTTACATAAATAGACATTCACAATTCACAATCAACCATCTTTCCCTTCCTATGAACTTATGTGACACTATTCTTTCTAACTCCTCCGAGCCTCCGACATTTACAATTCATAGTAAGAACAAAGTTATATTAACAAAATATTATAGACTATTTAAAATATAAATTATAATAAAAATAATTAGAATATAATACTTAAAAAAACCCAAAAACCATATTGTAAGTTAGATAATTATCCAGACTTATAAGAAGCACTACTGTCTTACTCTTAACCAACGTGAGACTTAACAATAATAACCTATTATAAGTATCATTTATCCATTAAGTAAAGTACATCGAAGAACACTATTACTCTAACTATTGGTTATGTAAGCTTAATAAATTATGTGTAGTTTCCAACACCATTCTTTGTTATCTTTCATCTCTCACTTAGGGCCAAAGAGGCATTTATTACGACACTCTTTGAATTTTTTTCTATCTTGTCCTCATCCATATCATATTATCATACAAAATATCATGTAAATTAAAAATTTATTATCTAAGAAAAATAAATCTAATAAAATCATTATATCATATTTAATTAATAATAATAAAAATGATAATAAAATAATTCAAATTATTTATGTGTTTAATTTGATTGTTAATATATAATAAAATATAAAGAATTTCAATAATATCATGTATTTTTATTCATCTCATACCTTCCAAAGATAAGCTTATTTTGCTCGCATATTTATATAATTATTATTTTTATTTTATCTTATTTAAAAATATATATTATTTTTAAATTTTATCTTATTTATAATTTTATAAATTATATTTTAATTTCATTACTTAAATAAATATAATAGTAATAATATTATTTTTATTGAATTATATTTTTATTATCATTATATTTATATTCTACTTACAAACATAACCTAGAGTTCAAAAAATTATTTTTAATATTTCAGAAAGAGATGCATATATATATATATATATATATAGATTAATTATATATTATAATTTTGGTTGTTGCATACGAGATGATTATAATATTATAAATAATAAGTTTAATTTTTTTTAAAATAAATAATTGCGTACTCGCACGTATTCAATGATAGGATTAGAAAATAAATTATTTTTATTAATTGTGTGTACGAAGAGCATATATTAATACAACTAATCAAAAACACTTAATTTTAAACTTAATCATTTTTATTAATTTATAAGCATCAATATTTGTCTATAAACACACACTTATAGTTTGAATCTCAAAACAACTTTTAGGAAAATATAAATAAAAAGGAAAAATATTTTATTTTGAAAACACAAATTTTATTAATGAAAGATCGTATATTTAATTTGGATTAAAAAATCAATAATATAAATATATTATTAATAAAAATTAGTAAGTTAAAACTAAAATTTCTTAAATAAATTAAGAAAAACATTAGCTTTATCGTTTAGTATATTGTAAAGTTATTTAATTAGCTATTTGAATGTTTCTCAACATACATATTGAATATTTTTTATATAAAAAAATAAAATTTTAGTTCTATATTGTAATGATATTCAATAATAAAATATAAATTTAATAAATATAAACATTAACATATAATTTTAGATGAATTATAGATGACTCAAATAAGTAAGATAAATATCACAAAAATAATATTTAAGATGTGTAACTTGCATTTTAAAAAAAAGCTGTTAAAACAAAAGATTTATAAAGCTTTATTCAAAATAATAAATTACAAATTAAAGATAAAATTAATTAATTAACATGCATTTTCGTTTGCTACCCTCCCTTCCTCTTCATGTTCAATAGTTCTATGTAGAACTCTACCACGTGAAAATAATATAACAGTATCTGTAAGATAAATGTAAATGCAAATAATTCGATACAAAAGACGAAATTTTACTTAAAAAATGTGTATGCGTTTAGAGCTCTACTACCTAAAATAACTAATAAAATCTAAAAAAAAACAAACATAATAAACAATGTTTTGTCATTTTAAGAAATTAAATAAAAAATGAACTCTAGTAATTAAATAACATTATATATTGTTGATACAAGTATGTTAAATCAGTGTTGGAATAATATTACCGATAATTTGAAATGAACTGTTTGGGTTGAGTCGTAGACTAAGTTGCTTTCTTTAAAACGTTTTGCGGCTCTGCTCAAATTTGTGCAAACAAACACAATTCTGTTGTCCCCATGATAAAACAGTCCATAATATTTTTTTTCTGTCTCGAAACTTCACTGTATTAATAAAGACTAAAATACTACACCTGAAAAATTTGTTACTCGGAAAACTAAAAAAATAATTTAGAATTACTCAGAAATTTTTTTTCTTCTATGAGATGTGTTTGCAGATTGTTGTATTGAAACTGAGAGCTGTCTCTATTTATAGGTTTCAAAAATCGTGTGACAATTATGATAATAACGGTAATGTTTGGAGATGAAGAGCGTAACAGTCATTATGAGTAATGAAGAGTAACAACCATTTTCTGAATAAAGACGAATAACGACCATTTTTTTGTGTAAAGATAACAATAATTTTCTAAATAAAAAAGAGTAACAACCACTTTCTTAATAAAGAAGAGTAACGATCATTTAACGGTCATATTCTGAGTAAAAGAAAACAACAGTCATATTTTGAGTAAAAAATAATAACAGTTATTTTTTTGAGAAAAAATATATATAACAAACTTTTCTGAGTAGAAAAGTTTTTGTAAAAATAAAATGTCACCTCACCTCACACACGGGCTGGGCACGGCACGGCACGGCCGATCAATCTGATGGCGAAACAGGCGCACGTGTGATATCATATTTGCCTAAGTGTTCTCCCTTTTCATAAAAATAGGTACTACTTGGGATCCAATCCCAATAACCAACTCTTTATTATTTATATATCTTTTAAGTAGTGTAAAAAGTCAATATGTGATAAGATTATACTAGTTTTTTTTAAAATAAATATTCATTTTTTCAACATATATATAAAAATATTTTATAGGCACGGCCGGTCAATCTGATGGCGATACAGGCGCACGTGTGGTATCATATTTACCTAAGTGTTCTCTCTTTTTCATAAAAATAGGTACTACTTGGGATACAATCCCAATAACCAACTCTTTACTATTTATATATCTTTTAAGTAGTGTAAAAAGTCAATATGTGATAAGATTATACTAGTTTTTTTAAAATAAATATTCATTTTTTCAACATATATATAAAAATATTTTATCACTTAAAAAGTTAAATAAAATATGAGATAATTATAAATATATTTACGAAAAATTTAAAAAGAATGAAAAAATCTATCACCAATAAAAATGTCATATTTAATATAATTTTTATCACCTCGTAGAAGCTAAATAAAATTTAAGATAATTATACACATATTTTACAAAAAAAAAAAAGTTGAAGTAATTAATCATAATAAAAAAATTCAATCACAATAAAAAAGTTAAATTCATATAATAATAAAAAATGAAATAAAAGGTAGATAATTGTTACTTATAATATTAATATTATCATATGTATGAAATAGTGAGTTGGATTTTCTCTTTGATTTTTACCCTCTTTTAAATTTTAACAAAAATGAGATAAGCATAAATAAAATATATATTTAAATTTTAACAATATATTAAAGTTAAATCGTGTTTTAAATACACTAATAGTTAAAATTCATGATCCAATTCCATGAAATAGACCATACAAAATTGAAATAAAAAATATTTTATCACCTAAAAAAATTAAATAAAATATGAGATAATTATATACATATTTTTACAAAGTGTAAGAGATAATAAAAAAGATCAAATTCTATAAGTAAAATTAATGTATTGTTTATCACTTTATAAAAACTATATAAACATTAAGATAATCATGCACATACTTTGCAAAAAAAATTGATAATTAATTATAATAAAAAAATAGAGACAGTTTTTTTCAAAAAGCTAGAGATATTCAAAATGATTAAACTCTATAAAAAAAGAACATTAAATTAATATAATGTTTATTGCTTTATAAGAGTTAAATAACAGTATTGAGATAATTATACACGTATCTTATAAAAAATTGATATAATTAATCATATAAGAAAAAAAAGAGAGGATAAAAAGGTAGATAATTGTTGTTTAGATTTTCAAAATAAAACCCTTGTTTTATCTGGAAACAAGAAATGCAAAGCAGCGCTGACGGTACCGAAGGCAAAATTTGGAATAGTGTTTGGGGCGGGTGATTTGTTAAAACTCGAGAACAGAGAGAGTGAGTGAGTGTGGGAGTCTGGGAGAGATGGGACACCGAAAGCAGAAGTGGACATCCGAGGAAGAAGAAGCACTTAAAGCAGGAATCGCAAAGCATGGAACTGGCAAGTGGAAAGATATTCAAAGAGACCCTGAGTTCCACCCCTTCCTTTCCTCTCGCTCCAATATCGATCTCAAGGTCTCTCTTTATTCTTTTTTTTAATGCATATCCCACTTGGGTAGTGAAAAAATATCAGATTTCTAGCTGTATATTGTTACTCGTCGGATGTGATTTGGAACTTGGAAGTGTTGGCTAGCGTTAAGTCGGCTTAAATCTTAATCACACTGTACAGCGATTTAAATTGTATTTAAGAATTGATTTGCTCCATTTTCTCATATATATTTACTCGTGTACTATTGTATCTAAGATTTGATATGCAAGCTTCTTTCTTTTTCTTTTTTTGGTTCTGAGTTTGTTACATGTTTTGGTTGTAGTATATAGATCATTAGATCGCATTGGTATGTTTGGATGTGCTTCTAGGTTTTAGATAAGGTATGAAAGGAGGTTGTGTTAGCTAAAAGTGGTTTCTCAAAAACTACTACTAATAGTATTTCTCAAAAATCTAGGAACACTTATCATAAATATTAACAAACGTTATTAAATGATTTTATATCACTTGTGTCACTTTTTTTTGGTGTGTCACCAATAGTTGGTAAACATGTGGACCAAAGATTCACCTTTTATGCATCAAGGGCCCAACTTTCTAGTTACTTTTGTCCACGTGTTTGCCGCGTATTGGTGACACATGCAGTAACACACGCATTGGAGAATTGGAATTATTCCAATCAATCTTATTATGCTACTAGTGTATATAAATGTAATTTTGTTTTGACAGGATAAATGGCGCAATATGAGTATTAGTGCTGGTATTCAAGGCTCAAGGGATAAATCAAAGACATCAAAAGCAAAAGCCAACAATGATGCTCAACCTCCTGCTTCTATTCAATTGTCCACTGCACAGCCTGCTGGTGCGACTCCAGCTGCCATTGTGCACGATCTAACTGCAGTTCCGGCTGTGGATGACTCTTCCAAGGGTTTATCAGATGGGAAGACTGCCCCAGTGTATGACAGTACTCCTTTTGTTTGATCTTATTTATTCCATGACATTGCACCAATTTTGATGCGTTTATTCTAGAAGTAGTTTAAAATGAAGTGGTTTGGTTGAATGTGATTTTTTGAAGAAGCATTTAAGTGCTTGACATGAAGTTTTTAGAAGTTATTTTCAATGGCATTTAAAGAGAACATTTATCCCAAACTAACTTCCTCCTGAAAGTATTATTTTTCCTAAAAGCACTAATAATGTTTCTCAAAATTATGAAATAACTTCTTGTGGAGATTGTGAAATACCTTTAAAAGTGCTTTGGCTTGTTAGAAATCACTATCAATCAAAAACAGAAGCAAATCCAAATGGACGCACTGAATGGTATAGTGTAGATTTGTCTATTTGTTTTTTTCCGGTAGATGATTGTGGTTTTGCTGAATATTAGGAAGTGAAACTTAACTGCAAAAACATTTGTTCATGGAAGAGGACAATAATCGAAATTGTGTAATTTGACTCATGGAATGCAGGGGATGTTTTGGTGCCTAAGATCCATTTGAATTGATTTGTAGAAATAAAATGGCTATTATTGGCATCATTTAGGATTTAATTATTTTTCTTACGGGATTCATTGATTCAGTGTCTGATATATTGTTTTTGGCACTTGCTACTTATGATACTTTAATGTTCTGTTTTATCATTGAATTTGCTATTATGTAAAACACATAATTATACTATCACCAGGTACAATGCGCTGATTTTTGAAGCGCTTTCTAACTCAAACGAACCAAGTGGATTGGAAACTAGTCAAATTGTTAGTTTTATCGAGGTATGTTTGCAACTCTTATTTTTCAATCATAATTGAATTATTATTTTTTTTGGGAAACACCATAGGAGACCTGTAAGATTATGCGGGGTTGCATTAGGAAACAATAATGCACTGCATGATAAAAACATGAATGCTGCTTTATTTTTGAATTTTGATGAACTCTTACACTTTTTTGATAGTTAACACCCAGAGATATGATATCGATCTCAATCACATTACCCTGTTTATATGGGATTTTTATTACCTTATGTTAAACCCTAAGGATAAAATCTAGTACGGGCTTGTTTTATCAGGTTTATACTTTTCATCCTTTAAAATGACTGTTTTTGCCTTTTTTTCTTTCAAGATATTCAAACTATTATTGTGGCCATATGACTTTGCAGCAAAGGCTTCAAGTTCCACCAAATTTTAGGAAGCTATTGAGCTCAAGGCTGAGAAGGCTGGTTGCACAAGACAAAATTGAAAAGGTTTTTTCTCCTGTTTCACATCGTTTACCTTTTTCAGAATATAATCATTGGGTGAATGCTTTCAACCATATCTATCTGCCTCCATTCCCCCTTTTCATTATATAGATTATCTTTAAGTGCATGTTTACTAATCCGTAATGAAATTTGAAAAGAATTGAAAAAAGAATGAATCAAAAATTGAGTGAATTGGAAAGGAGAAGAATTGAAATTAAATTGCTTTCGATTGTGTCTAATTATATTATTTTATAATGGGAATAAAAGTAGTTGTTTTACTAAAATTTATTTTTAATGCAATGATAATTATTTTTGAGTAGCTTAATTTGGGAAAATCAAGTTTATATTTTTGTGCTTTAACTTGTTTATGGACTTTTCATGGGGAATCATGGGTAATTTAATTCCATTTACTAATAAGCAAACAGTCTAAATGTTTTTCTCCAATCAATCTTTTTGTAAGTTAATAATAAGTAAATAATTCCGTATTAATTAGTCTGTGTCATTCACTTTCTTTTTCTTTCTTTCTATGATTATACTTGATAACTCTATTACAAGCATAACTTTATACACGGTTGCATTTTAACACTGCAAGCATTTATTGCTATTATCCCCTAAAATTTCACCAGCGTTTACTATGAATATATCCATTTTCTTCACTGCCTGATATGCATCACCTTCTTGTGCAATCAAGTTGATTACTTCTTTTTTCTGATTCTGTCATATGTTCAGGCTAGATGAGACATCAGATGGCTTTTGTTTCTTCTGCTTCTGATGGTAAAAAGTGTTTTTGAACCTAACAGATTAAAGTTTGCAATAAGTTTTATGCAAAGCTCAGAAAGCACAGTTTATGCTTATGTTATTCGGTTATTCCTCAAAGCACTTTCTACTAAAACCACTTTTAATAGAAGCAGAAATCACTTTTCACAGAAGCACAAGTAATGAAACAAACCTTTATGAGCTTTAAAATAATTTAGTTTGGAGTAAAAATGGCTGATTCAGAATGAACGAGTCAAGTTTTAAACTCTTCTCTTCTCCTCTTCTTCCTATCTAGATACTCGAACACAAACTCAACGACTTGAAAAGAAGTAAAATTGTGTTGGTCTGCTTTGCCAATTTGATTATTCAAACCAATTTTTTTCCCCTCGCTATTTTATACCTAATTTTCTGCACTTCTTTTAGCTCTTTTAATCGGGTAAAATAAAATAAAGTAGTTGCAATGGCAACTATTTGTATATATGATATTATGATGACACTGTTTGGAGTATATATATGGTGTTTATGTTAAATCATTTAAATTATTATTGGTTTTTAAGCATCTTATGGGAAAATGCAGGTTCAGAATTACTACAAAATGAAAAGTAATACTTCATCTGAAACAAAAACACTAGTCGTAAAAAAGGACTCTCAACTTAAACAATTAGAAAATGTTGGTCAAAAGAAAGTTGTTGATCCAATAGAAGCAGCTGCATCAGTTGTTGATCCAATAGAAGAAGCCGCATCAGTTGCATCGAGCAGGATTGCAGAAGCTGAAAACAAAGCTTTTGAGTTAGCTGAAACAGTTAAAGAGCAAGAGAGGATTTCAAAGTTGATAGAGGAGAATGAAACAATGTTACAATTTGCAAGAGAGTTGTTTGAAAGATGTAAAATCCAAACTTCCATTTTTGATTTCTTTTCCCAGGATGTCAAAGTTTAGTTTCTCTTTAATCTTACCTTATTGTCCTTCACAGGTTCAACGGGTGGAACTGTGCAGATAAGATGAAGCCACTTGTTATCCGGTTACAAGATATCCCCCAGAATTAGACCTTGTAAATTTGGCTTGCTTCTTTTCGGCTCTGAGATTCAGGATATATAAATATCTTTTTCAGTGATCAATTTTTTTTTATTTTATATTTTATTTGACTCTGTTAGTGTTATACTGGTAAAGATCTTGTACATGTAGAGAACTTTTTCAACAATCTTAGAATACCTACTCCCTTAAAGGGACATGGAGTGACAGAGTTGGTTCAAATCCAACAATACAGGTGGACCAGAGTTACTTTTATTGATTTTAAATCGTATGTATTATTTTTAGTGTGTTTATTTTATGTGTCTTAAATAGTTAGGAAGCATTTGTACATGTTGCTTTGCAATACTGAGGGAAAATTCCATTTCATTATTATCAATTTTGTACCTATGATGTTTGCAATAGTGTAGGAAAACAAGGGAAATTTCCACCTTTTTAAAATATATATATTGGGAAAATTCAATATCATTAATATGAATTTTGGTTTTCACTAGAGGTGCGGCACCATTCAAAGAAGACGCAAGGTTCCATAAGAAAAATACTAAATACAATAAAATTAATATATATATATATATGATTTTTGTATTTCTTTCTTTCCCTCTTTATTCTAAGTGATGTTTGCTAGTGTTGAGAGAGGACACGATTTACATGAAAACTTTTTGTTTTGGACGCATTTTTGGATGTGATGATGACAACGTTTTCAAGCACGAGGATGCGTTAATATAAGCTAAGGGTGCAATAAGGATTAAAATATCAAATAAATCCTAGTAATTTTATGTATTATATTTGTATAAATTAATGAAAAATATTTTTATTTTTTTAATAATTTTTAAATCTAAGAAAAAATACTCAATACTTTTGAGTGAAAAAGGTATTATACATGAATAATACTCTTATTATACAATAATAAATGAGAATTACTTTCTCTAATAATAAAGTATTATTATTATTTTCATAATGAACATATCATAAAAATAGTTATTAATTATATTTATTTTTATAATTTATTGAAATATTAATATTTTTGTTTATCAATTTATATAAATAAATAGGAAAATATTTAATATAACAGAATTTAAATATATATATTAAATATTTAATAATAAAATTATTAATTATAAAAATACATATTAAAATATAAAGATGTTAAAAATAATAAATTTTTATCGATCAAATGATATTAATTAATGTTTAAATTTTTAATTTAAAATGAATGAGATAAATGTTATTTATTAAATCATTAGATTAATTATACTAAAATTAAATTTATTATCAATAGTTAATTTATATTCAATTATAATCTATTTATATTAAATCTATTTAGTGATATTTTATATTATTATAAAAAATAAAATAATATATAATTTTTTTTATGTATATTATTCTCTCAGTTTTTTTACCCGTATCATGTCATATATTATTACTCACAGAAAAATATACTGCTGGCACTATATATATATATTCACTCATCAGAAGTTTCTTTTTTTGCTTTGAAAAATAATAACATTTATACATATAACTGCTTAAAGTGTCTACAAGAAACATACATCATTGTTACCCTGAAATACATTTGCTTCTTTTGTTGATAAGAAAAAGGAAGATCATAGTTGTTCTATTGAAAAAATAAACAAGAGAAACAATGACATAAAGGAAGAGAATTATCGAAATAGGAGAAAATAACCATTAATAAAGCTACGGAGCATGCGCTGGAAAATACATTAGAATCCACTTCAGAACTGGGTTAACTCAAAAATCAACAAGCATAAATATAAAATAATAATAAAAAGATTTCTGGTCGCTTAAGCAAATGGTTAAATAGAAGAAAAGGTAACAAAGCAGCAGGCGGAAATACAATTACAATAATAATATGAAAGTATTTAATAAATAAGAGAGCAATGATGCTGGCAAACAAAGAGAGAGGAGTTCACAGTTCAAACTAGAACAAAACATCAATGAATCTATAATAGTACCAGCCCAAGCTCTGATGGT
This sequence comes from Hippophae gyantsensis, assembly GCA_030763125.1. Lineage (NCBI taxonomy): Eukaryota > Viridiplantae > Streptophyta > Magnoliopsida > Rosales > Elaeagnaceae > Hippophae > Hippophae gyantsensis. The sequence goes on along the minus strand of CM061028.1, from coordinate 75,393,433 downwards.
TTCAACTCTTGTCGTAGGCGATAATTATACAGATAATAGTGAAGTTGCCCATCACCTGGTCCAAATTTCAGCTCTTTTAGGATAGACTCATTCTCCATGACATCCAATGCATTGAAAACATCAAAGTCTTTCTGTTTTGCAACAATAAGAGCATCATTCATCAACTGCAGCAATGGGGTCTTTGTAGTGACGTTATAATAAGAGTAAGCAGCTTTCAAAGTAGAGTGGTTTCGATTGCCAAGGATTGACGAAGGAAGAGTGTAGAAACTGCAAAAATCAGTTATTTCATGAGTCTCTGGACTCTCGACCAAGAAACTATCCACCACATTTTCCTCCGGAAGGAGCCAGTGCTCCACATCATTTTCATCAAAGTCTAGTGCAACAACAAATTGGCTCAAGTCGTTCCTAAGCAACCGAGTAACAGAAGGAACATCACAAAATTCCATTTTCCTAAAGCCAGGAGTAGTTGGTGAATCTGGTAGCTTGTACAGTTTGACTGTTCGGCTCATTGTCATTCTAGCACCAAGTCTTGAAAATCCCACATCAATGAGCTTTTTTGGGTTCAGAGACCTGTGCCAATACTGGCAAGTTGTAATTGGAGTTGGAAGAACCACTCCGGCTGTGTAAGCTGCTTGCCATATATTCTCCAAGTGAACCCGTCTTGTGACCTCTTTGATCATCACAGGTGCAAGTCTTTTTGATCTAAGTTTTTTATGAACACACAAAAAATTGATCTCTGCCATTTTCACAACCTGATCACGGACTCTAATTCTAGCCGGAATACCAGTAATGAAAGCAACCAGCTTTTTTGAAGGTTTGGCACGAACACCAATGTGCCAGCTTTTATAGTAACCAGGAGGACGCAAAGCCCACGTAAGAAACTCCTTGGAGTAATTGAATCTAAACATATTTTCATCGTCCTCAACGTAATTATTCTTCAGGAGAGTGTAAACCTCGTTGCAAATCTCTTTAGAGTTCATGTCACAAGTGCTCCATTCATAAGCACTTGGAAGATTATAAGGCTCTTGTTTGACTTCGGATAATGGCGTGGGAGGCTCAATGGGTCCCTCAGGAAGGTTCATGTTACCCCTATCCTTGAACTGCCCAACAGGTTGGGTTTCCCAAAACTTGTGATTCTTGCCATCGGACATCGAGTCTTGCAAATTTTGCACTATAGTTTCCAATGAATTATCGCCCTTAACAGCGGAGTTAGTGTCTGAATCATGGTCTGGGTTTTCTTTAGGAGATCCAGGAGGAGAATTGCTATCGTCCATATCCACAATTTCAATTGAACCTCCTACAACCGCACATAATCCAATTTCAATCCAACAGAGAAACATAAAGCTTAAAATTTAATTCTAGTAAAACCAAATAAATAAATAAATAAAAAGCCCTAATGATCTGAATGAAATCAAATTAGTGTAACTCCTAATGTATAATACCACGTATATTACACACGCGACTAACATGTTCTAATACCACAGAAATCTTTACACAGCATAATGAACTAAATTAACGCTTAAAAATTCATTCAAAAATAACAATTCGAGTAAAATTCAAAATAGTACCCCCAAATAATTTGGATGAAACAAAATTCGTGAAAATCCTAACACACCACATATTTTACGTGAGCCTAACAGATACTAAAACAACAGAAATCTTTAAACACGATAACGGGCTATCCAATTAATGCAATACAATAAAAAGACAACAGATCTAACAACAGATTTAAACTAAACGACTATATTTAAAGTAAGGAATATAGAACTTACAGTGCAGCAAGCAAGCTTTACTAAAAGTTTTGGTTCCTTGTTACTTGATGAGCTCTGCAGAATAGATTCTGAGTATGGATTTTGGTTTAACTGGTGGTTGGATGAGAATGGGGATTTTAGGTTTTTTTTTTTTTTTTGGAAGATGCCGGTGAAAATCCGAGAAAAAAGAATCCGAGTGTGCGTGCCGTGTGGCTTTCAGAGAATAGCCTTCAATTACTCAACTAAGCTATTGTTTATAGAGTATAGAATATAGACTATAGTTACAAATGTATTTATTATTTATTATTTATTATTAATTAAATTAATTTTTACTTTTTATTTTTTTAAATTTTATTAATATAAAATATTATCACATCACATATTTAAACAAAATTGAATTTCGTTTTCTTTTTTGGAATATTATCATCATTGATCCTACGATATCGAATTACTCTTCACTTCAATTTCAAAACAGACCCCAGCTCTGATTTTGGATACTCTATGGTCTTTTTGCAGGATATGAACGGAGTGGACATGACGGAATTCTTCGAAGTTCAGATGATTTTTTTTTAAAAGAAAATACAAGTGATGTGATAATAAATGTATTTAAGTTTATATAATTAATAAAAAATTACCATTTAAATTATAATTATAATATATAAATGTAATTTTTTAAAAATAAAATAAATATTTTTTCTAATTATTTACAAATTTACATGAATTACAATTTCAAATAAATTGTACTTTAAATAAAAATTAAACAAAATTTCATATATATTAATTTTTTATTATAAATTATTTTATATATCATGATATTTTTATTTTAAAACTCTAAATTTATATATGTATATATAAATTCTAAATTTTAAAGAAGAAATCGACGTGAATCACGATTTAAAGTTGGTAGAAAAAAAATAGAATTTAAAAGTTGAACAAATCAATGTATAATTTGAAACAATATGTGAGACACTAGTACAAACAATTTGACTAATTTATTGTGGAACACAAGTACATAAGAAGCAAATTTGACCATTCTATATACTTTGATGATAGATTTTTCATTTATTTGTTTTTATATGTTGATGACATACTCATAATTTTTATAAATAAAAATGGAATTAGATTGTCCAATTTATTATTTATTTTTCTCTATTGTTTAATTACAGTAATCAATTTATTATTTAGAAAAATTCTGCAAGAGACTGAAATTTTAAGTAATATCGGTGAATCCATCCCGTCTTTATTGTGAGCTTTCTTTAATAATGAGATTCAAGTGGTTCCGCATAACACCCATATCCTATCTTCTTATTGAACTAAGCTAAATCATTGACCTTGAAGTTCAACGCTATTTTTTTTTTTTAGGGGGGAGGGGGTCTTCAGCTATGTATTGTTATCCCTTACCACATCTTCAAGCTACGGGCTTTATTGGAATTATGTTGCAGGCAATCTCTTTGTTCATGCTTAAAATTGATGGCTTCCTTGCTTGAAATACATGTAAGCATAAATATACTGGAAACTTTTATCCTCTTCCTATTTGTATCAATTTTAAAGGCATAAGCTTGCTTTTGTTACAATAATTGACACGTTATTCAATGATGTTATTTCTTATTCAAGTTCCCTAGTCTTGATCACAAATTACCTCCAAAATAAGTTCAAAAATTTGATGGCACTTTAGTACTTCTTAAGCTAAAGATTTTTGTTCCTATTTATTTTACGAGTTCTCTTTATATCCCATTAACACCATTGAATAGAGTTGAACAAATATCAAATTGTTTACATCTTCAAACTCACGATCATTTGTATCTATTAATATATATTATATCTGTTAATAGATTTACATGTTATGCGTTTTAGGCACATCTAGTTTACTTGTAACTCTTATATAAAGTTATCATGTATATTCCTTAAGATACAGAATAAAATAAAATTATTAAGTATTTCTAATATGGTATCATAGCAAAAGTCTCTTCATAATCAATCTCATACTCTTGTGTAAAACCTTTTTCAACAAGACTAGCCGTGTAGCGCTCGATAGACCCATCAGAGCGAGCTTTGATCTTATAGATCCACTTATAACCAACCATAGACTGACTAGGAGGGAGAGTAGCCAGATCACAAGTATAGTTTTTAGTTAATGCATCAATTTCCTCTTCCATTACAATCTGCCATAAAGAGTTAATAGATGCCTCGCGATAAGTGTGAGGCTTATGAAGTGTAGCAAATATAGTGTAAAAATGATAGGTGTGCAGGAATGGATCTTACCCAGGTTGAGTGGTGAGGTGGAATGTCTTATGGAGGATCTTCAGGCGGAGCAGGAGTAGGGGACCTAGGCTCAAGGTAGGGTAGCTCGTCATCAACCTGTTCATCTATAACCTGTCTAGGAGAATCATCAAAAATATTTGAAGATAGAATAGAAAAGTCCAAAGGAGGATCAAAAGTATTTATAGAAGAACGTGAGACTCATTTGAAAAGATCTCTAAAACATAAGAGTTAGTTAGGGAAGAACGAAAGTGAGAGAGTTCAACAAATAAGTGGTGTTTCCAAAAGACAACATTACGGGAAATAAGAAGACGATGAGAGACATAATCATAGCATCGATACCTTTTTTTAGTTTCACCATAACCAAGAAAACAACAAAGTCTAGATCGAGGCTCAAGTTTGTTGTGCTCATAAGGCTGAAGAAGAATAAAATAGGTAGATCTGAAAGAGCAAAGGTAATGATAATCAGAGGATGACCCAAAAAGGCGCTCATATGAAATCTGATTATGAATGACAACACTTGGAATGCGATTAATGACATGAATAGCATAAAGAACAGCTTCACCCCAAAATGGGGCAGGAGCTTTGATAGAAAGAAAAAGAGCATGGACAAACTTGAGCTTTATAGGACAATTAGCTGAACTAGGATATTGCCTTATTTTTTCCTATTCTGGGTGTATTGTGCAGGACCCAAGGACGGGGCAAGAGCTTGGGGCCTATCCTAGGGTTGGGCGTACGTTTCTCGTGGACAATCTTTATCTTTCACCTGTTACTCCTGTCTCTATTGCTGCTGTAGTTTTTTCCTTACCTTCTCTCACACTTTGGCATTCTCATCTTGGTCATGCCATATCCACTCGGGTATAACAATTAGCTTCTAAAGGTCTATTAGGTTCTGTGTCCAAAGACAATTTTGATTGTACTTTATGTCAGTTAGGAAAACAACTAGCTTTACCTTTCAATAATAGTGAATCTATGTCTAATAGTATTTTTAAGTTAATTCATTCTGATGTTTGGGAACCTTCTCCTGTTATTAGTATTGGTGGATCTTGTTATTTTGTTGTTTTTATTATTGATTACTCTCGTTATAGTTAGATTTTTCCTATGAAATTTCGTTTTGAAATCTTACCAATATACAGTAACTTTTTAAAAATAGTTGAAACACAATTCTCCAAACATATAAAAAAAATTCGATCTAATAATGCTCTTGAATATACTCAATATGCTTTTCAAGCTCTGTTACATTCCTATGACAGTGTACATCATCTAACCTGTTCAGACACCTTTCAACAAAATGGTCAAGCCGAAAGAAAACTTCGTCATATTCTTGACACTATTCGTGCTCTTGTTGATACCATATTTGAGCTCATTTGGCTACGATGACTTCTTAAGGATTTAGGTGTGTCCACATCCTATGTTACTCCTCTTTATTGTGACAATCAGAGTGTCATTCATATTGTTCACAATGATGTCTTCCATGAACGGACTAAACATATCGAGATTGATTGTTACTTTATTCGTTCTCATCTTGTCCATGGTGCTCTCAAGTTTTTTCCCGTCTCCTCCAATGATCAACTTGTAGATATCTTCACCAAGGTACTTTCTAAGAAACACTCGTAATTTTGTCGAGAAACTCAAACTAATCTCACATCCACTTTGAGTTTAAAGGACTGTTAATTTAATATATATCTGTTAATAGATATATATATTATGCGCTTTAATCACATCTAATTTACTTATAACTTTTATATAAAAACAACATGTATATTCTTAAAGTTATAAAATAAAATACAATTATTAAATATTTTTAAAAATATTAAGTCACTACACAGCATTATTATTAATTTCACTTATCACTATTAAGTATAAAATTAAGGACATGTATCGTTATTTAGATATAAAATTACTATTGTTTAAAATATATATCAAATAATAAATATGATACAGATTCTAATAATAGATATCAAATTATTATCAGATATGCAAGCCATCTGGTGACTTGGTGCGTGTATATAATATCGTTAGCATCCACGAGCATACTACCGACACAACAACAAAAAGTCAGCGCTCTCAGAGCCATAAAAAATATTCTCCAATTATAGATATATGATTAATCAAATAATGATAAATCTTTGAAATTGTGGAGACTTTCTATTAAGCTTATATTATTATACAACCCTCATTAGAAAATAAGTTAGAGAGATAAAATGATCCTTATGACAAAAAAAAAAAGAGAGAGAGAAACGTTGCAAATCTTTGGAAGATTTCAGATCCAAATCATATGGGCAAGGAAGAATGCAAATAGAGAGCTACGATGTGATTTTACCAAATTCATTGGTATCAGTAATACGCAGGATAACAAGCAGAGATGTAAACTAACTTATCCCATTTTCTTTCTAATTTAATATATCTCATTTTATTTAAATAAAATTTCACCTTATATTAATTTTAATTTTTTTTAAACTTAAATTATAAATTATTATTTATCATATTTTTTTATTATTTTTGTATTCTTATTTGTTTCATTTAAACCATTAGAAACAAATAAGATATTTTAATTAATAACGTTTTATTATTATCTTATCTAATTAAAAATTTAATGAGAAAAAATAAAATTAATTTTAAAAATTAATAAATTATCTCATAAATCTCATTAACATTTTGTATTAATTTATCCTTATAATCTAACGTGTTATAGTGCCTTCACTTCAAAACTCAAATTGATATGGGTGTTCATTTCTAACCAAACTACTTAATCTCAACCCTTTTTCTAAAACAAATTACATTCAAATAGCATTAGACATTAACCAATCTAAACAAGAAAAAAGGTCATTGGGAACATCCTCGAACTTTCAAAACATCAGTGTCTATTATTCATTTCCTTGAAAGCGAAATAGTTAGATAAAACCTTTAAATTACTCCACGGAAATCTTTGGATTAATTTTGCCACTAATATTATCGACATATATTTAATAAAGAAAATTAATAAACATCCTATAAAAAATGAGTATTAGCAAAGTATATACATATATATATATATATAATGTAAAATAATAAAAAAACATATACATACATGAAACTTATAAGAAATAAAACTTCAATAATATTTTAAATATTATTCAATGAGATTCAATTAAACAGAATTCAATATTAATTAAATCTTAATGATCATAGATTAATTTAAACACCTACTTGAAATTAAGAGATTAATATTTTTAATAATAAAAATTAGATATAAATGATATTATTTATATGATTATAAGTTTTAAAAAAAGTTTCAATAATAAAAATACCTCTACTCTTAGATGTCATATGCCACAAGATATATATAAATAATACCACTAAAATTTATGAAAAATAACACTTCAATAATATTAAAAAGACTATTCAACAAGACCTAATTAAACAGAATTCAACATCAAACAAATCTAAATAATCATCAATCAATTTAAAAATCTATGTCAAATTATAAGATTAACTTTTTTAATAATAAAAATTAAATATTATTTATGTGATTACAAGTTTTAAAGTTTTTTTCCCTCAATAATAAAAGTATCTCTACTCTACTAGATGTCATATGCCAAAAGGCTTTAAATAACTTATCATAGAGAGCGAGGGTCGAGACAAACAAAGATAAATGACTTTTAACTCACTCAGCAAGTGGAAATAATACCTTTCTCTAGGAATGAGAATAAAGCAAAGGTGGAAGGAAATAGCTGCAATAGTAATACCATTGTAGATACAAACCTTTGGTGGTCAAATCTTCATCCAAGTTAGCCTTTTGAAGATATGAATACAATTGACCAATTTACGATGATGCCAATGACATTAGGAGTTACATTTTAGAATCAACACCACACAACTGAAGGCAAACAAAATAAAAAACTTTGTTGCCAGCAACTTCAACTTTGGGTCGAGTACAAGGAAGAGCTATATTTAGAACATCCAACCTAACCTCAAGTTCCTTAGTGTTGGTTGGTTTACTTCAGTTGAACTGAGCTTTTGGAACTCCTGATAACAACTTGCTGAGCTCGATGCTTAATAATGAACTTTCTCTTCGTTATCTAAGCGAAGAGTTTCCATGCCTTTGAGAGTGCTATCATAGTTCCTCACTTGAGAGGCATGTCTCCTGGATGATGTACGCTTCGGGTCTGAAGAACCCATAGGTGGATTTATTTGACCGTTAGAAATTTTGTAAGCAGCTCCAGGACTAATATCAGTTGTGCAAGACCGATAAGGATCAGCATCATCCCGGCTGCTAGAAACAGCTGGTCGTCTTGATGATTCACCAGATCGGCCCGCAGTAGTGGAATTTGGTAACTGCAAGATCAATCATCACACTTATAACTATAGACCTAGCAGCAAAGCAGTAAATATCTAAAACGGGGATGAAAAAGAAGATAACTAAAAAATTTCAAGACATAGCAAATTTAAAATGATGAGGAAAATTGTTTACATAAAAAAATATATATATATATATTACCAATGCATCTTTAGTAAGTGCAGGATCCTTAGCAATTGGATATTTCTGCTTTAACAAGCTTTCAGAGTTCAAGATTGGTCCAGACATTCTAGGCCAAGAAGAATCCATGGAAGTCAAACCAGCTGCTCGACCATCTTCCTCGCCTATTCCAGGGTGTCAGAAAGTAACGTATCAACTCTAATCTTGTACTTCAAACGTCAAATGTTAATATACTACATAGCAATCAAAAAACTGAGACAATAGCTTAAATAAGTACTAAATGATCAGATATTATCAATATCAAGTTGATTTCCCAAAAGAAGCCAAGACATGCAATGGCATAGTTACTCAATATTTTTATGAAATGACCAAGGCATGTAAAGATAATATCCTCACCAATTCAAAAAATGATATGGTGTTAGAAAGTAATGGTATCAACTCTAATCTTGTACTTCAAACGTCAAAAGTCAATATACTATATAGCAATCAAAAAATTGAGACAAGAACTTAAGTACTAAGTGATCAGATATTATCAATATCAAATTGATTTCCACAAAGAAGCCAAGATGTGCAATGGCATAGTTACTCAATACTTCAATGAAATGACCAAGCCATGTAAAGTCAAGAAGTTACCCGTAGCATTAGCAGCAGCAAGAGGCATTCCAGAACTATTTCCTGCACCAGGACCCTACACACACGCACACATATAAACATGGAACATCAAACACAAGCCTCATGTTGACAAGCAAAAAAGTAAGAAAATTAAAACACTCACTAGTGGACGGGATGGAGGAGTCGTCAGCTGTGATTGTTGATACTTCAAAATTGTCCAATCAAAAACGTAATCAAATTGGAAACCTAAAGCAGATAGCAAAAGACACAAATAACTTTATTCTACTAAGTTATAATTTACAAAATGAAACTGGCTCTAATACTCATTAACATAGGAAAAACTTGGCATAAGAAAGTAAAACCTTCATGTATAAAGAGGTCTCGATATATTCTTTTCAGATAAGCATAATCTGGCCTATCATCAAATCGTAGTGAGCGACAGTAATGGAAATATGATGCAAACTCGGATGGATAACCACGACATAAGGCCTGAAAATGTTATTGAAACACTGATCAAAATAACTCAATATAATGCCGAAAACTTATAAAATATCATTACACGTTTCCTCACCACAAGCAAAAACCTTTTTTTCTTCCCCTTTTTCCTTCACTGATGTTCACAAACTTACCTCAATTGAAGTAGAAACTTTCTTTTCACTAATTTTGTCATACTTCTGTTTCTTATTTCCTGCTCTCAGTCCTTGCCAAGGCAGGCTACAGAGCAAAGCTTAATGTCAAAATAATTTTCAATGGAAAGAACGGCAAGATAAGTCACAAATGAATGCACGGAAGCAACATCAATCACCTTCCTTTCAGAAAGTACATTAGGACATATCCAAGAGATTCTAAATCATCCCTCCGGCTTTGCTCTATAATTAAAGAAGGCAGAAAAGCAAAGTCATGCAACCTATACGAGACTGAAATAAAAAGAACACCACAAGTAACAAGGACCTAACATACCAATTCCAAGATGAGTGTTCATGCTTGCATATCGAGCAGTTCCAGTCAAATTTTTGTTCTCCCTGAAATCACCAAACATGATTTGTAATATATTTATCAGTAAACTAGGAACAAAATTGCATCTTAACTGTGTTTAGAATAATTAGAAAATTAAGTATTTTATCTTTCACGCCACTCGATGTACTGATGGATAAAGAAACTACACAAACTCATATAAAAACTACAGTGCCTACATGAAAATAACACCAGGGTACCATTTTCAAATAGAAAATCTACTATAAAGACTAAACCAGTCAAAGAAACAATACTTTCCAGGGATCATGTTCAGGTATTACAAAATAGTAGTACTTTACTAATAAAAATATTAAAAAAAAACACCATTGACGTTGGATTATGTACGAAGATCAAACTTCAGCACCATGCCATGCCAAGGTATAAGGACCAATATTCTTCGGTAAAGCACACCTGACCAGATCACCTTAAGGTACAAGTAGAGAAAAATTTTTGAACCTGTAAGGGATATGCTGATGCGTTGAACTATCTCTATATTTTTTGGCCAGGCCAAAATCAATCATGTAAACCTACATGAAAAAAAAAAGCCAAACAACACATTTATATATTAAAAAAAACCTCAAAACTAATATTTACATACAGAGAGAAAAATAGATGTGCATTCACAATAACACAAATTCAAAACAAAAACCTGATTTGCACGCCTCCCTAAGCCCATAAGAAAATTATCGGGCTTAATATCGCGATGTAGAAAAGATTTAGAATGAACAAATTCAACACGGTTGATCTGAAACAAAAAGCAGCATAAGTTTACATGAATTCATGCTTCCAATTGCAAAAATTTAAGTAAAGAAGACTGAAAATTTTCTAATCTTCTTAACTACCGTAGAAATTCAACAAAAACTACCATTTGATCTGCAAGCATAAGCACTGACTTCAAGGAAAGCTTCCTACTACAAAAATTAAAAAGATCTTCAAGACTAGGCCCAAGTAAATCTATCACCAAGACATTGTACTCAGCTTCAACTCCAAACCATTTCACATTTGGTATGCCAGCTGCATGAACAAAACACAACAGTCATTTGGGGCAGACATTGGATGATCTGGAAGCCTAAAATAGATAGAAATCACACTTTGAAACTCTCTCTCTCTCTCTCTCTCTCTCTCTTTTCCCTTTCCTTTTTATGTGTGTGTGCGCAGGGACTAAAAACTTAAATATTCTCAATAATTCATTACTTCCTCCTTGAAAGATCCTGTATAACTTTGATTCATAGAGCAACTGCGGATGCTTTGTCTTGACACTTTCCTACACATAAGAACCAGTGAGCTAATGAGAATTTCAAGCCTTATGAAACCATCAACGCTCCACAAAGGAAAGTACGCACCAAAAACTAATCATACAATCATATAAACTAACTTGATTCAAAACAAATCGTTGCTGCATGGGACATTTCTAGATTTCATCACTAAATTCAAATCAAACCATCATCAACTGGCCAGGCATTTTATAGTCTCACAACCCAGTTAAAGCTAACCCTAATATTGATTAATATAACAACCTATCATGATATAACAAAGCAAAAACTTCAAAGTTTTCCTCAAAATAAACCAATAAATTAACAAAACAATAAGAATGGACCCTGAAGTTGAAAGAAGAAGAAAAACACAGCTGATCGATCAACTGATAGGAACAACTGGTTAATTTGTGCAAAACTGATAAACTAGAAAGCAGCAACAAATACTTACAAGCTTAATCGCAACCTCTTCGTTAGTCTGACAATGAGTTCCTGCCAAACAATTTGTAGAACATAAACAAACAAGAAAATGGAAATATTTGCTAATTCCAATCTAAACACAGATAGACACATGAGTTTCCAAATTAAGCAACAAACCCAAATAGATCTCTCCGAACGAGCCGCTACCGATCTTCCGGCCGAGCCGAAATTTACCTCCAACACGAGGTTCCATTGAACACAACGAATAATAGATTGAAGTCCCAGCTACAATATCAAAACCTAAAATACCCCTAAGAATTCCCCAAAAAGGAAATTCCTACCCTTGTCAATCAAATATTGTACGGAAATTCGGTTAACATAAGAATATCCAAAACAAAGATCCGATGATTTAAATCCTTAAAAAAATTGGACATTTAAAGATGATGTTGATAGATATGAATAAGTTTTGGATTAGGTTACAGAAAGCGAAAAATTGAAAGCCTCAGATCATTGTTCTTTAATTCGCTCCCCTAATATCTGGCCTGCGGTGTATCGATCGAACACAAGCAAATGATCCGATTTGGAAGGTAAACGGTGGTTCATTGAATGTTTTTATTTATTTAGTTTGTAATATTTATAAATGACAATTAATAAATACAATAAATTAAAAATAAAATAATTATAATTATAATAACATAATTATTTTTATTACTTAATAAAATAATATAAAATATTTATAATATTACATCTATTTATTTATATAATTACTTATATTTTAATAAAATTATCATTAATAAATTATTATTTTAAAATAATTTTTTTAACAATTTTTATTGTATGAATAATAAAAATAACGTGTTAGATAAAAAATAATGATAATAATAAGATAGTATGTGAATTTATTTTTATTTATATAAATCATTGATTCAATTATTTTTTTTTTTTGTAAAAATAATAATTTAAGGAAAATTAAAAATTATTTTTAAATTTTTTTATAACGTTTTTCATTTGTTGATTTTAAAGAAAAGTATATTTTTTATTATTTAAAAAATTAAGTTTTTAATTATATTTATTTAATTTTTTTAAAATATATGAAATAATTTTTAAATATATAAAAATTAAAATTATAAAAAATATATAAAATAAAATCGTCATGTTTCAATTTTTTGTTAATTTTTTTTTATTATTATACTCTTACTTTTTAATATCTTTTCTATCTAATAAAAATAACGAAAAACAATGGTTGTGCACGCGTGAAGGCAACGCGTAGCTAAAGTTGTTAAGAGTCTCAAAACCACGTCATAAGCCGTTGTCCGTTTGGAACTCTTTTTGACCCTTCGTGTTAATGTCACGTGACGTTATCCACTTTACTTAGACGTATCTACAACATGTTCGAGTTGCTTTGATATCTTATCTTTGATCTTTCTCAGGTATTTCTTTTACTCTCATGGATAATTGCTTAAGATTTTAATAAAAATAATAAATAAATTAAAAGTGACATGATAAGAAAGTTGCTATCGCCGACTTTTCCTTATTTTTTTCGCTAATGGTATTGCTGACTGTTGCCAACAGCACAACTTGGCAAATTGCTGATAATTTTTCTATATGCTATACTATACATATTAGTTGAATGTACCTCTCTTAAAATAAAAGATATCATCACATCAAATTTCACTAATTTTATTCATTTTTCACCTAAAAATTGTTTATTGATTAGGTTAAATTTTTTTAATTATAGTATATATCTACAAAATTCTAAATTATGTCTAAAATAATTATATTTTAAATTAATGATATATTTTGCTCCTTATATTTTATTTTTTTTAGAAAAATTTAAGCTAAATACTTAACTAAGAAATATTAAGGAGTTTTTTTTAACTTATCCTTTAATTAAAATAGATTTTTATAATATTAATTTATTAAAATTTTATGTTTATTTATTTATTAAAATTTAAAAATAAACTATATAATATTTTTTTTGCTAAATGCTAATCGGAGGCAATGATTCTACTTTATGATTAATACTTTTTGTCTTTAAAAAAACTAATGGTTAGGATGGGACTGTGTCACTCTAACAGTCTAGCTCACTCCAAGTATTGATAAAAGTATTTTAATATAATTATTAAATAGAGTTGATTTAATGATGTAATTGAATCAATCTAAATCTAAAATAAATTAAATAAAATTATATTGATTTTAAAATTTATTTATGAATCATTTTTATATATAAAATATGATGTACAAAACCATTTAAATTTTAATTGTGTATCTCTAACATAATTTATTATTTTTAATCATAGTTAAAAAATTAAAAGAATAAAAAATATGTTTAGATAATTATTATATTATTATAAATATTTAATATTTATAATTATTTTTAAATTAAAATAATAATTTTAATTTTAATTTAATTATTTTATAAAATGTTACAAAATAAAATAAATATTTAATTATAAATTTAATAATAATTTAATTCGAATTAAATTAAAATAAATTATGAAACATATAATTTAAATTTAATCTAACTATAAAACTATAAAATCTGTAAATCAAATCTAAATCGAACTGAATTTGTGTTAACCTTCTTAATAAGGATACATTAAAGTTTTTTTCTTCTTCTTTGAGGATAGGAACATGAGAAATACCTTTCTTTCCTACCATCCAAACCCTCAATTAAGTGATTTCATAAAAACTAAACTTACATATATTTTTTTCCCTTAACAAACCAAACGCACATCTTCAAATCTAGTTTTATTTAGCTTTGTCGAAAAATAAGAAGAAGAAATTGATATCGAGAGAAATAAGCAAATAAAATGGAATGGAAGAAAAAGGAAATTACATATATGTTAAAAAAATCTTAAATTTTATAACAATAAAAATATCATCTAATGATATTAAACTGATTAAATTTGATGAAATTAAGCATTAAAAAAATCTAAATTATCCTAATTTAACTTCAAAAAAATTAATTAGATTATATTTAAAACAAATATAAAAATTATTATTTTTGTAATCACGTGTTATTTTTAATTTAAAAAAAGGTGAATGGTTGGGTTTCGGCATTTTGGAAAGCATTAGTTTATTTTGATTTTGGATGTGTATTGAAATTTTTTTGATGTGGATTAAAAGAAAGTGTTGTAATGAGTTGGAAGGTGGGTGCAAAATAGAAGCTCCCTTGGTTAGTTTTATGCTGTATTAGTTCGTTGGGCCAAAATAAGTTTATGGACTTATTCTACCGAATTATGGGCTTGGTCTAAAGCTCAATTTCGGAGATAATTAAATTGATGCAGGGAAGGGGAAAAAGTTAAAAAAAAAACAGATTCAAAACTATATAAATTAATATCATTAAAATTTATAATAAAATTTAATTAGATAATATTTAGCATTAAGTGAATTTAAATCAAGAATTAATTATTTCAAAACAACGATTACTAATAACATAGAAATTTAATCATTTATTTAATTACAAAAAATATTTTTAAATATACAAAAATTGTTATGATAATAGTCTTATTTATTATTCTGATAATAAAATTACTATTTTTTAATTATTATAATAAAATTAATAAATTTTATCTTAATTGATCATATATCAACTAAACTATTTATACATAATTATTGATTCACTTTTTTTTTGTTTTGTTTAAGATATTTGTGATGTTTCAACTTTTAACTTGCGTTTTATAATTGGAAATAAAGCCATTAGACTGAATCATAAAGTGATTCACTTTGTAATTTGATATATAAAAGTATTATATTAAATATAATTTTGTTTAAAAAGTCATAATTATTCTTTTTCATATATATATAATAATTTATTTAATTGACTTATATATGTAATTAACAAATGAGTGCCATAAGTGCATAGTTATACGACTAGTATATTGCTAAACCCTGTTTTTCTTTGTACTAAAAAAACTTAAAATTTTGTTACAAAATGGCTATTTATGTAAAAAATAATTACTTATACTGATAACAACTAACAAATAGTCAATTTTTCTCATATAAATTTCACGAGTTTTAAATATATTAACATTAAAAATGCAACCATGACTAAAAAATTAAAGAATAAAAACTTATCACACGATATAATAAAAAATATTGAAGTTATAAAGTTTTGTTTTAAATTTTAACATAATTATTGTTTCCATTGTTAAAACTAAATAAACTGATAATAATATTATTTGTATTTAATTTAATTTCATTTCGTAAATCAAATATTAATTTATTAAAAAAAAGAGTATAGTTATTTTAAGATTGATACACGCATTATTTTAAAATGTTATTATTTTTTATGTCAAACACAGTAAAAGAGCCGTATAACACAATAGATTTGAAAACACTTACAAATAATACATCCCAAATGAACTATAAGTGCATATAAATCCTACTTAAAAAGAAGAAGAAGAACTCTTGTAGTTGTAAAGTAAATTTCCTACAGGATAAGATGATTATGACATGTTTGATTAACAAGGAATGAAACATTTCAACTGGCATTGAAAGAATAAAACCCAATGAAAAAAAATACATGAGCCATAAGTGGGTGCCAAAAAGAAAAGGAAAGGAAAAAGGACTCAACCCAACTAAGCCATGTAACAAAAATAAAATTAACTAAAGCAATAATCTATTTTTGTGATTAACCGTAAAAATAAATAAATCAAAGTTGTTAGTTGTCACTTCTCATTTTTTATTTTATTTTTTTAACTTTGTTACTTGTCACATGCCACTTGTGATTCTGATATTTATTGACCCTCTCTAAGCCCAAGCAAGAAAGAAGCCAACCATTGCTCTTTGGTGAACAGGCTCAGTTTTAGATCTTGGTTCTTAAAATGGGCTCAGTTAGCAGTAGGAACTGAAGTTCTTGGGCTAGGAAGGCCCATATATAAAATTCTTGGAGATAGCCTGACTTTTGGGCTAGGCCTTGGAGAAGGAATTGGGCCATAATTACATTTATGTACTGGACCTACACGTGGCGATAAGTTAACTTGTTCTAGTGCTCTCGATTGTAGCTCTGTTGGGTAGTCTCGAACACACCCAATTCGAGGTCCAGTACCATTGGTCCACTTGCAAGGTAACCGCTTGTTAAAGTCAAAAACTGGTACTTTCTCACTGGCAACATCAACTTTTTTATTTTCTTCTTGATGAACGGCTTTGTTTGTAGTCAACTTAATCTTGTCTCCTACATCAGTCGCATTTCCACCATCTGATTGTTTTTCACAACTTATTGATTCTGATTTTTGTTCGGTGTCCGTAATTCTGATCGAGTAAGAGTCATCATCAATTGCACATCTCTGTAGAAAAGTAACAATAGGGTCAGTCTCTAATAAAAAACATGACTTCCAAAATAACATATACTGCCTTAACCTATGATTCATCTTCATTCACAGTAGTCATTTTGGTTTTGTCATTATCTAAAAATTAGTTTCAAAAAAGTACTTTTAGTTAAAACACACACGACATTTGCCCTTTTTTCAGGAAACACAAAGGTGATTGCTATTATCAGGTCAAAAAATTTAAAATTTAACTTAATAAGACAACATAAATCTTTCTTAAAATAAAAAATTTCCTCCAATTATTTTTTATATTAACCCTACAAACCACTTTTCATATGTTTTATTTTTCAATTGGCTCATAATCATTCCTTCCATTTTTATTTTAACTAAGTACTCAATAGATTTTACTTTTAAATTTTTTTAAAAAATTTAATGTTATCTAACAAAAATATACGTCCACCTATTTGTAAATATTATCTGTTTTTATTGTTATAATAAAAACATATAAGTATGATAGGAGGATAGTTAAAAAAGAAACTCTATTTTTAGATGTTATGACATAAGTGCTTTTATATGATTTCAGAAGTAAAAGCAAACAAAACCCTAAATGTGAAAGAAAATACCTTGACATTTGAGAGATCCACGTGATTCTCCTCAAGGAAGCTAATAAACTCCTTGAAATTCTCCTCTGTTGGGTGATAATGACCACTATATGGCCAAATAGCCTGAAAATATTTGCAATGGATAAATAATCAGATATTAGTTTTGCAAAAGCAACTGTTTTGGAATTGCAATTCAAATGAAATTTTATTTGTCTGTATAATTTTGTACCTCAAGAACCCCACGATGGGCAACTAATCTTCCAGCTGCTGTAATGGCACCTCCTGCTAGAAAACTAGAGTGTTGAAATGAACCCTTCTTCTTCTGACCTACATAAAGAGACCTTGTGGTACTTAGGACAAATATCCATTTGGATCCCTCTATTGTGTCCACAAGTGTCTCATTTTGCCTATACATCAACTTCCCATTTTGCACTACTATTTCAAATGCTTCTCTTTCTTTCTGAAATGGCAAAAATACAGATGATCACTCTATTAATAATACATTTCTTAAGCATAGTTAAGGGAACAACAACCCTTTTTTCATATCAACAGCCAAATGAAATTACAGGACAGTAACTTACAGGTCCAAGGTATTTGATACATTGGCGTTGCACAATGCTTCTTGGACATTTATCAAGATTGATCTCTTTTCCATCTCCAACATCCAACCTTCATTTCAAATATAAAGCAATGAGTAACAAAAAAGAATAGTTTTCAACATGCACTTCTTTGATTGTTCAGGATAACGACAATGATTCGTTCAAATGTTAAAACATAATTAAGCAAATTAAACGCACCGAAGGTTTGTTAAATGACAAAAGTTAGAAGAAACATGATGTTGAAAAGGAACTAAGAGACTCACCAATAGAAGAAAGGTTGACTGCTCTCACTTTTAAACCAAATATCATAATAAAAATGTAAGTTGTGCCCATATCGATGCCGTGGATCAATCTGTAGAAAACACAAATCAATTAGTAACAGATTAATATTAAGCATTCATGAAGGTTTGGCTAAAGAGTATGCATGAACTTACAGCTTCAAGCCAATGTTGTAAGGCTAACTTTTGAGCCTTGTCATTCTTGGACAAACCCTTTCCCACCTTAGCTGCTCTAGTCCTAGCCCTTGCCCATCTTGAAACAGCAGTTTCAGGTTTGTCATCATTAAAAAATGACACTGAACTTCGCTTGAGAGCTGCAAAGTCTAATGCTTTCCACCTGCATTATATAGAAGTAATCAATTGGTTAAAAAGAAATATCAGTTAAGACTTAACTCACAAATGAAATGACATAATTACTAGTGCAATTATACTACAATATAGATATTAGAAACTAACCAGAGCTCTTCAACAACCACAGCACAATCAGCAAGATTCCTTCTAGTTCTGTAACTTTTGTACACTTTTTGAAGCTTAGTTGCAGCTTCATCAAGTTCACTCACTGGTATTGGAGAAAAAAAGATTTCAGCTTCAGGCAAAGAAAGTGCAGGTATTGGTTTATGCTTCAATTCAATTTTGCTTCTCTGGGCATCTGAAAAAAAGCTTCCATTGTTTTGAACAAGATTCTTGAATGAAAGATTTGTTTCAAGGATTACATTCTGAGGCTTATGTTCCTTCAAGCGATTTGAACTCTTAGTCTTTGTCTTTTCAGACCCATTTGAAACAGTCATGATTTCTGATTCTGTTTTCTTAAAGCTATGTGATCTCAAAGTCACAGTTCCTGTTTTGGAACTGAAACTGATTAAAATAACAAATCAAACGACAGATTTGCTAACAGCTTTCCAGTTTTTGGAGAAGAACTTCCACCTAGACAACACAACAACAAAATAGGAATATTTATAATCCAACGCTTCACATAGATGACTTAAATTCATATGGGAATATAATCAAACAGGTAAGCCCCATTAAAAGCTTCCCATGTTCTAAAACTTTATTTTAAAATAAATTCATAGTGAGATTTGTGATTTTTTGAAGACAAAGAGCCCAAATTGCTTCAAAAAAGACTAAAAGAAATGCAAAAACCAAGATGGGTAATTAACAAATGGAAGGATCATTATTACCTGAAATGGGTTTGGAGAATGTCCTTTCAGAAAGCTGAGCAGGTAATTAAACTTTGTTGGGAAAAATGGATGGTTTTAAAGAGATAAATTTCACATACCCAGGATAATTTCCCAAATCAAAATAGAATAAAAATGACACCAAGATTTTAGCGTGGAAAAACCTTTCAAAATGAAAGTAACAACCACGGGACCCGTAGGCCACTTAAACTTCCACTATAATAAGATGGGATTACACACTTCACCTTCAGGTGGATCTCTCACAAAATACAACAAATATGTATCTTCAATTTGTGGATAAAACTTCACAAATTGGCTCTCTTAATTTCTCTCTCAAAATTTCTCAGAAACTCTCTCTCACTCTCTTTTTGTTTTCTCCGCTTCTGATCTATTTGAGATTGAAGCTAAGGCTTTATATAGCCAAAAACTTCATCCTTCTCTCCGGATTACACGGAGAGATTTTGACTTCTTTTTTTTTTTTTCTTTTCTTCTTTTCTTCTTTTCTTCTTTTCTTCCTTTTCTTTCTTTTCTTCCTTTTCTTTCGGCGCGCCAGAGACTTTCTTCTTCCCTCCTTTTTTTTTTCTTTGTGGATGGCCCACATTAGTTGGACCAACAAATCTCCCCCTCCACCTTATGTGGGACATGGCTCTTCCATACCTGCAATCTTTCTACAGATAACAAGTTTTTCTCTAGTCACGGTCTTTGTCATCATATCTGCCCCGTTATCATTGGTACGAACCTTTTCAACTTTCAGTAGTTTATGTTCCAACACATCACGAATCCAATGATACCTTACGTCAATGTGTTTGGACCTTGAGTGGAAGGTTGGGTTCTTGCTAAGATGAATTGCACTCTGACTGTCGCAATAAAGAACATAATTTTCTTGGTTCTGATGCAATTCTTGTATGAACTTTTTCATCCACAGGATCTCCTTACAACCTTCAGTGATTGCAATGTACTCTGCTTCTGTGGTACTTAAAGCAATACACTTTTGTAATCGTGATTGCCATGAAACAGCTCCCCCTCCAAATGTTATTAGGTACCCGGATATAGATTTCCTCGTATCTACGTCGCCAGCCATATCTGAATCTGTATATCCTTCTAATACAGGTTTATTATTACCAAAGCATAAACAATGACTGGAGGTTCCTCTGAGATACCTGAGTATCCATTTGACAGCTGCCCAATGTTCCTTTCCAGGATTTGATAGGAATCGACTCACAACGCCAACAGCATGTGCAATGTCTGGTCTAGTACATACCATAGCGTACATTAGACTGCCAACTGCCGATGCATAAGGCACCTTGCTCATCTCTGATTTATCCTCCTCACTTGAGGGACATTGACTCACATTAAGTTTGAAGTGGCTTGCAAGTGGACAACTAATGCTTTAGCTTTGCTTTCATGTTGAATCTTTCAAGAACTTTTTCAACATACCGTTTTGGGAAAGCCGGATCTTTTGCTTTTGCACTGTCATGGTAATCGTCATGCCAAGAATCTGCTTGGCATGTCCTAAGTCCTTCATTGCAAAGGACTTGCTCAACTCCTTCTTTAACTTGTTAATCTTGTCAATATTTTGACCCACAATTAACATATCATCAACATAAAGCAAAAGAATAATAAAATCACCATCAGAGAATTTCTTGATGAAGACGCAGTGATCGTGGTCGTTACATTTGTATTCATTTTTCTCCATGAATGAGTCGAACTTTTTGTACCACTGCCTTGGTGCTTGCTTCAGACCATACAAGCTTTTCTTTAGTCTGCATACCAACGTTTCTTTGCTTTTGACTTGGAAACCTTCGGGCTGCTCCATATAGATTTCTTCATCAAGATCACCATGTAAGAATGCAGTCTTTACATCAAGTTGTTCAACTTCCAGATTAAGACTAGCTGCCAAACCAAGAACAACTCGGATTGAAGACATTTTAACCATCAAAGTGAGAATATTTCATCGAAGTCAACGCCTTTCTTCTGCTCGAATCCTTTCACAACCAATCTTGCTTTATAGCGTGGTTGCAAGCTGCCTTCTTCACTTTTGATTCTGTACACCCACTTGTTCTTGAGAGCTTTTCTTCCCTGTGGTAGTTTCATCAGGTCAAATGTGTGGTTCTCATGCAGAGATTTCATTTCTTCCTGCATGGCTTTAAGCCACTCAGTCTTATGTTGATCAGTGATAGCTTCGTCATAAGTCTCTGGTTCTCCCCCTTCGGTGAGCATCACATACTCGTTAGGAGAATATATACGACTAGGTTGTCGTACTCGGGTAGATCTCCTTGTCTGTACTTCTGGTTGGACTTGTTCAGAGACTTGTTCTGGTTCTGAACTGCCAGCTGGTGGATTGACATCATCAGTATCTGGTGTGACTCCCCCGTCATTAGGATTTATTGGTGGAGAGACTGGGTCCAGATTGACTGGAATTTCATCTGACTGTGGTTTCTCAGATTTCTCAAAGTCCTTGATTGTTTGGTCTTCAAGAAATACCACGTCTCTGCTTCTGACAATCCTTTTGTTAATAGGATCCCAAAGTCTGTAGCCAAATTCTTCATGGGCATATCCCATAAAGATACATTGTTTCGCTTTTCCATCCAACTTGGACCGCTCATCTCTTGGGATGTGAGCAAATGCTCTACAGCCGAATACTTTCAAGTGTTTGTAAGAAACGTCTCTCCCCGTCCAAACTCTTTCCGGTACGTCGTAGTTCAGTGGAACTGATGGAGAAAGGTTGATTAAATCGACTGCTGTCCGCATTGCCTCCCCCCAAAAGGTGTTTGGCAGTTTTGCATTTGAGAGCATACATCTGACTCTTTCACAGATGGTTCTGTTCATTCTCTCTGCGACACCGTTGTGTTGAGGTGTCTTTGGTACTGATTTTTCCAGCCTGATGCCAAAACTTCTGCAGTACTCTTCGAATGGTCCACGATACTCACCACCATTATCTGCACGTACACACTTCAGACGTCTGCCAGTTTCTCTCTCCACTTTTACATGGAACTGCTTGAAAACTTCATGCACTTGATCTTTAGTTTTCAAAGCAAAAGTCCATACTTTTCTTGAATGGTCATCAATAAAGGTCACAAAATAGTGAGCACCTCCTAATGACTTACAACTCATTGTACAGACATCTGTGTGTATTAAATCTAGAATATTTTCCTTTCTAGATGGTGTGAGACTACGAAATGCAACTCTATGTTGTTTTCCCATAATACAGTCAACACAAGTTTGCAAGGGTGTACCTTTCATTCCTGGCAAGACCTCATTTTTGGAAAGAATTCTGAGACCTTTTTCACTCATGTGGCCGAGTCGCTTATGCCATAGCTCGGTAGAAACTTCTTTCCTTGTGGCATTTACTTCTCCTCTACACAGTTTGGCTTCTGTGATGTAGAGTGATGTATCTTTCTTGCCTTTAGCTATTACCAGATTGCCTTTGGTGAGCTTCCACTTTCCTCCACCAAAATAATTATTGTATCCATCATCATCAAGCATACCGGTAGAGATTAAATTGAGGCGGATATCAGGAACATGCCTCACATCTTTCAGAAGTAATCTGCATCCAAGATTAGTCTCTAGATAAATATTTCCAATGCCGACAATTTTTGATGCATCATCATTTCCCATCCTCACACGTCCAAAATCACCTTGAGTGTAGGTTGAGAAGAATTCCCGTCGTGAGGTGACATGATAGGAAGCGCCTGAGTCAACTACCCAAGTAGTGTCTTGGCATGCAAGATTGACATAATCAGCATCTCGAACGATGACAACTTCTTCAGTGACAGTTGTGGTGTCATTTGTTCGGGTTTCTGCTTCCTGATTTCTGGATTGTTCCGCCTTTAACCTTCTACATTCTCGAATGAAGTGTCCAGGCTTACCGCAATGATGACACTTCATGTCATACCTTGATCTAGACTTCGACCGTCCTCTTTGTTGACTTTGGTTACGGGGATTTTTACTTTTACTTCTCCCCCGCCATTCTTGCTTGCCTTGTTTCTGCATGACAAGCGCTTCAGTGTCAGGAGTATATCCTTCATCTTTTCGTCGAGACTCTTCGTTTAACATTCTGTCTTTTACCATATCCATGGTAAGCTTACCGTCAGGAGCTGAGTTGCTAACTGACACAACTAGAGTATCCCAACTTTTTGGTAGAGAACTCAACATCAACAACGCTTGTAGCTCGTCTTCTACAGTCATCTTCATAGAGTTGAGTTGATCTACAATGCCTTGAAACTCACTCATATGTTCTGATACGCTGCTTCCGTCTTTATACTTCAAATTGACTAATCGTCGCATCAGATTTGCTTTATTCTGTGCGGTTGTCCTTGCATACATTTTCTCCAACTTTTGCCAAAGAACATAAGCGTCGTGTTCATTAGCAAAATTTTGAAAAATGCTTTTGTCGATCCATTGTCTGATTTGAGCAGCACACTTTCGGTTCAGAACGGCCCATTCAATGTCTACATCGGTTACTTCTTTCTCCTTCGGCATTATAATTGGCTTCCATAGATCTTTAATGTATAAAAGATCCTCCATCTTCGGCTTCCAAATTGCATAATTAAATGCGGTTAATTTTATCATATTACCTGTGCTTTCCTCCATTTGATGCTTTCCTCCATTTGAATCGTCAATCACCAGGTTTCGCCGAACTTGATACTTTTCTGACAATGAATAGTACCCGTGAATAGTACCCGTGAATAGTACACGTGAATAGTACCCGTGAATAGTACACGTGAATAGTACAATACAGTATATATGAATAGTATTGTATATGTGTACAGTCTCTTACTAAAAATAACTTGGCTCTGATACCACTTTGTTGGGAAAAATGGATGGTTTTAAAGAGATAAATTTCACATACCCAGGATAATTTCCCAAATCAAAATAGAATAAAAATGACACCAAGATTTTAGCGTGGAAAAACCTTTCAAAATGAAAGTAACAACCACGGGACCCGTAGGCCACTTAAACTTCCACTATAATAAGATGGGATTACACACTTCACCTTCAGGTGGATCTCTCACAAAATACAACAAATATGTATCTTCAATTTGTGGATAAAACTTCACAAATTGGCTCTCTTAATTTCTCTCTCAAAATTTCTCAGAAACTCTCTCTCACTCTCTTTTTGTTTTCTCCGCTTCTGATCTATTTGAGATTGAAGCTAAGGCTTTATATAGCCAAAAACTTCATCCTTCTCTCCGGATTACACGGAGAGATTTTGACTTCTTTTTTTTTTTTTTTTCTTTTCTTCTTTTCTTCTTTTCTTCTTTTCTTCCTTTTCTTTCTTTTCTTTCGGCGCGCCAGAGACTTTCTTCTTCCCTCCTTTTTTTTTTTTTCTTTGTGGATGGCCCACATTAGTTGGAACAACAAACTTAAACCCTCAAGAAATAAGTCTCTGAATGCACACTGGTTTGTGTTGTTTCCTCTATGACCCTATTGTAATATATAGAACACATACATACAATTTTCTACTGCACCTTCAAAGACGCGTCAAAACTCTAAATTCAGGAAGAAGAAAAAATAAAGAAAATGACCAAACAATTGTTTTGAATTGCGGAAACGACCTACTGAATAGTTTTCCATTAGAAAAATGGAAGTTCGTGTGTTTAAACCCATGAGAGGGTTTGATTAATTCAAAGCTGGAAACTCTTAATTGCCTCTGCATATAGGAATGTAGATTTTCTCCCACGTAAAGGTCATGTTTTTTATGCCTACCACAACTAAGTAAAATACATAATTTTTGTTATTATTACAATTAAATTTTATAAAATATATTTTATTATTAATATTAATTATATCTTAATACTATTATTATTTAACAAAATTATTATTAATAAATTATTCTCATTACAATATTATTATCCTACCTAAATTTTTTCACATACAATATTTAATCCCTTATTCTTTTAATAATTTAATTAATTTTATTTTATATATCCTTTTATTTTTAATTTTCAAAATCCTCTTACCCTTTTATAATTTTATAATTTTTAAATTTTGAATTAAAAATATAAAAATAAAAAACCAAATTAGGAGGAAAAAAAGTAAAGAGATTATAAGAATTTACTATTTTATTAATACCATAATTTTATTTTAAATATTATTTTTTAGATGATATCTTAGTAATATTCATATTTAATAAAAAGTATTAAATTAACGTAATTTTTTATTTTATTATAGATTTTTTACGCATGTACAATACATATGTATTTAAGGAAGGACATTTGTAGTATTTTTTACAATTCTTTCTACTATAACATTAACAATTTATTTTTCAATCATTTTAATAAAATATTTTCAAATTATTAAGGCTTTTCTAAGATATTGAGTGTTAGAAGTTTAAAATAAAAAATTCAAGTGAAGTATAATTTTATTTTATGTGTGTAATTTATCTATAATTTCATAAATATTATACTTAAAATTTTATTTTTCAAAAATTGTGATAGAACACGTGTCCCTCCTCACCTATATGTACATTTACCTCTAAAACAAAGTACTCGCTCAATGGTCCTTATGATATTAATATTGCATGTAATAGTTGCGTCATAGATTCGATATGTCTAACTATATATTAAGTTGTGGAATAATATCTAAAATTCTCCTGAAGTTTAGCATATCTTCATTTATAATCTTGAGGTTTATAAAAATATCTAGAATATTTTTAGACTTTATGGTTAATACCATTAGTGTCCTCAAAATCTGATAGTGTTATCTTCTCCACCAGAGACTACTGTGGTGGAATTTTAATCAATCTGACCTTAATATACTAGCTAAATTATTACTTTGATAAGTTATGTATTGAATATAAATTATTTTTCCTATTTGTAGTATACAAACAAGTTTTTTTTGTGTGCATACAATATATTTATAATTTTCAAACATGTAGCATCTAAACATTAAATTGTTTAATTCTTCTTCTATTCTTACATATTTTTTTTATTAAAATAGTCTTTTAATGTTCTTAAAACAAGATGGTTTATGATGTTTGTGATAGTCTTAATATAATCTGTATATATGTCTAATAAAGTGTTAAATCTCTTAAAATTTTCAAGACAAATTTCATAATCTTTATCTTTAAAATATTCATTTAAAGCTAAGAGATAGCCTTTATCAAAATTTTCTAATAAAATTAGATTTTTATCTTTTATTTTAATTTCTTTTGAAACTAGTTATTTATTTATGTAATTAAAAATAGTTTCTATTTTTTTGTTTATCAGTATTATAATTTGATATAAGCAAATATTTAAACATTCAAGATTCTTAATTAGCTTAAATTTATAATTATTATATTTGAATTTAATGGGTCCAGTACGGTCTTTCTTTTTATTCGTCTTCTTTTGTTACACCGACTATGCCTCAGCTTGCTTAAATCTTGATGCCCTTTTGACAATGGTAAGCCTTTTACATTCGTACATGGATATTATCCAATATTTGGCTTACTAGAGAAAAGTAATTGAACTTCACTTTATTCATCATATAATAACTATTACAAACTTAAGGCCAGCTAAGAACCTTGAAGGGATTCTTAGCCACTTATGCTTACTGGATATATCGTTACTGGTTTGTGATTTTTAGATAAAAGGAGATTTTTATTTTATAGTTTGTGTGTTTTCATAGTAGAGTGCTCTAGTTTTTTGTGTGTTTTAAAATGAATATAAGAGTTTCTTTTATAGCACAAGGAATCCCTGTTTACAATAATAAAATTCCTATTTTCTCATTGGTTTAATAATTTATCTATTTTTTTTACTTTAAATGATAGCCACTCCTTTGTCATCTTCTACCAACAGTTTCTTTCTTTATTCTTCTTTGACGTTTTTTTATCAACAATCCTTTCTTGATGACATTGATGATGAAACATTTTCGTCTTCTCGATCTTTGATGTAGTGAATGCATCTGTGATCTTTGGTGACTTTTCTGACATAGAAGCAGAATACCTTTCTTGTTTCTTAACCAATTTTATTTAACCAATTTTCATGTTGTTACTGTTAAAATTGGCTTCATATTTGAAACTTTTTTTACCATTATCTTTTGACAGAGTCATGCTGCTGTGGGAAATGATAATGATTTTACTAGTTGAATAATTTACTTTGATCTTAGTAGAATTGTCAATTTTTTTGAGTTCATAGTAAATTTGACCTAACATTTGACCTCTTAGTACACAAAGTTTTCTGTGCTGAGTTCCTTTTCTGGAAGTGCCCTTAGTTAGGGAACTTCTCTGTTTGTATTGGAAATCCCTATCTTAATGAAGTGATAGGGAGTGATACATCCTTCCTCATTTCATACCATTAGTAAGTTGAAATTTTTGAGATAAATAGGCTTGTCACCTACTTTCATCTTCTTTCTAAAGTTCTTGATTACTCTTTTAAAGTTCTCTAGAAAATAATTTAATTTATTAATTAATTTTTGGATATATATTTTTCATTAGTTCTACATGGAAAGCTTTATAAACAAATATTAGGTTAGCTATTTCCAAGATATTGAATTTGCATCCTATAGGAAATTCTTTGTCTATGGTATAGAACTCCCTATATTCAATATGTTCTTGGGTAGATTTTTTGGCCAAGTTAAAGAGACTCAACCATTGTGGTTTGTTGAGGTTTCTATATTGGTCATTCCCATCTTCAATATCTGTATATTTTAATACTTTGTTGAGATTTATTGTATTATTATTAGTAATTCTTACAACTAAAACTTTTTGTGCTTGTTTCTATTGCTATTATGAAAATACATATTTACTTGCTACACACATACTAGCTCTTGTATTTATATATACATTTAAATGATAGTTGGAATAACCTTTGAATTTCAGTCCTACTTTGATGTAGATATTATTTGGATTTGTAATACTTTGATGTAGATACTATCTTAATCTCTGATCTCAACAAGGGTTGGTAAGACATTTCTTTGAGTCGTCATCGCTTCCTTGTTAGCCAACCTCAACCGTTCTCTAGTGTGAGTTCCTACCATAGTAGTGTGTGACAAATGTTTGTGAGTTTTTGGTGTAGCTTGTGAGCGAGACATATATGATTTTCCAAGATTCTCTCAAGGCTCGGAGTGAAACCCAAAGAATATGGGGTCAAAAACTTAAGCTCGACCTCAGAATCTAAGCCTCATGGTAGGCGTCAAAATGTTTGGAATTGATTTGATTTATAGAGAGAGAACTTAGAGATAAGTCAAAATAATTGGTTGAATGTGTTGATTCTATAAGAGATCCATCTATTTATAGAACATTACATGTATAGATGTCGATCACGTGATGTGTATATATATATATATGGGTGTTAAGGGTTTATAATTGGTATAAAATACAACATTTTAGGGATTGAGGTTGACCCTAAACCGAGCTGGAGGTTGGCCTTATAAGGAGAGTGGTTCATTGTGATCGACTTACTATTTGCTGGTACAAGTGTGTAGAGTTAGGTATGTCATCTAGAGTATTTTGTCTTCATCTTTGGCTCAGACTGCTCACTTCAGTTTGGATCGAACGACAGGTCAGTTCATATGTCCAAACACACGTGAAAATTGATAATAAAAAAATAGTAAGTTTATCATTTTAAAAAAATATTTTTCATTAACGGTTTACATTTTTCAAATTTGATCCATTTAAATTTTTTATAACTATTTTGGAATAAATTATGCATATTTAAAAATAATAATTTTTTTAATATAGATCGAAAAAATATAATAATTTTATATATATATTTAAATTATAGTATTACTCGATATCCAATCTCACGTAAATAAAATTAAAAAAAGAGTAGGAACGTTGCTTTTAAGTTTGGGGTTAGTTACTTTACCATAGAAGTGAAAATGCAAAACATCCGATTCAATGTATTTGGTTATTGTTGCAGTACGAATGGCAAAAAAAATAAAATGTGCATGATAACTCTTGCTTTTACCCATTAAATTATTGAAATTGAATAATGATTGATATCTTATTTTAAGAAAAATATACAAAAATATTATAATTTTTTAAAAAATAGTAAAATTTAATTTAAAATGATCATAATTTTTTTATAAATTTTGATTAATATAAAATATTAATAAATAAATATTTTTAAAATATAATAAATTTATTATTTTATCATTGTTAATTTGTACATTTTACTTGACATTTTTAAAATATTTTTTTAAAATATAATAATATAATTCATTATAAAATAAGATTCTAATAATTACTTATATATAATTTTAATACTAAATTATATTTAAAAAAAATTAAGATATTATATAAAAAAATATGATTGTTAACACATTTTAATAATTGGTTCCATGATGGTACATGCAAGCTCTACGCATTTTAATAACCCCTTCCGTTTATATATAATTTATTTATTTATATAATTTTATTTAAAAAACAAAATCATGTATTATTTTTTTAATAACATATTTTAAAAAATATATGTATATTATTCCAGCAATCTCACCATTAACTGAAAATATATAGTTAAGCAATACTTCTTTCAATATACATGGAAATTAAGTTCAGACTTTAGACTTTCATGATTAACGGTTATTATAAACAAGGAAACTATCTAATAATTCAGTTGACTAAAAAATTCTCCCACCGAATCTCATAATTCTTTAAAATAATAATAAAAATAATATTATTAAAATTTATAATCACAAAAATATTACTCTTTATATTCAATTAATAATATTTTTACTAATAAAAAAATTTAATACTTATTTCAGATTAAATATTATCTAATTAAATATTTTTTAAATTAAACTACAATTATTTAAATATGTTTAATATTAAATTTGATTTAATAAGACAATTCAATATTATGAAAAACTATTTTTATTATTATAAATTTTAAAAATGTAATTTTATGTAATTTATATATATATATATATATATATATATATATATATATATGAGTATGTAAATATAATTTATTTTTAAAACTTATAATAATAAAAATAACTTTAATGATATTAAATTATCTTATTGAACGAAGTTTAATATTAAACGTATTTAAATAATTATAATTTAATTTAAAAAATATTTAATTAGATAATATTTAATCTAAAATAAATGTTAAAATTTTTTATTAATAAAAATAAATTAATTAAATATAAAGAGTAATATTTTTATGATTATAAATTTTAAAAATATTATTTTTATTATTATTTTAAAAAATTATGAGATGAATGGTGGGAGAATATTTTAGTCAACTGAATTATTAGGTAGTTTCCTTGTTTATAATAAATGTTAATCACGAAAGTCTAAAGTCTAAACTTAATTTCCATGATAGAGTTGGAAGTCATGTTCTCTCCGTGCTAAAAGAAATATTATTATTACGTTACAATTAATCTCTTATTTTCAAGCATGAAAATTTAGTTAGATTAAATCATTTAAATTATTTAATATTATAATTTAAAAATATTTTTTTTTAATCTTTTATTTTTTAATAATAAAATTGTTTTTTTTTAAATTAAACTTTTCTTATTATTATTTATATATGATTTCATTAATAGAATATCATAGTTATCATTTTAATCATTCTCATAAGCATTTAAAAACAACTTTATACTTTAATATATTGTTATTTTTATATCTTATTAATTTTTATTATCAAATAAATAATAATATTTTAATCATGTGTTAAATAATAATATTTTATTATACTTTTTATTAAAAAAAATTCTTTCTAAGGAAAGAATTTGGACATGAAGCAAAATTATCTAGTTGATTCATCGTTTTTATAAAAAAGAAAATAATTATAGAAATAGAATCACTTATACCTCATCTACTATGCTTTTACTATCTTTTTATCTATTTTCAAATAATATTGTTTGGGTATTAAAAAAAGATTTAACCATATTTCTCTATAAATTGTTAGTGAATTTAAAATTCAAATAGTGGAGTTTCAATTAAAAGTCATAAATTAATTAAAAATTTCCCCTCTTCTACGGTCCTCAAAGTGTGCTACCTCATGTCAATGGGTAGACATATGTGAGACTTTATTGTCTGATACATACCTCATACAGTCATGTAGCTCGTGTGGTCAACGAAGGTTATAAAAAAAATAAAATTATAATTTGTTATAGTTACATTCTCCCCATAATTATTGACTATGCCATCTGTTCATTGAAGGTTTTTATTATAATTTTTTTTAAATAATTATATTATTTATATATTAATAATTATGATTCAAATTATAAATTTAAATAAATTAATTATAGTTAAACCACGTGCTCCTAGGCATTTTTTTTAATTTATATTTATATAACAATAGATATTATTTATAAAAAAATATATTTTTAAAAATGAAAACTTTATTACAGTAATAATATTTATTATTGTAACAATATGTAAATATTTTATTGAAATTGATGTGTTTCAAGTTTAAATTATTTTATTTTAATATATTTTTGATCTTTATTCTCAAGTGAAACACATGAAATATTTTTATTTAAATTATTAATATATATTTTGATCAATGTATTTTAACAATAATTAATTTCAATAAATTAGATAATTTAAAGATACTATTATTGTTAAAATTAACACAAAATATATATTAATAATCAAAATAAAAGTATTTTATTTGTTACATTTAAAAATATAAGTAAAAATAATAATAAAATAATATCAAAGATAATCGAAAAGTATAACTCCTATTTTATTTATTTATTTCCTTATTTGTTTAATGGTATATAACTATACAATTCTTAGTTAGTTAATATGTATTATTTTGGCGACAATTTCAGCTTGCATGCCCTGGATTAAAAAAACATTCGTATGAAAAATATCAACTATATATACCATGACTGGCACTCATTTATTCAAAGATACATAAAACACGCCAAAGACTTGTTTTTATTTTTGTTCTATATTGAACAACATTTGTACAAATACGTCGATAAAACAAATTGATAAACAAATTAAGATAGGAGTCAGACACACGTATACTTCGTGTTAGAGAATATAAAATATTTAATCAAACGTATACTCGAAGATCACTTTTAAGTGTTTATATTATAAAAAACTTACTATTTTCAACACGTCATGAGGCTATTAGATTGATACATTATACAACCTATTTAATATTTAACATTATTAGATATTAATCGTTAATTTAAAAAATAAAATAAAAAATTAATTAAAAGAATAAAATAGGAAACTTAATTCAAGAAATAAAGTAAAAAATCTTTAATCGAAGAAGTAAAATAAAAAAATTTTAATTCAAAAAATAAAACAAGAAATCTTTAATTCAAAAAGTAAATCAAAGAATACTTAATTTAAAGAGTAATTTAAGGAGTAAAATCTTCTTATATATAACTATATAATTGTAATGAAAATATAAAGAAAATAATACAAACTTAAGAGTTCTTTTTTGTAGAGTTATTTTTTATGTTAGTTATTTCTTATTTTTTCAACATGGTATCAGAGCAAGAAAATTAACTTGTTTCTGCTTTATTGCTATCTTAGCATTTTCAATCTTCGAAATACCTAAAGACAAGTTGCTAAGATCAAAAGCTAAAAGTTCAACGGTGTTTTCCTTCATGAATATTCATAAGGTGGATGTCAACCCAAATCAAAGATTAAGCTCATTCTTGTTGAATGAGTTTAATTACTTGCCTTGGTCAAGAGCAGTGTCTTTGACTCTAGGTGGAAGGTCCAAGTTGGGGTTCATAAATGGAAGCATCGAAGTACCTGATGTTTCCTCACTAACCTATGAATCCTGGCTTAGCAAGATTTAGATATGCAACAAGATGGCAAGCCTTTTGTACAACTCTTAGGGAGCATGAAAAGCACGTGGAATGAGTTGGAAATATATCATCCTTATACAACCGATGTAGCTTTGCTACAAAAGAGAGCAAAAGAAGATAAAATATTTCAACTTCTTTCCAGTCTCGATTCAACATATGATACCACATACTCATGAATACTGAACTTCCTTCCTTTACTAGTATATGTGTGACAATTCAACGTGAAGAAGTAAGGAGGAAAGTCGTGAACATGGGTACAATGACTAGTGTACCTGAGGCAAGAGCCTATCTAACCAACGAGAGGAAGTACAAAGGGAAGCATCCAAACTTGAAGTGTCAACATTACAACTATATAGGCCATGTTAAGGACACATGTTGAATTTTACATCTAGAATTAAATCCTAATTTTATAAAGGACAAGGATTTATAGAAGGTGAGTCGTACTGTACACCATACAAATCAAGCTTCTGCCTCTACTTCTAATGGGTCTGATCAATTCAAGAACTTCATAACGAATCTAGCTAAATTCATAAATGAGTTTATCTTGTATCTTTAAGGTAAGACAGAAGGAGCTAGAATTGACCGTGTGGACAGTATAAAAGAAGGAGACTCGACAATATTACTAGGCAAGTTTGTAGGTTTATTGGCAGATACAAAACTCATACCACAAGAGGACATACATGGTATCATAAAAGCCTTTAAAACTGCTCTTAAAATAAATATGTTGCATGATTTTTTGGTTGTAGATTTAGGTGTTACAGATCATATGACCAATCATGTGTCAAAGTCTCATAAGTTTGAAAAATTAGCAAATCATTCTCAAGTTTCAATTACAAATGGTGAGAATGTAAAGGTTTTAGGAAAGGAAAAAATAAAATTAATGTCAGATGAAATTGAGTTGGTAGTTTTATATGTATCTTCTTTTCCCTTCCAACTTATGTCTGTAGGAAAAATCACAAATACCTTGAATTGCTTAGTCATTTTTTCTCCTCACGATGTCATTTTCAGAATTGTGCCACCAAAAAGACGATTGGTGAAGGATTTTACTTAGATGGTCTCTATTACATATCCAAGAGTAATCCCAGAGGGTTTAAGCCAAGTTTAACCTCATCCAAGATAATCAATTGTGGCATCAACGTTTAGCTCACCTTTCTCCACCAATTTTGTCAACTTTATTTCCAAACTTAGAAAATGATGCAATTTCATGTGAAACTTGTCACTTGTATAAGGCCACTAGATTGACTTTTAATTCTTCCTTGTCCAGGGCTAATAAGTGTTTTGAACTAGTTTATTCAGATGTATGGGGACCAACTAATGAATCTTTTGATGGTTATAAGTATTTTGTGATTTTTGTTGATGATTTCTCTCGAGTCACATTGTTGTATCTTTTAAAGTCTAAAAATTAAGTTATAAAAGTATTTAAGCACTTTCATAACCTTGTTAAAAATCACTTCTCCTCTAAAATTCAAACCTTAAGGTCTAACAATGGCACCGAATACATATCTCATATCATGAAATAATATTTGAGCATTTATATCATTATGCATCAAACAAGTTGTGTTGACACACCTTAAAAAATGGTGTAGTTGAACGCAAAAACTGAGACTTACTTGAAAAAACTAGAGCATTAATGCTATAAATGAATGTACCAAAGAGATTCTGATCCCAATGGGTTATGACAGCTGCTTACATCATCAATAGATTACCCAACCCAATCTTGGATTTCAAGTCTCCCCTAGAGGTTATAAAAGGAAGGAAAATTAACCTCTCACACCTTAGAGTCTTTGGCTGCATTTGTTTTGTACATATTCAACCTTATCATCGAGATAAATTGGATTCTAGAGCTGTTAAATGTATTTTTCTTGGTTATTTATCTACATAAAAAGGATATAAGTGTTATGATCCTCAATTTAGGAGATTAATTGTGTCCAAAGATGTTCAATTTTATGAAACTAACCATTTTTTCAACAAGTCACGTGAAATCACAAGTCAAGGGAATGACATCTTGGATGTGTTTCCACTACCAAAAATCAAACTTGAGGCTCCATAACAACAAGATCCCAGCCATGTCAACATTGATGCATCTCTCAATAAAAGTAACAATGAAGGGTCTCGTCTTGAGGGTACACTGCATGAAGATGGTGACAATCAAGATGATCCTCACAATATGGTACAAGATGTGAACGAGTGTGAGATAACTCCTCTTGCTCCACGATGTAATCCAATACTTGTTAGGAAACCTTCCACAAGACTTCAAGACTTTGTCACCTACAAACCCATACATCCCATGTCAAATTATGTGTCATATAAGAGAGTGATACCAGCCCATGCCGTATTCCTCAACACTATATCGAGTTACAATGAGCCTCAAAACTTTCATGAGACCAACAACCAAGAGGCGTGGAAGGAAGCCATGCAAGAATAACTTAAAGCCCTAGATCAACACAACATATGGAGCATTACCAAACTTCCAAAAGGTAAGAAAGTCATGGGTTGCAAATGGATTTATAAGCTCAAATTCAAGTCAGATGGATCAATTGAGAGGCATAAAGCAAGATTGGTGGCTCAGGGATTCACTCAAACATTCGAGGTGGATTACAAAGAAACATTTGCACATTTTGCCAAAATGAACACAGTAAGGGTGCTACTGTATGTGGCTGTAAATAAGGGGTGGTCCATGTACCAAATGGATGTAAAGAATGCATTCTTGCACGATGATCTCAAAGAAGAAGTCTATATGAAATTGTCACCCGGGCATCCTCAAAACAATGAACTGGATTTAGTGTGCAAATTGCACAAATCCATTTATGGTATGAAAAAATCCCCATAAGCTTGGTATGCCAAGCTAAGCTCAATTCTCACTAGTGTTGGTTTCAAAAACAACAATATTGATTCCTCACTATTTGTACGCACAAGAGCTATGGGCAAATTGGTTGTGCTGATTTATGTAGATGATATAATAATTACAAGTGATAATGTTGATGAGATTTTCAACCTCAAATAGTTCCTCAAACAAAGGTTTTCAATTAAAGACCTTGGGATATTGAAGTACTTTCTTAGTATAGAAATGGAAACCTCGCACAAGGGACTCTTTCTTAACCAAAGGAAATATGTCCTAGATTTGCTCAAGGAAGTTAACACGAGCAATGCTAAACCAACTATTACTCCTTTTGATAGCAAACTCAAACCTAGCTTGAAGGGCACACCATTCATGGATATATGTTATTACGAGTGACTGGTTGGTAAGTTAATCTACCTAACAATCACCGAGCCTGACATCATATATTCTATAAGTATTGTGAGCCAATTCATGCATTCCTCGACACTTGAGCATTTGACCCTTGTTAAAAGGATCTTACACTACTTAAAAGGATCACTGGGTCGTGCTATCATCATGAAGAAGGATGATAACACACAAATCATGGGGTATTGTGATATTGATTGGGCAGGGAACACAATCGATCATAAGTCCACCACTGGCTACTGTACATTTGTCGGTGTAAACTTGGTCACATGGAAGAGTAAGAAGCAAACTATGATTGCCAGATCAAGTGCCGAAATCGTGCAATGGCTTCAACTACGTGTGGGTTGATATGACTTAAAGATCTTTTGTGTGATTTAGGTGTTACTACAACTAATCCTATGTCCTTATTTTGTGACAATCAGGTAGCCATGCATATAGCATCAAACCCAGTGTTTCACTAGAGGACGAAACACATTGAAGTTGAATGTCATTACATTCGTGAACTAGTTCAATCACAGGTGATTTAGACACATTATACAAAAATCTTCGACCAACTCGCTGCCATCTTCACCAAGCCTTTGGCTTCTCATCATTTTCAACGAATTTTGTCCAAGCTTGGATCCATAAACCTATTGGATCCAACTTGAGGGGGAGTATTGGATATTAGTCCTTAATTCAAGGAATAAAACAAAGAGCTTAATTCAAGGAATAAAATAAGGAGCTTAATTCAAGGAGTAAAACAATGAATCATTAATTCAAAGAGTAGAACAATGAATCATTAATTCAAAGAGTAGAACAATGAATCATTAATTCAAAGAGTAAAACAATGAATCATTCATTCAAAGAGTAAAACAATGAATCATTCATTCAAAGAGTAAAAAAAGAAATCTTTAATTCAATGAGTACATCAAGGAATGCTTAATTTAAAAAGTAAATCAAGGAATGTTTAATTTAAAGAGTAAATCAAGGAATGCTTAATTTAAAAGAGTAATTTAAGGAGTAAAATCTTCTTATATATAACTATACAATTGTAATGAAAACATAAAGAAAATAACACAAACTTGAGAGCTCTTTTATGTAGAGTTATTTCTTATTTTTTCAACAAACACGATGCAACACATCAACAAAATAGCATAATGTATAGCCCGTGACCTTCGATCCACTTTTCCTAAATTCTAATTCATATAATATATATATATATAGATGTAAAGAGTAAATCAAAGAATGCTTAATTTAAAAGAGTAATTTAAGGAGTAAAATCTTCTTATATATAACTATACAATTGTAATGAAAACATAAAGAAAATAATACAAACTTGAGAGCTCTTTTATGTAGAGTTATTTCTTATTTTTTCAACAAACATGATGCAACACATCAACAAAATAACATAATGTATAGCCCGTGACCTTCGATCCACTTTTCCTAAATTCTAATTCATATAATATATATATATATATATATATATATATAGATGTTTATTATACTCAATGGTAATTAAGACATGTATATATCAAATGAAAGAGAAGTTTGATTACCAAAAATAACAATTTTTAGATTAAATAATCCCATATCATTTCGATCTATCAAGCACAACCCAACGAGTTAGATAAGGGACATCACGACAAAACTTGAAGGTTATAAGCCGACATAACATATTAATTAATGGGTTGAGTCGTGCCAGATTAGGCCGCTTGCCCACATTAAACTAAAAAATATTTCATTCATATTATTCTGTCAGTCTTTTGCATGATGTTAAAAAAAATTTAAAAATACTTAAAATTTAATGTTCATTGTTTTTATTACCAAATAAACCTCTAATGAATTTTTTTTATAATGAACAACTCCGTGCTAAGATCAAAATCCATCTAAATACACCTTCTTCTTCTCAACTCCACCCATAATTTCATCTTCAATTCCTCTTCTTTCACATATTTTATTGATTAACCGAAATATGAAAACAATGAATCTTAAGATTCTCATTTTCTTTTGCAAATAAAACGTTTTAAATTTCAACGGCATATATGGATGGTAGACTAACGACATGGTACGAACGATACAAACATAATAATTCAATGATATATTTATAAATTTATCTTTGCATTTATATTATGTACGTATTTTGTATTTGTTTCATATATACACTAATCAAAGACTTATATTTTTATAGATTCATAAATATTTAAATATATAATAACAATAAAATTGAATAAAATTAATAACTTAAATTTTTTATCAAACTAATTACTTCAGTGTTTCATAGAATAATTTTAAATAAGATTATAGTAATAATACTTGATATCAATTTTAGTGAAAACTCTAATTATTCCTTGTTATTGGTGTACACAGCAACTGGGTTTTTCATATTTATACTAGTTGAACTTTTTTGATTTCCATGTTGTAAGCGTTACATCTGACTTCTTGTGTGTGATTTTTCAAAAATTTAACCAATTTTTTAAAATCAAATCACCTACAGAAAATGTCTAATTTTAGTTGAAAATGGAGAATTTGAGGAAATAAACTCTAGAGAATTTGACCGGCCCATCCATATGACTTAAATTGGAAACTAAGTTAAGACAAATACAGAAAAGAAACAGATATTATATATTAAATGAATAAAAAATAATTTTTGATTTATCTAGTGTTTCGAATAAAGATTCATACATAGTTTTAATTCATAAATTAAAAAAATAATAATAAATTTTATTTAATATTAAGAAAATAAAAAATTGAGTACAGTATGAAAAGAACCCTCTATAAAGTTAGCCGCCTCAATCTGCTGAGATATGAGTGTTCGAACATTGTCGACTTTCAATTTGCAGCCAATTATACAGGCTAATACAGCTATCTTATTACTAACTTTTCATTTGTTTTTGTAAAGTTGATATATTTTAATAAACAATTTCAATGAATATTTCATATGGATTTTCATCAAAAAGGGTTGATTAATTGTGTTAGTTAATTAACCAATCACCAAATTAATTTCGACCTTCTTTAATTAGCTGGATGGTTTATGTTATCATCCACTTATTTTCAATTTTTCTAATAAAGGTAAGTGTGAAGAGTCATATTAATCTTCTAGTTTTGATGTTGTTTGGCTTATAATTTATAAAACTAGCTTTTGTATACAAAATGTATACAAAAATATAAAATTATTTAAAAAAAATTAGAAAAATAAAATATAAATAGAAAATTATTGCAATATATACAATTTTTTATTTTTCAAAAACATTTAAAGATATTAATTTATAAAAATATTAAATAATAAAATTAAAAATCAACATTCTACTTAAAAGGAAAAAAAATTATAAATAATTTCATGATTAACACTTTAACCCTTATTAGTTAAAGAAATGCACGTGAATTGTTAAACTATTTTAATTTTTTATTTAATTTTAACAATATATTTAAAAGAAAAAAATTAACCACGAATTTTTCAGTCAAGAAATTATTTATTTAAAAAAATATTATCTAAAGAATTTTATATATCAAAAAATTATATAATAAGCATTATTACTTAAATTCCTTAAATTTTTTTGAAAAGTTAAAGCGTGCAAACATTTTTTAATAAGCTCTAAAACAAAGCCCATATATTTGGGAAAATTTCTGCGTTTTGATATAAAATATAAATATTGCTAAAACTTTAACTCCTTTTATTGAATAATATTTAGTGTGATTTAACGTGAATTGAGAAATTGTATCAACAAAAGAGAAATACGCTTTAACATTGTTTGTTTGACGTTGAAAGTAATATTTATTATTGAATGTTTTTTGTATTATAAATTTTATAACGATACTTTATATAATTTTTATTTTTTATATGATAAACACTCACATTTTTAATTAGAATTCAAATTTTAGAACTTTATCTAAATAAATTTCATGCTATTTAACCACACCTAGTTGGTAATAATTGTTTTTGGAAAAATCATACAAATTGTTACTCCTAAAATACTAAGCAACAAAAGTAGCACAATTTTTTTTTCATGAAATGTAAAATATTTTATTTTTATTATTATAAATTTTAAGTTATTTTTTGAAGTTTAGTTGAATAAAGAATAATTTTTGGAATTTTTCCATTTCTATAGACTAAGATAATATATTTGGGGACAAATCAATAAAAATATCATCTAATATTGTTTTAGTTTCGTTTATATCATTAAATTATTTTCGTCTCATTTATATTATTAAATTTGTTAAAAATTTCATTTATATTTTTATATTAATTTTTGTATAATATAAATTTTTAATCTAAATATACTATTTAATTATAAGAGTTTTTCTAAATACATTATTTAATTATCTAAATTGTCTCAAATCTACCACTAATATGTAACATTATTGAACTAATATAAATAAAGTTTTTTATGAGTTTAATGATATATATTAGGAGAAAAATAATTCAATAATATAAATAAAATAAATATAGTAATTGAATAGTATTTTTGTAAATTTATTTTATATTTAGAGATTTTATTGTATGTTCTCATATTTACCCACATTCTTAACATAACCACTTAAAACATACGTTATCAATTGTAGTATGTCATCGGTTGATTATTGGAAAATTGTGGTGTTTCGATCGTAACGTTGCAGAGGCTTTATAGGCTAATTGGGCCCTCCTTAACTCTCACCTACTCAGGTCCTTAAAAGTGTGCTACAGGTTTCGAAAGTTCAATTGCCACCGCAATGGGTCATCTGTTGTAACTAACATAGGGCTATTGCAATGTGGAACCATTTAACAAAAATATGGGTTTACTTAGAAATACTCGAACTAAAATACGGTGCAATTAAGGTCGTCAACGGGTGGACCGAAATCCCCTCTTTGTTTTTCATACATGATTTAAAATTTATCGTTCATTATCACTTAAAATTTTAAAGAGGATATATTAAGAATCTTAGTTAATAACAAGAATTTAAGTAGTATTTTAAATATAACTTTTTTTTTATAATTTTTTCTTTATTATAAAAATAAACTAATTAGAAATATTGTATAATATAAAAAATAATTTTTTTTAGACAATGAATAATAAAAAATTAAATATTTATATAAATAAAGAAAAATAATATATATATGTATGTATATATGTATGTAACAATAATATCTAATCATATTATATCAAATAATATTAATAAAGTTGTATTACAAATTAGTTTGAATAATAATAAGAATAAATTATAAAATAATTATAAGATTTTAAAATTTAAATAAATAGTTTAAATAGTTTTTATAAATGAAGAGTTATTTATGTTTTGATATAATAAAAACATAATTTAAAGATTTTAATATATTCAATAAAAATATATATATTTATTTCTTTATCAAGTTAAAAAGATATATTTATTTAAGTTACATAAAAAGTAAAGATAATTTTTTTTAAAAGTGAAACTAAATATATAAAGGACATATCATTTAATTATTATAACTAAATTTCTTAATTTTCAATTACCATCAGAGTCCAAATAGTATTGTTATTTTTTTTTAAAGTAAATAGGTTTAGTCAAGAATAAATCTAGTCTAAATTTTTTTTAAATGTATTTTTTTCAAGTGTTAAATTGAATTTTTATTTATAACATTGTTAAAAATAACATTAGAAACCAAAAAAATAATTTTTTTCTCATTTGTTTAAAAATAAAAATAATTTTTCTCTCATTTAATTATTTATCATTCTGTTTTTCTTCCTAAAAAATATTATTATTTTTATTTTATAATTTATAAATTTAAATATAAAAATAAAATTTATAATATCGATATAAATAAATTAGAATTATATTAATAGAATAAGATGAAAGGGATAATAAAAGAAGAAGAAAATGAGATACGAAAGAAAATTAATATTTTACTCTTCATTTCTGTCCATTTTTGGAATCTGAATCTCTTCCTTATACATTCGCCAATCGGAGACCGCATACGAAACCGTTGAATCCATTTCAATCAGGTAAGAATCTTTCGTTGTAATGCCTATTGATAGGTTAAATTGATTTGTCTGGTGGATTTGAATTTTCGATAATGGAAATCTAATTTCATTTTTTTTAACGATCTTATGTTTTTGTATATACTACATTTCGTAAGCAATCAATCAATGGGAGAATTTGCATTTTGTTCTATCGTTTTTATCCATTCTATGATATTTTAAGGAATATATCAAATTATTACCTGTGACTATTACATTTCGCGAAGAAAGATAATAGGTTATGATTTATGAGTGAAAAAAAATTAATTCCTAAAATATATGATGGAGATGTAGAAGTTTTGATATATTTAATTTGATTTGAGATAATAGAGCAATTAGAGACCAAGCAAATGACAAAAGCCGAAAATTTTTTGGGTAATCACCAAGAAACTCATGGAATGCAAGATGATATTACTGAGGATACGCCAGTAGATGATGTGAAAGCTCCAAATGTATTTGAGAGAGCAAGAGAGGAGTTTGAGGCCATAATTGACGCAGTTCATCACAAGAAAGACACTCCAATATCTCATGAAAGGTATGAATTCAGTTTTTTCGCGATCATCTTCTTTTCTTCTTTTTATTTATTCGAATATGTGAAATTTCATCAAAGCATAATATTCATATTACAATCCATAAAGAAAATCAAGCATTGTCATGTACACACCATGACTCTCTTAATTATCAAAATTGTTGAGCTTAAGTTAGACATTTTGTATGTAATTAGATGTATCCAGGTAAATTTTTGATAATATTTGCAGGAATCAAGTTATTAAGGAGGACTCAGAGCAAGATAAAACAAATTCTTCCTCAGGTACGAACTCAATAAAAATGTTTCGAGGAAAATTATACGTGCTACTATACTGCATATAAATTGTCACTTTTGAAATTATATGAACAACTGTGTCATTATGTTAAAAGATAGTACACAAATTGGTCAAGAATTGTCATTTAGCAAAAAAAAATTTTTTTTGATAGAGTCATTTTGCAAATTTTTTGAATTGAGTTGCCAAACCTGAGGGTAATTGAGTTTGAGCAAAAATCTTTCAAAAATTGTAAGGAATTTCATGTACAATTATGTATTATTTATTGGCTAAATTACACAAATAACCTCTAAAAAAATTTACATTTTATACTTTAATTCCCTTAATTTCTTTTATGATTTTTTCCATTTACTTTTTGTTTTCATATTTTAGTCTTTTTATCCTTTATCCTTATAATTTAGTCCTTATTTTTTTAATTTTTACATTTTTTTTCCTTAATTTTTTTTATACTTTTGAAGTTCAATTTCAAATTGATCTCAAATTTTGACTTAAATATATAAAAATTTAAAAATAAAGTGACCAAATTATAAGAAAAACATAAAAAAATCACAATGTCAAAATTAAAAAGTAAATAAACCAAATCTCAAGAAAAACATGAAGGAATCACAATGTAAAAATTTAAAAGTAGATAAACCAAATCATAAGAAAAAAATAATAAGAGTCCAAAATGTAATATTAAAAAAAAAATTAAGGTTCATTTATGTAGTTAGACCTAATTTATATAAGTGTCCACAGACTAAATCTACAATTTATGGACATTTTTTTATCAAATCTTTAAAAATGTAACTACTTTTCAAACTTCAGTCCACTCTTCAATATTTTGGTCTTGTTATTGCTTATAATATAATGCGACAATTCCAACTTAAAATCTTTTCCTTCCATGGTAGAAAAAATGGCATTTAATTGGTGTCTTATTTTTTGCTTATTTATGGTTATTTTTA
Source organism: Hippophae gyantsensis (assembly GCA_030763125.1). Taxonomy (NCBI): domain Eukaryota; kingdom Viridiplantae; phylum Streptophyta; class Magnoliopsida; order Rosales; family Elaeagnaceae; genus Hippophae; species Hippophae gyantsensis. Next base: position 75,349,065 of record CM061028.1, on the reverse strand, counting down.
CAAGCGATCTTAATCAATTTTAAACTATATACGAAATGTTTGAAGTGCTGAAATTTGCCTCTCATGTACATTTGGGTGAATTATAATTTTGGTTCACTAACTCTATTATTTTTAATATTTTAATCTTTTAATGAAATTTTAGTAACTATTAGTAAACCTATTTTTCATATTTAACATATTTAATTTAAATTTAAAAATTAGATAAAATTATAGTGTAATAAATATAATTAATGTGTCAAAAACTTATTTTTTAAATTAGTTGTTCATTTAATTTTTAAAGTTTAATATATTTAATCTATTATATTTAAATTTGGGTCAAAATTATTAAATATAAAAATTAAGTTGAAAAAAAATTAGAAATCAAAATATTAAAATTGATAAAATTAGTGTACCACAAATATAATTTATTTATAATATTTTCTCCCCTCCAGAGAAGAATGTCGAAACACCAAAATTTATCCAAAAAGCTAAGGAAAAGGTTGAAAAGATCATATCTCCAAGAAGTCGTCATAAAGAGGCAGAGAGTGATGAGATTGACGAGAATACCTCAATCGATAAGGTTAAGGCTCCAAATATTTTTGTTCGTGCAAAAGAAGAAATTGAAGCCGTTATACAGACATTAGTTCCTAAAAAAGGTAATAAGGATTCTGTTTCTTCATCTGGAAAATAACTGGATCACCATTCTCAGAATATTTAGAAAGAACATATATGTTTTAATTTTTTAGATTATTATTTCACGTTTTCTAAGTATGTGCTGCTGAAATTAATGTGATTTGAAATACTGCTGAGTGTATCAAAATTCACTTTATTTACTTCTTTTTTTTTGAGGAAAAAAAACGCAGGAATGATTTTGTTATAACCATGAAATTGTTGATTCAAGTTTTAATTGAGACAATTATTTGTAATTTGTCGCACTAAGGCACTGATAATTGTTGCTTAGAAGATCGATCCCCGTTCACATAGCTTTTATTAAAAGAATTTAATTGCATATTAAATTTTATTTTTGTGTAAAGTTTTATTTTTAATTCTCTCTAAAAAAAATTACACGTTAATTTTTGAGATAGAAAAAAATTCATTTATAAGTAAAAAATGACAATTTTTTTTAATCACAAGTCCAATTAGATCCCAAAAATACATAAAATAATATAATTTATAATTATATATGATGATCGTTATTTATGGAAATAATTTTAACTTTATTTTCAATCATTAATTAAAATTAATTTAACGATAGATATATTTTTTATTTTAATAATTTTTTATTAAATTTAAATTCTAAAATATAATAACATCTTATTATTAATATAAATTATTTATTAATATAATTAATTATATCTATTTATCTTCGATCTAATTATATAATAATATTTTTAAGATGTCCATTTATTTTTATTTATGACAATAGGATTTAAATAGAAATATAAATTTTAACTTTATTTTCAATCATTAATTAAAATTAATTTAACGATAGATATATTTTTTATTTTAATAATTTTTATTAAATTTAAATTCTAAAATATAATAACATCTTATTATTAATATAAATTATTTATTAATATAATTAATTATATCTATTTATCTTCGATCTAATTATATAATAATATTTTTAAGATGTTCATTTATTTTTATTTATGATAATAGGATTTAAATAGAAATATAAATTAAAATAAAATATAAGATATAGTTTAATTATTTTTATAATACATTTTATTTATCTAATTTAATTTTGATAATAAGATGATATTAAGATAATATTGATTAAGATATTTTATTTATTTTAAAATATCTAAATTGAGATAAATAAATAAAATAAAATTATTATTTATATATAATGTAAAAATTTAATAAAAAAATGATAAAATCTTTTAAAGTTAAATCAAATACTTTTTCTTGGAAGTTCTAAATGTTATTTGTTTCTTTGCTTCTTTTAGTTATCAAGATCTTATCCAAATCACAATTTAGTCACATCGTAATACTTACCCAAATGTCACCAAACACGTGGCCGGATTTTGAATAAATATATATTCGTAATTTTATGATCTTTCCAGTGATAATCTAATTAGTATTAAAAAAAAAATTGAACCTGAACGGTCAGCCCTCAAAATCACTTTTACCAACTTACCACTTTTGGGTGCAAATATATTTGGCAAAAATAAAGGGTTTAGTAATAAAGGTCCATCTTTACAGTTGTTTTTAATCTTTATTTTTGATTTAACTAAACGGGAACATAGATAAAATTTGTAAGGTTGCAGTTATAAATGTGACAAATCACAAATTATAATGGAGTGAAACTCAAAACTACAAGGTTTGGAGGCATCATTACCCTTACCACTGACAAGTGATGGACACTTCAAGGCATATTGCCAGTTCCATTACCCGCTATGTTTTGTTAGTGTTAAAAAAAATACTTCCACTAAATTCAAGAGTTTCAAAGTGAAACCAATGACTTTGTAACCTAATAACATAAATCATTGTAGTATAAGATAAAAGTCTATAAAATGTGTATGTTAAAAGTCCATTTTAAAAAAAGAAGTGAAAGCCAGAAACTTCAACTAACAGGATATTAGCATTACAAGTTTACATGAAACACAATCTACAAGAGAGGAGAGAGACAAGAAAGGGAGCTAGAGGTCCTTTTGAATGAGCACCAAAATCTCTTGCTTAACCTCAAGTATCGTTCCCACTGCCTCTTTAACCAGCTAGGTCTGAGGCAGCTAACACTCTATTCCAACCTTCATATTTTGCCTGTGTCCACAAGTTACTGGTAGATTAATGCCAAAACATTTAATTTATAATATGAGTATTCATTTATGTTTATATATAGTATATGTTGAACATATGCTCAAAACATTATAGAAATTTGAACATATATTTAAGTCAAAAAACTGAGCGAAACAGAGCCAAAAAAAAAATCATACCTAGAGCTCTTTGTTCCACCAAGCTGTTAAAATATCCACCCCAATCTTGTGGCTTAGAAATCAAATCCTCAAACTCATGGTACAAATTAGAGTCATTTACAGCTAATTCTTGGTCAGAATTTAGGTTCTCATCCAGCAAATTTTCTGACATTTCATAATAGACTGATGACATATCAGGATCACTTGCTCCACAAATCACATTGGCCTTCTTATTTTTGATAAAACTACATGATTCAACATCCATTTTAGTTGGTAACTGGCTTTTCATTTGGTGGGTATTTTTATTTACAGATTCAAAGTAGCCTTCTTCATTAATCTGGCTAGCCAAATTTTTAGGACCTGAGTTTGGAAGTAGCCTTCTTCTCTTGCTGATTTCAAACCCATCAAGCTCTCTCTTCAGAGTGTTTTTCTTTTGCATCAAATTATGAACAAAGGTGGGATTTTTGGCTGCTCTAATGAGGAAAAAGATCATCTTTTGGTGCTTACATTCTGCATATCGAATTCGCTCTTCGAGGGTAGTTAGATGATTATATGAATCATCTTGTTCTTGTCTAAGTTTCAGTATTTCCTTTCTCAATGAGTTTTGGTCCTGCTTCAGAGTCTCTATCTCAGATTCTAACTCACTATTTGTTGATCCTGCAATAGCTATTGTTACTTGTGGTTGTTTATTATACTTGCTTCTTCTTTTTATGTTCTTCAACAAATGCTTCTTCCCTCCTATAAAACCTTTGTTTGCAAATTCCCATCTGTCATGATCAATCTTCTTAAAACCCTGAAATCACATAAATGCAAAACAATAACTAGGCAAACAAAAATCTCAAAATAGAGAATCTTGAAAAGCAAAAAATATAATTTGTTTACATTTACTATGTCTCACGATGAGACTTTGGTGGCAGTGAGCTACCACGCTCAGACTAAAGCAAAAAATATAGATTTATACAGAAGAATTCATATAAAACGAATTCTAATGAATTCAAACACAATTCCCAAAACAATTCCTTATGTCAGAAGCACTTTTACAGAATTTAAAAGTAGAAGAAAACAGACCTAAATCAGAGCATACAAGAGAGAGTCAAAGAGGAAAACAAAGGCTCACATAAGTGTTAAGCTGGCGGACGAAGCTTGAGAAATTGCTGTGCTTAAAGTACTTGGGAAGAAGATTCTTAGAGAATTCATGAGCATCCCAAACAATGAAGCTTTCACGACTTTGACTCCATGAAACAATCGGGTCGGTTTCTGGGTCATCTACCACTTGGAAAGTCTTACTCAGAAATGGCGGTGGACCAACCTCGCTCAAACCCTCCATAGGTTTTGGCAAAGGAGGCGAAGAACACGAAGACGACGACCCATTTTGACCATTACTGTTATTACCACCACCACCATCGCTATCTTTACCATAAACATCATCAAAATTCTGTTGTTTAACCCGAAGTAGTTTGACATCACTCTCATCCTTATGGACTAAATTGGGTTGGTAATTTTGGCCTGAAGCAACTTCCTCTGAAGAATCTGAACAACCACTGCTACAGTTCATAGTCATTTGTTCTTCTTTGATTGTGAGTTGTTGGGTTATCTCATTCTCCAATTCTGGCAATTGGGTCGGCGACAATGGATTGCAGAAGGCTCCATTGCTGCCACCACCTCCGTCAGCCATCATCGTCCTTTTCGTTTTCTTTGGTATTTTTGATTTTATTTTATTTTCAGTTTGGGAATTGAATTGGAATTTGCCGAATGTAATGAATGGGATAGGTGGCGCACTGGCGCTTAATACTAACAAATTGAGCCAGAGCGAGTTTTTTATGCGCACGGAAACAAAAGGGAAAAAGGTTTGTTAATTGTTATAATTATACGATAATTTTTCTAATACATAGATTTTTATTTTTAAAAATTAAAAATAAAATTATGTTAAATATTTAAATTATTTATATATCAAAGGAAAATGTTTTGATGAAAAATTAGTGTAATTTAGATAATATAATATAATTAATGATAATTATAATTAATTTGATTATTATTAAAAAATATTTAAATATTTATTATAATCTGAAAATTAATTATATTATTGTGTCAATATGAATAAATAAAATTATTATTAAATAATAATAATAATAATAAATTTATTGTGATAATATTATTATTTTATAATTAATTTAATAATTTTAATTTTTTAATTTAATATTCAAACTAATGTTAATTTAACATGTCACATAAAATAATTTAAAAGAAAATCACTTAGAGTCTTACATGAGGATTAATTTTGGATATATGTATTATTTTATTGATTTTTTTTATAAAATTTTATTGACGCTTTTTGCTTTTGTACTATTACCGTTTTGGCGTTGCTAAAGAGGTGAGAAGCCACGTGGATGTCCGGCCATTTAAGGAAATTATCATGACTCGCCACGTTTCTCTGCATATGAAGATTTTAATTTTGTCAATTTGCTCGGACCTTCTTTTAGTGACATCTAGCGTTGTCAATTTTTGTTAAGGAGGTAAATATACATAAGAATCATCCGGATGCAAGCATAAATAAAATAAAATAAAATAAAATAAAATGGTGAATCGAAAATATCATCTTTATTTTATAATAGGAGATAAATTAAAGATAAAAGATAGTATTTTTTTACTTTATTTTTTAAATTATATGCTATAATTTAATAAATAAATATATATATATATAATTTTTTTTTATAAATATAATTACATCAAAACTCAAACTAATAGTAAATAAATATTTATTCTTTAATTTATATTTTTATTCTATATAAATATCAATATTATTTAATAAAAAAAGATTACATATTTATTAATATATATTTTTTATTTTACTTAAATATTATTTTTCTTATTATGAAATATTTATTATCAATTTTTTTAATAATTTTTCTTTTATAATAAAAATAAAAAAATAATTATTTTTAAATATTACTTGAATCACGGTTAACGATTACTAATATAATAGTACTCGTTTCTCACTAATAATCTTTGATATGTCATCATAAATTTAAGTAAGATGTAAGATAAATTATAACGGAACCTGCCACATGTCTTTAACAAAACTAATTCTATCAAGTAATAATGGAAAAATAACATGATTTTATTTAGGTACCAGCCCCAATTTCAAGTATGCTATTTTATGTGTATTTATATTATTTTTAGTATTTATTTTTGTTAAATTATTAATTAATATTTTTAAAATATTTAAATTATTTAAAATGTATTTATTTAGCGAACAAAATATATACACACAAAAAATTAAAAAATATTTTAATCATTTAAAATTATTATTATTATTTTTTCTTTTTTCGTTTTTTTTCTTTCTCATTCTTATTTTTTGGAATTAGTATTTATGATTTAACATTTTGAATTTAGAGATAAAAATTTAGTATTTAGAGTTAGTGTTTAGAATTTAATGTTACTTAATATACCTGGCTCACCTCTAAACCTCCAAATAGATGTTCTTCGAGCAAAGCATCACCACACTATAATTCACATTCAACATTGGTTGAGGAAAGCTCTGACTGACAATCATTAGGAAAAAAAACAGAAAAACAAAAAATCAAGTGTATCACCAGTATTTCCACCATGTATTGGACTTTTTTGTAAGATTAACAATTTTAGGTTGTAGTATGTTTATGCAAGTTTAAGGATATGATATGAGGAGCAAATCACATGGCATACAAGACCATTTATGATATAACTCTCTTAATTCTCTATGCAAATAAAAAATTCCTGGTGTCAAACTTTGAATTCATCTCACATTGCACAAATGAATTGGAATCATAAGGAAAGAGCTTTACTGTGCCATTACAACCTAGGAAGGTGCACATTGCACAATCAACAAACACATGAACCCTAAACTCATCATCATTATCAGAGAGTTCCCTCCAAGAGATGACCATGACAGTGGAATTAACACAACTAAACGAGGCACATTCCATAATGCACAACAGTCATCATATGATGTGAGGTAGACAAATCTTAATGTTCACTGTTTAATTCATCAGCAATCCAGTTTGAGACTGATGTTTGAATCTCGGACTGAGCAATTGAAGATAGAGATACAGGTGTAATACAAACCTATCATCAAGAAGCAGTAAATTGAAGTTAATAGGTTGATGAAGTGGTTATAAGAAAAATAACTTTCAACTCACAAATCCATCTTCAAGAGCAGTGATATCTAGATCCTCTCCCACAGTGTCTGGTTTCTTTTCCAGAAACTGCATACAAGGCAAACCATGGTTCAATTTGATATACATGAACCACTAGATCTGTTATTTTGTTAACTTCACTCAATTGGTACCTCTAAACGGAAGTATTTTTTGATTTTTTCCTTGGACCTGGGTTTTCCAGCAATCCCAATGGATTCAGTCTCTACATGCTTTCGATGTGCGTTCAAGTTGCGAGATGCAGCCTAAAGAATTCGAGGGCAAGAGTAAATAATAAGATGCAAACAGAAAAGGCACTGCTAACCACAATAAATACTAAGTGCTACTTACTGCTGCTGAGGCATCTCGGCCGAGTTGTGCTAACTTAATACCAAGGCTTTGTTGATTTGACATGAAATGGCTAGCAGAAGGATGTTTAAATCCTGAGACAGCTTGCCAGCTTAAGGCAGATCTCCAGAGACTCTGCCTAGTTATTTTGAATCCCTGTTGAGTGAAAGTTTGTCATAAATCACAATGTTGAACAGAAAGTTAAAACAGTTGTCGTTTGATCAATCAATAAAACTCTGATGCCTAAAGGCACTGCATTCTAGATTGTTAAGTGTGACTAACTCTAGTGGTAAAAATGGATTGACTTAACATCAATTACAATTAGCACAAATCATACCATGCCATGACTTCTGAGAACATATTCATCTTCCCCGTCTCTATTTAACAATAAACTCCATCCTTTTTTTAATATCCAAAATTAAAATGCTAGGCAAAAACAAACCTTGTTTGTCAAGGGACAACTAGGAATCTGAATATTAAGAAGGTAACTTTTGGGGAAAACATTCTTCTGAACACCTCTTACAGCTGCATATATGAATGGTAAACAAACACCTACTGCATCCTTGATATTACTCTCACAACTTACATCCTTCTTCCTGATGAAACAAAGAACCAAAAAATTATGTTTATGGGTTTGAAAAACAAGAGGGAGAAGAAGAAGAAAAACAATAAGATAATATAATGAAGTTGCAATTACCAACTCAATGATATACATAGAGATGGAATACCACAAATCAATGCTTCCCTAGCTCCAGCAACAGCACCTGAGTAGAACCTATAATCGTTTGGGGCCATATTCAGCATTAGGATGATGACTAAAAGACAAAGTTCAAACAAAGTTGGACCATTCTTGTCACTATTAGAAAATGATAATTAAAAGTGCTTCATGTCAAACAGTGAACAATGTAGTACAGTTAGAACGTGGAACAAAAAAAAAAAAAAACTAGAAAAATTATCCTTTCTGTTTATCACAAACAATGATCGCATTTGTATTTGTTTTTGTTTGATTATTTTGTATTTTTCCTCTTACGGAAAGAGCTGCTGAAATTCCGTGGTCAAAGAAAAGGGCAAAAGCTTTGAGGATAGTTCTTGGATCGAAAAGTAGAGATGTTGTTCTTAATTCCAGGTGTAGATGAGGTAGTATTATTTACTAATTTTATTGGTTGCACTTTTAACAATGCACTAGGCAGTTGTATTTTTTCAGAAAATTTATTTCATTTACTTGCATCTGATTGGCCGTACCATATTTTGAATACTCTAATAACAATGAATAATTTATTGAATACTCTGATAACAATGAATAATTTCTTTAAAAAGCAGCTGACATCGTCTAAAAATATAGAAACATGCATTGGATTACAACAAACAGTAAAATGTTTTAATTTTAAACTTTGTTCTTCTGTTATATAATGAAATTGATTATCTTTGAATTAGTCCTTGAATTATGTATTTGGTGTAGTGTCTTTCTGTAGTTACATGTTCATCAGTGAAAAAGTAAAATTAAGTTCACGGGTAAAGATCTAAAGCAGACACTAAACAGAATGAGGCGTGACTAAGAAGAGTTGGCTCACATTTTAAAAAAGATGAACTACGTAAAGTAACATTTGAAATATCCTAATTTCGGCACAAAACGACATTACTCACATGTTATGTCCGGAATTTGACCCTCGGTTTATTCCACTAATTACCTGAATTGAATATAAGTAAATAAACATTTTCATAGCAACTCAAATAAAATTTAGGAAACGCATCAAAGAGGAGACCAATAGAAATGAGCGTATTACCAGAGTAAGCTTCGAACAAGAGAACAATGCACCTGAAAGAGCTAGAGAGACGCAGTCAGCTGGAGTTCCTGATGAGAGAAAAACAAAAATCACACACAATTTCAATCTACTGTGACAAATAAATACTTTAAACATTGCAAATTCCTAACCATCGATCGAGTCGTTACCTGAAATTTCATATGCAGTAGCACCGCTTAATTCAGTTGAACATACAGAGACTGTCTCATCGAGCGTAAAAGAATGACCAGAAACAGATCTACCACTAAATAGGCCAAACAATCAATGTATTACTTCACATTTCACAGAGTTTGTAGACAGACGTGTACTGTGTGCCGGTTGGTTAGATAAAGAGAGTAGAGGACAAAGAAAATAAAGCAATGTGATATTTTCTCAACAACCAAACAGAGGCGAATAGAAAGAAAAACAAGCACAAGAGAACTAACACTTGAGGAGCGCAAACGCAAACATCGAAGCGAGAATCGAGAACCAGAGCTTCGACGAGAAATGTGAGGCCAGGAGAATCAATTCCTTCAGCATTAGTAACCAAAACCATTGGCTTCACGCTCTCGCCATTAACACTAGCCAAAGAAGAAGAAGAAGACGATGATGAAAGTGAAGCTTTGTGTGAATCGCGAGTAGTGTGTGATTGGAGGTCAACGGCGTCGTTTCTGTTGGCCAAAACTTGTTGAAGGTTGGAGATCAAACTCGGAGGCATGAAGTTGTTTTTCACCGAAGTCGTCATTGTTAGCAAATGTAGAGAAAGAGACAAGTGATCGACGGACTTGGAAGGGAAATGGAAGTTTGCTTGTGTAAGTTGCTGTTAGAGTGTTATGCTTCTGCTTTTGAGAGAGAGCGCTGTTTGCACCGTGCATATATAGTATTGGTATTTTTTATTTTATTTTTAATGAAATATGCTTAATTATTTTTTATAATCAAAATGATAATAGTAAATATATTTAAAATATTTATTTAATTATAATTATTTTTATAATAGTTATAAAACTTTAAAAATATTTACGAGTAACAATAAATACATAACTAACATTAAATATATTTAAATTTATAATTATTTTCATAATATATTAACAATAATAAAAATATATTTAGGATGCAATCAATATTATAATTTTTCTATTAATTTTTAAATTTATATAATTTAATTTGTTTTTAAATTTGATAAATTTAATCTAAAATTTTAATTTATTAAATTAATTTAATAATATTATATTTAAATATTATATAATTAAAATTAAAATTTGATAAATAAATTATAAATTTTACATGTTATTTTGAAATAGATTAAGAACCAAATAAGCTAAAAGTCAAATCTCATGTAATATTAAAATTATTTGAGGAAAATTAAATTTATAAATATTATTAACTAAATATTAAATTATAATATATTAAATAAATAAATGTGTCCCCCAAACAAGAGTTTAATATTAAAAGTTCCTGCCTTATAAAACCGACCTTTATTTACAGAAAATTTATTGGTTATAATTTAATTTCACAGTAGCATTTTGACAGAAAAAATCTGAGCAGTTGTGAAAGATTTTATTTTTAAAAGTAAAAATACTTCATTAAATTGAATTAAGATATTTAAATATAGCAATATCATAACAAGTAATATATTACAAACTATGTAAATTAATTTATTTAATTGTGTTTTGATGAGTTATATAGCATATGTTCGAATCCGGTCACCAACTATCTTGTATACTTCAATATTATAGCCCTAACTAACGAAAGTTATATCTGAGTCATCGTAAAACATGTTAGAATTGATTGATTTATAAATTTAAAAATTAAGTAAATTTATATTTTAAAAAATTGAATGTTTATCGTAAATGTTAAAAATATCACAAATATCAAATAGAATAATTCCCGTGAACAAGAGAATGAAACAAGAAAAAAAAAATTATTATGACTTCAACTTTATTCCTATTTTTCTTCTTAATCCGACAACCTCTTTGTATAAACCAAAAATGGTTGTAAATTTGAGTGGGGATGAATAGCATAATTGTTATTTATAATTTGTTACGCAAATAATGGTGGCTTAAAAATCTCTCTAATTTTGTTTTTTAAAAAAATGTGCTTTTGAAAAATAGAAAAATTAATATGTAAAAATTTAAAAAAAAAATAATAATAAAATAAAACATTTATAAATTTTAACCATAAAAATAATACCCTTGTATTTATTTAATATATTTTTCTTATCAGTACAAATTAACATATTATTTCATTATTTTAAATTATAGTTATTTAAATTTATTTAATGTTAAATGTTATTTAAATAAACATTTTTCAAAATTATAAGTGTTATTTTTATTGTTATAAATTTTAGTAGTAATATTTTTTTAAAATTTTCAAAAATTAATGATGAAATTATAAGAATAAATAAGGAACTAAAGTTAAATTGTAAAATTTTAGGATCCTTATGTACTTTTAATTTTATTTTTAAGTTTTTCTATCAGCTCCACAACGCTCAAAAAATAAATTACTTTTCGTCTCAAATTTTCATCCTAAGTCACTCTAACCTAAGTTTTGGAAGGAAAAAAAAAGTTCAATTTTAAATTAATAATTAAGAGACCATTGGCATTAAATTACAACGTGAAAGATTAACGACAATCATTCAAATTTGAATCAATAAAATTTATTTTAAAAAATACGTTATTTTTCTCTAAAAACATTCTTTTTTAATTTTTTTTACATGCAAGTCCTTATTGTAATTAGGTGAATAAATTCAATATGTCTATGACTGTTTAATTGTTAATTTTGAATTCAAACGTGACAAAAATAATTTGTTTTGATTTTTTGTTTTTTATTACGTGATAACAATAGTTTAGGATCAAAATAAGCCACGACAAAAGTTTGAGACCCATGAACAGTTTCAATTTTAAAAAAATAAATAAATTGAAGTCACTACTATTGAAGGGACCGGTGGATCCACTCAACTAAAAACAAATCCATAAATTGCGTCAGTAGATCACCGACAAAAGCAAAATCTAAACAAAATAAAATAAAAATAAAAGTCCTATGGCTATCTATACTCTTCAAACTTTCTGGATAACACATGTTATTTATTTTGCTACTAATTCAATTTATTACTTTGTTTCATTTTTTTTTATTTCAATCTAATATTTTTATTATTTAAATATCTTTAGATTAATTAATTTAATTAAAATATTTAAATCACTTGCCAAATACATAAATTTATAAAAATATACAATTAAAAATAAAATTTTTTTGATCATAATAATTATTTAAAAGATATTTTAATAATACAATTATTCAATTCATACAAAAAAAATATTAAAAATAGAAAAAATTTAAAAGAGAAAAATATCACAAAAATATCTTAGATTAATTTATTTATGTCCTATAATCCCTTAAATTAAAAACTGTATAATTTAATATATTAAATTTGTAAAAACAAAACAATTAAAAATAAATTATATTATTTCATTATTTTTTATACCAAATAATTAAATGTAATTAAAATATAAATACTTAAAAATAGTAAAATCCTAATTAGTATAGAAAAAAATTCACAAAATATTTATTTTTAATATTTATTAATTACAATATATTTTATTTTAATATTTTATTAAAAATTAAAATATATATTTAAATAATTTTTTGTTTATTTTTTTAAAAACTATTTCATATTAAATTTTATTTTTATCCTTATTAAAGAATAAAGACTCATATTTTAATTACTTGATAAAAATAATAATATTTTAAATAAAAATTATTAAAATAATATAATTTATCTTTAATTAAACTCTCTTACAAAATTAAAATAATAAATCTAAATGAAATTGTTTATAATTCAATATACTAAATGATTAAGCTAAAAATATTTCATTACAACTCACTTTTTTTAAAATACAATACCACACGTTACTCGAATAGAATAGCATATGCCCACATCTTGCGATTTTAATATCCTTAACAAAATGTCCAAAATTCAATTCCTAGCCCCACAACTAAAATAAGTACTTGTCATTTTAACTTAAAAAAAAAGAATAAAAGAATAAAAAAAAAGAAAAGAAAAAAAGAATAGCATAGCATGAATGCATGAAGCAGTGTTAAGAAAATATACCACTCACTCAAGCTAAATAACTAGATCAACAGCTCTAAAAAATTTAACAAGAAAACAGGAGTTGCAGAGCATATTCTGAGGTTGAATCATTTTGTTGTGTAATCATAACTTGGGATAAAGTAGTGTATGTGATCACAATTTCACGTGAGTTCTTGAGCTCCACTGTGTGCCCTATTAAAAGAATAAGAGCCAACAGTCACACAATTTCAATTTTTCAAACAGTTTTCATAAAATAAATTGATTGCTTCTGAGCTACATTTCCACAATGGGGTCCATTACCCCTCTTCTCCGGTCCCGCTTGTAAAAAGGCATAAAGAAATTGAGCATGGTTATAGAAGCTACACCAGCATTAACACTACTTCAAACTATTTGGTGAAATCATGTGATAGTATATGATATAATCACATCAGTGTTTAACTGGAATCGTCATAGAATGTTATTCTATTAAAGACAAACCTATATAGCTTAATTAGTGTGGAAGTCAATAAAGTGAAGTTAAAGTTCAATACAGTTCGTCTCTATTTTGATTTGGCAAAAGTTAAAGAGTAACATAATTTGAAAAACAAGATCCCTCAACATCATTGCTTTTGACCAGAAGAAACAATTATATATATATATATATATCAAATCAATCCAGAGACTAAAACTTAACAAGGGGGTAATCTTACCACGCCATTAGAGCAACTGAATTGAAATGTTGAACGGTCTCTACATGTGTAAAGCAACACATAGGCTTTGAAAATATGCCAACCAACACTAGAATGGTAAAGATTTGAAATCTCCATCTCCACAAAATGCGGTAAAGGTCTCTGATTCAAATCCCAACCAAATATGTTTGATAATTTTTTTTTTTTAAAAAAAAAAAGCAACCCAGAGACTTTCAAGGTAAGCCACACGACATGAATGGAGAGCCACTTGTAAGGCGTCATTGTAAGGCCTCAGTACAGAGCACAAAGAGTACAAATTCAACTTAGTGATTTCTTTTCCAGACTGAAAGCAAGCTGGCTCCACTTTTCTCTCATTGAATGTGCTCCGACTTTGTATAATTCACAGATATGAAATACAGTTTAATCACATGGTGTGTATAAAAGGTCTTGGAGGAGTTATAAGAATTGCAGAATGAATTAGATCTAGTTTTGGTTTCTAAGTTGGAGGAAACAATAACATAGATAGCTAGAAGAAACAAAACCATAACATTTTAGGAGACATTATCAAAAAGTTAATTTATTGTTCTGTAAAAATGATGAGAACAGGAACTTAGGCAAGGTTGCTAGTATTCTCAATAAAACATGTTGGCATATTACCTTTTGGTAATAGGTAATGCATTCCACAGATGGAGCCCGAGTCTGATTAAGATGTGTAGTGACTGGTGAGAAGACGTGTGAGCCAAACATCCTGACTAATGTCAATTGTCAGTTGTCATGCTCACTGTAAGAGGAAAAAGATAGTTCTAATCAGAGGCACGTGTTATTTAAATTAGGAAGACGTAAAAAATGAACTGAAGTTATACTTTTTTTCTTCTCTCCCCTTTTGTTCCCAAGGAATCTGATTTATGAAAAATAAACCAGAAAATTTGAATCTCCAAGATAAACTACACTCGTATGCCCATTTAGTAGCAGGCCATAATACAGCATTCTGGAACCACCTATAGTTTTGAAATTTTACCTTCAGGCAAAACAAGTCAATCTTCAAATCATTTTTCGGCCCTGAAAAAGTTGTCAATGCCAAAGAACATTCAGACGAAGAATGTGTCAAGCCAATAAATTCCAACCGTCCAAGGTAGACTGTTAAAACAAAAATTACACAACTGCACAGGATATTTATCTGAAATAGTGATTTACATAAATCTAAAATTGCTTTCAGTACAGTGATTAATGACATGCACTGATCAACAGTTATCACAAGGGTTGTCCAATGATGGCTGATTTACTCATAGTATGCAGGAATACAATACATGTACTTTTTCCTATAATTGCAGCAGTAAGTTAGGTTAACAGAAGAAATCATGGTTAAACAATAGACCAAAACTTCCAGAGACCTCACCTAGTCCAGTTCCTTAAACTAATAGGAGTTGGCTTGGGAGAGGAACAAGGGAAAATTGAGAGAATTCTTAGAACTAAGAGTGAGAGAATACCTCGCTGACAGTTACTGACAAACACAAGACCCTGCTTCAGTGTTTCTTCCAATTAAGGGCAATAAACCATGCATTTCCTTCCATTTCAAAAGCTTGGTTCACAAACCAAATAAAGCAATAACTAGGAGTTGGCTATATAAGCCATTTGAATCATTAATTCTGTTGAAAGCCCAATTTTAAAACGCAACATGGAATCTCATACCTATTGCTTGTTTTTACTACTACTACCACCACCAATACTAGATAAGAAATCCAAAATCTTTGCAGCTTTTTCAGATTCACTCTCCAAACTTCCACTATAGCCATTATTCCTGGTTTCCTCATCAAAATCACCTCTGGCAACAGGAGAACCAAATGATGGATTCAATTTCCTTCCAGATTCATACTTGGCAGCAAATGCAAGTGTAGACAATAGAACCTTCTGAGCTGAATGTGGAGTGTCTTTAGAAACTCTAGATGCTACATGGTCTGAAAATGAAACAGAGGAGACTATAGAAGACAATGGAGTTGTTGAGATCACGCTTGAAGTTTGAGGTTTGTCCATTACATTTCTTTTCTGTTGTACATAACCAGCATTGCGATTATCTCCACTAGGCGGCAAGCTAAATTTTCCCTTACCAGCAGACTCATTTATGGTAGCTTTTCCAAATGAAAGAAAGTTTATTCCCTTTGGTGTTGCTTCAGGTTGAACTCCCTTTAGAATCACACCTGACTTTGGCGCTGAGCTAGCTTGATTAAGCAAATTGGACTTGTCTGACTGCAAGCTGTTGGCAGCTTTCTCCATACCCATTGGCGAGTTACCTGTGTTCCTATTACTGGAATCATCTGATGGAGCTTTGCCAAACAAATAGGGAGATTTGCCAAATGAAAGGAAATTTATACCTTTTGGCGCTACAACAGGTGAACTTCTATTGAGTTTCTCGTTTGAATTTTGAAGAGTACCAGATGCAATTTCATTGAAGAAATCCCTAGATGTAAGCAAAGCATTACTATTTGGAGCAGAACCTCCCAGTTTATGTTTATTTGAATCAGCTATTAGAGAGTTCCCAACAATTCCTTTGGATGATAGTTCAGATTGTGTTGGATCGGTCACTTTCACACTTTGTCTAGAGCCAGTAAGAGAATGAATCTTGGTAAAATAAGACAATGCATTGAGATTCTGCTGGTTTGTACCACCCTTACTCAATTTCTTACTAGAACTAGAATTATCTGGTAGCGATACTCTCTTCAGCTCAGGTGTAATACTGTTTGAAGCAGTTGCAACATCTTCCTTGGGTGGCATCTAAGATGAGAAAGAACAATATGGTTAGGAGCTGAATCTTTGCAACAGCTTAAAACAGTCATCTTAAGCAGCCAATAACCTACCTTATGTGAAAACATACAGTTGTCACCTCTGCTGCAGGAACCGTTGGACACAAAATTAGAACAGGGATACTTGGAAAGCTGATGATCAAATGGACAGTCATCCCCCTTCATGCACGAGTGACGTGCAAAATGACAGCAAGCCTACAATACCAAAATCCATTTAGATCAGTTTGTATAAGACCATCACAAAGCCCAAACGTGGGCAAAAACTTGTGCTTTTTTACAGAAGTACCAAAGGAAATAATGGAATGGGGTATCCTTTATAATGTAAAATAATTGTGAAGCAAATGATATTAAGAATTGATCAGAAAAGAGAATTCAATTACAGGTACTAATCCCAAAATAGATTACAATCAGTAAATTACTTAGAAGATTAACCATAAAAAGATATGTGCCTCTATTACAAGAAAACATAAAGTTAGTAGGTCTAGAAACTATACCTTGGATTTTGTCAAAGGTACTGTATCATGAGAAAATTTGCATTTGTCACCCTGTGGAACAAAAAGGAATAACCTAATGATTAATATTGATAAATGTATAAAAGTATAATTGGTTCTTCTTTCAATAGCTTAAGTTTTTGGAAGAGTTGGTGACCAATTAACATCTAACATGGTATCAGAGTTAGAATTGGAGGTCCTATGTTCAAACCCCAATAACTCAATTGTTGAATAGCAAGTATTTAGCAAGTATGATGCATAGAGCCAACACCAACACTTGTGAAGTATAGTTTATCCTTTTTCTAATAACCTAAGCTTTTGGGAGAGTTAGTAACTAACTATCAAAAACTGTATTGTATTCTTTGCAACACTCAAAATCTATCAAAACATTTTGAGTAACTCCATAAAAAGAAACAACTCATAGCAGTCACACTCTTTTACAAGGGAACATCATGCAATGACAAGGAAGAATAATGAAAGCTAATTAAGTTTTGAACACCTTCTACGATCAAAGAAATGCCTTCCTAGTAAATGACAATTAAGACCCCATATTATGAGATGTTATAGTAAATAATAAGCATTACTGCATTAGTGAAACTATGGAAGAGAAGATACTACACACACAAAATTTTAAAGCAGAAGCACGCATATGATATAGAAGTACAAATGCTGAAATGCAAGTAGCAAAAGAAGTACAACCTCATGGCACCTTCCCATGATGTAATGGCGACAATGTGTTACTGCTTTTGATTTTAATATTGGAGGCAGTTTTAACCTTTTCACCCCAAGTTGTCTATTTTTTTCCGCCCGTTTCTTCCGCTCCTTTTGCTGCAGGTTAGTACAATTGGAACATTAATTTAAGCAGCTAAAAAAACAGACATTAACATTGAAAAACAGTTTGGGAGTTATATTTTAGGAAGATGCCAAAGAATCCAACAAGTACGAACTTATAAACATAATGAAAGAGTCATGTAGGTTTATGTGTGCACGTGGGGGTATTTGAAAGACAACGATGAATGGAGATAAAAGCAATACTTTTTTCTTTGCTCTCCTCTCCTTTGAAGGAGGGCCTCGTTTTTTCTCTTTACGAACTTTGCCATCCTGCTACAAAAAGCCAGCAAAATCAAATTGATTAATCTCAACTCAGATAAAAGAAAAGTCATAATTAACATAATATCACAACTTTGGGAAATGCAGTCAACATATAAATTTTTTTTTTCCGTTTTCTTTTTCACAATCATGAAGAGTGCATAGGCAAATATAAGCAAGTGAGAGAAAATTCCCTTCCCATCTCCAACCCCACAAAAGAAAAAGGGGAAAATTATTACAACGCAGGAATTCTATGTCAAATGATACTTGGGGAACCTGGGATGTAAGTCCAGACATTGATGACTTAGCCTCAATATCATTACTGGGATGACGCACAAAATTTGCATTAAAGAAAAGTTAAAGGATGATTTTGACAAGACAATTAAGAAACAAGTTCAACGAAATATTACTAGGGAACCCAACTAATAAATTTCCAATAAGTTCAATGATAACAAATGTAAGAGAGAAAAATACCTTCTCCGTGAGTGTGATTTGATGATCTTTAGCTGCATCTCCTTCCAAGACTTGTCCTTGTAATGCTTGGCTATTGGTTCTAGCTATGTCATCTTTCTTTTCAACTTTTCCAAACTCTACATTAATATCATACCCATCTGGCCTATCAGCCTTTATACTAATTCCACTAACAGAAGTTTTAGCTATGGAAACCATTATCCTATCACTTTCACTGAATTTTGCAATTCTACCATTCTTGCTGCTATCATTTATGTCCATTAGAAGAGCACACAACTCTAAACCTTCTTGATTTGCTTTGTTATATGAAAATTCTCTCTCCTCAATACATGCCTCACTTGCCTGCTTATCTTTCGAAACTACTGCATCTTGCAGCAATATGTCCATCGAGTCATCACTCTCCCTATAGTCACCAGATATTTCTCCATCTTCAATATCCTCATCTTCATCGACAGAATTAGCATAATTCATGACATTGTAAGTTTGAACTGATCTCTCCAATTCCTTGTCCTTGCATTCCGTTGCATGTTCTTCTCTTAGTGTGTCACTATTAGAAGAAGTTTGTTGTTTTTCAACAATATCACCAACTTTTGGGACTCCAGAAACTGTATTATTACCTAAGGATAAAACAAAATCTATAGAAACTTTACTACAGATTTTAAGGTGTTCTCCCTCCTCAACAGCTCTATTTTCTGTAATGAGAAAGGGACGTTTACCTGTATCACTGGCAGAAATAGAGCTCTCTAATTCCATCTCTTTCTGTTGCATTACAGGATTGGTATTCATCACTGGACTCTTCAATGTGGAATGGCCCTCATTTTCTTGTTTTGGATCTGAACTTTCAGCATTCACTGCAGTATCTAAAAATGAACCAAATGTGTTGAAAAATTAGTTTAAAATCTACATAATTTGCATGGTTATCCAATTGATCAATGTCACCAATGATATTTTGATACAGATCCATTAAAATAGTTAAGGGTTCTGAAGTTCTACCGTAAACAAGGCCTTCATTTCCTTTAAAAATATTCTTCAATTCATCTACCAGTATATGTTCTCCACCAATTCCCACATTCTGGGAGCCAGCAAAAGCACCGTCATACACTGTCATGTCCATTTGATTTAATAAAGAATCAGTTCCTTCTAAATCCATTAACTATTCTATGTGATCTATAGCCTAGTTCTTCTTTGTTCATTACCATTATCATGAGAACTCAATTCCATCTCTATGATCTTCCTGGATGTATAAATGGAAGGTTCCTTATCATCAGTACCAACCAACTGAACAGGCTCACATCCTCTTCTTTCAGTTTCTTGCAACGATTTATTGATGCCATCAACTTCGATAAAAGAAAAAATGTCAAGCACAAGAAAAGTTCCAATTCTCTAAATACACAGGAAAAGGTTCAGTCTCCAGAAAACTTTAAAAAACACATAAGCAAATTATTTTCAGTCAAAAGTTCCAAAATAAAAAGAGCTAGTTAGCTTGCTGGATTACTCTAGGGAAAGAAAAAAACTTGATAGGAAAAGCAAGAAAACAAAATACAACTTGAAATAACGAAAGATGATCATAGGGATCATTTTGCTTTACATAATTACGTCGCATCGCTCGTCGATTCAATCCGGTTTCTCAATAAACAAATAGAACTAAATAAAACATTCCAAAAATCAAAACATATAGAAAAAAAACACTTATGTTAATTGTGATCTTTACCTGTATGAAGCTCGGATTGAACATGAATAGCTACAGAATGTTGGGACTCATCGTAGCAATGGGAGAATATGCGAACTAATGTACCATAAGTTTCACTCTGTAGGTGTCTACGAGGGCGAAGAAATAAAGAAACTGATTCTAGATTTTCAATTTGCATTTCCTCCATTGCTTCGTACGAATTTCAGTTCTCTTTCGCTTTTTATCCCAAACCTCTCCGCGGGGTTTTAGAATATTTCGCAATTAACCGGCAACGAGAACGGCGATGTTGCGAAGAATCAAGAGTTGAAACAAGAGACACAAGAAAATTCAAACGACAATGACTACTGCGTTTTGTCCCTTTTTATAAAGGGCAAATTAAAACCGGCCCGGGAAATAATCAGAGAAATTGCGAACAGAAACGCATTTAGCAGGTAAATAAATTGAAATAAAATAGAATCAAAATATTAATATAATTATTTTAAATATTTTACTAACTCTTTTATAAAATTAAAATAATTAAAAAATATATTATATTATATAAAAAAGTAGATATATTGAATCAAAATATACAAGAATGAAAATAATTTCACAAAATGTCTTTTCTTTTTTTCTTTATTATATATTAAAAGAAATTAAGAATATTATATAGAATTTTTTTATAAAATATAATATATATTTTTATTTTAAAATTTTATTTTTTATAAAATGTAAGTAATAGTATATAATGAACGGATAAAAAAATAAAAATGTTGAGTAAATAATTCAACTAAATATTATATATAAATAATAAAATAATATATGGAAATAGTTTAATATGGAAATTATTAATAATTTATTTTTATAATTTTTAAATTTGAATAATAATATATTTTTTAAAATTTTGAGGTGTAAATTTTGGTAAAGAAAAAGAATTAATAATAAAATTGTGGTTGAGCATGCATTTAAGTCTAAAAATAAAAATAATCAATTGAAAATAACCTCGTTTTTATTATTGATTATCGATGTAATTTAAAAAATAAACAGTCCCTTTTCGTAAATATGCGTTTTGATAAAGAGCAAAATTAAACCGGGTCGGGCATTTCATTATTAGGCCCGATAAATAATAAAAACAAAAACCCAGAACCCTACTCAATTGAGATATTCTTCCTGTTCTTATCTTGGTTTTTTCATTCTATCTCTTTGGGAAGTTACAGAAAATGGTGGTGAGGATCCGTTTAGAGCGGCTCGGATGCAGAAACCATCCGTTTTATCGGGTTATGGCTGCTGATAGTCGATCTCCTAGGGATGGAAAGCATCTCGAGGTCTTAGGTTACTACAATCCTTTGTCAGGTTCTCTCTTTTATTGATTTTATGGTTTCAATTTCAGGTTTATACAAAATTTATTTATCTAGTCCTTTGGTAAGCTTGTAGTTTGTTTCGTTGATGATGAAATGTGGTACAAGAAAAGAATGATTGGTGATGCCGTTAGAGAAGCATTTGCTTCCATGGTGGGGTAGCTATAAGCCTATAAGCTGTTTTTCAGAAGTTATTTTCTTTTAATCTTGGAACCAATTAAGTTTAATAATTAGCATTAGCCTCAGCGTGTGGCTAAGAGTAACGGGCTAATTAGCCTCAGCGTGTGGCTAAGAGTAACGGGCTAATTAGCCTCAGCGTGTGGCCAAGAGTAACGGGCTAATTAGCCTCAGCGTGTGGCTAAGAGTAACGGGCTAATTAGCCTCAGCGTGTGGCTAAGACTAACGGCCCTTTCATGCCTATAGAGCTTATATGAGCTACTTAAATGCAAGGTTTAAAATGTCGATGTCACATCTAAACTTAAATTTTATGAAAATGTCGAATATATTGTCTTATCGATTGAAAATTTGAATTTTTTAAGAAAACTATGAAAACTCTATTAAACGATATAACTTGTTTATAAAAACTTTATAAAATATCAAAACAATCAATTGCTTATATTTTTAAACTAGTTTCTTATTTAATATATATTTTTATAGAAGTTATAATATTCTATTTGATCAATAAGTCAATTAATTAATCAGAATAATTAATTAAAATATGAAATAATTTTTAATATTATTAGAATTTGATAAATTTCGACGGTACATAATAAAATTTAAATTATAAAAAAGAGAACTATATACGTAAAATTAATAAATTAAATACAAAAATGAGGTACAAATAAAAAAACATATACATGAAATAAAATATAAAATATTGTTCTAAATAAATAATATTTTGATTGAAGATAAAAAAACTATAAATAGATAAATTTAAAGGTAAATTATTTAGAAAATAAAAAAATTAATATGAAACGATATTTTATC
Source organism: Hippophae gyantsensis (assembly GCA_030763125.1). Classification (NCBI taxonomy): domain Eukaryota; kingdom Viridiplantae; phylum Streptophyta; class Magnoliopsida; order Rosales; family Elaeagnaceae; genus Hippophae; species Hippophae gyantsensis. Next base: position 75,326,255 of record CM061028.1, on the reverse strand, counting down.
AATATTTGTTGACATTTTGTTGACAATTTCGTAACAATATCCATAATATCCACGATATTTGGAAAAACAACTTTTTCTCGACAACGACATTTTTGTCGACAATGTCCATTCTTGACATTTTCTCGATATTTTAATCAAAAGATAAAAGATATTACGTTTAGATGTTACAATGTGTAAAAAAGCGACAATATCGCGACAATGTCAACGATATCGTCAACATTTCAATCCTTGCTTAAATGTAATGTTTTAGCATATGCATTGGGGGAAGGAAAACTTTGGTAGTTTGGTTGCTTCCATGGGTGATGTTTTATGTTTCTACTGGATTGAGAGGAGAAAATTTGGGAACGTGTATTCAAGGAAAAATAATTCACGAGTATAATTTGGTATTGGAAACTGGGATTATTTCTGTAAAATGCATTGATATTTGATGTAACTAAAATACTTTGTTTTCAAATTCCTTAGAAATAGCCTCACTGAAAGGAATTTGTTTATTTTAATCTCAAGTAGTAAAGATTTCCCTAAATACTCGATTTCTAGTTAATACATGAGTCTTCCACATATGCCACTTATTGCTCAATTGTACAAGAAGTGATAAAATTGTGACAATCAACTCTGTTATGGTACAAAAGCCAAGGGAAAACTATATTGATTTTCTCTCTTTCGGTGTATATGCAGGCAAATAGAAAAATTCTTATTTGTGATTTCCTATTTCTGCTTTATGTACAGGCGAAGATGGTGGTAAAAGAATTGGTATAAACTTTGAAAGGATAAAGTAAGTCGCATACTTTATAGTACAGTTCTTTGTATTGAGTGCTTGAATTCTGGACTTCTATACTATTTTCTTAAATTTCAATTGTAATTTCTAATTTTATATAGCCCATATTGACTGCTTATGTTTCTTCTTGTGTATTTCTCTTTATGGATGTTCTTGCTCGCTTGAATTGAAGAAATATCCGTTTGCATGTTTATGTCAACTTTTAGCTTTACATGTAGGCGTTATCTATTTGAAAACCAACTTATATTGTTCTGTGCAATTACACCTGACCCTTTTCTATCATAGTCCAAATTTATCACTTTTTAAAGGTGATGGAACAAAGGTTTAGAGATTAGAGAGACTAGGAATCAGCATGGCAAGGATGTATATGATCCATGTCTGGCTGGCAGGATTGAACCGTTTGACTCAAGTTTTGTTGAATGATATGATTTTGGAAGTCTTATCATTTCAACTTGAGATGGATTGTCAAGTGATGTGACAGACTTTGATTTGAAGAAACTATTGGGCTTACTTTTATCTTCCAATTATGTTATGTCACGTTACTTGTGAACCTATCTCTAGTTTACATGAATAAATAGCCATGACTCTAGAATGATGGATTTTTTTTCTCTCTGGAGTAGCAAGAGCTTAGAATGGCATTGAGCTAGAGGTTTACAGGGTTGGACCAGCAATCGTTAAGAGGAAACAAGTTGCTAGAGTTTCTACAAACTGCCAATGATTGAGATTAAATTTTAAGGTGGTTACCAATCCAATCTTTGTATGTTTTAATACAGTGCCACTGTTTCTCTCTACTTCTTTGCAGATATTGGCTTTCTGTGGGTGCTCAACCTTCAGATACCGTGCAGCACATTCTATTTAGAGCGGGACTATTGCCCCCACCACCAATGGAAGGCAAGGGAGGGCCTCGTGATAGATGTCAAGTAGATCCTTTGACTGGGCAGATCCTGACACTAGAAACGCTAGCTATACCTGATGATCAAAGTGACTCTGGAAGCAAAGAAAATAATGGTGAACGTATTGCAATTAATTCATGAATTCTTAATGAAATTTTTGTGAAATTTTTATTGAACTTTTATCATTTCTTTTTTAGGGATAGGCAAGTGGCAAGAATCTATATTTCATATCGGATTACAGGACAAGCAGCATGGGATTGCTCCACTTTGAAAATAACTGGAGTCAGTCGTAGTCAGAAGACAACTGCTTGAGCTTCAGATTGGTACTTTGTAGACATGCAATGGGATTATCAATGTTTGACTACCGTTTCTAATGTTTCTCGCCTTCTCTGTACTGTATTAATGCTGAACTTTAGGCATTATAATGTCTGTACCTTTTTATGTTTAAAACTATTGTTTTTCAATCAAGACGATCTATTTGCCTACGTAGTTCGTGTATTTTGACCAAAAAATTAAAGTGCATTGATGTACTCTGTGCTCGTTCACTCGAACTTTTAGATTATGATTGGTTGAAATTAATACTGGCGCTCACCATTGGCAAAAAATTTCATTATTTCCATTCATTATAAATTTATTTCAATACTATAAAAAAACAGAATTATTAAAATTCATAATTTTAAAAATAGTATCATTTATGTTTATCTCATATATTTTTATTATTAAAATAATGATTTAATATGATTGGTTTTATTTTTGTTCTTTTAAATTTTAAGAGTTGTTTTTTTTATAATTTTTTTATTTTGTATTTTTTATTTAAAAATTAAAGATTGTTTTACCTTACTTTAATATATAATATATATGGATTCGTGCTTGTCATTCTCGTAATAGAAAAAGAAAAGCATTCATGCATCTCGAAGAAAAGGTTTGCCTTACTCTTTGGTCATGAACAACAAGAGTTGTGGAGCTCCCTTTTTTTTATTCGATAGTAATTTTAAAAGATTCTTTTTTTTTATTAAGTAGATTTAAAAGTTTCATACAATAAATTTAGAATAAGAGTAAAAAAAGAGAAATTAAAGTTAATTTTTAAATAAATCAAAATTTCAACTAAGATGTAGATATTGGTCGAAAGTTGTACAATATTATTTGTGAGGTAAAACTCTTAAGTCTTTGTTATTTGTTATTAATTTTTCTTTACATTATTATTTGATTGAATCAATTAACACATTGAATAAATGATTTAAAAAATATATATAAATCAAAGATATATATTTGTACTATTTGTAATAATAGATTAAAAATCTTTCATCTAATAATTTATTAATGTTAAAAATCATTTATTCTTTATATTCATCATGTTATGTTATTATTATAAGTGTTGTGATTTATGACTTAATAAAGAAAAACCACCCTAACTAACCAGAGATTTTGTCTTCGTCGTCTGGATCATATTCTGTATTCATTTAAGTTTTTAGGATGAGTGAGTTGAAGATTTAAGCAAGTTAAAGATTATTTTGATATAGGTCAAATTAGAGAAAACTAGTAACATAATTTTATAGAAGAGAAGAAAATGAATCAAAATAACTAAAAATTTGAAAAAACAGTGTACTAAAAAACTCACATGCAAAGCTATGAAAAATTCTGATTTACGGAGAAAAGAAGGCTTCAAAGCTCCCAAACAAAAAAATTTACCCTTTTAATTATTATTTTTCAATCAAATTTACTCTCAATCGAGTCGTGCAATAAATTTCTAAAATTACCACTACAAATGAAATAAATTATAAATAATTACTCAAGTTATTGTTTTAAAGCACAACACCAAAATCATGGAACACCAATAACTATTAAACTAAGGGATAATATACATTTTTTTATTATTGCTATAAAATAATCCTTCATATGTTATAATTTCTTGTCTCCTGCACTGCCTGAAGTACAGTCTGTTTCGCTTGTTAGTTAACATAACATCATAATGAAAAATAACATTTCTCATGAATTTGTAATCATCAATGTATTAAAATTTTATAGGTCAAAATATTTGATAAATTCATTGTTAATCTCATTTGTAACATTATAATTTATGATATGATTTTTTTTTCATAATAATGTGTCTTCAAATCTCTTTTATATCAATTAGTTAATATGTGGATAGATAGGAGATAAAAATAGATTTTTTTGTTAAAGTAAAATAAATTTATTTATGTAAATAATTATTTTTTGAAAGAAAAATGGTTGATAAAGATTTGAAAGAAAAGGTACGGCCCTAATCCCTGCAATCCAGCACATTCCGTGATTCCATCCAACAAATATTTAACATTGGGGGCTACCTATTTTGGATGCTTTCTGTTTTATGTCCTTCTATTTAGTAGTTTTTGTAGTATTTTTTTTTTCCAAAATTGACATTTTAAATAGAAATAAACACTTTAAACACCGTAAATACTAAAACTAAATACTTATAATCTCAAGACTAATTCCAAAATATCAAATTAAAATACTTATTTAAATATAATAAATAAATTATTATAATTTTTTAAATATATATATATATATATGAAATATTTTATCTATCATAAATATATTAGAAATATTATAAAATTATTTCTATATATATATGAAATATCCCTTTTATCATAAATATATTAAGAATATTAATAAAAAAATTTAATACACTATTTTGTAAACCTTATTATTTCTTTATTTCTTTATTTCTTTATTTCTTTATTGATATGTGTTTTGTTTTTGAAAAAAAAAATATTCTTAAATGAAATTCAAAAAATTATTTTAAATAAAATTATTTTAAGGACATCCGGCGTGAGTTATACCGCATACGAGGGAGAGTGGATTCAAAAGAGGCATATTACCCCCAATCCTAATCTTCTTCCCCACAACGCTTTTAGGGTTTTAGCTTCGCTGCCTTCTTTATACCTCTCAAAAAACCAAATCTCTAACTACAATGAGCAACGACAAAGATATCAGCATGTCTGATCTCACTTCTGGTATTCTATATCTCTCTCTCTATCCTCTGTCCAAACCCTAATTTCCTTGTCTCTATGTGTTTTGCATATTTGTACTTATGAAGTCCAACTGTTAACTAATCTTGTTTATGTGTGCAGCCCTGAACGAAGAGGATCGAACGGGTCTTGTTAATGCTCTCAAGGTGAGTAACATTTATTGCTGACAGCGTTGTTTATTTTGGAACATTAAGAATTGGAATAGAATTATCTTTTAAGTCAAGCAGTGTATTATTGTTTGAAGAACCTGTTCAGTGTATCCATTATAGTCTTTAAGCTTGGTTTGTGCAGAATAAGATACAAAGTTTGGCTGGACAGCACTCTGATGTCCTCGAGAATTTGTCGCCAAACGTTAGGAAGCGGGTCGATGTTCTTAGGGAGATCCAGGTATTCCTTCTCTTTTATTTGTTTGCTTTTGTTCCCACTCATGATGATTTGCTCTAAATTTTATGGCTTAAATATTATTCTTGACCGTTTCCTATGCTTCAGTGTATCATTGTTTAAGTGACTTAATATTATCTTACCGTATAAATTGCTTTTATAAAAAGAATATTTGTTTTCTGTTTGGTTGAGAAGAAAGTTTTATTTCAATTTCTTATTATCGTTTTAGTACACAGCATTAATTTTTGAAATGTTGTTCGAGTTATTGATATAAGTTTTGTCAAAAGTTTGATATGTCATTTTTAATTTTTGTTTTTGTTTGTCTTTTTTTGGATGAATTAATTGGCTTGCTATGATATTTGACGATATTCCTGTAACGGGATTTTATTATTTGAACTGTGGGATTTCCGAATACTGAGGAGGTCCTTCTTAACCTACAGAGCCAACATGATGAGTTGGAAGCAAAGTTTTTTGAGGAGAGAGCAGCGCTTGAGGCCAAATATCAGAAATTGTATCAACCTTTGTACACCAAGGTAACCCACAAGTTCAGATACTTAACTCATTTCTCAGTTATTATGGTTTTCCTTTGCATGGATCAAGAGTGGGTTTTGTGGGCTTTATAGCCAAGTTCGAAATGTATTTTGTGACTTTTTATAGCACGATTTAGATGCCTTTCTAACCTGTCACTTACTGTTGTTGGTTATATAATGGCAACGAAGTCATCCCGCTAATATGATGGACCCCTGTTCCAAAATCAAACTGGTCATAATAAAATGTAGTGCCTTCTAGTGGAATTAATACTGTTCCAAAGCAGAATTCAGAATATCTTCCAATTGTAAAGAGGTTAAGAAGCTCTAATGAGTTTCGCGTTGAAAGAATATCATCCTGTATATATCATGGATTGCCTCTCCTTTTCAGAGATCTCCTTGTTCTCTTCCCAGATTTTCCCATCCCAAGGGGTGGCCCGATTCGGCCTGGCCTGGTCGGGGCCGGGGGAACAAATAGGCGTGGGGAAGAGGGAGAGGGGGGGGGGGACTACGAGCCCTCCGAAGGAGGCCCTTATAATGAGTAGCTGAGTTTCCTCCGAAGGAGGCCTTTAGAATGAGGGAACAATGTAGAAAAGGATTCTTTTTGTACCCCCGCATGCCATTAAATGAAAGATTTTTTATGTCCCCAATTTATTGCATCCATCGTTTCTGTTTTTTTAAATAAATAAATCTATTTTTGTAGCGTTATGAAATTGTAAATGGTGTTAATGAAGTTGAAGGAGTTGGTAATGACATAGCAGCTGATCAAGAAGAGGATAAAACTGCTGAAGGTACTGTTTTTACAGATGTGTTATATTGTACTGGTTGCAATTTTTACTTATCTTGAGTTCTATTTATGCAGAGCAAGGTGTTCCTGATTTCTGGCTTAATGCGATGAAGAATAATGAAGTTCTTGCTGAAGAGGTGGCTAATTTAATATTTTATTTCTCCGGTTTGTTGCTTATTATGCTTGTGCCAAATCCCAAGTTCTCACTTGTTTCATGCAATCAGATTTCTGAGCGTGATGAGCTAGCTCTCAAGTACCTTAAAGACATTAAGTGGCATCGGATAGATAACCCCAAAGGATTTAAATTGGAATTCTACTTTGACACAAATCCTTACTTCAAAAACACCATGTTGACCAAGACATATCATATGATAGATGAAGATGAACCCATACTAGAGAAAGCACTAGGGTAAGCGTAGTTCCTACTTCTTACCTTTCCTTCATTATGAAGTTTTGTAGTCTTACCTTGAGTGCCTTTTATGATAATGGTTGTGAACGATCATTTTGTATTTATTACTCATGTGGTGGTGTTTTATAGGACGGAGATTGAATGGCATCCAGGAAAATGCTTGACACAAAAGATTCTTAAGAAGAAGCCTAAGAAGGGATCAAAAAATGCTAAGCCAATTACTAAAACTGAAAATTGTGAAAGTTTCTTCAACTTTTTCAATCCACCACAAGTTCCTGAGGATGATGAAGATATTGATGAAGATGCTGTATGATGCCTTAATTACATATTTAAAGAAATTTATATTTGGTAATCTGCTTTTGAAGAAATTTATTCAATGTTTTTCCTGACAGGCTGAAGAGCTTCAAAATCAAATGGAACAGGATTATGACATTGGGTAAGTTTATGGTTTACGATTCACTTGTTTAATATTCTTGAACGTAATTTGAGTATTGTTTTAGGGGGTTTATTCTACCTTTGTATTGTTTGTGCCGTGTTATTATTTTAAGTTCTATTTGGTGATTTTTCCTTTGTTCTTTTAATTAGAGTAATTTTCTTTGCAGATCGACTATTCGAGATAAAATCATTCCCCATGCAGTATCCTGGTTCACAGGAGAAGCTATTCAAGGAGATGAATTTGGAGATTTGGAAGATGACGAAGAGGATGATGGTGATGAGGAGGAAGACGAAAATGACGATGATGAAGAGGAAGATGAAGATGATGAAGACGACAAAGAAGAAGTCAATATCAGAAAGAAGGTATGTTGCATTAATTTTTAGTTCTCTATGTATTTCTGTTAAGTTTGAAGTGAGTTAACTAACTATGCTTTGTGGTTTGGCGCTCCTGCAGTCTTCAGCTGGGCCTAAGGTACACTTGCTGTGATCCTTATGGAAAGCTTTGCCAGTCTTTTGTTTTTTGTTCTTTGCTTGAGATGTTGTTATGTTGTGCAGAAGAGTGGAAGGGCATCCGCTGGAGATGATCAACAGGGTGAGAGACCTGCGGAATGCAAGCAACAGTAAAATTCAACTCTTAGAGGAAGATGCTTGGATTGGTTTAGGGCTGTTGAACAATATTTTTACAGGAAGAGCTTCTTGGGCAGTTTTGATTACAATATATAGATGTATCTTTCTTTGACCTTATGTTATATGATGATTTGGTGTTTTTTTTTTCATCATTTGTTGCGTTGAGGTAGTGTCAAATTAGCGATGCTTTTTCCTTTGTGATTCTCGATTCCTGTTGGAAGTGGATGATCTCATTTACATTTTTTTGTTGCTTTCTATTTGCTGATTCTTGTTATTTTGGGGGACTGTCTGTGGTTAAGGGGAATGTAAATACGACTTTTAAGGCCAAAACTTACTAATGATGGTGTAATTTATAGCATCAATAAAACTTATTTTATAAATTTTGCCATCGTGACAAATCAAAGCCTTTGTGTTTGATACTCAGATATTCTTAATTTGAATTCCCGTCTGTCCCGAATTGAGTTGGACCTATTGAAAAAGGAAGCTTGATTAAAAAATCACATAGAAATTTGTGAACTTTTTTTTTTTAATCTTTATGGTTTGGAAATCATCATTATAAATTGCAGAAAAGGGTTATGGAAGTTTTTTAAATAAGATTATTTGCATGTTATTTAATCTTTACATTAAAAATGTTGTTATTTACGTATTTAAATATTAAAAAATGTTATTTAAGAATAAATTATATTATTTTTATATTTTTTTATTAAAATATTATTTTTTAAAGTGATTAAATGTTATTAAAACATAAAAGAAAAAAATTTATAAAAGATATGTTTTAATATTTGTTAATTGCAATGATTTAGTTTTAATGTTTTATTGATTTTTAATTTTTTATTAAAAATTAATATATTGAAATAATTTTTTGATTGAATATTGTTATTATTAAATTTTTATAAATATTTTTATTAAAGATTCATATTTTAATTGTGTTTTAATCATGAGATAAAAATAATATAATTAATCTTGAATTAATTTTTTTATATAATTATTAATTAAATTATATAATTTTTAATTAAACTATTATACGACGCAAATAATTTAATATAAATAACATGTATAATAACTTACACTATAAATTAATCCTAACCAATATCTAAAACAAGAATATTACATATATCAAAGAGGGTAAAAGAGTGCGTGAATGAGTGTTATTAACATCCTTTTATCAAACCATTTTTATTTTTGAAGTTCAATACTAAAGTTTCTTTTTAATGAACGCTCCATCTAAAATATCAGTATGCATTTTGTAGAAAAAATATTTTAGTTCAAGCAATAATGTTGTAGAATTTAATTAAATCAAACTTAAAAAATTATATTAAAAAATATATATATGCGCGTAATAATATTGCATATCATGTTCCATTTTAATAATTATTTCTCATTTTGAGTTTTTTTTCATTCCCTTTTTAACCAAGTATCATATTAACTTTCTAACTAAAATGATATCGGAATATCTTACCTATATTATTATATATATAATAAATTATTAATTAAATAATAAATTATATTAAATTAATATGTTTTTTAAAATATAAACACCATTAAAATACTTCATCAAAAATACAAATAAACACAAAAATATCAAAAATAAAATTATAATATTACTCGAATAACAAACCTAAGATAGTATGTCCATATTCTGCCATCATTGTTCCATATTCTACGTCATTGTTCATTATAATTAATAAAAAAATAGTTTTTAATCTTATATTAATTATTATTATTATTTTCCAAATCTTATAGTAATTATCAATCGTGTAAATAACGTTTATTCAATGAGCTAATAAATTGAAAAAATTGAGTTTAAAAATCCCCTATATAATAATTTAGTTAAAAATTACGATTTTTTTATATAAAAATATGATAAAAGATAATATTTATGTTGATATATTTTTTAAAAAGAATAAATAAGCTAGGTTATGAATTACTCAGCTTTATTCATTTTAAAATAATGATGAGTTGAACTTGACTCACATAACATTTACGAGCGTAATTGAGTTATAGCTTACTTAGGTTGAAATAAACCTAAGTTTATATTCGTTTGTGTTGTCAACACGTAAGTTCATTATTTTTTAGAGTTTAAGGATGAGATTCTCAAAGTTCATAAAAATTATAAATTTTTTAATCTTAAAATGTTGACTCAATAGGTGAATAATGGAGATGTAATTTTTATTTTAATTAATTATTGATTTTTTATGTTTTATTTATCACAAGTCTTTTTTTTTAGTCTTTTATTTTTTTTAAGGATAAATCAGGTCCAATTCATAACTAAATAGGTCTATTATGCCTATTTTATCTAGATTTTTTCTTTAAAGTTTCTTGCTTATAAAAAAAACAATTATGTAATTTAGCAGGCATACCATATATCATTAATAAAAAGTTTATTTCATAAAGCTTCTTGCTTTGTCTTCTTATGTTCTACATTTAATGCTTAAATTTGATTTATTAAAGGGAGGGATAATCCTTTGTGGTATCTCAAGGTTAGGGTTTTAATAACTTTGTTTTTTGAGGATTCCAATCCGATTATACCAAAGGTTAGAGTCTTTGTTTCCTTAGAGTTCTAATTTGATCATATTAAATGTTAGAATTTCAAAGACTTTGTTTTCTTAGGGTTCTAATCCAATCATCTTCAACACGTTCTTATCAACTTAATTGTTCCTATTCTTTTGAGTTCGTAAGTTTTTAGGATTGTTTGCCTAGAGGGTCCGCATTAATCGACATATCCAAAATTCTTATAAATTCTATCATAGTATTATCTTTAATTAATATGGAACATTATCTTCAACATCTCTCTCAAAGTTGGATATTTGTCTCTTGCAAAGTCCATCACTATCTATTTTTAACCTCTTTTATTATATTTTATTTTGAGTCATTTGTTTTTTTCTTTTTGTAAGGCCTATTTCATTTTTTTAGGAAAAGTCTAAAGTTTTTTGCCAAATCAACTAAAGCTTTGATACCATATTAAAGTTTATAAAAATTACAAGTTTTTTAATCTAAAAAGGTTTTCCCAATAAGTGTAGACACTCACAATTTTTATAAAATCTATCATAGCATTATCCTTAATCAATGTGAGATATTACTTTTAATTGAGACATCTTTCAAAATTTATAATCTTTAAAAAGATATCTCTTATATCTAGCTCATATATTTTTATTATTAAAAAATAGCACAGTCAATTGAACGTTGTTCAAATTGAACTTCATTCATCTAAATATTTTCAAGGTTGAACTTCATTCAATTCAAATTATTTAATATTATTGTGATGTTATTTTTATTGTTATAAGTTTTAAAGAAAATTTCATATTATTTCTATTTTTTTCATTTTGCAGTTTATATGCAATTAATATATCTATATATACTATATATAAAAATTTAAATCACGTTATATAAATTTTTGAATAAAATTATCTACATATTTTAGAGTAATGGTTATTATCATCTTTAGTTGTTTTATGATTTGGTTTACGCTTTTATTATTATCAATTAATTAATAAATTATCAGTATTTTAAATATTTACAATTATTTTTAAGACTACTTAAAATAAATTAAGTAGATTTTTTATTATCGAAATTTAAAATTGTTACAAAAATATCATATAATTTATTTGTTACTTTCTTATATTTAAACTTTATAAATGTTATAGAAATATCAATGAAATTTTTTGTTACTTACGTACCATTAAATTTTATAAATGTTACAAAAATATCACCACTATGTATAACTTATTAGTGTTGATGATATTTTTATAATATTTGTAAAGTTTAATTAACATGAAATTTTTTTTGATGATATTTGTAATATTTACAAAGTTTAAGGATTTGGAAGTAACAAAAAAAGTTTAATAACATTTTTATAACAATCTAAAAGTTTGGTGGTAAAAAAATCTAAAAAATTATAAAAAAATAATATTCTTAAAATTTATAACATAAAAAGTAACACTCTAAATAATATTAAATGAGATCCAATTAAACGGTTTAAATTGTTGTAGTTAAATTTGAATTTTGAATGACGATCAAAATAAAATAATATGTCAATTTTTTTAATAGTTAAAAATAAGAGTTAAACATAAAGAATATTGTTTTTATTGTTACAAATTTTAAGGATATTATTTTTATTATTTTTTAAAAATCAATTTACTCTTTAAAAAATCAACGCAAGTGTATGATTAATTTTCAAGTCAGTAATAACAATATTATATTTTAAATTAGAATAAAATTAGCAATAATAATTTTTATCATTTTAATATATGATATGTAATGTATGTATTTAAAATTACTAATTAATACACACATAAACAAAATTGTTCAATTTAATACTAATTAAAAAAAATTATTTAATCTTAAAATTATTCAATTCAATACTATTATAACTATACCATGATGAAGTCCCATACAAATCATTTTTTTAAGAGCTTTAATCACTTTACTCTTAAGTGATTCACCCCAAATTTTTTTATAAAAAAAATATAAATAATTTTACTTTAATTTATATTATTATGTTTAAATTAAAAAAATATTCAAATGATAAGAGATATTGTTAGAAATCAATTAATTTTTTTTTATTTTTTTAAAGTTCTATAATTTTTACTACACATATTTATATAATGTTATGAAATTTATTTTTTGTTAATTTTTTTAATATAATATGATATATTTATGAGTATGATATTATTGTGTTAAAATTATTATTTAAAAAATAAAAATAAATAAAATAAATTAGTTGACTTTTAGTGGATATTTTATTATTATTTAAATATAATAATATAAATTGAAATAAATTTAATTATTTTTAAAAATAAAAAGATTTGGTTGAATTTCTTAAGAAACATGATTAAAATAATTTATTTATATAAAAAATAATTTATTTATATAAAAAATAATTTATAATATACTTAATTTATTAAATTATAATAATTTAGATGAATATTATTTGTGTGTTTTTTTTTTTTGTATTATTATGAGTTTTTGAGTTCGAATTTTATGTAATGTCTCGATAAAATATAGTTGACGCGTATTGTGGCACATCACAAAAGTGGCATTGGAGAATTGTACGAGACATATAGTGAATGAAAAGGAGGGAAATCAAACCCACCCATGAACCCTAAAACCTTCTCCCTTCCAAACAAACTGTATTAAAAAGTAAAAAACAACTGTCAGCACATCAGAGACCCTTTGTCTGTCCGTTTGTCTCTGCTACTCATGTGTATGGCTTTGTTCTCCTTTTCTAATACTTTTATTTTCTTTTCTTTTTTGTAGGAATTTTTTTTATTACTAAATAGTTTGGTACTTTATTCACTGTTTTGGACCTTCGAAGTTTCTTTATGGCAAAGCTTCTTCAGAAGGCTTTTGTTCTAAAACGCTCTCTTTCCACGACACAGGTTATGATTATATTCTCATCTTCTTTTCATTTTAGGTGTCTTATTTCTGACTCTGCTTTTAACCTCTGAACGTTTTTTGAAAAAATTCTGATTGTCAAAGCTATTGTTCATCAAGTGTATATATATACACTGTAACATATATCATTGCAAAGTTTGTTAAATTTGTATATACTGTATTGTTAAAACGCTGGTTATTGCTACAAAATATGATCCTTGTAAAATTTTGTAAATTAGGTTTAATAAAGGGAAAAATGGTGTACTTTTTTACTTACCATTTGTATTTTCTATTTATTATTAGCTAACCCAAGTGTGTATAAGTATTTTTTTTTTAATTATTGAGTTAATTGTGTTTTTACGTTTATGGATTGGGCATTACGTAACATGTTTGGGTATTAGTGATATGCAGGGAATATGTAGAAGAGGGTTATTTGGGACATCTACTCAAGTTTGCTATTTTGCGTCTGGAGGTGCTTCAAGTTCTTTCAATATGATTTGTGTTTGGGGAGACTTGAGATTTATCACTATTTTGTTTTTAACTTTCTGTGTATTTTATTTAGACTCAATGAACATCCAGGTTTGGTTGCATACATATTCATGAAAAAGCTCTCTGAACTATAGAAAATGAAGTCTAAAAGAAGATTTTGTTAATTCGATGAACATTAAAGAAGGTAGGTTGTGGATCATTGGATTCATGACGTGTATTTATTTTTATGAGACTTTTGTGTGAGGAATTGCATAAAATGGAACTTATGTTGTTTGTATCATAACAATTAATATGCGATACTAAATCACCAGTTTTTGTTTTGATTTCTCTAATTATGCTCCAAATGTTGCCATTTTTTCCTCTCTTTTCCCTATGGTTTTTCCGTGTGTATGACTGGCCATTTACGACTTGATTATTAGAAGATAATGCTTTTTGTTCATCTCTTTAAACTATGTAAGGTTTCTTGGCATCTTAAATTACTCTCTGTATATAGGTAGGAGGAAATCTAAGTCAGATGGAAGTGATTCTGGTGGGGAATCTATGTCAAAGAAAGAATTAGCTTTGCAGCAAGCATTGGATCAGATTACTTCCTCATTTGGGAAGGAGTCTATCATGTGGCTTGGTAGGTCTGGATCGGCTAGAAATGTTGCTGTGTGTTCTACGGGTTCTTTTTCTCTGGATATAGCACTGGGTATCGGTGGACTCCCAAAGGTGCTTTTCAACTTTTCAAGAGGACTACTATTCTCATCTTGCATATATAGTTAAATTATACTTTTTTGTCAGATGTAATTATGTGCTGTCTCTGATATGCCTTTAATGGAATTCTTTAGGGACGAGTGGTGGAGATATATGGACCTGAGGCTTCTGGAAAAACAACTCTTGCTCTTCATGTGATAGCTGAGTCACAGAAACAAGGAGGTTATTATTTTATATCTGTAAAAATATTATTCTAATTGCATCAGTATTGATAATGTGGACGGAGTACTTGATATTTGTACACAGGACTGCTGTGAATTTATCTGAATGTAGGTTAGGAGGTTATCTTTGTGTATTTTTTAGATCATATGGTATTGGTTTGGACATGTGACTTGAAACGAGAAAGGAGTCCTATCTGCCAAAGCATTGGGTGAAGTGGTGAACCTATTACCTCTTCGGTTGATAAGAAGTGAAACAGTAATCTTCTTGGGTTTTGCTGCAAAAATAGAGGGGGAGGGGTACTATGGCGGGGTGGAGAACCAGCATAGTGTTTAATACTATGAAATGCAAATTTTTTTTGCTCATTCCCATTTTGCAAAGTTTCCACATTGCTCTTTGTTCTATTTGATGATTAGCTAGTCAGTTTGGCTGGTCCACTATGTTCCAGCCGACTAATTCTTAGTTCTCTTCTGATGAATCCTTACTTGGTTGAATGGCATTTGATGAATTTTTAGGATTAGTAATACTTCTTTCTGATCTATAACCTGCTTTCTTTCTTTTTTTTTGTTCAGAGGCTTACTTTCTCACAATTTAGTCCGTGAGAACTGACTGAAAAATCTTCTGGCTTTTGTTCTATATTTTGCTTTGAGATTGAGAGAAACGTAACTTCTTCTCTTATTTGTTTGTAACTTCTGTCCTGATTTTGCTATATTTTTGTTACCATGTTGATGTAGGTTGCTGTGTTTTTGTTGATGCTGAACATGCTCTTGATCCTGTACTTGCTGAGGCTATTGGTGTTAATCCTGAAAATTTACTTCTTTCACAACCTGACTGTGGAGAACAGGCTCTTAGTCTTGTGGATACTCTTGTCCGAAGTGGTTCAGTTGATGTTGTTGTTGTTGATAGTGTAAGTTGCAATTTTAAGATACCTTGGATGTTCTCTACTAAGCTTTTAGAATTATTGTCATTTAAGGATATTTTGGGGGTAACCCTCATTTCCCACGTGTATGATAAATTATTTTGTAGCAGAAACTCTTAGTATAAGCCCTAGTATATTAGAGTAATTGTTTTATGAATCAATCTACTTAATCACAGCTTTTACTCCACGAACTGAACCGCAATCTAATGTGGTCTCACTTCTGTGGCTTATTTCTTATTTCTTTTACGATTTTATCTTCTCTGTGCCGTTTGCAAAAATAAAAAGTAAAAAAAGGGCCATGAACAGTCGTGGAAGTATAACTCGTGTTAAATATACTTATTCTTGTTTTATTATGTATGGAAGGAAATCTGTCAGGTTTAAGTTCTTATAAAATTGGTATTGCTTTGGTTATGGCTGAGGGTAGGTAGCTGCACTTGTGCCTAAAGGTGAACTTGAAGGTGAAATGGGTGATGCTCATATGGCAATGCAGGCTAGATTGATGAGTCAGGCACTTCGCAAATTAAGCCACTCTTTAGCTATATCACAAACTATATTAATATTTGTTAATCAGGTATTCACATCCGTTTGAATTTTTCTTTTCTCATTGTCTGAAACTAACCTGTGAATTTCATCCATTTTTGAGTAAACGTACTGACCTCCTACGAGTTTAGTTTTAGTCCTAGAGTAATTTCACAATTTTAATGAAGTAATCTTTAAATTGGACTGAAATTATTTATGATACTTTTGTCTCTTAAAAAGTTCTCGCTGAGTCACCACTGGGTTTGCTATTTGAATTGAGCCAATCAGTACCCACCATAGTCGAAATGTTTTATTTGGCAAGCTCTTATATGAGTCATCTTTAAGCTGAACTTGTTGCTCAAAGTTTGAGGTACTAGCTTGGTGTTTATTTAGAATTTGGACTTGGTTTAAATTTGGGGTTTGTTTGTTTGTAATTATACAAAACGTGCTTTCTAAGTTCTGTATGCACCCATGGCAACTTTTTTTTTTTTGCCTTTTTAGTTTAAAATCAATTTTTACTATCGGAAGCACTTATATGGTCAAAGAATCAGAAAGAAATTGACCTTTAATATATGTTAAATTAGTGCTAGTCAATTTTTATATATGTTAAATTAGTTTAAAATCAATTTTACTGTTAGAAGCACTTACATGATCAAAGAAGCATAAACAAATTGACCCTTAATACATGCTAGACTATGTATAGCATATTGTTTGAAAACAAGAGATTTTGTCCCCCTCCCTGAAGGTTGAAGAATATTTGACACTTTATCTGTTTGACCTCTTGTCCATATGGAAGTACTTAATCTCCTAATTAATTGTGTCACTTTTATATAGGTGAGATCAAAGCTTTCTACTTTTGGAGGATTTGGTGGACCCACTGAAGTTACTTGTGGTGGCAATGCTTTGAAGTTCTATGCATCGGTTCGCCTAAATATTAGGAGAACAGGATTTATCAAGAAGGGTGAAGAGGTACTAATTCCGTTGGTTCATTCTCTACTTTTCTTTTGAGCTTTTGCCTTCATGTATTTTCTCATTGTTTTAAAGCATTATTTTCTTGTTTGCTACTTTGTTTTGCAGACTATAGGGAGTCAAGTTCTTGTAAAGATTGTGAAGAACAAACTTGCTCCTCCATTTAAAACCGTTCAACTCGAACTTGTGTTTGGGAAGGGAATATGTCGGGAATCAGAGATCATTGATTTAGGTTTAAAGCATAAAATCATTTCAAAATCCGGTGCACATTATAACATTAATGGCCAGAGTTTCCATGGCAAGGATGCTTTGAAAATATTTTTATCTGGTAATGATACTGTTTGTAAAGAACTAACAATGAAGCTCAGGGAGAAGCTACTAGGTGCTGACTCTGAAAAAGAAGCTGGAACAGAAAACTTAGACAGAAGCACCAAAGAGCAAATCGTTGCAGCTGAGTCTACGGATGAAGAAGCTGTTGATGTGGTTGAAGTCACTATGTAAAGTTAAAGCTATCTTTGTTCCCATGGGGCTTGATGCTGTATGAGTCCAACTGTTGTCTTCGCCTGATCAAATGGAATCCTGCTTGCACAATCGGACTCAACTGCACATAGGTCTTAAACAACTGAATGACTCGCTTTTCTTGTTTCGGGTAACATTTTATGGTTTTCGTGGTGCCTTATGATACAAATATGTTGACCACTATGTATATCATTGGTCATGTAGTGTACTGCATCCAAATTTTGGGGTTTATAACAAGCAATGTCGAAGCATGCTAGGGCAGTTGTTCGAAATCTGGGTAGTAGTCTGCAATATTAGGTTATATTCTATGTGGTTGTATACTATGGAAGTCGATGTAACTTATAGATAAACTCAAACACCTTGTCTGTATATTTTCATTGGGCAATTGAAAGGGTCACACATAGGGGCGGAGCCAGAATTCGTACTTTAGGGGCCTTACGATCTAGATTGTCATGGTAATGATTTATAAAATACACATGCTTTTCCCTACGTGTAATCCATATGGTTTTAAGTGGCATTTTGATAATTATTTTAAGATGAGAATATACATTCAAAACTACTACTATTAAAAATAAGTAGTACTTCTCTTAAAATTACAAATAATGCTTCATAAGCTTTTAAAATTATCAAATACCCTTCAAAAGTTTTTTTGATTCATTTGAAAATATGGCCATTCTCTCTCAAAAAGCGTAATTTGATGGAGAATGAGAGAGAGGAACATCACTAGAATTAATTTCTTATTTCTTTTGAATAGAAACATTTCTATAATCAATAAATGAACACAACGCGGTCACCAATCTATTAACAAAGACATGAAGCAGGCAAAACCTAGTTGGATAATGCTGAATTGGGAAAATGTATCAGTTTTACTTGGTCAAGCAGCATGGGGAAACTGAGCAAGGGTGTTTCTCTGCTGGATCTCTGTGAGAATAGCTTCCATTGCATTTACTTGCTTGCTCGGAGTCTCACAATTAACCAATCCACTAGCCTAGCCAGAAATATGCAAGTCTTTATCATCAATCATCTTCTCTTGTTTCGATTCCTCCTGCTTGTAGAATACATAATATATAAGTTTACTATTAACTGAAATCAGATGTCATTATAAAATCACTCCATCATCAAAACTTAAGGGTCTATTAGGGCCGGCTTGGATGTGCCCATCTTAGAAGTGGTTTTACTAGAAATTGTTTAAAATGAAACGGTTTTGTTAGAAGTGATTTTATGAGAAGCATTTAGATGTTTGGGATAAAAATGTTAGAAATGGTTTTGAGTTAGACTTTTATAATTATTTAAGATGGAATGATGCATTCAAAACTACTTCTCTTCAAAGCACAAATACTACTTCTCAAATTTTTTAAAGCACTTTTCATTAAAATTGCCAAGCAACCTTGAATGTGCTTTAATCCATTTGAAATCACTTTCAACAAAAATTGGTTATAAATGGACCCTTAGTTTCTGTTTTTGGGACCTTGTAAAAGCAGTTCTGATAGTAAAAAATACGCTTCATGACGAAACAGGGAAAAAATATTTCAAAAACGTTTTCAGGCTCAAAAAGCACATTTTGTGCACCACAAAGCAAACCCTTAAGGAGGCGATAGATATATTGTTATGTTATATCTTACTAGTTCAGACTTCAGTAAATCAATTTTTTCCTTCAAGTCTGAAACATGATGCAACAATGCCTGCAAAAAGATAGAAAATCTATAAGAGGAAAGCAGATACAATAAACACAAGTTTCAGTTGAGATTCAAGTAGACATAAACAAAATTATCTCTTGATATTGTCACCTCTCGTCTCTGTAGTTCGATTGAACGAGCCAACGCCTGCCTTCTTGTCAATAAATTTCCAGGTTTTAATTTAACAGGACACTTATAGTTCTTCCCACGATAGACAATAATTGCATAGCCCTTTGTAGTTTTATCCAAAGATACTAACACCCCACCACTTTCAGCTTCCAAATCAATAGCAATATGCTTCAATTGTCCAAAGCTCTTTCCTCTAACAATTATCTTTACCAATTCCCTGAATTTCCAGTGCAAGTGCATATTCTCTATGGTACCATCATATACCCCTCGCTTCCCTGAAACCAATAAATAAATATATAAAAATAAATAAATAAAATTACTCAGTTGAGGACTCTCCACAAAAATGCATTGCATTCAAAACAATTGTGGTTATTCTAACCAAGAGGCAGATATGGTTTCATGCTCAGTCCAATTTTACGAAACAGAAATCTTTCTTCATCAGTTAATGTTTCCGAGTCATCCGGGAGCTTCATTGGTTCCAAGTCTTCCTGCACCTTTGCCAAGTCTTGTTCAGCCTTTCTGAGCTTTCCTTTTGCCTAAGGCCACATGGGATAGTAGGATGAAACCAAGTTAAAAATGGTTAACAAGAGGTCCAGTTCGTCAGAATACTTTTGTGGTATGAAGAACTCAGTTAGCGACTTACAAGCGATAGTTTATTTTCAAGGTGTCTGACTAATGATGCGTGTTTAGCCAGAGTTGAATCTCTCATCATTTTTTCAACATCTATACTGGTATGTTGATTTCCCCAACGGGCAGTTGCTGCCTTGGTTTCAGCAAGTGTTCCAGCAACCAATTGATCTGAAGTTTTGACTTTTGACTCAATGAAGGCCGAGGCTGTTTGGCGAGCTCTTTCTTCCTCATCCTGTTGGCGATCTCTAATCTGTCTCCTTTCTTTCAAGGTCTTGGTAACAACTGGTGGCAAGAAGTCATTACCCCGGTAAAAGACAATAAATTCCTTGTTTCTAGATAGAAGTGTTCCTCCTGTCAATTTCTTAAGACATGAAAATGAATGGTATAAGAAAAAAAGAGCACTGACACGTTGGAGTTTTCAGAATCCACTTGATCACAAGATAAGGACTTTAATAACAGATAATACAGATAAGATAAAACGACATTTTGAGCATGAGAAAGAAAGAATAAGACACATAAATATCAAACTTTTTTTAAATTTTTTAACAACTAACTATTAAGATGGATGAATTAGTAAAAAAGAAAATCCACTAATCAAATGCAACAGTTATATGTGTCACCTTGAGTTCCTCTGCCATCCTATCATTAGATGTGTTCGGTACTCCACGTTTGATGGCTATCTTAGCAATAGCACTCTTTTCCCACAGCTTCACCATGGCCTTAGCTAGACCTTGCAGTTCTCTGTTCCTCCCTGAAAAACATATTAAAAGAAATACATATGATTTGTTATTGTAACCAACTAAACAAAATAAAACCCACTTTGTTTTCATACCTAGAGCAAAATGTGGGGGCATGATTCTTGCAAGCCTACGGAATTTCGTCATCTCATGATTTCTTAGACTATGTTTTATCCCATGAGGAAGAAGTCTGAATGGAGTCCTATAACCGGGAACCACAGGAGGTAGCATGTCAGCATCAACAGGCAATGGCTCAGTGCCCATCCAATCCTTAAAACGCGGACCTAACTCATCTAGGAAATGGTTCAGATCACTCAAATTCACTTCTTCTTTGGGTGGATCTTTGAAAGTTTCTGCAGAATCATGAATCAATGGCTGCATTGTTTCAACTGTATCTTTTGCCCCCTGATTTTGTCCGGGATCATTTGTGACATCCTTTGGTTCTAGTAACTTATCTGTGATTGTCTTTTTTTCTTCAATAAATGATTTTACACAGGGAAGATTGTAAGACATCCCTCTGAATAAGACCACTAAACTACCCGATCTCCAAATTACCATACCTCCAGTCCTGTTCTGATAAAGAACAAAGGATAGCTCATATAAGTCACTATGAGCTCAATTCTACAAACAATAGCCAAACACACAAAAAGCTAGCAAATGCATTGACTAAATAAAAGTTGTAGCTGCCCAAACACAAATATTTGAATTCTGGGAGTCATTAAACCTAAAATACACCACCTGGAAACCTCAAGATCATCAAACTTGTAATGTAAATTTGACCTAAAGAATTATTAGTCATGAAAGCAATAGCAAAGTAAAGAATGTATCAACACTTTCAGCCTATGTTACAAGTCCACCGGGTGTCCCGAAATTTTCGATTCATATGAGGTTGTCAAACACCTTTTTTTCCCTTCAATTTTCTGTTAATTTTCACCAATTTAGAGTATCAAGTACCCATAATGTGTTCATATCGTGTCGCATAGACACGGGCATGAAAATGATGAGTATGTGTAACATAGCTTTCAGCCAAAAAATAGAATTAATCTAATATAGATTGGAATAGCAACTATTTTACAACATTTGCTTAAATTTGATTGATGCTATGTCATTCTAAACTCCATCAACACTGTGTATTGAGCTACATATCTATGTAACTCGGTGTCGTGTAACTAATTTAAAAATGACATTTTTTGAAATAGGCATAACTCAAAACTATAGCTATATTTCACTATAATCTAAAAGCCTTCAACTAAAATAAAAATGTATCAAAATTACCTCTAAAATCTCACGGGTCCTTTTCATATTATATGAAAGAGGCTCTTCAAATTTTAACTTCACCACTTCATCCAACTTCCACTTCTCATGAATTTGGTCCACCAATGCCTGCGTAATGCCAATAGCTCCAACTTTTGTTCTCTCAACCATCCTTAAAGAGATATTCCTTAGCCTCTGCAACTCGTGTTCAGGAAGAACCCTCTCTGCCAACAAGAAGTCACTCCTCTTTCTCAAATTCCCCTTTTGTACTTCCCCAAAATTCAGCTTCTCTTCTCTTTTCCATGGCAAACCAGTTGAATCACTAGAATTATCATCATAATCCTCCAAATTAACTCCATATATGTTTTTCCCAGGTGGATTTTCATTCCAAAAAACGCTGTTTACCCCAATATTAGTCGTTCTTATCTTCTCTTTCAAATTCCCATTTGAAAATTCACCATCATCTGCATCAAATTTATTCACAAACCCATTATCACCATCAATTTCTGCCTCTTCAAAACTTCCCAGCCTTTCATTGTCAGAATTACCGCTAAACCCATCAGAATACTCGCCTATCAAACCACTGTTTGTATATGATTCAGGCTCAGAATCCACCTGGGGTTCAAAGGGTTTTGTTCGATGAACCCAAGGAGCTGAAATTGCATTGCTTAGTCGGCCAAAGCTCACCGTTTCACTGGCATCATCTTCTTCCTCAAATGCACTAACACCAGAAGATCCTCGGCTTCCCTTCACTTCCTTCTCCTTTTCTTCTTCCTTTTCTTCTTCCCGATTTTCTCGTATTCGTGGTTCCTCTTGCCAAGGAAATTTCTCCCTCGTAGAACCGATTTTCACAGACCATTTATTTTGAACTTGCTCTAAGAAGCTGGGTTTGAGCTTCCTCTTATTCTTTGTGTTCTCAATCGCAACTTTAATTCGTCGAGGTTGCTGCTGAGTCTCAATTTGGACTACCTTATTAGAACAGTAAACTCTAAATTTGAGAGAAGTGACATTGTCGAAGGAGTAGGATCGAGGCTGTGAGAGAACGAAGTTCAGAGAATTGGACGTCGAGGATTTACAAGCAGAAGAACAACAAGTACTTTGATTTAGTAACAATGGTGAGAGCGCCATCAAAAGTGCAAACGATATTACTTAACTTCTTACGCTTTTATTATACCAAATCCATAAAATATTTTGGGCTCAAACAAGTTAAAACTCGAAAGCCCATTTATATTAAAAAGCCCATTAATCAATAAATAAAAATCTCTAAAGCGACCCAATTGTCTTGGTAAAGCCCATATTTTAGTTTGGGCCAATCATTGGCCTTTTTACTGTCAGGCGGATATAACACCACAAAAGGTCGTCCCTGGTTAAGGCCCACCAATGAAGAGGAGCAAAATTCAGAAATTGTTGAAAGCTTTTTTATTTTTTTTTACTCTCTCTCTCTGTCTCTGATATTGATGATAAAAGTAAAAGTTCATATGTATATTAACACGAAAAATTAGATCTGCAAACACTTGTAGAAACATGTACATTCATATCTTTCTACTACATATCATAGCATATATTTAATTAATTCAAATATTATCAATAACAAATGTGAGCGCATCCCATGTATAAAAGAAAAAAACAAAGACAAAAGAGAAAAGTAACGTGTAATTTAATTAAAATATTATATATTAATTGTAATTTAAGAGTGATTAAACAAGGATATATATATTTATATGGGGAATTTAAGATAACTAATTAAGACAGAAATTCTACAATTTAGAACTCTAGCTTGCCAACTTCTTGTGAACTTAAATATTAAAATAAAACCTTCCTAGTAAAGTAAGGAGAAACAGCTTTTTTCTTTTCTTTATTTTCTTTGAATATTTCGACAGTCTTACGCTTAGCGAGTAGATTAGTACTAGTACTATCATTATTAGCACTAGTACTAGTACTAGTACTAGTAGTACTTGAGAAAATATTCTGACCAGGGGAAAGAATTTTGTTAGGATCAAACAGATCTTTCATCTTCTGAAAGTTATCCCATTTGGGTCCAAAATGGTTAATCCAATCTTCTCGTGTTTCATAATGAGGAAGGTATTGTTTAATCTTAATACCAGCATTCTTACAAAACTTTAATATATCATTGTTTATATTGTCAAATTTCTTCCAATCTTCAAAACCACTTGTGTGTAAAAGTGCTACCGCATAAAAGACTTCTTCATCTGGTATCACTGCTGACATTTTATCATCCCACCTGCATATTATTTATTATTAATAATAATTACTATTTAAATTAATCAAATTTAGAGTCTGGTAAAATGTTTTTGTAGCACTGTAAATAGCTTATTAATCAAACATAAAAAAATTTGCATAAGTATTTTCAGGCCTTAAATCACATTATTTGCAAAAATCATGTCTAATGTAAAAAATGCTTATCAACCAAACAAGAAAAAATTTCGTAAGTGTTTCTTGGGCTTAAAATGCACATTTCTTGCTTCCTGACAAAAGTAAAAGTTCCGTGTTTCATTCTAAAAGCCTATTTGGATGACCTCTTTACAAGTAGTTTTAAGAATAGTATTTTGAAATGAAGTATTTTAGTTAAAAGTGATTTAAGGAAAAATTGTGGTATTTAAGCATAAAATTGCTAGAAGTAGCTATCTAGAATGTTATTTTAATATATTTAGGATAGATTCATGCATGCATATGAAATTACAAGGTAAGATTATTTATTTTTTAAAAAAGTATAAATAATATTTCTAAAAATTTTAAAATCAATTTCAAACAAAAGTAAAACAGCTCAAGACCTAAATTGCTTTTTTATTTAAACAACTTTAAACAAAATACAATAACAACCTACCCAACACTCTTGTATAGCTTTTAATATTGATTATACTTACAAATGTACCATGGAACAATAAAAAAATTTACAAATCTATTATTGAATTTTGACTCATAAAAAATTAATGTTAAATTCTTAATTAATATTAAGAATTTAATATTATATTTATGTATTAAACATATATTCTCGTTTTTTACCTATAAAAAACATTTATTAATTCTTTAAGTTTTAAGGTTGTAAAAAATATTAATCTGCGTAATATATTTGTAACATTAACTAAAAGTTAGGTGATAAGTTTATAATAGTCCAAAATTTGATAAATTTAAACAAACTTCATAATTGTTATTTTGACTCTTTAATATTTTAAAATAACTAGATTACTAATATAAGTCTTAATGTTAAGATGGTTAAATTGAGAAGCTTACTTGTTTCTATTCATTGGATACATAAGAATGAGTCCGGCTGGTATTTTCTGTTTAAGAAGAATATCTTTGAAAACACCAGAATCAAAATCTGAGATTTGTGATTTTGGTACAAAGAGATTTAGCCATGGATGGGGAACCTCCCAGAGTCCAAGTGACCTAAGTGTAAGCTCTTCATTATGCACTCTATCCAGAAACTCTACATATCCTACCTCTTTTTCAAACACAAACTCAGGCACAAAACTTAACCCCTTCAATAGAAAGTCAAAATCCTGTAAAAAGTATGAAGGACTAATTATTAAAATATATAACTACAATGTTATTGGATCTTCCAACACAACAACTTAAATATTTTGAAAAAAAACAAAAACAAAAATAACTCATATATTTGTATCGTTAAAAAAAACCTAACACGTAATTTTATATTAAAAACTGTTTAATTAAACGTTTATTTTGATTCTTTTAATATTAAAAATCATTCAATTAATTTCTATTTAATTTATTAAAATATTATTTTTATTATAATAAATTTTAATAATGTTATTTTATATTATTTTTCAAATATTTTTACCTATAGAATTTGTATAGACACAAATTTACATACAAGATATGTGCATTTTACAATATAGATTGTTACAGTGTTATGCAAATGATTAATTAGATGGTTGCATATTTTATTGGAAAATTGGTTTTGGTAAAAATTATAAAAGCATTCAAATTAGTATTATTTCAGGATACATTTCATGGATTTTTAATAATAATATGTGACTATTGTCTTGAAGTGTAATCGATATTAAAAAAATAAATAAATTGTAAATAATGATAAAAAAATATATCAAAAAATAAAATTATTTTAAATTAGATTATAAATATTAATATAACTAGATATTATAAATTCACTGTTTGTAACAAAATTTGTTATTATTTGAAGTAATAATTAATGAAACATACCTTGTCCAAAATGGTTGGAGTGGCAGGGTCATAGTAATATTTGGCAAGTTCCATAGAGTAGACAATGCCAGATTGGTTAACTAGTGAAGTTATGTTGGGTTGACTTAAAAGTGGATAAAAAGAAAGATCAAGAGGACCTTGTTGCAACAAAATTGAACCTTCTAAATAATCAACTCCATCTTTATCCAATCTACCATGCATTAAGATCAAATGTTCTTGGTCTGTAGCAAATGCTGAGAAGTTATTGTATAACATTCTCACCCATTTCACCTGTTAATTAATTAAAAATCACGTCAAGATAGAATGTTACACATTATCTCAACCAACCATTGAGATTTATGCTCCCTTAAACTTTTATCATTTTAATAAATTAAATCAACTAGTTAAAAATGAGTGTAACAAATGTGTAATTTTTTGTAATCATTGTTTATATATATAATCAATGATGACAAAAATACCCTTTATTTTTAAATAATGATATATTTTGATATTTATATTTTATTTTAGATTTTGGCAACAATATAAGGTATATGCACCTTAAAATATTCTTATAATATTCTCTTGCAATAGATATCTTATATATGTTTGTATTTTTTTTATAATAATGAATGTCTATTTGACTAAAAAATTCATGGTTAATAATTTATTCTTTATGTAATTGTCATTATATCAAATAAATTTTAAATATGTTATAAAAATTAAATTAAAAATATATAATAATTCAAGTGTAAAGCACTATTTTTTTTAAATATATTATATATTGAGTTTTTATCTTTGTAGAATTGTTTGAGGATGTAATTTTCATTTTAAGACCCAAATTTTTTTTCCTCAATTTATGATCCCTTTGAAGTTATTAACATGTTAAAACCCTTTTTTTTCCTACCCAATAAGGCTTGAAAAACAGGCTATATACAAGTATATATACAACATATTAATATTGGTTTATAACTCGTTAAAGGTTTTAAATTGAGAAACAAATATTTTTGGACCTTAAAATGAGATTGCCTAAGAATTTCATAGATAAAAACCCATAATATATTTGGGTCTAATACATATATACATACCCTGTAAGGTGCCGAAGCTAGGGCAATTCTTGCTCTTGTTATGATCCCAAATTGCCCTAAACCTCCAAGAACTGAATAGAATAGCTTAGGTGCATTGTCTGCCGAGCAAGTAACCAAATCACCTTTTCCTGTTTAATAATATACTCTATATTTATTAGTAAAAAGTTTTTTTAAAAACAATATTAATACACCTAAATAATTATATATAACCCATGAAAAACACTTCCAGCAAAGTTATACCTCTTAGTATCAATTGTGTGTCACAAATCTAATAGTTATTTATTTTTCAAATTTTTTTTATCACATAAACACAACATAATTAATATAAGTTTAACTATATATACAATATTTAGTATTTTTGTTTATTGTTTGATAATCAAGAAAATTTATGAATTCTTTAATATATATTAAAAAGAATATGTGTATTATATTTTTGAATATAAATAAAATATGTTTTAAACTTTATATAAAGTAATATATGTATAAAGGATTAAAAATAAAACTTTATTTATAAAATTGGATTAAAAGAAAAATAAAACTCTATTTATAAAGTTGAAATAAAAGAAGAGAGTAATGTTAAGAAACAAACCAGTGATGACATCCAATTCCAAAACATTATTGATTTGAGGACCAAAACGAAAGGTTTGGCCACTAAACCCAGCATTAGAGAGCGTCCCACCAACACTTAAATACAAATAGTCAGTCCATGAAACTGGAGTTAACCCATGTTTCATTGTCTCATTCAACACATCAATCCAACGTTGTTCTCCACTAACATCAGCAAAAATAATCTCTTTCTTAGTACCCAAATCACTAGTTTCTGATGATACAACAACATTAATCCCAAAATACCCATTATTTTTCTGATTCATCAAACAAGTCATATTCAAAACAATACCATCTTCAACCATAGCTTGTCCACGAACTGAATGACCTTGTCCTCTAGCAGCTACTCCATAAACAAATGAGTTATTGTTTGCATGAAGTATTAAGTTTTGAATGTCGTTTATTGAAGTTGGATTAAATACTGCTAATGGTGTTACTTCAATTAAACGACCATAGTCTATAGAGGCTAATTTGATTGATTCTGTGTCGTTTGTGGCTCTGTCTGAGATAGTCTCAGGTAGTAACAATTGGGATGATATCATTGTGGGGAACAATGAAATAATAGTAATAGTTGAAAACAATATGTTTGGATTTAGATGATTATTCCTAGTCATTTTTCTAAGAGACAATATTGAAGTTTGTAGAGAGATACTTTTTTTTTTTATAGTGAAAATAATGAAAAGGCATAGGCCAATATTTATAGCGAGAGAGATCACAAGATCAGAAGAAGTCAAGAAGATCACTTGTTTAGGAAGAGAAAATAATAACATTAAAAAGTTGTATGTCAACGGATCAGAAAGAAAATCAAAATATTTACCTATCTTTTTTTAATATTTTTTTAATGGATAATAATATTATCATAATTATTTTTTTTATTATCACAATATAAATTATTATTTTTTATTGTGGTAATAAAAAAATAAATTATGATAACATATGCTTAAATCTATCACTTTATTTTTTTTTTCTTCCCTCCTCTGCCTAATATAAAAACTAGTTGGCTTTTAGATTGAAGAGAAGAGTGGCGTTTGGTAAGGACGAGATGTCGTTTTTTGATGGCAACTTGTTTGTATGATTTTTCCAAAGATAAGCAAGAACAAGATTTCTTGGATCTGTTAAAATCTCTGCCTGCCTTTTAACCGATACGCACGGCATGACCATATGTACCTCAGATAATAACTTATTCATTACTATTAAAATATTATATCTATATATATATATCAATAAAATTTAATAATGGTACAATTTTTTCATTATAGAAAAAATAATCTAATTAATATAAAATGTACTCAAAAAAATAATAAATAATACTTTTTTTAAACTACATGATAAGGAACCAAATTTATCTGCCTGAAATCAAGTTGAACCAAACATAAATAAATTTTATGTTTTATAGGCTAAATAGGTTATTTGTGCTTTAGAAATATAAAAATAGATTTATTTTAATTTTAAAGTTTACAAACTGACATTTAATTGAATCAATCTACATATTAATAATACATATTTATTTTTTTAATTTTATATATTTATAATACATATATCATATATGACTATATATTTATAATAATCTAACTTAAGTTAAATTTCTATATTAATTAAGAATGTAAAAGAACTTATGTTATTCTTCTTTTATGTTAATTTAAATAAAAACTATTATAATTAATTAAAAAAATTAATTATTTTTTGTTTTCAAATTATCAATAATTTATTTCATTTTTAAGAATTATAGAAATTTTAATTTAAATATTAATATGTAAATTTTTTAATTAAATAATAAATCTTATTTATTAATTTAATATTAATATAAAATTAAAATAATTAAAATTAATTTAAAAAATAATTAATCTAAATTATAATAAGAACCTATCAATAACATAAATATGTTCGATATTTTATAGGTCAATTTTGATTTTTGATTTAAAAAATTAATATCTATTAATTCGATTAATATTTTAAGTAAAAATTGATTAAAATCGAAATATAAATACCCCAACTAAATCATCTTTTCATTAGAAAAATCAGCAATTAAATAAATATATTAGTGTGAAATGGTGAATTGGCATATGAGGTAATGATATCTATTCAAGTCCATATTAAAAATAAGTAAATTTGAGTGTGGGAATATATGTAATGGCTTATTTAAAATATATATAGCAAAGAATGAGTCTCTCTCTCTCTTCACAAACTCATAATGTAGCCTCGTGTTTTATCAAATTCCCAAGGTTAGTTGGAGTATTTGAATTTTGCTATCTAACAATTTCAACTTATTATACACGTATGTAATTGAGTTGCACATTTTTAAACTAGGTTACATAAATATGCAGCCAGTGTTAAAATTATTAGATTACGAAGTTTTAATCGATTTAATTTCATAATATAATTATTTTTAACCTTTAAAATTATTATATTTTTAAAGTTAAACTTTAATAAATTAAATTTAACTGTATAATATAATAATTTATATTATTTTTATAAAAAATATAAAATAACTTATAATCATATTTTTAAGTAAACTTAATCAATTTAATCACACTTATTATAAATTTTATTATTATGAAAATTGAATACAATTAATTTGATAAAGATAAAAAATAAAAATTTTAAACTCATAATTATTAAAAATATGTAATTTATTTACAAGATTAAAATATATTATTTTTATAAATTAATGAATCAAATTAATCCATATATATATATATATATATTAAAAATTAAAAATAAAAGAAAATATCAAATTCGGATAGATGTATCTCATCCTATGCTTTGAATTTAAACTCATTCTTATAGATAATTCCTATTTTTCTTAATATGCTTTGATAAGTCCGTTGACAATTGATAATCTTTCACCAAATATTTATAAAATGAAAATTAATTGGCAGTGAGATAATATAAAGCTTACGTAAAGTTAGAGGAAATTTTTTACTTATTCATACTAAGTCATAGTACCATGTAAGCATGATCATATTTCTTGATTTTGCTTACATGTTTCGATGTTTTATTTCTTTAAATTACTTATCCATAAGTCAAATCTTATAATATATTTAGGGTAATATACGACACAATTACTTTTTTTTATTATCACAAAAAATTATTTAAATTATTTATTTTATTCTTATTCTTATTATTAATTATATATTAATAATATTATTATTGGATAAAATTATTGCTATTAAAAAATAATTATATAACTGTGATAATATTAATACCGTTTTCATAAAAACCATGTTAAAGAAATAAAAATATGCCATCCAAATCTTCTATAAAAAAAGAGATTTTTTTATTTTTGTTGTTATTGACAAGGTAACAGAGAAAAAAAGTATATTTAAGTAATTTATAATAAAATATTATTATTTAATATATATGATTAAAATTTTAAAAATAAATAATACATAAAGATAATTAAAAAATGTTGGGTTTTTTTTGAACAACATGAATAATAATTAAAATAAAATAATAACTCTAATATCCTATTAATGAAATCATGTATAAGTTAAATAATAAGTTTTATTAAAAAAAGCTAAAAAATTAATTAATTATTTCTCAACCATTTTATTAAAAACAATGGAATAAAAAAATGTTATTTCTAGAGTCTAAACACTCAAATGATAGTAATTTAAGAAACTATATCGGCTCTCCATCCAAAATTAAATTCTATAAAGAACTCTCAAATCTTTATGGAATAATTACCAATTGAGTTATGAGATAAATTAATGATATTTAAATAGTGTTGTAATCAAAACGGAAAAGACTGCAAAATAGACTAAACGTTTCTACGAAAATTCGAACTGCTTGCTTCAAAGTTTAAAGAAGACTTTTCTGTTCCCTTCCTTACCAATTAAACTTAACCAAACTAGTAGAAAAAAAAAAAAAGACAAAACAATGGGTTGCTACTAGGAAAAATAACCCTTTATGTGGATACGACTCTTTCACTTTCGGTGCAATAAGCCCAGTCAAACCATATTTGATGGCAAAGTCATCGACAAAATCACACCGTCCTTTCCCTATTTCACAGCAAAAAATGAACTCTTCATCTTCCCTCTCACAAAGAATTATAAACCCCAACATTAGGCGATTCTGCCTCTTAACTTCAACGTGTTTGTTAAGGAATCACTTTCCAACCGGGTCTTAGAGTCTGTTTGTTTCTGCTTTTGAGATCATGTAAAAGTGCTTATAATAACTAAAAAGCATTTTTTGCTTATAAGACCAAATCTCATATAAAATAATTTATTTAACGGCACCATTTAATTGTAGATTGAATGGCAGTTTTGTAATTAAATCATTATCTAATAGGCTTTTTTGGTGCTTCATTTTTCTCTAATTCGGCTAAGCATTTAAAGCCCTGGATGACACACACACACACATATATATATATATATATATATATATATATATATATATATATATATATATATATATATATGTGTGTGTGTGTGTGTTTTTGAAGTGTTGGTGCTCTCCCACTTGGTTGAATGCCTCAATAGTATCATATTATTATTCAATACATCAGGGAATTTGCTCACTTGGTCTTTAGTGAAGAGCTTGAATCAGCCAACATACATTACTTTGCTCTTGCTCTTCTATTCATTAGCATTATATTAAGTTATTTGTTCACTGCAAGATTTGAGATAGTCATTGCTTTCTTTTACTGTTTTGGCATTGAGAGAATGAGTCATGTATTTGAGGTTTTGTTTTTGAACTGGTTTTTTAAATATTAATATTTGTATTGATTAGTAGAATTTTCTTAATATATCGTTATTAGTAAAGTATATTTTTCACATTGAAAAATTAAAACACTTAAATTTTTGTATGATATTTATTTTTTTTATTAATTATTATTTTATCGTTATCTATAATTTATGCAACTAAATTGAATATGAACTTTACTTTTATTAGTGTTAATTTATAACAAATAATTTTGTGGGTTGAAATGTTCTATCCAATCAGTCATTATCAAGTTTTAAAATGCCGATGTTGATACAATGTCAAGATTTTAATTTTATGAAAATATCGAGAATATTATCGTTATGGATAGAGATATTCAAAAAATTCAAAAATATCATTGAAATTATCAAAATTATTTTTTTTATAAAATTTTGAAGAAAATTAATTATTTATACTTTAAATTATATATATATATATATATTAAAATATTTATATGTTTATTTTAATCAATAAATTAATTAAACTGTAATAATATTACAAAGAAATAAACATCAACCTGAGAAGTATAAAATATTCTTCAAAATTTAAATAGATAATCTTTTAATTGAAAATAGAAATTAAAAATAATAATTATATATTATTTTAAAATTAAAATTAAAATAAATATAAAAGTAAATAAAAAAACTTTTGTAAATATTTTTTGAGTTTATTGATAATGTTATGACAATATCAATAACAATCACAATAGTTTGACAAAAAAATATTTTCTCGACAACAACGTCTTATCAAAATCTTAACATTTTTTTCAAAAGAAATGAATATCCCTTATCTTATCAAAATATCTAAAATCTAGACAATCTTGACATTATTGATGATTTTTTATCCTTGTTCTTTACCATTATAAATATATCACAAATTTGTAATATTTAAAACTTCATAAAAATCAAAGTGACCGTATCCATGGGTGTTATCCACCAGATTGGGTATGGATTAAATAAATATAACAGTCAAGTTTAAACTTATTTGGGGCAAGATTCAAATCTTAACCTAGACCGTGTCATTCAAAAGTGACATCATTTGGCTGCACAACTTGTTCCATGTGGCCAAATAGAGTAAAAGCATTACCAACAAAATCTAATTTAAGGAATATTCAACATTAATAGTCAAACTGAACCTTATATGTATGGGGCAAGCAAATCTTAACTAGATTGTCAGTTATAAGCGACATCATATGGCCAAATAGAATCAAAGCATGATCAACAAAATATAAGTTTAAGGAATATTCAAAATTAACAGTCAAAATGAAACCTACATTGGGTAAGCTTCAAATCTTAACCTAGATTGTCATTAGACTTGTCAATTGGGCTTTGCTTCTCAGTTAGGCACATGATTTATCTCAACTATTTTCAAATCCATCTTAGATCGCATTAAATTGCATGAAACGTGCTTGTATGAGACTCTAACCGAGTATCCATCTCATCAAAGCTCATTAGGACTCACGTTGTTACTTCTTTTTAATAAAAGAATAATTAAAATTAAGAAAAGAAGGACCAAACAGAACAACTCACACTTTACTTTTGAGGCTCTCTCTTTTATTATTAAAAAAATTACCCTTTGATATTGAAAAAACTGAAATAAATAAATAAATAATAATTAATTAAGCACATTTGGGACTGCTAAATGTAGGATCTAAATGAGATGTGCCTAATTAAGACATGTTTTTAAAAAAAATCAATATCTAATGAGATAAATTAATGGGATGTGAGATGTGCTTGTTTGAACACATTTACATCTCTAATTGTCATTCAAAAGTGATATCATTCGGCTGCAAGACTAGTTCCCTATGGTCAAATAGAATAAAACCATAACCAACAAAATCTCATTTAGGAAAATATTCAAAATTAACAGTCAAACTGAAACTTACATGGGCCAAGCTTCGAATCTTAACAAGATTGTTGTGACATCATTAGGCTGCATAATTAGTTCCCTATGGAAAAAAAATAGAATAAAATTGTGACCAACAAAAACTCGTTTAAAGAACATTCAATGCAGCATTCTGGAAGAACAAAAAAATGTATTAACTGGTTATAACATTCTCCCTATACACATAATATTCACGATCTTTAAACAACATTCAACTGCAACAATATTACCATCCTTTGCAGCATGGTAACAAATATATTAAAAGGGTCTCCCATTTTTTGCTGTTGGAGAGGAGTGACTTCTGGTTAAGTATCCGGCCAAAACGAACGAGGAAACAAGCCAAATTCTATTTATTTAACTACTGCTTCTAAAAGTCAAGCAGCTGGGACCTTTCTTTCATCTTCTATAAAGAAAATTGTGGTTTCAGGTACCTAATAAAGGGCCACAAAGAGATCATTTAACAAACAAATAAAAAAAAAGTTCAATATAAATTGCAACAAATGCTTTTTAATTATCATTAGTGTGATCAACTTAAAGAATCAGAAACATCAAAAATGCTCCTTTATAGGGTACACTGCCATTGCCTAGGTTTTCAGAGCATTTCAAAATTACATAAGATCAATTGTAAGTTTGAACTGAACAAAAAGCCATACAACTGCCAATCATATTTGTAAGAATTCCACCAAAGAGTACAAAGCATGAATTTGAGCCTTATAATACTCAACAATGTCCTAGAATCTTCACCACTTAGAATCATTACGATAAAGTGTTAACATAAACAGCTATAATGAGAAATGAATAAAGCCTTATACTGTTATAAAATGATCACTTGCAAGCATGATCGACACAATATACAGGAGAAGAGACATTTGAAAATTAGCTTACATCTGGCCAAGTGTCAGTAATGAACTTTACAATGTCATAGGTTATATCCCCTTGAACATCAATTTGTTCCTTTTCAGTTAGCCCATGTGACCAATTATTGAGAAACACTCAAATATTAAGGTCAATAGGGAACTTATCAGATCCTTTTTCTAATAATCAATTTAATGAACCTTTACAACAGAGGCACCAGTAGCAAACTTTTTCCCAAGTTTCTTGGAAGCATCAATAAGTTTGACACCTGGAATATAACCACAGAAATTAAGTTGAAGATGACAGTATGGATAAATCAACATTATAATCAAAGAAACAAAAACAAGTAGCAGCCTAGCAGGATATCCCTCACCAAATAACTCCAATACCTTCACAGTGGTGATACATTTTCGCTTGTTTCATGTAACCTTTTCAATAACAACTTCTGGCTTTTCCTGCAGAGTAATTTAACAATGTTAATCTTTGATATTCCTAAAGAGGAAATATTATATGATGGTTCAAATTAATGAAGCTAGTTATATCTTGTTGGAATTACAAAAATTCTGAAATGATCACCTTTTTCTTTATCTTGCCACCAGAAAGATGCTTGACTTCTTCTTGCTTTGGTGCTGAGATACTTACAGACAGAACATGTCAGAATCATTTGTAATCTATGAAGTTGAGAGTCTAGAGAAAAAAGATAAAAAGGATTTATGAACTTCCAAAGAGGAAAAAAATAACAAACCACTAAATACAAGTAATTTGAATTTGAGAGATGTTTCAAGAATTCAGCCAACAGTATAGAGGACGAGAAGAGTAACATCCAGTTATGAATTATCCATTGTTATTTTGGCTGTAGATATAAAGATGAATTATGATTCTCGACGCAGAAAATATCCCAAGTAGGCAAAAGATTTGGTTTATGAGGGTTCTGTAGCAGATAAGTGATTAACATGTTTTTTTTAGATTATGCAAGAATATATAAGGGAGAGTGCGCCGTAACTAACTCGAGTTATGAAGAAAAACTGCCTGTAACAGGTATTAATGTGCAAAATTACCATCTTGGCAACTTGAAAGGGAAGTTATCTATGGTGTATGGAGTATTTCGTCTTCTTTGAGTGAGTGCTTTATGATTATCAACTGGAAGAATTGTGGGAGAAAATGTGGAATTGGTGTTTCAGTATGCAGTATTTGGGAAGGTAATCACTGAATAGGGAGATTTATTTGACTCTTTGGTCGGCACAATAACAGAAACAAGGCAACCGAAGAAGAGAGTACAGGACATTAATTTTACTAGTGGAATTTAGTGGAGTATGAGATGCCAAAACTTCAATTTGTTTTTTATATGACTTTGACAAACACTCAACTTTGGCATTGGTGCAAGAAGTTTTTACTCCAGTTATAGTAGTATTGACAGTTCAGCAAATTCAAGAGGGTGTACAGTGTGTATTGCTGATGGTAGGTGTGGCCTTACAATCAAATGGAATTTTATAGGATATGAATTGTGTGGTGTTATTATTAAATGCATTATTAGGTAAGGTTAATTTTCCTCGATGGTTATTGGAGTTTTCTTGTAGATTTAAAGTCTTTGGGTGAGTATAATGACAGGGGTACCCTTGTTGTGTATCTGCTGTGGTACATGTGGAAGAGACAATTTAGTAAGATCGTTGAGGATATCCAACCTGATCCCTTTATTATTTTATTAGACACTCACATATTCTGAGTTTTCGGTAGAGACTAAAGAGTAGTGGAAGGTATCAGAAGGGTGGTGAGGTAGATTTATAGGAACCAGTAGCAGTGGATGACTAAAGGAGATCTACACAAGCAGACCTATAAACATTAACTATGACGGTGGCTGGAGACATGGTTTTAAAAAAACGTATTCAGGCTAGCCTCAAGGCGTGCATCAGGGCACTTTCCCTACCTAGGAACCCTTGGAACTAGCTTATTAGGTGATGAAATATATGTACACCTTTTGGTGTTAAGGTGCAAGGATTTTTCAAGCATCAGTATCCATAGCCGTTTCTTTTAGCAGGAAAACAAAAATTGATGGGCCTAAATAGAAAATTAAGGCTGCATTTGGACTTTAAAACAAAGCCTCGATGCATTGGAGGAAGAACTAGACATTGAGGCCCAGAACCCTCCGTTGAGTTATAGAAATGAATAACAATAAGTAGGTGTTGTTGGAGGGTATTGATGATGTTGCAACTCAATTTTCTAGTAGTTTGGACATCAAACACTTTCAGCTTCAATTAGATTCATCCCAGCTCAATCAGAGACTTTCCTGCATGATAGTATCAGTCCACTGAGTGGTAAGGTCTCTAATTGTCAATTGAGACCACTTACCAACTAATGGAAAGTTTTCAAGTGGTACATCTTGGGTAAATACCCCAAGTACATATAAATGTATACAATTAGAAAGAAAAAAGAGAGTAAATTCATGGCTTTTAGAAAGAGTAAGTACACAGTGAAGCAACGGTTGTTGTATACAATTAGAAAGAAAAAAAAGAGTAAATAATCCATGCAAATATAAAGTACATGGGATTCGGTATCATAGTAGTACCCAAGTTACGCAAATGGTACTCAATTTTACCCTTATTTTCAGAGGGTTTCAATTTAATACTCTTGTTCACCAAAAGGTTCCAACATTGTAAATTTTAAACAGTAAAATCGATTGAATTTGGGATTTGTGCACTTGCTTTGCACACGATGCCCAGATGAAGGGCATTTTGTCAAATAACAGTTGGTCAACTCCCCCAAAACACAAACAAACACAAACACTTATTAGTAACTAGTTCATAATCTGAAAACACACTCTTAAACCTTCATTTTTTCCTTCTTTTTCTATATCTTCCATTATCTTTCTCATTTTCGTTTTTTCTTCCGAAAAGAAGGAAAAGGTGCTCAACCCAGCTGGGTTTTCTTTTTTGTCTTTCTCTGCCTGTTTTTATATTTACATAAGCATCGAATAAAGTGACTGGGAAAAGAAACAAAGAATCTAATACAAAAAGGCCATTCCCTTGAGGAGTTTGCCTTATAGTTGATGGTAATGGGATTGAAGCTTGTAAGGTGGAATGTGTTACTGGTGGTTTTCTGTTCTTGGGTTTTTTTAGTATAAGCTTCTGTGTCTTATGATTCTAAGGTTATCACCATTAATGGCGAGAGAAGTATCCTCATTTATTTCTCTCCCTCCTTTGTTTTTGCTTTCTTTTTTAGTTTTCTTCTGCTAGGCAGCTTTGGCTTCATCTCCCCAACTTTGCCCTTTTCCTTCCATCTTTGATAATACATATACTAGTACCAAGAGAAAAATAGCCCTCAAAAAAATGCTCATTGTTCTCTTCTCTATCTATTATAAAGGAAACACATAGAAAACGGGAAACTGGTAATCACTTTCAGATTACCGTCAAACAGTTATTTGACAAAAATGTCCTTCATCTGGACATCATGTGCAAAACAATGTACAAGTCACCAATTCAATTGTTTTTTACTGTTCAAAATTTATGATGTTAGAAACTTTTGCTGAACAAGAATATGAAATTGGAACATTTTGATATACTAGTTGCTTAACTTGGGTACTACAATAATACCGGATCCGTATTTGAGAGTGTGTATAAGCTTTGAACGAAAAGTTCATAAAGAAATTCATGAATCACGTATATGCATGCACACAAATTAGAAAACATTACCAAAGGAAGCAGCTCCATAGCCACTGCCATAAGAAATACCAGTAGATTGCAATTGCTTAGTTACTTTATCAGTATCATTTTTAGAAATTCAGGCCTAACTCTGAACCTAAAAATTAACTTGTGAGTTAGAGAGTTACTCAAACTTATAAACAGTACTATTGGCTAACTCTTGGCCGATGTGGGACTTAACATCCCCCTCCACATCGACTGGGTTGAGTCCTGATCGGCACGGAGTGAGCGGGCCTTAGTCCTGAGTGCGCCGCCAGACACTTGAGCGCCGATGGGTGAAGAAACCAAGAGCCTAGCATAACATCTTAAAAATTCAGGGCTAATTCTAAACCTAAAACCCAGCTTGTGAATCAGATGGTTATCAAACAAACTAGGGAAGTGAACAAACCTATAAATTAGATAAAAATATACAAGAATCAAACTTAATTAACAAATAAAAAGAGGGAGAGCACAAAAAAGCACGAAAAGGAAAACGAATACAACTTTTCAAATAAAAGTACAACAATGAGAAAACTAGGGTTTTGGAATACCTGTAACAAGATTGGATAAATTTCAGAAGCATTTTTGAATCAACAAGGGCTTACATTTCTCAAAGTCGGGTCCGAACTCACAGTACTCGGCCGGCAAACTGCAAAGGCCACAGAGTAGAGTACTCGCATCGGTTGTGGCTTCTCCGCCATTAAGGCTCGACCTCCACCGCCCTCTCTCTCCCTCTGAGTATCAGAAGGTCAAGCGAACGTCAAGACGTAGAATTTTGGAAATGCCGATGTTGGAAACTTCGAAAGAGGTAGAGGTCCACATTGGCTGAGAAGTGACGTCGTAAACGGAATATTATTACTCTTTTTTAAGGGTCCTTACCGTACATTCAACCCACTAAATAATTTTTTAAAACAACATCAATCTTATACTTTTATTATTAAAACTATTTTGATATATTTAACATTAAATTTTATTCAATTAAATTTTTAAAAAATATATTATGATATTATTTTATCATTAATTTTTAAAATTATTATTTTTATCATTTTTTTAAAATTTTAAATAATGTCAACAACTAAAACTATTTTAAAAAATATTTCTTAAAATAATTAAAAAAAAATTGAAAATAAAGGCTAGTTTTAAGGCACATGCTCCATGTTATGTTGTTACTTAATAACTATAATTAATAAGTTTTATAAATTTTAATTAAATAATTTAAATATTTCTAAGGAATTTTTTTATATAAACATTAACATTTAACTTAATAATATCGAACAACTTGATTTTTTTTTTCATAAGATATATTTATGACTTCTCATCCGACTCTATTTGTTCCAACTTCTAACCTGGTTTGCTAGATGAAACGTGAAAGCTGGCTAATTGGTAATTGGAAACCGGAGGTCTTAATTTTTGTAATTAATTTTTTTTTAATTAAGTAGACTTTTCATCTATAAATAAAACAAAATAAGGAAGTAACTTAATTTGGTGTTAGGATGGTTAACGTGATTGGGATTCCCGTCTTTTTTTTCATTCATGATTTAAAATTTATCTTTTATTTTGACCTAAAATCTTGTAAAGAACAAATAACTATATAATAATTTAAATATTATTTTTTATTTTTATTGTGAAGAAAAAATTATAATAAAAATATATTAATAATAAATAATTTATAATAGAAAAATAAAATTTTAAGACAATAAAGGATAAAAACTAAATAATATTTATATGAAAGGAAAAAAAATACATAATACTTTTATATTAAATAATATAAATAATATTTATATGAAAGGGAAAAAAATAATGTTATTTTTCTCGATGACACATCTAACCAAAATATTCTTCCTTATATTCCATTACATGCCTCTTACATGTTAAGCCAAAACAAACGCTGTAACTACCAATATATTAAAGCGCAAAAACTAATTAAAAACAAGAAAGAAAGGAAAGTTTTTCTGTTTGAGAAACCATAAGCAAAGAAAGACTAAACTAGTATCATAATGCAAATTTTAACAAAAATTCACCGACTTTTGCCTTAAAATTAGACAAAAACAACAGAAGCGAGCAATAAGAATAATGACCCGAAACCCTGAAAAATGGGTAAAAAAAAAAGTTTATCATTAATATTGACTTTTGATAACAAGACAACAAAAATAAAAAATAAGTGGTTTTCCAAGAACATAGATACCATTGCCACGAATAAACCTCGAATTTTAGAAATGTAATCTTATTTAATCACATGTTTTATTTAGTGTTTTAATAGGTTCATGTTAATTATCGTATTACATTTAAATATCATCTCATTTCAATTATAATGGATTTAACTTTAAATATATTTTATACTATTTTTCAAAATAAACTTACATAATAAATAATCATCTATTATATTTTTTATTATTCTGTATTCTTATTTTTCTCATTTATACTCATTAAAAATAAATAAAATATCTTAATTAGTACATCTCATTATCATAACATCATATTAAAAATTAAATAAGACAAATTAAAATAAATTTTAAAAATTAATAGATTATATAATGAATCTCATTAACATCTCATCTTAATTTATAATTTTAATGAAACTTATGTTCTATTTTCATAATTTCATTTAAATATTCATAAAGGTAAATGAATTGGTCCTAGGTGTAATTTGAACTCAAGAAAAAAAAATATGCCAAAAGAATAAGTGAGATACCAATGTCAAGTATTGAATGTAAACAAACACATATAATAAACTTAATACTAATACAAAAATGTTTTCACATATAAGCCTCTTTTATAGAGTTTAATGAGTATATCTTGATAGATGTAAATTGAAAAATAATTTATGTTTTAAAATAATTTTGATATGTAATATGATATAAATAATTTAAATGTGAAAAAAATGTAAATTTATGTCATACTATTATTATATTTATATTGATTTTGTAAATGTCATTCACATCAAGGATATATAAAAATTTAGAAGGAAGTAAGTAGCAATGAGTACAAGTACGGATGACTGTGATTATTTATATATATTTTTATAATTTAAATTATAAAATATGTATTTAAAATTGTTTTCTTGGAGATGATTTTTTATCCGTCACTAACGATTCAGAATAATTATTAAAAAATATAAAAAAAAATTATTTTTTAAACTTTTTTATATAATAAAATTTAATAAACCATAATTATTAATTAATATATAATTTAATTTAATAAATATAATTAATTTTAAATACATATATATAGTTATTAATATAATTATACTTGAATCATATTTATAACTTTATGCTTTATTTTTACTCAAAATCATATTATTTTTAAAATTTATAGAATGATGATTTTTTACCCTAAGACGAAAGAAAAAAAGAAGGTAAGAAAAAGGAAAAAAAAGAAAGAAGAAGCAAAAACCAAAGAATTAATTAAAATAAATAAATAAACGAAAAGTGAAACAAGGTAACACCGCCAGTCTTTCAGTTTGCCTGTCCTTGACGCATAAAGTTGTGAATCTAACGGCAATAAAAATTTAGTGTGATACTGAAAAGCACAAGATAAAACCCTGCAGTCAAATACGGTCCCAAATACACTACTCGATCCAAACGGAGCAAAACAGAAGAGTCTTCTTCTCCACCGATTTGTAATGGTAAGTTTCTCGATCAACCACCCTTAACATTCCTTCAATAGGGATTTTCCGACGATGCATTTCCTTTGTTTTCGATTAATTTAGCGTTTGTTTCCTGTTTCTTACTTTCATTTAATGAAGGCTACAAAACCGATTTCGAGTCCGGTCCCTGAGGCATGGTACCCAACACTGTCGGTGTTGATGCTCACGATGGGCCTTCTTCTGACTGCCTCCTTCTTCATGTAAGTCCGATCTGATACCACTTGAAAACTTAACGAGCTTTTCAGTTGAATTGTTTATCCTATTTGGTAGATCCAATTTTAAGATGGATTTTCAATTATATACGTTCTGAATTTTGAACTTTTGGAGTTCATTTGGCTAAATCGAATTGAGGTACAATTGGATTCAAATTCTAGAAAGCAAAATTTTGTCTTTGATGATTGTTATATAATACAAGTAAAATTGGAATAATACTTGAATTTTATAAGATTAAAGTGGAGTAGTCTCCACCGCTGTTAACATAAATTCACTTTTTAGCTTTGTTTATTTCCAGAAAATTATGTCCCCTGTTAATATCATTCTTTGATCTTGTCCCCACTTTTTACACTTTTTTCCTTTTTTTATAAAAATAAAGTCAAGATGACTTCGTTCCACTGCGTGTTCATATCCCATTATATGCAAGATTCTCTCGGAGAAAAAAGAGCATAGTTTTGGCCTAAATTAAAGCTGGTTTGCAACTGCCTAGTATATTTTATAGATATGGATATGGGATGAAGACTGAGGAGGAGTGGAGGAGTTTTTTCTATTTGATGTTCATCCTTGGTCCTATGTGTAGGTTCACATTAGAGTCATGTTTTTTCTTAGGACGTTCTATCTTTAACGTATTCACTGGAATTCTAATTTTGGGTAATGGACCTTATGATGACGATGTGGACACTGGAAGTGAGCTGGAGGAAGCAAAGAGAGCCAGAATACTCTCTCTTACTGAAGCATTGTTAGTTCCTTTACCATGACCTGTAGTGGTGCCCAAAGGCCGCTCAGCTGGTTCAGGACCTGAGTGAGAACGGACAGAATCCCAAGAAGGTTGTTGAGGTGTCCCTATCCTAAGGGGAACACTCTTGATACGAACTGAAGGATTTTCCTCCAATGATGTTTGACAG
The DNA here is from genome assembly GCA_030763125.1 of Hippophae gyantsensis. Lineage (NCBI taxonomy): Eukaryota > Viridiplantae > Streptophyta > Magnoliopsida > Rosales > Elaeagnaceae > Hippophae > Hippophae gyantsensis. The sequence continues at coordinate 75,282,536 of CM061028.1, read as the reverse complement.
GCTATGCCTTTACCCTTATCAGTAGAAGACATTCTAAAAATGAATAAGAGATTACCTCAAAATGACTTGAAAAGGAGCTGGTGAAATAAGGGAGAATGGCCTGAAATTGTTGAGTTGATATTGCAAGCAAGCCGCAGCAAAACTGTATTGAAATTCAGGCAAACTTGTAATCCTATGAGCTGTACTTGTAAGAAATATGACCTGAGAAGTTGATAAACAAACTCAAGTTCTCTCATGAAAAATTATACTAAGTTAAAAGGATGTGATAAATGATAAAAAAGTATATTATTTATAGAAGGGTTAAAAGGAAGTTGAAAGGTCAAGCGAATTAATTTTGATAGAATTTAAAGGGTTTACCTAATACTTAAATATCCTCTTAATTTCTCAAAATAAAGGGAATAAGAGAGTTAATGTTTGACATTATCTACATTGCAAGTATGTGACCCTCGTGACCCGATTCATCCCGTTATTAGAGATGAGAGGCATGTACATTTATGTATCTTTTGTTTATGCGACCTGAACCAAGGAGAAGCAATCACGTAGGTCAAATGACGAAGAAACTTGACGTATACGATTTGATAGACAAAGCTTGGTCAATGACCACCAAGCCCGATACTAGGTGACTTGATGAGTGCGATTTCTAAAACCTTTCTATGGCCTACGTATAATGACCTAGTTATCATTTATTTTATTGCATAAAAGTTAGCTCTAACACCTCGGTCAAAGCGCCTATCATTGTAACGATATGAATTATCTTTTCACTCTAATTTCTCTCTAAAATCCTAGAACCTTAGTAACTCTCCAAACTGTTTTAGTTTTCAATATCAATGTCATCCTTTTTGTTAGGGGTAGGGGAAAAAGGTCAGGAGTCAAGGCAAGAAATGTTTGACCTTGCCTTGCAGAGCTGTAATACTTATCAGAATGGTGAAGATTTGTTGCATCTTCAAGTACTACTTTCCAAGAAAATTGTGTGTTTGTGTACAATATATGGCTTAGCTTATTACTATTGTTAAACATTACAGTACATGTGATCCGAATTGTTTGTAGCTATGAAGCAACCTCTTCTAGACGAAACCGCAGCCTCTCTATAGAGTTGATAACAGGAATAGTGGCATCTGTGTTCTTGGTAAACCTTTGATTTTCATTTCTTCTGTTTTGATACCAAATTTCAGATATTAGTGGTGCTAAAACTTTTTTTACCCATTTTGCAGGGTTTCGGATCACTATTCTTGCTGCTCGCTTCTGGTGTTTATGTCTGATTTGTAGACAGAAATTGGTGAAATTTTGTTGAAGATTTTAATTAAGGATAATAATTTAGACTTTTGTTGGTTTGTCGAGTATAACATGTCTCATTTCACCAGTATGTCATGTGGCTGAAAGAGATTGTGATTTGCTGAGGAATGCCGTTAGATTTTTAACAGCTTCTTATTTATCAAAGTAGAGGTGAATGGTGATCTTATCGACTCTTGGAATTATGAAACCACCTGTTATAGAAAGTAAGCTTTTGTTTGGTTGAGCATGTGTATTTTCCTCCCTAATATGCTAAAGCTTTGATTTACTTTCAAAAGAAGACTGATTTCATAGTAAAAAAGAAAAAGAAAAAAAAGAAAGAGTTACAATGATTTTATTATGCCGATGGCACACACATAATTTAAGCGTGTTTGGATGCAAAGGGTACTTGAAATCGCACTTCTATGCTATAAATGTGAACTTATATATATTAAAGTTGCTTTTTATTTTATTGACAAATGTAAGAAGCATTTGTGTTTATAAAAGCTTTTTTAACTGTCCATCCCGACGGAGGAGCAAGTAGCAACTCATAGGCTAATATCAACGAGAAAACCACGATTCATTAAATCACTTAATTATTAAGATAATGTCTTAAATTACTCGTAATAAATAATGTCTTTAAATAACTTACTTGTAAATCTTATGTTTCTTTCGATCTCCGTACGAAAGATGTATGGATCAAATCAACATTCTTATAAACTTGAGTTATATGAGTTATCGAATTTGTTCAACTAACACCTGAAAAGTTAGCACAATAATACAAGTAAAAAACGTGTCTTATAGTAAATTAAATAATAAAAAATCTTAATTAAATGATTCAATAAAATAAAAGATAAAATAAAATCACTTACAAATCTTAGTACAGATAATTCAACACGTAATTATAAATAAAATAGACTTGTTAATCAATCAAACATAATTACAAAAATATTTGATAGATTAATCAAAGAAAGAAATCTAACAAAATATGATTTTGCAAAACAAATTAAAAGAAAACTTATGATAAGAGATTAAAGTAATTGTAGTTAAGAGATTAGAATGGATTATGTTTGTTTAAATAGAAATTATTAAAGCTCTAAGTCAAAGGTTAATTACTAATATGTCTAAAAATTACTTGAGAGAACTTTAAAGAATGAGGACGATATAGTAATTAAAAGGTTTGATTTGAGTAAACAAATAAGTAAAAATTAAAGCTCTCGTTGATCGATCGATCGATCCAAGCAACAATTAAAGAAATAATTAATCAATCTAAACTAATCTTGATCAATCCAACCTATAAAAAATAAAAATTTGAGACTAGGTAGATTGAATGTGATCGATTCTCGATCGATCTAGTCCTCACTTGATCGAACCCAAAACTTCGATTAATCTATCATAATTTTAAAATCATTTTGAGAGGACTTAGATTATACTATATTGATACTTGATCGATCTAGCAACATATATATTAAATATTCTTATGTGTTTAATATGAAATTTGATGTGTTTAGGAACATGTATATACTTGAAATATATTAATTTAAAGTTCATTATTTTCTTTGGTTTGAATAATAATCTTGAAAAATGTGCCTAGAATTAAATTATATTTAAAATTTTGTTCACGAATATCGTTAATACTCATAAACTTTACGATTAGTAATACTAACTCCAATATCCCCTCAAGTTGACGATTGTTTTCAAATTGACAATGATAAAACAACCATCAACTTGACTTGCAAGCAATGGAATAAAACGAAGATAACACTTTGTAATCTAACGTATACTTGTGAAAAAATAAATAATGTTGAAATTCATCAAAAGTAAGCGATTCATAACACTAGTCAAAAATAAACCAAAAATACTTTACTTCAAGTCTTAGTCTCACTAAATGAGAAAAAAATATTACAAAAAATTGAAACAAAGTTATAATTTTTAAATACTTAGATGAACGAAAATAAATGCTCATACTTAATCAAAAAAATTGTATGACAAAAATTCTGAACTAAATAATCAAAGATGATAAAACATAATTAATTAGAAAAAAAATTAATGATATGAAACGTAAAAAAAGATTAGCAAAATTAAAATTATCCATAGAAAAATAAAGAAATTACATTCAATATATCAAATCTTAAGTGAATAGATCAAAAATAGACAAGCATGATTGATCATATTAAAACGTCAATCTTCGATTCTTGAATACTAACAAAACTATCAAGGAGTAAACCGGATACTTATCCTTAGGATTTTCTTCTCAACTAATATATTTCACAATTATGTCATCGGTAGCCAGTGAAAGCCCATTGACCATAAACCTTATGAAATTCACATATGCAACTAAAGAAGCAAAGAAAAAAACTACTGTACAAAATCAATTTTCCAGATAATTCACCCCATCAGTCTTGATCTACACTCACCAACTCAAGAAATAACACACATCCCAGAATATATTCATAAAGCATAACGGTGATATATCATCGAGGCAGTCCAGCACCAAAAAGTTCAAATGGACACGTACTCGAACACCTATAGCAAGTTAAGAAGAGTCAATCCCTTTTAATGAAGTCACTAATCTCCCAAACTAAATCAAAATTGCTATCGTGAATTGTTAACATTTTCATCAGTAGAATTCAGACGAAGATATATTATCCACAGACTATTAGTAACAGATTAAAAATGAGAGTGAATCAAACCAAAAACAGGATGAAACCTAAATCGAACTCAAGCAAAAGAGGTATCGAATCCAAACAAAATCAAAACAGAGGAAAAACAAAAGAATCGAACTTAACTATAAAGTCGAGGTGGGATGTCATGTCCCATTATTACATGGTACTGACTTACTGATTTCTTTGAGATTATTCCATCTCGTATCACTTGTATTTTTTTATTGAGTTACTTTCGTAATAAAATAGATATAATAATAAATTTAAATAATATAAAAATTATAAAATTATAAAATTATAAAAATATTATTATATAATAATACGATTATTTATAATAATTTTGTATATAATATATACAATTTTAATTTTAATTTAAATGAGATATGATATATGATATAATTTAAATAAAATCCCATAATTTTATTCCATCAAGATGTAATATAACCAAACAAACTATTTCACATTCTAACAGTAAGCTTAAGGGAATGGAGTGCGAGAGATATTAAAAAAAAAAGAAAAAAAAGAGAGAGTATGACTAGGAGATTTAGGAAGAATTGAGGCCTAGACGGGTGAGAAGTCGAGAATAGAAAAACTGAGAGTAGAGAAAGGAGAGGACAAGTCTAAATCTGGAAAGTGAGTCCATAGAGATTCAAATCTTTTGGAGCAAGACTTTCGAGAAGCTTGAATCGCCAATTGGAGATAGAAACAGAGCTAAAACTGTGAGAAATTAAAGAAGAATTGAAGAAGATGAAGTAATCAAACCGGTGACGAAGATGAAACGCGAGGGAGATGAATTATGATGGTGATGGAGACGAATTATGATGGTGATGGAGACGAATCACAAAGATGATCTGTGAGTAATGGAAAAAAAAATTCACCAGTGAATCTTCTAGCAAAGGATCAAGTTGAGCTAAAGAGATCGAAGATAGGAGGAGCAAAATGCTAAATCAGGCAGCAGATTATCATTCTTCCAGGATCAAGGTTTTAGCTTCATGGCCGTGATAGCATACCAAACAGTTCACAAATTGTAAAGTGATATCATTCAACCGTAAGAACTATTACATAATAAAACTTAATGATTAAGAAAGTAAAATCGATAGAACTAAGTTAACTAGTTATTAAGTCTCGAAGTTAACATTATGGATAGTTTATAAATCTATACATTAAGATTTTATTCATTGAATTATTCATGAATTTTTAAGTTGATATCATATTTAAATTTTTAACTTTTTTACCTCATGGTTTAAAAACTTCATGATGCATTATGAATTTCACTCATTTAATATCGATCAAAATCATTAATCAATATAAAGAGGATGTTAAATCTTACATTAATCAAAAATTAAAATTCTTAATAGTTTATAATTCTATACAATCACTTGAAACTACGTAATCTACTCTTTGAAGAGAGAAATTAAAATTATCTTTAGTTGAAACGAGAATTAAGATATAAATAAAATTTTATAAAAATAATATTATTATCACCGAATATTACAAAGAAAATAACAGAACAATAGAATTATTTGAGGCTATGAGTATACACTTACTCAATTTGACATAATCTACTCTTTTAAGATAGGAATAAAAGTTACTTGATTAAAACTCCGATTGTAATATTAATTAAAAATAATGATAAAATATCATTATTATTATATTTGTTTGATAATGAAATTAAAATAATGATAAATATTAAAATAAATTTTATAAAATTATAAAATAATATTTTTTATTTTAAAATAATAAAAATAAAAAAATTAATAAATAATTATATAAATATGTAAAAAAATATATATTATTTTATCGTATATTCGAGAGGTGTAGAAGTAACTAACATTCCTATTTCAATCAAAAATAATATCGAGCCATGAATCTCGTATCACTCTTAATTAAAATTGACTTAATATTGCCTTTGAAAGCATTTATTGAAATTGGTTTCGGAAAGAAAGTGATTTTTAATAAGTTTAACATTAAAATAAAATGTGCTTTTAATGTTCATTCTATTTGGATTTATTGAATTTAGTTATAGAAGGACAAGTGATTTTTAATATGTTTAACAATACAATAAAATGTAATTTTAATTTTTTATGAGATTAATTAAGTTTTATGCTTATATTATATAGGATATTTTTTTAAAATTGTTTAAATTTTTTACATAATTGTAATTATACATATAATATTATGTTTAATAATAAAAATATATTATGATAAAATCATATGTTTAAATAGTTATAAATATGTTTAAAATATATGTAATTGGTTACAAATATGTTTAATTTTAATACATATAAAATATACATGATATAATTATATTAAAAATTAGATTATAATTCTTGATTATAAATATGTATGAATGATTACAACTATATAATTTTTTTTTACGTTTTTACAACTCAATCTATAAATATTAAACAAAGTTAATCTATGTTTACGTGGGCAACATTGTTAGGCGAGCACGTTTACTAATTTGGAATGCAAGTAAATTGGAAATAGAATATTTAGATTCATTATCTTTAACGTTGTTTATTAATATTTTTTTGAATCAAAATAAACAAGAAATTAATTATTTTATATGTGAAGTAAATCCGATGGGTCCAAAAAAGAGAATAAAACAATGACTTTACTAAGTTATCAGTGAATTATTACTAATAAAATTTAAAAATATCTAAAAAAATTAAAATAATATTAAAGGGTGAACGTGGTTGATTTTAATTGATTTTATTATTAAATGAAAACGAAAATCTTTTTCAAAATATTAAACCAAAATCGACTAAAATTATTAAATTTACGTAACTGTTAACCGACCAATAAGTTGGTTTGGTTGGCCGATTCTATTTATAAAAAATAATAAAAATCTTTTTTTACTAGCTATTAATACTACATAAAAATATTATGAATATTTATATTCGTATAAAGTTCTTTAATTAAATAATAATTTTTATTTTTAATAAATATCAAGTTATAAATAATTATAATTCAATATATACTTAATTATTTTGATTATTAAATATAAACATAAATTATAAATAATTATCAAATTTTAAATAATTTAAATATATATTATATAAATTCAAAATCTTCGATAATAGATAAGTTTGAAATAAAGTTTTTATATTAATAATAACAAATTTTTAAAATATAATATATAATTTTAAATTAATTTAATAATTAATAATTCGATTGATTTAATTATAAATAAAATTTTCTATATAATGAATAAGAATCGATCCACAAGTTTCACTTTATAATTTTTTTAAATTATAACCTATCGAAATTATCTTTTTTAAATGAATTTTGGTTTAATTCAGTTTAAAACAAATAATATGTTTAATTTTTTATTAAATTTGTTTCAAAGTAAACATGATTAAGATTTATAGATATTTAATAAAATAATAATAATAATAATTATTATTATTTTATAGAGTGTTAGGCAAACTTTGTTATACTCCTAAACTCTACTTATTTTTTATAAGCATTTTTAATATTTTTAAGTTTATGCATGTTAATTTGGTTATCATGTAAAATTAGGGGAAAAAAAGAAGATAAAAGCAAGAATTAATATCTATCATTTAAAGTGAAATGAATTGACTTTATCTGGCAATCAAAATAAAAAATTAGAGTGATTCACTTCTTTTATTAGCACAAAAATTAAAATAAATAATTTCAATCGAAATTAATAAAGATGCTCGAAAATGACAAACATTTTTTAAAAATGAGCCTCCTTACATTTTTAAAAATTACTATTTTTGTACCACTTTCATAAAAGTAACCTCTAATATTTTGTTTGTATGTTTTATTTGAAAAGGCTTTACTTTGTACTTAATAATGAAAATTAAAATTCTTTTAAGAATTTAATATCCTTATTTAAATATTTGAAAGTGTTTTTTTTAAAGTAGGCACTAATTTCCAATACTGAACCCAATTATTTTATTAATTATATCTTAAAAATAAATAAATTATTTACTTTTATAGTTTTATCACAAATTTATAAATAAAATTTTGGTTATTTTAATAATTACAATAATACAGACACTCAAGGGTGATTATATTGTTATTATAACATAATAATTTATTATTATTATTAATAATATAATTAATTATAATAGTAAAATAAACTTTTAATTTATTTTTATCGTGATAATAATAAAATTAATTTTAATAATATCTTTTATATAATAAAAATGTATAAATTATATGTATATATATAATTAATTATACTTCATATCATTATTATAATATAAAATTATTATTAACGTATTATTATTATTATGATAATAATAAAATGAAGGGAGAAGATTAATAGTATAAGTCTCATATTTATCGTAAATATAACATTCAAATCTTGTGTTTATTTGTTTTGTGTTAATTTAATCATATTAAAAAGTAAATATATAATAAAAAATGATAATTTTTTTTATTTTTTATTTTTTAATTATTTTAGTTATAATTTATTTAAATTAAAATAATTAAAAAACAAAAGAATTATATTAACTTTACTCTCAGTAGTATTAATAATAATATAGTTAAATTGTAATAAAAAATATGCGTAAATCTATATAATGTTTTTATAATAATAAAAATAAATTACATTGATATTTCTATTTTAATATTATTTTGTCAAAAATATAATTATTCTTAATTTTAATTAAAAATATTTATTAAATAATTTATAATATTTTTTAAATAATAAGAATAATATTTTTAAAATTTATAATTATAAAATAATATTTTTATAATTAATTTATATATTTTGTTATTAAAAAACTTGATTTATTTTATATTAAATATTTTTAAATTAAATTATAATTATTTAAATTATTTAATATTTAATATTATTTTCATTATTATAAATTTTAACTATGACTTCTTATAATTTTCCAAATGTGTTCTAAAGTTGCCCAAAACCTTATGGACACCATTACGAAACAGTAAAACACGCCAGATTGAAAGAGAAATTGCACTACAGTATTGATAAAGTAGGGTCCTAGTGTGTCGTCTCGGATTGTAGGGTTTTAAAGTCAAATACGAGTTTGAGCAGCTAAAGAGCTTTCATCAATGGACGCCCAGTTGCAACAAGTCCCTGTGAAAAAGAAAGAGACCCGAGGCCGGAAGCCCAAGCCTAAGGACGATTCCAAGAAAGACGAGCCTCAATCTCAATCTAAAATGAAAAAATCCCAACACCAGCCCTCTGTCGATGATCGCTACTCCCAGTGGAAGTCCCTCGTACCGGTCCTCTATGACTGGTTCGCCAACCACAATCTCGTTTGGCCCTCTCTATCTTGCCGGTATTCGTCATTATTCTACTTATTTTTTCGTTTATATTTTTCTTTTCTAGGTTTTTGAAGCTTGGTTTCTTGTTTTAATTTGACTGTTATTTATCTAGGGGCTTGCCTTTTTCTTTTTGTTTAAATTTAGGTTTTTTGAGTTCCTCTAATGGTAATGTGAGGCTTGTGATTAAAGAGGGACTCGTGGTGTGATTTTATTTCTTAGTAGGAGTTGTTCTTTGCTTTTAATCACGTTAATTTTTCAGTTCAGTAGTAATGCGCTAATTTTGATATGAGTAGATGGGGTCCCCAGCTTGAGCAAGCTACTTACAAGAATCGCCAGCGTCTCTATCTTTCTGAACAGGTACGGAATTTCTCTATGTTTCTTGCATCAAGAAAACCATTGTAACAATGAAATTGGGATTTATGTTGTTGTTGATTTGTTCCCAGAGGTTCTCTCTCGTCAGTCTTTTGAATTTTTCTCAAAAGTTCCAAAACAGCTCTGTAATCGTGTTTGATATAAGTAGAGAGTAGATATTATGGATCATTGACTGCATGTAAGGTGAAAGGATAGAACTGTAGATTTTGAGCTGTTGCTGCAACACTGTTTGTATTTATTTCTTTTGCAAGAAAGCGTTTCTATTTTGCACGGTTATCGAACATGATATTGATATTCGTTGCAATGTCAAATTTGCATTTCTGTTTCCAGACTGATGGTAGTGTTCCAAATACTTTGGTGATAGCGAACTGTGAGGTTGTTAAACCCAGGGTTGCGGCTGCTGAGCATATATCTCAGGTTCTCATTAGTTTTTAGTTCATTGAATTTATTTGACTCATCATTCTGTAGTTTTGTGACTCATGAGTATCACTGCGGTTTGTTGGTATTGTTGTTGTCTCTTTTAATTGTTTTTTTTCCTCCTCCCCAGTTCAATGAAGAAGCACGATCACCATTTGTGAAGAAGTACAAAACCATCATTCACCCTGGAGAGGTTAGAATTGTGCTTAACTTTAAGCATGCTTATGTGCTTCTCCATACTCTATAGAGAATGTTGAAGGATCTTTTTTGTTTGAATTTTGTGTAACTAATGTAATAGAAATGATATTTATATATTTTGATGCCAATGGAGTAGTTTTATATTTGGTCACAAATTTTTATACGGAAATGTACTACTATATCATTTGGCAGGTGAACAGAATCAGGGAACTTCCTCAGAATAGTAGGATCATAGCTACGCATACTGACGGCCCTGATGTAAGGCTTTCACTGATCTTTCCCTGTTACTAGTTTGTTATGGAGTCATTTATTTGATGGTCAGAACTAGAATGATACCTTTCATTTACAAATTTCAGGTCCTAATTTGGGATGTTGAAGCTCAACCCAATCGCCATGCTGTCTTTGGGGCTACAAACTCCCGTCCAGATCTGGTACTCTTTATATCCATATTTTTAATCCTGAATTTCTGTCTTTTTTGGGGGATAAATCTTCCTTGTCATTTGTTTGATAATCAGGACTTGTTTAATTATACCCGGTAATCATATTCCTTCTGAATCACTTCCCTGCTACTTTCTCGCATTATCATTTTTTGTATGACATAATGGGTTGCTATGCAGCAGATTCCTGGGTTATATATAATTTATTCTTATAATAGAGTAATTACTTCTAAAAGAGTCCATATAGCTTATTTGTTGTCTACATTTTTTAGTTTTTTCATATTTTCACAGCCTATACTTGTTTGTGTGAGTTCTACATGTGTGGTGTACACGCATGTTAAATTTTGGTACTATGTATTATTTTAAACAGTACAGTTAAGTGTATTTCCGATACTCATTAGTCCATCAATGGTTATTGGATTCTGAATCTCTGCCACTTAGGGGTGATTATCTCAAAAAAGAAAAAAAAAGGTCGGAGAACAAAAATAAATAATGCTATTTAAATCATAAATCTATTCATAAAAATGCTTGGAGGGAAGCCTATCTAGCTTGGGTTCCGTAGACTTTTAATTGATTTCTGCAAGGTGAAATTAGTTTACACATACAGCCAGAAATGGCTGAAACATCATATTTTGCATAAGCAGTCTGCTGCCTACTAATTATTCATCTACTGATTTGAGTCTTGGCAATTGTTCATACTTCATTTGAGAAACCTTCTTTATTGCAGATTTTGACTGGGCATCAAGATAATGCAGAATTTGCTCTTGCAATGTGCCCAACTGAGCCCTATGTGCTATCTGGAGGTCAGCAAATTAATGTAGTTATATTATTTTGAGTATCTTGTTTGATTAATTGGTTACATTACATGTGATGTTGAATGATTAGTGTGTATTTAGTCATTTTGGGTTCTGCATACTTGAAACAAAAAGTTTTATTTCATCATTTCATTTATGCCTGCGCTGGGTTGTGAGAGACCTTATTCATTCCCAATACATAGTTTCTTTAATTAAATTTCCTCCTTGTAAGTGATGAAATTTGCTGCAGGAAAGGATAAGTCAGTAGTCTTGTGGAGTATTCAAGACCACATATCTGCAGCCGTCACAGATCCAGCTGTAACCAAGTCTCCAGGATCAGTTGGATCAATCATTAAACAAAACCCAAAGTCTGGGAATGGCAATGAAAAATCTGTTGATGGACCTTCTGTTGGCCCACGAGGAATATTCCAGGGACATGCTGATACAGTTGAAGATGTGGCATTCTGTCCTTCAAGGTAACTTGGTAACTTAACGGCCTAAAGTGAAACAGAAAAATGATAATTGAATGAGAAATTCTGTTACTGAATTTGTTTGCACCAAATTTGCTATTATTGCAATATTATGAATGTAGGATGTAACTGATTCCTTATCAATGTAGCTTTCTTTATTTTTATTTATCATATTTGAGCTTTGTATGCTGCTGCATTGCTTTTTCCAGTTAGCTATTTTTTCTTTTTCGTTTTTAATTTCTTTACAAATTATAACTTCTTCATATCCACTATTCTGGTTTTTTTAACATTGAGACATTTCTGATGACATCACGTATCTGCTGAAGTTCACAGGAGTTCTGTAGTGTTGGTGATGATTCCTGCCTCATATTCTGGGATGCAAGAGTTGGCACTAGCCCTGTTATCAAGGTTATTTTCCCTTATAATATTCCATAATAGAGTTCATCCCCATGAGATTTCGAATATTTTAAAGCAAGACATGTTTTAGTAAACAAAGTAGCAACTCGCAAGCATGTTGTAGAATTAAGCATCATTTATGTTTGTAGTGTGTAGCATACGTTTGATATTACAATTTGTTTCAGTATGAAATTAAATTGTTAAATGTCATAATTAATGTACCACAACTCATATTTTGGTGGTAGTAGGGGGGGGCCTAAAATTGTAGTTTCTTAGGTTTACTGTAAGATACGGACTTTCTTTTTTTTTCATTATTTTATGTAGGAGCTGTTCTAATTTTGTAAATTTTAACTGTTCATATAGATGTATGACAATAAACATATTGACTTCTAGAGTGGCCATCATTGACTTATAATTGGTTATTCCTATTTTATGATGTGCATAGGTTGAAAAGGCACATGATGCTGATCTTCACTGTGTTGATTGGAATCCCCATGACGATAATCTTATTCTGACTGGGTATGTATTCTCATATTCTGTCAACTCTTTAATTTGGGTTTTGCACTTTTGCTTCATACTAGTGCTTGCTAATATGGAGGTAACAAAACATGTCATGTATGTTGTTTCTATGCTTTTTCTCCAGGTCAGCAGATAATTCTGTTCGTTTGTTTGATCGGCGAAATCTCACTTCTGATGGTGTTGGGGCACCTATTCATAAGTTTGAGGGTCATAAAGCTGCTGTTCTTTGTGTCCAGGTACTAATTTTATGAATGAGACCTCATGTTTAATCCTTTTCTTTTATCATTATAATTACATCAGAAAATTCTGGTGCTTTATCACCTAGGGCCTCAACAGTTAGGCTGGGCCAGCATGTCAAACCTCAAGGCAGGCTGTATATCACGGGTTGGATATGGTGCCAATCCATCCCGGTTCACATCTCTGTTATCATATTTCTGAGTTTTTACTGATTTCTAATATTTATATGCCAGTGGTCTCCAGACAAATCATCTGTCTTTGGAAGTTCTGCAGAAGATGGTCTCCTAAACATATGGGATTATGATAAGGTTTGGAGATTCCTTTAATACTTGTATAAGAAGTATTCGTTATATTTATATGTTAATGCATGCATGTTAATCTGACATGATTGGATGACTTGCGTTACGTGACAAAAACAATATGACGTTTTTTGTGTGCAAAAAGAGGGGTTAAGGAGAATGAAAGAAATACCACAAACATTTATAAATTACACATTCAGTATGATGTATACATCTAAATTGCTCTAATGTATGGATTCTCATTATCCCTTTTAAATCATTGGTGATATGCTTGATTCATGGCTCTTCTTTCTTCTAATTATGTATATTTAATTGATGGTTTTTCTAGGTTGGTAAAAAGGAGCCAGTGACGAAAAATCCAAGTGCTCCTACTGGCTTGTTTTTCCAGCATGCAGGACACAGGTCACTCTCTAGTCTAGAAACTTTGCTACTTTTATTTTCTTGAAATTTGCAGAAAACTTAAAGGAGCATGAGTTTTGCATTTAGAAATTCATTTCTAAGAACTTATTCAACTTTAATATTATATTTATGGTCGCAGTACCTTGAATAGTCATGGAAGTTTCACCAAAAGTGCACTTTAGAATTTTTCTTTAAACAAGTGCATTTTTTTGTGTCCCATAAGTTACATAAACAGTGCACCTACAGTTTTTTTTTTTGGGGGGACTTGCTGGGTACATTTTATATAATTTATGGGCCTAAGTACATCTTTTCAAAGAAAATGTACAAATTGTATTTTTGCTGAAAATTATGGAACTCCTAGGTATTTTATCTCTATATATTTATTGAGAATCTTTTGTGTTTATTTATGATTCATCGTTTAGGTTCGATTAAATACAACTGGTGATCATTAATGAAGCCTTCATCTTTCTTTTCCCTTTGATTAAATTTTATCCTTGCCCTGAGAATTTAGCATGATATCAGTGCATTTTATTACTTAGTACTCTCATGAGATCTTATACAATTTTATACAGGGATAAGATTGTTGATTTTCATTGGAATGCATCCGATCCTTGGACAATTGTTAGTGTGTCTGATGACTGTGAAACGACTGGTGGTGGAGGAACGTTGCAGGTATCTATCTGAATGTGTTAATTATTTCATGTTCTTCAATTATGGAGCACTCTTGTTAAATATTTTGAAACTGTGTCAATTTGTATGAAAACGAGTTAAACTAATCATGGTGAGATATATGAGGAAACTGTTGGGAGGAATGGGCTGTTTTTAGTGAAAGGGGGAGCATAACATTTGATGTATTAATAATGTGATTTCAGGTGTGATAAGAAAATACGTTAGGGAAAATTACAGCAAATCCCTCTAGGTTTTCTTAAGAGAGGGAGAAGAGAAAAAGGTGGGGGGGGGGGGGGGGGGGGCACCATCAACTTTGGAAAAAATAGGCTCCGTAGCTTATTGCCCTATTGAAATATCCTCCCATTCGATATATCTTGATTTTATCAATTATGTGTTTTGTAAATATCTCCCCTAATAAGTCTAAAAAAGTAACTAGTTATTTTCTATACCTGAAGTGACCTTTTGTAATTGACCCGATATTTTAAAGTCGTCATCAAGCTTTCAATCTGAACCATTTTGCAGAAAGTGTAATGCTTCCCTTGTGTTGTGTTTGCAGATTTGGCGCATGAGTGACTTGATCTACCGGCCAGAAGATGAGGTTTTGGCAGAGCTTGAGAAGTTCAAGTCACATGTTGCTGCATGCACTTCAAAGCCTTGAATCTGAGTAACAAATTTGTACTATTTATGCATTTAACCATTCGTGTCCTTAGGAAGGTAGATTTTCTTAGGTAGGTGTAATGTTATGGATGTTTGTTTCTTGAATGCGAGAAAATGTTATGAATTTAGACCTTTAGAATGAGTAGGCATTTATTGTGAACTTCGTTTTAATTGATATACTTTCCTTTTGCGTTTACTGTACTCTTTTATTGCTAATAGAAGCTTAACAATCAACGCAGACCTTTTGGTTCCCGTAATTTGATTGACTACACCATGACATCAATCATGTTTCATGCATATATCATTTAGAATTGTAAGCTTTTTAATTTTGTAGATTATGATGTCATTGTTAGGTATAGAGTGATTGGAATGCGAGGAATTGTTGGTTGCTCTAGAGTTAGTCACTTTGTATATTCCTTTCAATTACATTGGATACAAATTTACAATACATTTTAAGAAAATATTTATTCTAAACAATTAATTGATTAGCATGAAGAAATATAATTTTAAAAAATATTATATATTTGAAATTGAGATGAATCATAAATAATATGTAGTATTATTGACAATAGTAGATGTAATATAATTTAAAAAATATATATTTTAAATTTAAGATGAATTATAAATAATATAATATATTGTTATGGTTAAGTATAATTAGATTTACATAATTATATTTAATAAAAAATTATCATATTAATTATAATTATAATATATTAATTATAATTATAATATATTTATTATATAAGGTAATATTATATTATTTATGATTTTTTTAATTTTTTTCTCTATTATTTATGATTAATTGAGAAATGAAATAGTTTTTCAAGAAAATTGTTGCATATGTAGGTTCATTTAAAATATTTATTAAGAATTATATTTACCTCAAACTTTAAGTATATATTGAATAAGTATATGATCAGTGATTATAGTTCCCTTTTTACCAAATGTGTTTATTAGTATCTTAATTTGGAAAATATTTTACAAATAATATACTATATTTTTATTAATATCATTAGTTAATTTTCTCATTTTTAATAAAAAAATAAAAAATTTCTTTTTATAAAAATAAAAAGTAAAAATGATTTTATTCTAACACATGTCATACATACTCTTAATATATGCAAGATTTTCTCTTAACTTTTCTTTGTATGTAAAAAATTTGTTAAGTAAAGAAAAAATTAATTCTCGTTAAATTTTTTGTTAAATATAATAAAATAATACACATATCGTATGCATATTTATATATTTTTGATAAATATAAACATAAAAAATTAGACATAATTTTTTTAAAATTTTTTCTTTTAAACATAAACAAAGTTTTTATTGTTTAATATCTAACTTTTGATATTAAACAATGAAAATTTTATTTATGTTTGATAGAAAGAATTTTTTTATATTTAAAGAAAAATTAAATAAAAATTTAATTTTATTATTATATAAAACATTTTTATAAATATATAAACTTAAAAATACATTTTTAAGCTAAGGTAAGGCTTAAACAAATGGAATTATATAATATTTTATCTTAGTAAAATATTATACAAGTATTTACTTTTTTTCTATTTGTACATTTAAGATTTAAAAAATAATTTTCTTTTTTATTAATCTCAACTATTTAAATAAAAAATAAAAAAAATTAAGTAAAAAGTCAGAGATGAATATTCTTCCTTTAAATGTCCATTATTTTTATCGTAATTACAATAAAAACTAAAAAAAAACTATATTCAACAGTAAATTCGCATTTAGATGGTCATAAAGAAAGGTCAATTATGTTTAAAAAAAATGTCATTTATTTATATTAAATATATCCTATATTAATTATATTATTCACTCGTCTTATTAAATAACAAGTAATTTTGATTTTTTAAACAATGATTGTATGTTTTGAATTTTGTTTGTCTAATAAAAATAACAATGAATAATTTGTACAGATATAAAATGGTACTTTTCTTTTTATTTTGTTTGAAATTTTTGAGGTAAGAGGATTCGAGAAACAGGTACATCTAAGTCAGAGGTGAATGGAAATGTAGCGTTATTTCATTATTGTCTTGTGAGGCTATATCTGACTGAAAAGCTTAGAATCAGAGGACTAGGCTTAGGAGGGTGCAGTGTTACTGAACGCGTTGTTCAGACTTCAGACCGCTTGCTTATCGTAATTTTATATATTATTATTGGGTCGCCAAAAATTATAGATTAATTTTTTAATTAATTATATTTCATATTTATAATTATAAAAAATATTTATTTTATTATAATTATATCTACAATAAAAATATATTTCATTTTATATATAATTGTATTATTATCTATATATTTTAAACATAATTATAAGTTTAATAATTTATGTTATATTTTTGACTATAATTATAATAAATTAAATATTTTATAAATTATACGTTGATTTATAAGTATAAAAAGTAACTATCCCTTAAATTTTAACATATAAATGTTATTCATTGGTGTAATCATGTTTTTAAAGTATTTTCAATTATACAACAGTAACAGAGATAAGAAATAGCAATTTACATGTATAATATAATATCTATTGTAGCCTTCAAGAAATGACAGATGATGGAGTGCCACAGATCTAGATAGGTAACTTGAGTAGAAGGAGAAAATGCTCCTAAGCACCAACAAATTCCAATTTTCATAGTCAGCTTATACAAACCTCATTTAGTTTCTCCTTTCATCTACACTCTCATTTAGTTTCTCCTTTCATCTACACTTTCTTTGTTGTATTATTCTTAACATAAAACATATTAGCATAAAACTCAACAAAAACATAGTTATCATCACATAACTTATAAACTGGCAGAACATTATGAGTGATATGAGATGTGTGAAAAATATACTTTAATATAAGAAAACAATTATTGTGTGTAACAACAAATCATTACCAACACAATGAATAAGCAAACTATTTCTATTATTTAAAGTTACTTCTTCATTCCCCATTATAAGGAAAAGATTGTAGAACAATGCCAGAATCCAAAGTTAAGTGATGACTTATTTCAATATCTAAGAGCCAAGCATTGTTAAATGCTAAAAAAAAAACTCACATTTTGAGAAAAAGCATGAGTAGAAGTAGAAACAAATTCACCCTTATAGGTTTTGTTAAGAAAATCACGTAGAACAAAACACTTAAAGGCTTGATGTCCAATCTTGTCATAAATTTGACAAACATGTCTCTCACCAATTCCTTTCTTACGAGGAGGTACATTAGTGGAATTTGATGGATTAGAAAACCTATTTACAAGAGAGGAGTTATGAGGTTTAGTGGAACGTGCCTTTAGAAAGTTTTGAAGAGACCACTATCCAAGCTTAAATTGAGAATTTCTTGGCTTTTGATTAGAGTTATACCAAGAAATGAAAGCTAAATTAGGGTGAAATTTTTTGTCCTTGTTTATACTAAAATATTGAAGAATCATTCTCTCAAATGTCTTTAACTAACTATGAAAAGAACTAAAATTTGGCTTAGATTGTGTCATATTAATTACAGTGACAAAAGGATTGTACTTAGAGTTATTACTCAAGTTAGTCAGTACATATATGATAAGATCTCGATCAAAAATTGGCTCATCTATTATAATCACATGATAAGAAATTGTTCTAACTTTAACAATATATTCATTCATAAACAATCACTTTTTTCTCTGTGTTTGCAATTGACTACAAAAATAAAGTGTTCTAGATTGAGTACTAGAAGATAAAATTTCTTCAAGAGATTACCATTACTCATATGCAATGGTCTTATAAGAAACCAAAGAGTTCACGTCATTCTATAGAGATGCGTAAATCCAAATTTTCACTCGATTCCACTTTATAAAATGAGGATTAGGAATGAACTTAATAGAATCAATAAACCGAGGTGGTGAGATCATTGTTCCATTAATATATCTCTCTAAATCATAAATAATTATTAGACTCTTCATTTATTACGTGAGTTGAGATAGTTATGATAATCAAGTTTAATTGAAAGACTAACATGAAGAGAAATTCTATGATAACAAATCAGATGATTGGAAAATCACACCAAAAATTACATAAGATAACAATGGATTTGATTATAAATTTTGATGAGCACCTGTTGGAGAATTGACGACATCATGATAAGAAGGTATTTTGTTTGCCATTTTTAGACTCAATTTTGAAAAAAAGAAAATCCTAAATATCTCTTGTTATGATACCAGACAATGAAACATATAAAAAATAGTAAAGAGAAGAGATTGAGTGTAATGTATATTGCATCAAATGAATGGAAAATACAATACACTTGCTACTTATATAGAGATTGTTACTAGTTTCATTTAACTGTTACAAGCTAAGGTGGAAAGCTAAACTAACATAACAAACTATTACTAGTTGCATAATAATTTTTACACGATCCAATATATGCTCCGAACTGTCACTTTTAGTATTTTGTAGATCTCTTTTTTTAACGTAATTTTCTTATGATTTTTTAAAGGATATTTTGGAGATTTTTGAAATTGATAAAAAATTTAAAACCATGCATATAGTTTAAGTTGGTATGGTTTTTCAATTTTTTTTATTAATTCAAAAAATCACAAAATATCCCACAAAAAGTCACATGAAAATTACATTAAAAACAATTTTTTTTTGTTTAGTAATAAAAAAAATTGAAATTAAGTGTACCATGCACCTATGGTATTAAAAATAAATAAATTAAAATGAACATTTTGTAAAAATAAAGAAATTAAGAAGTACTAAACATTTAAAAAAGATACAACTTGGAAATTTTATTTTGGGCTATTTTTTTATATTTTAAACAATAAAGACTCATTTTATATATGAAATACATATGGAAATTTAAATCTATTTTATTTAGCTAAGAGTACCACAATGTATAGCATAACTAATTGGAATGTTAGTCGTGTACATCTATTTTTGGTGTAAATAAATACATGTTATATGAATAAGTGACTAATACATCAGTTCAATATGTATTGAGCTATGAGATGAGCATATCTCTTAGATATCCCTACAAGTGATAAAAGATTAAAATTATATCCGGTTATTTATAAGAGATAATTACAAAAAAAAAAATCAAAATCTTACAAAATGTCAATTTAAATGGATAAGAGATATATAAAAATAAAATCTAAATCCTATAAATACCCATATATTCATTTCACAAGAAAGATAAGATAATAATATATCTACAATCTTATAATTTTCTATGTACATTGAAAGGGATCATAATTTTACTTTATTATTTTGTAGCTACTATACTCATTATATTTTTTTTGAAATACATCATATTGATATCTTAATTATCTCTTTGTGTAAGTTCTAAGAGATTGATATGTGTCACAAAAAATCACATCAACCATATATATATATATGTAAATGTAAATTTATCACATGAATAATTAACTAAGAAAGAAAAATTGGGTATGTATTTGTCTCATGCTTTGTGTTGCTGTTTATATGTTGATTGAGACAATAAAAAATATAGATTATTTATTATTAAATAAATTATTTATAATAATAAAATTTTTAAATTTATAAGATTAATAGTGATAATTATAAATCAATATGTTTTTAGGGTTTCGTTATTGTATTTATTTAATGTTAGAATGGTCACATATGCATAAGTGTGTTTTAACTATATATGTTAAAACATAAACTTTCCAAGTAACTAATAAACAATTTTTTTTATTTTTATGGAAACTACTAAACAAAGGGCAAAACAAATAACAACACTTGGAAAACAAAGTGTATTATCCGAGATTAGAGATAGGGTAGGTTTTTTTTTTTTTTTAAAGGCAAATCGACAAAAGGATGATATTAAATTATATATTATGATTTGTGGGACTCAAAAGTTCCTCCACTCAGCTGCAAGTGTTGACTGAAACCTTTAAGTTAGAAAAGTGCTATTATCTCAACTTTCAAATATACAGTAAAAGATGTTATTATTGATAAATATAGTTATATTTAAAAAATATATAAAATTTAATTGAGATTATAATAAATTTGTGATTTTTAATAATATTTTTCAAATTATGTTATTTACTCAGGACAAATATTTATATACAGCGGACCTAATGGCCTCTCTAATTCACAACCGTTCAAATCTTTGGGTTGTGATAGATTTTCAAAGAATTATACTATAGGAACATAGGGAGAATGTTGGAGAGGAAGGATGAAAATAAAAATATTTATAAATTATTAGAAATTTTAAAAATGTCTATAAAATTCTAATTAAATATATTTGGTTTTTAAAACTCCATCAAAATTATTAAAAAATTCAATTGAAAACACTTTATTAGATTTAAAAAAAAAAAACTCAAAAATCAGATCACAATGCACAATAAAATGGGGTCTACCGTGAACTATAACACAAACTCATTTTTTTCCCACAATTGCTCTAAAGTTAAGAAGGAAAATGACATAAAGTAATATAATACATATTTAATTAAATTTTTTACATATATAATAATACAATATTTAAATAATATCTTTAAATAAATTTTTAATTAATTATCTGAAAATATTTTTTAATTAATTAATCATGTGAAAATATTTTCTAAATATAGTACATATATTACTACACATGTAAAAAAATCTTTAATTAAACGAAAAATTATATCAAAATTATATCTATTTTTAAAATGTGTTATTCTTAAGATATTATTTCAAAAATATAGATAAAAAAATGAATCACGATATTATTAAAATAGCAAATCTCGTTCAAATTATTTCCAATTTTTTTTTCAGGATTTTAGAGGTGATTTATACGTGTTAAGGTAAAATCATCTCAAGTATACAATTATTTTCGTAATTATATGTTATAAATTTTATATCTAATTAATATATCATCTAATATGTATAATAATTTAAATCACGTACCAATATTATTTCAAAAAATCTTTGCTTTTAATAATAGCACTTTACATCTAAAGGAGGGAAAAAATTATAAGTAAAAATGAATGAGTACGTGAAGTGTTTTAATCAGTTTAAGAAAAAATATTAATATTAATATAAATAAAGTTTATATATATAAATAAATATATCAATATCAAATAATACTTCATTTATGTATTAATTTGACTCATATAAGTTCAATGTATCTTATGGTTCAAAAAAGCTGTACTATATAGAGAAACTTCCGGTACATGAGATCCAAAGAAGATGAAGTTCTTTGTGTAATATTAAGGTAACTTAGTTTAGGTGGTGAATTTAGAATTTTTATTTAAGAGATATACTATATACATACTAAAAATATATTATTAATTATCTTTTAATTATTATTATTATTATTTATTTTTAATTAAAAAAATATGTTATATATTTTATTTTAATAAAATATATTTAAATTATTAAATTTTTATGAGATAGTGTGATAAAAACTTAAATTTAAAATTCAAGTAAAATATAACTTTATTATTTTTATTATATATATATTTATATAATTTATTTATATTAATAAATATAATCCGAAAAATTTCATTTATTAATAATTAATGTGAGTTACCACCCCCTCCTTGCTTGTATACATATCTCCCTACTTAGCTTTGTAATAAATTTCATCCTACATGAATAGTAGGATCGTGATTGTATAAGAATAACATATAATACCAGAGCTCGATCACATTATTAAAAATTCTAATTATATAATTTATATATATTTATGCTTGTAAAATAATATTATATTATATAAATAAGAATTATTCCATTATATAAAAATATAATATCAAGTTTTGAAATATACTTAATATTTTATTTAATATATTTAAAATTTTAATTTTAAAATTATGTGTATTAATTTTTTTAATCTTAATCTTAAATTAAAGATATTTTTTATTTTTAAAATATAATAAATATAAAAATATAAATTAAATATTAATTTTAAATAAACTATATTATTATTAAATGGTTTTTTATAAGTAAAAAATCTACATAAATAAACTAAATATTATTTTAAATATAAATTATTTTATAAAATTATTATTATTAATTTTGATTATATTATATATTTTTTAATTAAATATTATGTAAAATAATTGTATTATTATTTAATATAGTTTAATATAATTATATTTATTTAATAGGATATCTTGCTTTTAATGAGTTTCTTAGGACAAAGTACTAAAAGCCTACATTATCCTATAAAGAGGCCCTAGCTATATTCCCTTATATAATATCTCAAGGAACTTTTAAAAGCAAGAATGAGATAACTTAAATTGTATTAGTTCTCTTCGCATGTGTCATATATCGTGTATTGAATTTACTTTAAGATAGAAAAAGTTGCCCTCATTTAGAGACAACTTTAAAAGGTGACAGAGGATTTTTTTTTTTAAAAACAATTCAAATAAAAGAAATCAATAATTAAAGATCAAATTAGGTTAAACAACTTTTAAATTACTGTTTATTCTATTGCACCAAATTCATCAATTTTTTTATTGACTTTTATCCCATTGATATAAAGTATTTTTTATTAAATTTTATAAGTTAATTAATTTTAATTATTTAACATGATAATTTATTTAATTAATATGAAAAAAATTAATAACAATAAATATAAATATCTTTCTATAAAATATACTAAAATTTAAATATCTTAAAATCAGGTTAGCCATCAAAATACAATAATTCGTCATAAACAGTTTATTAAAAGAAATTGTAAAAATAAAATTAAGTAAAAAAAACATAAAAAGAAATTATATGTTTTTTTGGTTATAAAAAAACTTGTATGCACGTTGTAAATAGCAGAGTGGAACATATAATAAAATAATAAATAATACTATTATATATTATAATTATAATTTATATATTAATTTTTTAATAAATATAGTTATATAAATATGAGTATAAATTATATTTATTAATAAAATTATAAAATTTATTTACTAACAAAACGTAACTATAAACTAACACCAAATTTCCTAAAAAAAAATAAATCCTAGAGCTAAGAACTGTTCTGCTTCGATAACATAGAATGTAAATTCAACGAAGGAACAAATATCGAGCAGTCAGAGCTAAAAAGGATCTAAAAACAGGAGGAAGAAAAAAAAAACTAAAAGAAACAGAGAAAATCTAGCTTATGAGATAAGAGACAACACAATGATTTTTTTTTTAACAAGGATCGAAGCACGTTAGATAGAGAAAGGAGATGAAAAATATTTCAAAATTAGAAAACCTCATGATAGCATAGTATTTGTTAAGGAAATTACAATATCAATACAAATTTAATTAAATTCTTTGTGTGAATCTTTTAAAAAATAAATAAATAGAAATCAAAATAAAATATGCGCAAAATCAATACAATCAATTTACGTGAAAAAAATCTTTTCGATGTACGAAGGAAATAATCACGACAATTCTCTCCAAAACTTCCACTATCAAGAAACAATTATACAAAAATTCTATTTAGATAAAACTAGAGGTAAACAATCAACATCATCATCAAGAATACAACTTTTTGGAAACTAACAATTATTTCAAGAAGATGTAGAGATCTAACCCAATTTCATAGTCATTGTTCACGGCCCATATTTTCCCAAACAGGTGAGGCAAATCCAAATCCCACCGTTTAGATTAAAGAGTCTTGAGTCGTGAACCTTCATGCAAAATTTCAGCTTAATTAGACAACAAATGACTTTCTATCGAAGCACTTGAAAAAGACTTACTAGAGAGGAAAAAAACTGAAAAACTACTCAGTTTTCTACTGCTACTCTCTAGTTGTTGCAGTTCTTGATTTTTTTCTTTTAACCAACCTTAAACAGGTTTATTTATGAAGAAATAGAATGAATAAAATTACCTCTTCTTTCTCCATGGGCCATTTAACCGGCATACATAATCCTCATTTCCTTTAATCTCAAAACTCTCTGGCTGCTCCATATAAATCTCTTGCTCTAACTCACCATGAAAAAATGAAATTTTCACATCTATTTGCTCAATTTCTAAATCCACGCTTGCTGCTAGACCTAGAATAACACGTATGGAAGACATCTTCACAATAGAAGAGAAAATATCATCAAAATCAATACCATTTCTTTTACTGAATCCATTGACGACCAATCTAGCTTTATATCTTGGTTGTGAACTGTGTTCTTCTTTCTTCACTCTGTAGACCCACTTGTTCTTCAGAGCTCTCTTACCCTTAGGCAATTTTACCAACTCAAACGTGTGATTGTCATATAGGGATTGCATCTCATCTTTCATAGCATCAACGCAATGTGCCATATTTTTACCTTCCATCACTTCTACATAACATTGAGGTTCTCCCTCATCTGTCAATAACACATACTCATATGTATCATACTGTGTGGAAGGACGTCGATATCTGGTAGACCTCTTGAGTGGAATTTCTGGTTCTGGCAACTGATCAATAGTCTGGTAATCTGTTTCAGCTTGCATAGAATCATCTACATCATCTGAACCCTGTTGTTCATCTTGAACATTTTGTTTCATCTGTATTGATAAAGAACCGAATTTAGGTCTATCAAATCATCGCTATATTGATGGACTCATTTTTCTATCTTCTCAACATCTTGTATAGTTTGATCTTCTATAAACATAACATCACGACTCCTTACCAATTTCTTCTCAATTGGATCATAAAATCTGTAGCCAAATTCATCCAGACCATAACCAATAAAGGTACACTATCGTGTCTTCACATCGAGCTTAGATCTTTCATCTTTTGGTATATGTATAAATGCCTTGCAACCAAAAACGAGGAGATGATCATAAGAAACATCTTTGCCAGTCCAAACTTTGTTTGGTATATCAAACTGAAGGAACACATAATGTGAGATTAAGAACATGTACAATTGTATTTAAAGCCTCATCCTAAAAAGATCTTGGCAACTGAGCCTGCGAAAGAAGACATCTTACTCGTTCAACCAATGTCCTGTTCATTCTCACATTCAACCCATTTAACTAAGGAGTCTTATGAGGTGTCTTTTGATGTTGAATGCCTTGACGCATGTAATACTAATAAAAAAACCTGAATACTCTCCTCTATTAACTGTTCTTATACACTGTAATTGCTTCCCAATCTGTCTCTCAACTAAGACTTGAAATTATTTAAACACATCTAATACTTGATTTTTGCTCTTCGAAGTGTACACTAATAACTTTCTCAAACAATCAACTATGAAGGTCACAAAATAATTGGCACCACTCAAAGTTCTTGTCTTTATAGGACCACATACATCTGAATGTACCAAATCAAGTATGTATTGTTTTCTTGAAGGAGGAAAACTCTTGAAAGAAACTCTATTTTGCTTCCCTGCCAAACAATGAGTACATCTTCCTAAACAAACATCATTTATTTGAGAAAAAAGATTATTTTTAGTCAATACTCTCAAGTCTTTCTCACTCATGTGAGCAAGTCTCTTATACCACAATTTTGGTGTGAGCTTGATAACTGTATTTTATATAGTTATTTTTACCTATTTTATTAATTATAAGTGCTATGTTCTTTCTATTTTTAGTTAATTTTAGTTTAATAAATCAGTATTTACCGTTTTGTATATATTTTAAGAAAATTAAGTAAATTGTATCGAAAACGTACTTAATTGCAAATTTGTGTCCAAAAATATAATTTCAAAAAAATAAGTGCTTAATTACAATTTATAAAAGTCGCAAATATAATTTAAATTAAAATCGAGCTTAATTGTAATTAAAGAAAGTTTAAAAATGTAAATTAAAATAAATTTATGGGTCAAAATACAATTAAGTAAATTTATATTCTGTACAGGAAAAGGAAGTCACGCGCAACATTAATTTCGGGCGACACCGACTGTTCGATCAGACAACCAACGGATACGATGAGGCGCGTGGATTACAAGCGCGATAAAGAGCGTAAACACAGATTTCATGGATTACGCGGCTCGGCGTGCCAGTGGGGCCTACCTACCGAGCAGGAAGGCGTGCAGGGTGGGACCCACGTGTCGGTTACGCGTCTGCCAAAGGTTGTGTTCGCGTGCGGCTGAACCACGTGCAATCGTTCCCTCCAGCCAATTAAAGTCTTCCACGTGTCCCACTTTCCCCTTGAACGAATAATCAGCGGACGCGTGGCACATTTCGGTGAACGCAAAAGCGCAGAATCTCGCACGCGTTCCAGCCGTTGCCCCCACGTTTCGTGCGCCCCAATCACGTGCAACAATTTCTACGTGCACCCATTCCCTTCAACAAATGAGGTGCTGCCACGTGTCCCACTATTTGTTTCAGCGAATCATATCGCGACACATGGCAGCGTGGATTGAAAATAAAAACAAAAACGCGCAGCTCTCTCCACTCACATTTTGAACGCATTTTCGATACATTTTTGTCCCCCACTCGTAATTTTAAATTAATTTCTCCATCATTAGTTGTCTCCCGCGTGTATAAAAAAATATATTTTTAAATGTATTTTTTTTAGAAATTTAATGTTATAAATAGGAGATAAGATGATAGAGTTTTTAGAGTTTTTTTAGTTTTAGTTTTCGAAAGTTTTAGTTTTTGGAGTTTTTTTTGGAGAGTTTAGAGTTTGTAATTTTTGTGTTGTTTGTGTGTTGGCTGTGGAACACGCAGAAGCCATTTTTGGCTTTTGTTGTGTTCTGCGTGTGCCAAATATTTTCGTATTGAGATGTTTTAATTTTCTTTCTTCTTCATCTAATTTTTCTCTATGTGTTGTAATTTTTATTTTTAATTTATGAAGTAATTTAATTTTTCTAGGGTTGCATTTGATCTAAATTTATGAAGCTTTGATTTTAATTATTTTTGATAGATTTATAAGACGTTCGATTTGTTTATTCTATTTTGTGCTTAATGCTTTTTGATTATTTACGAATCTTATCAAAACTATCCGTGGCACATAAATAAACTTGGAAGAGACATTTGTGTGTATATTGCTCGTAAATAAAATGACATGTATGATGAAGGATAGGAATATACCCTAATTGTATGTGTGGCCATTTGAAAACTTAGAACTTAATGAATCTTATTAAATTTAATTCTCATAGAGATATAGTGAATTAATTTAACGAGGTGTGTTTATACGAAACTCGAAAGAGATGTATAAATAAAAATAGAAGTTTTCGGTTGACAAATTAAATGTACAAAAAAATATAAACCAAAAGAAAATAATATGATAAGAGTGGATTAATTTGGTGAAAAATTACAATCCTAGATTTCTTTTATTTTTTCTAAATCAATGATTGTTTTGGATAAAATCAGAGAGAAATAATTTTAGTACTCGACAAACTGTAGTAACAAATCTCCATGGGAACGATCTTTACTTACAAATCTTATTACTTGTGACCTTATATACTTGCACGTTTTATGTTCTCTAAAAGAGACAACATAGCTCATCTATCAAAACATTAATAACACCACTGAAGAGTCTTGCTTGAAGTATATACAAACTAAAATGCTTGTTCCCATGAGAAATAACCATAGCACCTTTAGTAAGTTTTCATTGACCATTACTAAAGGTATTGTAATATCTTTCATCGTCAAGTTTACCTGCAAAGATCAAGTTGAAATGAATTTCAGGAACATGCTTTACCTCTCTAATAAGTAATCTCATGTCATTATTCATCTTCAAACACACATCTCCAATACCAATGACTTTAATTAGCCATCATTACCCAACTTCATTGTCCCAAAGTGACCTGTTGTATAGGATATAAATAAGTCTTTTTGAGACGTAAGATCAATGGAGGCTCCACTATCAATAACCTAACTAATCTCGTAACATGAAACATTGACAACATCTTCATCATAAACAACGAGAAAGTCTTCCGAACTAGTGGTGGCAATTCGATCATTTTCCTTGCCAACATCACCCTCTTGTTCTTTGTTTTTCTTCTTGTTATCTCGCTTCAACTGTCTACAATATTTCTTGATGTGCTCTTTCATGCCACAATGATGACACTCAATATTAGAAAACCTGTTGGACTTGCTTCTTTCTTTTTCTTTGCTCTTGAAACCTTTGTTTTGACACTTCCCTCTTCTTTCTATAACTAAAATATCTGACTGTTAAAAAAACCCATGTGATTTTCTTCTCATTTATTCATTCAAAACGCTACTCTTAGCCAAATCCTTGTTGATTATACCATTTGGAGCTGAGTTACTTAATAACATTCAAAATGTTTTCCAAAAGTTAGGCAATGTACCTAATAAACTTGATACCCATTCCAGCTAACTGATTGATTATTCCTTGAATGTATTCAAGTGATCAATCAACATAGTTCCATCTTGGTACCTTAAAGCCATCCATTGCGTTATGAGAAACATTTTATTATTTCCTATTTTCGGAGCATACAACACTTTAAGTTTATTCCAAAGTGATTGTGTATGTATTTCTCCACTAATATGATTGAAAACATTATCATCTACCCACTGTCTTATATACCCACAGACTTGTCGATGTAATAAAGTCTATTATTCTTCAGATAACTTTTTTGGCTTCTTAGAGGCAAACACTGGTAAATGAAACTATTTGACATAAAATAGATTTTCCATTTTTCCTTTCCAAGTGTGATAATTAGAACCATTCAAAGTAATCATTCTACTCAAATTTGCTTCCATTATTCAACACAAGAAATTCAACAATAATAACCACAACTCTGATACCACTTTGTTAGGAGAATCACAATATTAATACGAACTTAATCAAGCTCTAAACAGTGGAATGAAATCTATTCTCCTTATTTGTTTGAATCTTTTAGGAAACAAATAAATATAGCTCAAAATAAAATATGCACAAACACACAATCAATTTACGTGGAAAAAACCTTCCCCGTGTTGGAAGGAAACAACCACGACACTCCTATCCAAAACTTCCACTATCAAGAAAAAATTGTACAAAATTTCTATCTAGATAAAACTAGAGGCAAATAATCAACAACATAATCAAGAATACAACTTCTTAGAAACTAACAATTATTTTAAGAAGATGGAGAGATCTAACCTAATTTCGTAGTCACTATATACAATTAAGCCAAATCTGAATCCCACTGTTTAGATTGAAGTGTATTGAGTCATGAACCTTCTTGAAAAATTTCAGCTCAATCGGACCATAAATGACTTTCTATCAACGCACTTGATGAAGACTTCCTAAAGAGGGAAAAAAACTGAAAAACTACTAAGTTTTCTGTTTGCTTTTATGCTGCTGCTCCCTAGCTACTACATCTCTTGATTTTTTTCTTTTAACCAACCCTAAATGAGTTTATTTATGAAGCAATAGAATGGACAAAATTGCCCATTCTTTTTCCATGGGCCACTAAACCACATGGGCCTTTTTAGGTTCCTCTAAATAAGAGGAAAACCTAACAGTATTATCAAGAGAATATCTAATCTTCATGTTTCCTCCTCATCTGATTCTTTAAATTGGACACTTCAAAGTTCACAGAATCAAAATCAAGCACAAGACATCGATGTAATGGAGAAAAATCTGCCAAATCTTCAACACGATTACGAACAATCACCGAAAAGTATTGCAATTGTGAAAAGAACTTGAATGAAAAAAAGTAAATAAATACTTTTTTCACAATTGATTTTAGATCGATGCAAATATACAATATAAGAAATTTTATTTATAAGTTAATGAAAACACCAAATGAGAAAATAAATTTACACGTAGAAATGAAATGACTTAATAAACATACATAAAATAATAATCTAACATAGAAATATGAAAAGACTATATAGAAAATATCAAAAGTCTTCATAATTAAATCTGACATCTTCTCAAACTAGAGATATTAAATGAAAAGTCATCTTAAGTTTAGAAACTAAGTTTTTGAAATGTCCTGCTAAATGTATCTTAGTGATAATATTAGCTATTTAATCTATAGATGTAATTGAGACAAGTTTAATATGTTTTGTTTGCTCATGAAAAATATCATTGTGGGCAATTCAGATTGCACTCTTATTGTCACATTAAAGATGAGTGGTATGAGTTGGTGAAATTTCTATATCATTATATAAAAGAAGCCAAATAAGTTCTTAAGTGGCATTAGCAATGGCATGATATTCTACGTCAATACTAGATTTTGAAGTGATAGTTTGTTTTTTTATTTCGCCAAGATATTAGAGAATCTCTTAATAAGAAACAAAAGCTTGTGGTTGAGTGTCTCTCAACAAGATCTTCTCCCTAATTTGCATCTGAATATGCATTTAATTTTGGTTTTGAGTGACTTGAAAAATAAAGTACTTTTAATGTAACGGTGGATGCTAATGAGTAGAACAAGAAGTAGACATGAACCAACCAACAATGTGTATTACATAAGTAATATCTGGTTTAGTGACGGTAAAATAAATAATACTTATAACTAATTGTTGATAAAGAGTAACATCTTTTAATTGAGTACTATAACATGAATTTAGCCTAGAATTAGACTTAAAGGAGTATAAACAATCTCTTGATCAGTTATTCCTACACAATTAAGTAGATTAGAAGCATATTCTATCTAAATTAGATAAAACTTCCAATCTTAGAAAATAATACAACCTGTCAAGATCTTTCATCTCAAAATGTTGACTCAGATAAACTTTGAATTTAGAAATACTATCAAGATCATCTACAGTTATGATCATGTCATCAACATATAATAGAAGAAGAATGCACTCATGTAAATTGTTATAAACAAATAATGCAAAATCATATAAGCTTGAAGTGAATCTAAATTGAATAGAAACCTAATTGAATTTGGCAAATCAAGCTCGAGGAGCTTGTTTAAGACCATACAAAAAATTGAGGTTTACAATCTTTACCCAGTGGATGATCATATCTAGGAGGAGGTTTCATGTATACTTCTTCAATGAGATCTCTATTATGAAGTGCATTTTTAACATCTATCTTAAATA
Source organism: Hippophae gyantsensis (assembly GCA_030763125.1). Lineage (NCBI taxonomy): Eukaryota > Viridiplantae > Streptophyta > Magnoliopsida > Rosales > Elaeagnaceae > Hippophae > Hippophae gyantsensis. The sequence goes on along the minus strand of CM061028.1, from coordinate 75,250,645 downwards.
AATTTCATTTTCTGAAGGCATCAATTGCAATAAGACTTCTTATAGAAGTGAGGCGAGCTACAAGAGTAAAAGTTTTTTCATAATCTATTCCATACTCTTGTGAGAAGCCTTGAGTAATTACATGTGCTTGACAACATTCAAGGGTGCAATTAGTATGAGTCTTAAATTCTAACAACATATTTATTGGGAGGAAGATTAACTAGATCCCATGTATGAGTTTTCTCAAATGCTTACAATCTTTCTTTCATTGGTTGCTACCAAGCAAAGTTAGAATTGGCCTTTTTGTAAGTTTTGGGCTTATTCAAAGAAAGAGTAGTAGAATAACAATGATAATCACAAAGATGAATTGGAATTTGAGTTACTCTACTAGAACGACGAAGAGATTGAGCTTGAAAGGATACATTAGATAATGTAAAGGTATGAGACTCAGAATAAAAAGTGATATGTTCAAAGATAGACTCACTAGAATTATCAAAAGAAGTAAAAACCTTAGTATGGATCGTAAGATTATGGGAAGCGTCTATAGAAAGCCTAGATAATAAACTTGTATCACAATTGTTAGGATATAACTCAATGGAACTATCTATAAAGAATATAGTAATGGTGGAATATGGAAGATGAAATTTGGGCAAAGAAGAGAACATTTTGTGTTTTCAAAAAATCACATGGCTAGAAACTCTAAGGATTTTTGAGTGAGGATTCCAACAATGATATCATTTATGTTTAATGTCATACTTGAGAAAACAAAAAAGATGGGCATGAGATTCTAAATTAGTTCTTTCAGCACGATCATTCTATTAAGAGGTGTCTGGACAAGAATGATGAGAAATGGTGCCATTTTTATGTAAAAAAATATAAAAACTCTTCACTTTTATATTCCGTGGCATTGTTTACACAAAAAAATTTGATACAATATGAAAATAAGTTTTGACCGTGGCAACAAAACTAAGAAAATTTTGAATTAATCCGTATCTATTTTTCATAAGAAAAATTCAAGTATAACGTGAATAATCATCAATGAAGGTAACAAAATATTTTGATATATCCATGATAGTATTTGAAAAAAGGCCACAAATATTTGAATGTTCTATAGCTAAAGGATAAGAAATAGTATCACTATTATAGAAAGGTAAATATATTTGTTTGGCTAACTAACAAGGTAAACATTTATTATAATCTTTAATGAGAGGATTTAATTGACGACTTGAAATAAGTCTTTGTAATCTACTAAAAAAACATGGCCTAAATGTGTGCCAAAGACTCAAAGAAGGATTTAATATATATGAAGGTGTATGAAGATTGATGAGTTCAAATAGACGCCCAGTCTTACGGCATATCTCAAGAGTTTTTCCGTATGAGGATCCTGTACACAACATCTAGAAGAATAATATGTAATTGTAATATTAAGTCAATACAACTTAACGGTGAAAAGAAGACTTAAAGTGAGTTAGAAATCAAATATGCATCTAATATTGATAACTTTGATTTAGAAATTTGACCAACATGACTAACTTTCATTTGTGAACCATCTACAGTGTGAGTGAGTGGTATGTTATAATTTGGATTTTTTAAACAAAAGTTAGATTCGTTAGAGACCATGTGATTACAACATGTAGAGTAAAAGAATCAAGAGGTATTACCTTGAATTACTAACATGTCAGAAGATAGAGGGACACTTGAATTAGAAAGAACCTGTTTGAATATTGATTTTAGATCACTAATTAAAACTGATATGGTAGAGGAATTTAGAGAGGGTTCCTCATTGATTGAATTATTGTTAGGGGCAACAGTAGCATATTGAAAATAACTAGCATTCTTGAAAAGGTTTTCTTTGTGTTTATTATTGTGTCATTTGTCCGGAATGATAGAACAATCATCAAGGTAATGATCTAATTTGTGAAAATATTTGCATGGTTGAGTTAGACAAATATTCAAAATAAAATTACCATAATTATGACAATATTTGCATATCATATGTGTTAGAGAAGAAGAATTGGTTGACAATGCAAGAACAACATCAATTTGTTGAGTTTTAAGAGTGTTGAGTCCAGTTTCTTCAGACATGAGTTCAACAACAACATCTTCTAGAGTTGGAAGTGGAGTTCTATAAAGAATAAACGCCTAGACAGGTTCAACCTTATCATTAAGAGCCATGAGAAATTAGACTAGTCATTGATGATATCAAAATGTTGAAAATTTGGTAACATCAATGGAACAAGTCCAAATAGGTTTTGAAGCAATTAGTTGATCCCAAATAAAGTGCATTTGAGAAATTAAATTATCAATGGATTGATCAGGTTCTTGGTGCATATGATGAAGATTAGTCAAAAGTTGATATTGATAAACTAGACCAACAACGTTGAGCCAAGTATTCCTATACCAATTTTGTAGTTTCAAAACGTCTAAATTAGAGGTTGATTTATCTAATTGGAGGTTGATTGATCTAATTAAAGTATTGCAAAACCAAGTAATAATTTGATGATTTTTGCTCTTCCATTTGATAGGTTTAACATAATATCCAATGATATACTCTAAAGTTTGCGCTTTTTAAGAAAACTAGTCATTGTTTGAACCTAAAAGGTATAATTTGATCTATTTAGGATAATTTGAATTGAATGAGAAGTTTCAGTTTTCTTTGTGATGAATGAGAGTGAAAAGATGATTGAGTTTTAATTATTTTACTAAAGATTTGATTTTATAAGTCAAAGATCAAGATATCTTTGATACCATATGAAAATAAGAATTTGAATGAAAATGTGAATTACTAATTAAATAAGAATTATATTTAAATTGATGCAAATATACAAGATAACAAAGTCTCTTTATAGACTCAAATAAAAACTAATGGAGAAATGAAAAGATCTAATAAATATACAATGAAAAATGAAAAAACTTAATAAATATACATAAAAAAATAAAAAAATACATAAATAATTAAGGACTTTGATATTTTATGTTTCTATGTTAGATTAAAGTCTTTAAAATTAATTCTAATAGCACTGAAAATTTTGATCTCTTATATTCTTAGATGAACTCAAATCTTGTGCATCTTCTATAAATAAGGAACAACCAAAACCAATCAGAATGTAAAGCAATTGAGCTTTAGGTTAATTTTAGAAAAACTAATGATATCATAATTTGAGGAATGAGTTTTTTTAAATAAAAAAATACAAATTTATTCATAATTACAATTCAAATTTTAAATAATTTACAACACTCATTTAACTAGTAACGTTGGTTGAGATTTTTTAATTTATTATTATTAATATTTTTTTTATAATTGATTAATTTTATTATTAAATATCTATCAATTAATTATTTTAATAAAAAATTACATAATTTATCCGAAATATTTAAGTCAAATATATCTAACATAAAGTTATAAGAAATTGTTATATATAATATAATAAAATTAATGTGTTGTAAATGTAACTTAAATTTTTTGATTAAATTTGTCATTTTTTTATTAAAATACTTGATTAAAAATATTTTAATAATAAAAATAATTAATTAAAATGAAAATATAAAAAATAATAAATTAAATTTTTTACATAAATGATTATATATACGTTTTTTTTAAATTATAAACATTAAACTAATATTTGTTTAATAAATGTGAGATCTATTTTATACACTAATATACTTAAATAAAGTACTTGCTATTTAATGAGAGATTCTTTGACACAATCTTATACATTATTCAATACACTGTTTTAGTTTTTTCACTAAAATTTAAAAAAAAAGTTCAATTTTAAAAAACAATGTATACATCTCAAATCAAGTGTACTAGGTGAGACCAAAAAAGTACCAATTATACGAAGGCGGAAGACAGTGGCATTTGCCATATATGAAAAAAGAAAAAAGGTAAATCTAGATAAATTGCATTAACAGAAAATTTCACATTAATAATAATAGTGAGGTGTGTATTAAAGGATTTTCTATATTTTATGCTTTCCCTTGTCGTATGTATAATATTTTATCTATTTAATATAAAAATATAATTTTAGTATTTTTTTAAATAAACATGTAAATTTAACTGGATTAAACTAATTCGAACTCATAATTTTAAATTTGGATTACATTTAAACTTTGTATATATTTTTGAATTTAATCGAATCATATTTTATAAATTAAATATAAGTACAAAAATCTAACTTTAAAACACTCGGGTAAATTTGCATGATTTTTTTTAAACTGTAAATTAACTTAAGTTAATGATAAGATGTAAATTATACAAGAAATAATACCCTATTATATTTAAATTTATATATTAACCTTGATTTTAGTACTAAAATTATTAAAATAAAATCAAACAGAATTATTTGAATCCAACCAAATTTTGAGTTGAGTTAAATTAAAAGCCATCATACTTTACATCCCAATTATTAAGTTTACTTTGGATGGTGGTCACAACATTCAAAAATGATATAAATGTAATCATTTTGTCTAAAGTAATACCAAATTAAAATAAAGTAACTAAAAATCAAGAATGAATAGACGTTTTATTTTTTATTAAAAATTTTGATTTATTTAAAATATTTATTACTTTAATTTTTTTCCTTTTAATTTGATGTTTTATACATTTAAATATTTTACTTTAATATTTATATTAAATTAAACAAAATAAGTTATAAAATTATTACTAGAGACCAACCCTTCTTCCTAGTTAAAAACTTATACTATTTGATTCAATTATTCATAGTGATTAGCTATTAAAATTTAATATAAAATATAAATTAATAAATTAAAATTTTGTGGTAAGAAATAAAAAGGCTGCCCAAAAATCAATAGTTTATAGGATTAAGTAAGTTTATGTTTTTAAAGTTAGTTATGTAAATTTATTTTAGAAAGCAAAATATGTGAAGGATGTTACTTATATATCTTCTTCCATTGTGAATCTCTCACTAATAGATGTCGATAGCCTATTGGTTTGAAGTTTGACAAAGATAATTAGACAAAAAAAAAGAACAAACAACCATATATTATATAGCTTGCTCCTTGTTTGATAGTTATGTTTAATCATTTGCTTTAACAACGATTGGCTTTTAATGGGTTAAAAAAGCAAAGTTGCTAATGGCAATTAATGATCGAGCAGCAAAAGAACAAAAGCAGCGAATAATCATAACTAAAAAGGAAATTAAAGAGAGGTAAAAGCTGAGTAATTTAGATGTTGGATTAGAGAATAGATGGTCACTTTCTTTAGAGATGGGAGGAGATATATAGAGAAAAATGAGGGACTAGGGTCATATTCGTATTTTAAGAGGGTATTTTTGTCCCTTTTTTTAATAGATTTAGTAGTGTCATTTTTATACATAGTTAGTATACCCCAATTTTTAATTTTTTTAAAAGAAAGAAGAAGATTTTTTTCGAGATAAAATCAGATTTTCATTAAAAATAATATTTTTCATAATACTCGTACAAATTTAAAATAACATTAACAATTCAAAAATAAAAATTATTTCTCTCATTTGTATATATCTAAGTCTGTTTATTTATTTTTGTTTAAAAAATATTATTTTTCTAATTTTACATTAAAAAAACATATAATATTTATATAAATAAATTAAAGATATTGAGAACTTAGAGACACTAAGCGGATATAGAATGAATTATATTGAGATAAGACACAAGTGTGATTTATTTTTAAGTGAGGAGTTTTTTATTTTAAGAGAAATCTCATTTTATTCTTTAAAAAATATTGGCAATTTTTTTAAAATTTGTGAAGAGTTGTCACTTTATTTTTAAAATATTATTCTTTATCCCTTTATTTCTTTTTAAATGATCGTTAAATTACAAAATCAATTTTTAAACATTTTTTAATTAAAATTATCAATAATATTTTAATCACATATATTAAATAATAATATTTTATTGTAAATATTAGTGAAATATGATATTTATTTATTTTTATATCACTACTTTTATAATAATAACATAACAAAAATAATATTTTAAAATTTTTAAAACACTAATGATAATCTAAGTCTAATATATAAACTTTGACTATTATTTTTTCTTTTAAAAAGTTAAATTTAATTGATTTTATTTAAAAATTAAAGAGTTAAACTTACATAATTTAAAAAATTTGACTAAAAATACTAATGTAAAAGAGTTTTAAGAATAAAATAACCCTAATTCTTAAAAATGAAATTGAGATTCTCTCAAATTATGGTGTGTTTATGAATCAGACAAAAACATATACACAGAAAGTTGATTGAAGCCCACAAGAGGCAAAAAGATATAGCAAGTGGGTCATTGTATTTTGTTCTGGTTTGCCTATAAAATCCTACCAATGATCTAGTCTCCATTCAATGCATAGCTATTTATTTTGCCCTCCAATACTTATGCCATTATATACTTCAATACATTTAAATATCCAACACAATTATTTTTTCATTATTTTTCTATTTTCTTCTAATTTGGAGTTTGAAAAGTCAATTTAACCAACAAAACCTATAAAATAAAATCCAACACACGAATTGTATACAGATTTTAGGGTCACTCTCAAGTATCAAGAGCATATTATTAGTACCTTAAATCATATGACTATTGCTGCTGATTCGGTACAAAGACACTTTTAATAACGTCGGCTCAAATTCTAATTATCAATACCATTTTTATCATGCATAATTAAAATTATGATTATATATAAAAATAAAATGATTTTTCTTTAAAAATAACAATATCTAAAAAAGGATGTTACATGTATAATTATTACAATATCGAACTGTGATTAATCGAAACTCAACATATATTAATATTATTATTATTATTATTATATATAAAAATATAATTTTAATAATAAAACACACCATGCTTTAAAACATGTGATAAATAGTTTAAAAATAAAAATTAATATTAATATTTAAATAATACGTTAAAGTAAGAATTAAATTAATATTTAATTTTTTAAAATTAAATATATTTTTAATAAAAGTTAAAAATAAAAAAATCGTTTAAATTATGGAAAACTTATTACCTGTTCATAACCGATGGTTATTAACAGATGTATAAAAAATTAGTACGATATAATCATGATTATTAGCTTAATCGTCGTCACCCGTCCCGCATCCATTCATAAGTCTTTGGCACACTAATTCTAAAGATAATCTTAAAAATATGTTAAGATATTATTTAATTTAACCAATTAAATACTATCAAATTATTATATTTTTTTATCCATATCATTAAATTATATTTTGTTTCGTATATATTATCTAACAATCATATTTGTTTCATTTATATTATTATTTTAATCTTCGTCTAACTATTTACACATAAGATAATTAAGCGATAAAATTTAAAATAATTTAAATATTTAAGTGTTATATTTAAAAGAACTCAAATAAATAAATATAATTAAATGTATGAATAAGAAGAAAAATAATCCTATGAAATAAATAAATATGATAAATCCATATTATTTTTATAAGTTTACACTAAAATAAATATGTCATTATTTAGTCGAAATAATTTAATATATTTTTAAATTATAAATTATAACAAAAAGAAATTAATGATATCGATAATATTAGGTTATTTTTTCGATATATCTATAAATAATAATATTTTACCCCTTAAAAGGTATGATTTTGAGGGCATTTTTTTCTATTAAAGTTGATCTTAATCTAGCTCGAAAGAAATGAGAAAAGACCTTCTACATCAATTACTACTAATATGACAAACAACAAAAAATAATTCACGTAGAACTCGCCCAACAACTTTGAATTCCTCAACTATAAAACTAGTTAATAATGTAGGAGTCATTTTCTGTGTCTGGCTCATTGTTTGGATTTTCTCTGCAAAAAGATCTAATGTAATCAAGTGGGTAGGGGACTAGGGGTTTCTAGTTTATAGTCAGGGGCTAACTGTAATATATAATAAAGTGTGTATTGATATATACATACATACATATATACAAGAACGGGATTGTGATTTCAAATCGGGTCCTATTCAAGAGGCTATGAGAGCAATAATCAAACGACAGTGGCATCTCTGTTTCTGTCTCAATGTTAAGGACAATGAGACTACTGATGAAATTGACATCTTAGCCCCTAAATAAAGAAAAAAATGTGATAAACAGCTCATTTTGATTGTCTTAATTCGTCAATTTCTGTAACTCTACTAAAAAAGGAATTGCCTTCATTAAATTTCTCTGTTTATGTGATCATGACTGGGTTGTCATAACATAACACAAGCCTTAGTAAAAGGAAAATAACTGGTTCAGAAACTCCCAGCTGGAAAGAGCCGGGTTTACCGGATCATGTCTTTTAAGAAAACCAAAACAAAAACCCGGTCTAGGGATAAAAGGAAGCAGCATAAGGCTAAGGGACCTTGTAAAAGCATTTTCTTTTATTATTTTATAACGATCAAAATATTACCTTTAAAATTATAAATATAATAATTCTTATATTTAATTTATATATTCTTTTAATAAAAAATTAACTCATTATTTAAATTTTAAATATCATTCACCTTAAGTTATTATCATTTAAATTGGTTTAATTCTTTAATTTGTTTAATGTTAATTTTACAAAAAAATTAGAAATCAAATACAGAAATCTTATCGGTCACTTTTAGAGCTAAAAAATCACATATTATGTTTTGATACAAGTAAAAATAATATTTTGTTATTATGAATTTTTTTTTTGAATGTTATTAACTTATTTGATATAATTTCTCAAAATGAATTTTCCTTTGGAATACTTTTCACTAAATTTATTTTTTGCGAAAAGTCCAAGTAAACATATACTTATGGCATGTTTGTTTTTGCTAAAGAAGTCTAATGAAAAAAAAAGATTAGGCTTAAAAATCATATTTTGTGCTTCTCTGTAAACTGCTTTATTCTTAAATTGATTGCATCCAAAATCACTTCTAACAAAAGCACCAAGGGATATTAATTTTTTCACTTTTTTTATTCTTTCATATATGAAATGCCAAACACAATATCTAAGTAGGTTTTCCTCTATGATTAAGATACCAATAAGAAATAACTACACTAGCAACTAAAGAGAATGCAGAAAGTGAAAGAGAGAACTTTTTTAGTACATGCAAATACACCTTATAACGACCCCCATCTCTCTCTTTCATCCCTCCAAATACTCTCTTTTTTCCCACCCCTTCTCTCTCACTTCAAAAAAGAGAAACAAAGAAATAATATATTAAAATGGGAATCATATCATAGAAATAAATGTTAGCCAAAAATAGAAAAAAAAAATAGTAGAATAGAATTAAGTTTTCTAAACCTCAACACAATGATAATGTTGGAGAAGCCTATGGGCTTCTCTAAGACCACTAAAGTAAGCACCATGTGTGGTAGAATAGTGGGTTCTATGTGTAGCTTCCCCTGCAAACAGAATTTGAAGGGGAGGTGAAGCGGTAGACTCCAAACTATTAACTCTTGGCAATGGCTCAGCCATTGTGTCCAAATCTTCACCGCTCAAGCCAACTGCAACATAACTATAAGAACCCAAAAACAGAGGATCTCTGCCCCATTGGCTCTTCAAAACCTTGGAAAATTTTACTTCACTATGTTCCTCAGAACTCCCATTTCCATTGAATAATTTATTTGAAATTGAACTTTCTTTCTCGTGGGGTTTCGACAAAAAGCTAGAAATTGTTGCAGAAACCCCTTTAATGATCTCTTCATCTTCAAGTGATTCTAACTCAAGTGCTTCTTCACCTGCAAACCAAGATAACAGAACATTTGAATTCTGATAAATTGGAAACATAGAAGCTGTTCTTCTCATCCACCAAGGTATATTTTTTAGCTTATATTCAGAGTCCTTTCTATGGAAAGCCATTTGCAGAAATGGAAACTTGTTAAAATCAGAACTTTTTGCATCATGGGTTGGGTTCAGTTGAAGGAACAACTTGTTAACAACACCAAAACCAAGTCTTGAAATTGCCTGTGTCTTAAAATAGGGTAAAGGAGGATTGAACAAACCTAAACCTTGTTGAATTCCAGCTTTAAGTACACCCAATGAGACAGTAACAATAACATGATCAGCAAACATAATTGACCCATCTGAAAAGTGAAGCTTCACAGGCAAAAGATTATCATAACCATTTTCATTTCCTTCTTGTCTATGACTATGAGTTGTCTCTGACTGCCACTCAATTTGTGTGACCCTTTTGCCTAATTGGATAAACCCGGATGGCAAAACGGAAGCTAGAGACTCAATTATGCTTAAATAGCCTTTAGCTATAGTTATTTCTTCACCAGGAAACATACGGTACTCACTTTCAGCACTGTAATCTAGAGTAAGCAAATCACCTGCAGAAGTATAAGTCCTCTGGTTGTTCTCATGCATGGCAAAAATGGCTTCTTCTAGTGATTTTTTGCTCCAATCACCATACCCATTAAGCTCTTCTTGGTTTTTCTTTGAAACCCAATAAGCATCAAGACCTTGTCTAAGAAAAGAACCAACACTCAGATTCTCATGCCCAGCATTTCTAGTTAAATCATTGAAAGCTTTAGCTGCTAGTTTAAAGTAGTCAACTTTACCATTGCTCTGTTCAATGTCTTCGAGTACTAGCATTCCTTGAGCAGAATCCATCAAGTTCTTGAAAAGAGTTGAAACTGGTTCAACAACTGATGGACTAAGCTTAAATCCACCTTCAGCTATGGTGGTGAGTTCTTCCGAGGAACCATCCATACACTCCCATGGGGTCTCAGACTCAAGTGCATGGATTTCTTGAGCAATTTTGTGAACTGGGCTGCCCCCAATTCCATGGATCCAAGTAGCTCCCATCTCAATTTTGTCACCATCAAACTCAGAAGTGTTAATTCTGCCTCCAATTCTTGACCCACCTTCTACAACACAAAGCTCAAACAAGTTTTTAGAAGCAGCTGAGGTATAGAGCTTGTTGGCTGCTGTAAGACCAGCCATTCCAGCTCCAATTATCACAATCTTTGGCTTCTTGGCCACCATTTTTGTTGGTGATTAACTAACAAACAAAAAATTAAGAGATAACTGAAACAAAATAATATTTTCTCCCTTTTGCTAATGTTAACACAAAGTAGATTACATAAAGAAAATAGTGAGATGAGGTAAGGCTGAGTAACTGATGAGGAATTTATAATGGTCTATGGTATTATGGCTTTAATGTAAAAAAAAAAGTGATTCCACTATTTTTTTTTGTTTTTTAATTTTAATTTTTTGTATCAAATAAAGACAGGGCTCTACTTTTCTTGACCTCTAGTAAGGGGTATAGCTCCTACTACTACTACTACTACTACCACCACCCAAGTGATGATCTTCTCTCTCCAAGTCTCTCTCAACTCCCACTGCCATTTATGTCCATAATATCAGAGCCTTCATGGTCAATTTATTAAGGTCGTGTTACTTATTGTTTCTGCTTTTATTTATAAAATTTAAAAAAAAATCAGAAGCTTGATCTACTAACATTGCAAAAGAAAAATATTATAGTGATGATGGCAAGCCAAGAACCTTTTAAAGGTTGATGGTGCTCTTCAACAACCTTTATATTAAAATTGGGTCAGGGGATGGTCCACCAGCTGAGCAATTCAATGGTCCTGATCAGTTGATGGGCCGTCATTGGATAGATCATGACGTGGTAATCCTATTATTGTAACAATCATGACCACTCAAGTATATGGTCATTACATGATTGTTAATTGGACCAAGAACACAGTCTTAAGATTTCAACTTCAAGTAAAACTCTACAGCCAATTCAAATTTCTAACAATAGTTTGTTTATGATCCTTATACCAGTAAAAACACTTACGAGTAATGTACAGTATTAAAAAAAATGCATTCAATATCAAACAAGAAAAAATTTATTAGAAGAGAGTTCATTCTATGCTTTTGAAAGATTTAACAGAAACACAAGAAAACAAACACTTAAATAGTCGCATATTGACAAACATGTTTGTTATTGACAACTTCGGAATCATTGGCATAAGTATTCACAAAGAGTAAATGTCAAGTGTCATGCACTTCAAATTTCTAACAGAAGTCTTGAGCATTACATACGTGTATGATTATTTTACCTTATCTCCAATTCTCTTTCTCTCTCTAATTAGAAAGCAGTAAAGTACTCTGTTGAGAAATTCTACGTAGGAAAGCAAAATTTGAAATCTCTGGAAATCATGATTGTTTATTAGTTTAAAACTCAAGTTGTAGATGATTGTGCATTTTGATGTAAATGGTCAACGAAAGCTTTGGATGATATGCATTTGATATCAAGGTAACAACGAATAATGGCAGGAAAAATAACACCAAACACCATGATTACACTTATTACTATGACCCATCGTTATCATTAATTTAACCAATAATATTTATATGTTAATGACTTCCCTTTAACAACGAAAATTGTTTCAATTATTTACGATTTCAAAATTCCATCTAAATCTTCATTAAAGGTAGTGAAGATAATGAAAGTATTATGGATAGATTTAAAACAAAAAAGGGTGATTCAAGAATTTTAAAAAGTTTAAAACTCTCTTCTCTTCTTTTTTTAGAGACCTAAAGGGAAAAAAAAGTTGATTTGAGGTTTTGTTTACAAAATTTTTGATTGATGACTAACAATTATGATAAAAGATATTATCTGTTTTACTGATATGAAAACCAAATGATCATCTGTTAAAACTACCTAAACAGAATTTTAGAGATAAGAAAACAGTATACAACCTATTGTAACCTTTATATCTATATTGCATACTTTGATTAACATAAATATCTATATACGTATTCATATGTTATACGTACATTTTTGTCAATTTTATGTAAATTGTTACCAAAATGTAATGTCAATTTACTCACATTCATATCCATGGTATATATATATATTGCTTGGACACGAGTAATTCTAAAAAAATACAAAGTTCATGTAACATAAATTTATTTTAGTTTATCATTTTAATTTATTTTTTTAATTTTGTTACTCAAATGTCACAATTTGATTCAAATATTAAAATTTGATGTTAAAATCTATGATGCAGTGTAACTTGTTCAAAAGGGAAGAAACATATCGAAAGAACTAAAATACAAATTGTGAACTATGTGCAATAGTGCCTTACAAATGAATTTTTATCATAAATTTTCAAACAACAATTTTCTAAAATACTTGGTCGAATCAAATAGTAAAAGTTGTGTACCAAACATGAGTAATAAATATAAACTGTGCCCAATATATTATATACAAGTCAAATTGCAAGTTGAAATTGTGCGACTTATTTCAACATATCTCTCGTAGAAAGCTGTCATGTCAAATTTAGCACATTATAGTACTCAAACTCCATTAATGAACTGAGAAATGAACAATTAATTACTTGCATCAATATCAAAGTACTATATATAAATGAATTATGAGAGCACAGAGTCAAAGGATTGAGTACCAAATTTTACTCCACATCGTCTCTCGTGACAAGTTTCTTGAGCACTGAAGCTTGGATCCAAGAAGCTCAGTATGATCACGTGCTTTTGGAGCTACCTGCAGAGAGATATAAAGACCACTTTCATATAAAATTAACCCATCAAACAAAATACTCTGTTTTTCGACCCAAAAAATATTTGTTAAAAAAAAAACACTTTTTATTTTTATTTTTGAAAGCAGCAGCATTACTTGTAGCGAAAGTGTGGATGTTGATGATTGAGACCCATACTACCACTTTCATTGATAGGAGGAAATTGATGGGATTGGAGTGGACAAGTGGGGTTCAAAAGCAGCTAGGGTTTTGCATCATTGTTTAATTCTATTTTGGCTTTCACTTTTTCTTGGTATATATATATATGCGGCCTTACCTACATCACCATTTACAATACGTGTTTGATGGAAATAGGTTGAAAATAAATATGATATATTTATGCTATGACATTGTTGAACAACATTAATGTTTCTCTACTTTTATGTTTTCACTGCATCAAATAGGTGACAAGAATTAAAAGTTAAAACTATGATACGGATTGATTAAGAATTAGGGATTTAGAATTTGAGAGGTTAAATTTTTGGGTTCTTCAGCCACAAATTAGTAACTTTACCGTAGCTTTTGCATTTTTTTAATTTGGAGACATAGTAAATTGAGTTAACAAAATTTAAAATAAATATTAATTTTAAAAAAATTTATCTGAAAACTATAAAATAATTTAATGAATAAAAAATATAATTTAAAAATAATTAATTTCACATCGATTTAATGGCCCTGCATTTCTAATAATTTTCCGGCATTTCAAGAATGTGTGATAAGAAGTAGAAATAAGACATAAATAAAAGTAAAAGTAAGAAAAGATACAAATCCGACAGTAAATCTTAAATTATTATAATATATTTTTCCTTAATATAGAGTAAAAAGTTCTTTAATTTAAATTTATAGTTATTATATCTATTATTTATATATAAAACTCATATAAATTTATTTTATAAATTAATGAATTTGTATTGTTTCATTTCAAAAATGAAATATTACATATATATTATTTTATAAAATAAAATTTTATCACTTATTTTATAAAAATAATAGATTTATACTATATCATTTAATATGTATGTATTTAAAGTATATTAATATAATTTTATTTTTAGATAAAAAATAGTTCAAATCAATTAATTTTAATAAAAATATATTTTGTATTCATATATATTAAATAATATAATATAAATGTAATATATTTATAAAAATAGTATGAAAAATCTATTTTATAAAATAATAGATTTGTAGTGCATAATTTATCTACTTTAAAACTAAAATAATACTAATTTATTATTTTATAAAATAAATTTTTATGATTTTTTTATAAAATTATATTAATTTATTTAATAAATAAAAATTAAAAAATATATTTTGATTAAAATTAATTAACTTAAAATACCTACCCCGCTTATTATTTTTTACCCACTAGGTTTGTGCCTCAAACAGGTTTGTCGGCTTTGTCCACGTAGTTTTGCATACTATCAACATGAATTATTTTTTTATAATATATTAATATTTTAATTAGTAAATAATTTTTTCAATTTTTAAAATATTTTGAAGTATTTTAAATTAAAAACCTTAGAAAAATTATTTTTGAAACCTGAATAGATTACTGTTACTTAATAGGAATTTCCCGAATACATACGTGTTATTTTCAAATGTAATATAAAATTTGTTTAAAATTTAAAAAAGAAAACTATGGATATTTATTTAAATAAATTTAAATAATTATGGTTTAATTTTAAATATATATAATGAGAAAACGTTTAAAATAATATAACCTGTGACAAATGAGATTGATTATTTTTTATGTTTATAAATTTTAAATATTTTATTTTTATTAATTTTTTAAATTTATTTTATAAATAAAAAATGTAAATATAATTTTAATTTTTGTTTTTGGGTACATATATCGGGTCCGTTTCAACATGTTGACTCCAACTACTTATCTAGTGAATGCAGTTTCTGAAATTATCATGAAATCTTATACAATTCTCGTGAGGAAATAAAATATAGAAAATATTAGAAAGTTCTTTTCTGTTTTTTTTTTAACGAAAATCCCAGAAGTTCTTACGATCAAGTAAAATGATTACATTAATCCTTTGTTCTCAACGAGTACATTCCCCAAAAAAAAAAAAAACTCGAGGATGATGCATCCAATTAGAATTTAGATTAATTTTTATACAATTTAATATTCACTTTATTGAATTTTTACAAATTTTATATAAGTTAATTTAAAAAAAATTTGATAGATTTTAAATTCTAAAAAATTTACATATTTTAATATAATTTTAAATATTTATTTGAATAGATTTACATATTTTAATATAATTTTAAATATTTATTTGAATAGATTTGTATAATTTTATTTCAATAGATTTCTTTTCAATTAATACAAACACATCTTTACAAATTTGAATATATTGAGTTTCTATTAAAGTAAAGATGTGTTTGTATTAATTGAAAAGAAATACATGACAAACTTAGTTTATGTTTGAAGATTCACATCCATAGGAATAATTGCACAATGTTAATTGTTTTTTCAATTCAAATAGATAATCGAAACTTAGATGAAAAATGTAAACATCAATTCATAAAATCTTTTTACGAGTATTATTATGCCAATTCGGTCAAGAAAGTCTCATAAATGTAACTTAAGCAAATTACACAACGAGAAAACAAAACAACATGCACAATTAACACCAAATTAAAACAATCAATAATTACGAAAGCAACAATTTGCATTAAACATATTAGTGATAGTGTATCTCACAAGCTCTTATCCAGGACAACATCAAGTATAAACAACTTGAATATCACACAGCATGCAATCAAACACTACTTAGTAAACAAACTAAAGAGTCCAACACCCAATATACAACCAAGTTAAGGAGATACAAACTCTTTAAAGACTCATACCAAACTCGCAAGTTAAGGAGATACAAACTCTTTAAAGACTCATACCAAACTCGCATGTAGATAACAAATATAAGCAATATAAATTAATCATAAAATAAGCAAATTAATTTAATAAAGCATAAGTAATTATTAGAAAGCTATAAACATGCTAAAGAAATGAAAGAAAGCATGCATCAAAATATAACAAATAAGCTTTCTAATCAAAGTGTACACCTAATATATTAGAATATATACGATAAAAACTCAGATTATACTAACAAACATACTAATCATGCATAACACCAGATATAACAGGATAAACTCATATAGAAACCCTATCTATGTTGTAATATCCTCCGATTGTTTATGACAATCACTCAACAACAAAAAAATCCACTATGTAATAGAACAGTTACAACTCTCACATAAATAAAACCCATATTACCTCTATTAATTTTATCTCTACCTGAATTGCCTATTGTTGTCCTCACTTGCTGCTTTCATAATAGCTTGGTTCGACATATGAACCCGATTCACATCCAAAGCCAACACTACGCAATATGGTGTGATCAAAAATCACAAATTAGTAATATGAACAATAAGAACACCCTCAGTCACTAACATCCAACTATCAATGTGAGATATACAATCCACCACAAATCATCAAGGGATACACAGTCCAAGATGTGAAAACTCAAAAAATTTAACTCAGCTCACTCGATAATGAGGTTCTTACATAAGAAGAAAAGTTGCACGAGGCCAACTACCCGCCGACACACACCTTACACCGTTCACACAGTCACGAATCACTAATATCAAACAACACACAAGGTATTACTCATCCGAAAATAGAAAATTGAGAAGTCAATTTAATAGAACTCCACTACATATTTCCTAGATCATAAAACAAGAGATGGTATTCATAGCACACGTCCAACCATCTTGTCATAGACCTTACCAGCCACCTCGCCAAGGGTGGTGGTGAAGGGTGTGGCGTGATGTGTGACAAAGTGTCAAAAACTCTAATTTTTTGTTTTCAAAAATTACCAAGTAATTTTCATAAATACCCATGCTCGAAATGAAACAAAAACATAAGCGATAACATCGATTCGCTCGCTTGCTCATTGAAAATCACAACACTCAACCTAACATGCACACTACAAAAATCAACCATATGGTGTGTGTAAACATATTTGCATACCAAGTGTACCTAACAATGTGTGTATATATATTACTAATTTGTAATAATCAATCTTACACAGAAGAAGAAGGAACACTGAGTAAAAATAAATAGACATTATATTTTGTACACGGGAAGCCAACACATAGATACAGAGTACAATAAGACTTACATTCTCCCCCTTTGTATTTTTATGTCAAAGCACTGCACAACTAAATACATACTCATATTTATCATAAGATGATTATGAAGATGACTTAAAGATGTTTGTTCCCATGAAAAAAACTTTGACGCACACCCAAACTTGAAAAACACACCTAAACCAATTACATCACACTTGTGCACTCCATCAATCTTCATGTAACAACTCATCCAACTTGTCAAACTATAACACAAGGGCCTCAACATCACTGCACATAGTACATATGAAGCTCGATGACTTCAATCTACACCTATAACCTACACACAAGAAATAAACACACACCTCATGAATGTATCATGCAAAACAAATTTAGTCTATTATATACTATCATGTTACCCCTACACATGTGCATACCAATATGTATCACACAAAATGTACCTAATTATGTGTACATGTATATTACTGATTCGTAATAACCAATCTTGCACAGAGGAAGAGAAAACACTAAGAAAATTAAACATACACTGTATTTTGTACACAGGAAGCCAACATACAAATACAGAGTCTAAACAGAACTTACATTCTCCCCTTTTGGCTTTCTGTGTTAAAACACTACACAATTAAATGCATACTCACATCTGCTATAAAAAGATCATGAAGATGACCTAAAAATGTTTGTTCCTATGAACAAAACTTTGACGTACACCCAAACTCAAAAAACATATCTAAACAAAGTGCATCCAACTTGTATGCTCCATCAATTTTCATGTAACAACTCATCCACTCTATCACTCTAAAACATAAGAGTCTCAGCACCACTGCACACAGAACATATGAAGCTTGATGATTTCAATCTACACTTACAACCTACACATACGTAACAAACACATACCCTGTGAATATATCATGCAACAAAAGTGTTTACACTGATAAGCTAACACAACTAACATGTAGTACAAACAAACACAATCTACATGTAACAAAAGTATGTATACTTCCCCCGTATATCTATAACACTCCTCCTGAGTGTATGCATATCAGATAACCATGATTCAATGCAAACTACACTCACCATCCCATCGAGCACCAATGCCACATAGATGTTTTAGTGAATTTATAAAAAAAAGTTGACTAAGAGTCTAACTATTTTTCAAATTGATACACTTCTAGTGATTCAACAATCTTTCCTTAACAACACTTAGGTGTGTTCAATCATGCAATCTCACCCTATACTATGCATACACACACACAAAAAGTTTGAAACGTCAATGTCGATGAAAATATCGATATATAAATTTTATTAAAATGTTAAAAATATTATCGTTGTCAACGAAAATTTTGAAAAAAAAACTATGAAAATTATGAAAACTTTATAAAAATATGAATTATAAAATTTTATAAAACATCAAAATAATCAATTTTAAACTAATTTTTATTTAATACATATATTTTTTAATACTTAAAATATTTATATTAATCAAAAAATTGTTCAATTAATTAAAATATTTCATAATAAAATATATATATTCTTTTTTGCTAAATATTGTAGAATAAGTAGTTAAAAAGTTTAAAATAATTAAATCAACTATCTAATTGTAATTATGATAAATAGATAAATCTCGATAATATTAAAATAAATTCTATTGATTATTTATTTTTAAAAATAATCATATGTCTAGCAAACATGCTACAAAAAAGAAAAAAGAGAATATATTATCTACTATGCAAATAAAAAAATGAATTGAAATTATTGCTTAGAAAAAAAAGAAAAAAATTAAACAATTGATGTTTTTGATATATTTTTTGACATTTTAGGGATATTTGTTAACATTTTAACAACATTTTAGCGTCAATATCCATAATACTTAGGACATTTTAGGCAAAAAAGACATTTAAAGAACATTTTAGCAACAACGATATTTTAACGACATTATTGATATTTTTTGTGATTATTTGGCCAAAAGATATGGACAACACATTTCGTTGTGAAAATATGTAAAAAAGAGACATTATCGTGACAATGTCATTGACAACATTGACATTTTCATCATTACAAATACATCCAGAAAGACATCCCAGTCTATCAAAGAAAACATGTGTCGTGCATTCCAACAACAAATAATAGGCTATCAATTACATGCAAGAACAAACACTAACTCGCTATAACATGGAAGCAGGTAAATACGTAACAAGACATTTGAAAGAAGAAATTACATACAATGCATGAAACAATTCATACTAGCAATCTTATTTATGCATGATTACAAAGTGATGTTAAGAAGAAAGAAGCATCACAAGAACACATCATCATAATAATAACTCACAAACAGGATACAAACCAAGGACTCCAAACAAATACAAGAATCCCTCTAACAATAAACAATAGACACACATCTCTCATCATAAATGTGTGCATGTGAGATAATAAATATGTTATACACCCTACACTCTCAAAACTCCCTTAAAGTAAAAGCATCAACACACAATAGAACACAGAAAATACAAAAGTAGGGAAGAATACTAAGAATACTAAGAAAATTAAGAAAAGTGCAGTTCACAACTTACACAAGAGAAACAAACCAATAAGATAGAGAAATAGTTAATCTCATAAAAAATAACAATAAATAAGTGAGATAACAAATATGGCCTTAAAAGATATCATAGGCCAAAAACATAAAACGTGCTTCATGAGAGATCATTTGCATAAACCGTACAGTGTAACCTCAATAGAGAGAGAGAGAGAGAGAAATAGCAACAAATTGCACACAGTTGCCTCAAAATAGATCATTGGTAACATTCATATCATTACTAGTCAAAATAAGGAAAAAAAATTGACTAAGTAGTGAGTAACACAAACAACACCTACAAAGAGAGAAAGAAGAAACCAGGAATGTTACAAAAACATCTAAATAACAAGAAAGGTTCAAGTACCAACATAGAAACAAGAGACAAGGAACACAACATACTCACTCTCATTAATCAACACAATTATAACTATAAGTATTGGTTTTAAGAATGCTCAAAAGACTAAAGGGCTTTACAGATTAACCAATAGACTCAAAGTAAGTATACACATGGCTATTAATCAATAATGCATTCATATAAGGATATGGCTAAATTTTTGATGGCATGCATTGTATGTGATATGCTAAACTTGTGTGCTCTATTTGCCATCAAGATATGTTTATGCACATCAAGTAATTAAAAATATAAACTAAGTAGAACTAAACTTTCTAAGTCCACATTTAGCCTCTTTTTCTATTAATATAGGTGCCAACTTAGATGAAATCAATAAGTCTTTCAAAGCTTGAAATAAAAGGCTAAAGTATGGGTAAGAGAGATGATATTTAAGCTCAAACACACCTTTGACAATCCAAAAAAAATCTCATGTCCATAAACATTATATCCTCAAATATGGATTTTTTTTCTTTTCATTTCTCAAAATTCATTCACAAACATAGTTTTTGTGAGAATTGCACATCAAATTCAATAACATACACACCTTCCTTATTTCCCTTTTTTTAACATCATCATTTTTTTCATTCTTTTTATTTTTTATTTTAATTGAAACTAAGAGAGTAAAATAGATATTTCCAAAACACACATGCTTAACAAAAGGTTTATAAAGTAAATGGGATTAGACATTTGGGATAGGTTAATATATAGGTGCAAATAAAATTCTGATTAACAGAAAGTCTCAAAGAAGGATAAAGAGAGAACATAAATAACCAGTAATGGCTTGAAAGGTTCAGACTATCCAAAGTCTAAATCCTCTCTCTACCTAAGCAACACTTAGCTCAAGAGACAGTAAAGTAGGTTCTAGAGCCTGTTAGAAACATACAAATCATCAAAGCATGAAATTCACATAAACTTCTTAAAATATCTATAGAAATTCATAAAGTTATTGCATATGCATAAATAATAGAGCATAGCAAATCAAAAATTTACATGTTCATATGCTCAATGAATATACATGTCATGATAATCACATTTCAATCCAAGTAAAATGCTTGCCAACTAAACACACAAGACAAGTCACAACAATGCATGTAAGTTAAGAGTCCTAAAATAGGTAATAATCTATAAAACATACATATGCACATACAAAATCAACATATAATAAATAAGTTTTCTAATCAAAGTATGCATCTAATATGTTAGAACATACACGATAGAAACTTATATTATACTAACAAACATACTAATTATGTATAACATTAAATATAACGAGATAAACCCACATAGAAACCCTGTATATGTGGTAAAATTCTTGAGTTTTTTATGGTAACCACTCGACAATAAAAAAAATCATTATGCAATAAAATAATTAAAACTCTTAAAAAAATGAAACCTCCATTATCTTTATTAGTTGGGACCTCTACCTCAACTACCTATTCCTTCCCTCACTTGTTACCTCCGTAACAAACTAGTTTGACACACGAACCTGGCTCACCTCTAAAGCTAACACTAATTAATATGGTGTGATCAAAAGCCATAGATCAATAATGTGAACAATGAGGGCTATCCTCAGTCACTAATAGTCAACCATCTCCGTTGGACACATAGTCTACCACAAACCATCAAGGGATACATAATCCAAGATGTGAGAACTCAAATAATTTAAGTTAATTCAGTCTCACAATAAGATTCTTATGTAAGAAGAAAAGTTGTACGAGGGTAACTATTTGTCGACACACAGCTCACACAGTCAAGAATCACTAATACCGAACAACACACAAGGCATTAGTGATCCAAAAATAGAAAATTGAGATATTAATTTGACAAAGCTTCACTACATATTTTATGGATTATAAAACAAGAAAAAAAAGGTATATATAGCACTTAGCTAGCCACCTCTTCATGGACCTCGACGACTACCTTGCCAAGGGTAGTGGCGAGAAGGTGCTAAAAATCTCATTTTTCATTTTTAAAAATATATCAAATTACTTTCATAAATATTCGCACTTGAAACAAAACAAAAACATGAATGATAATGTCGGTGAGCGAGCGTAACACTCAACCTAGTATATACACTACGAAAATAAACCATATGGTTTATGTAAACATGCTTATATACAAGATGTATCTAACTATATGTGTATGCGCGTATAACTAATCTACAATAATCAACCTTATATAAAAAAAACAACACATTGAGTAAAAATAAAGAGACACTGTGTTTTACATAGAAAACCAACATACAGAAACAAAGTATAACATCACTTACAATAGTAAAAATTATTAACGTGGAATCATTGACTCCTAATAGATATTAAATTAAAATTATATTAAAAAATTGTTTATTTAATGTTCGTATGTGGGAATTATTTAAAAAAATCTTTTATAAATTGTAAATCAATTTATATTTAATGGATATTAGATTTTTAGATAATCTTATGTCATGCTATTAAAAATAAAATCCAATATTGGGATGGTGGTTAAGCTAAGTAAATATAAGAAAGAAAGTTGAAAAGAAAAGAGGAAAAAAACAATAAAATAAAAGTGAAAAAAGTTTTTTTTCTTAAAAAGTCTACAAAAATATAATAGGAGAATATGTTAGTTGTAGTATACTTTATTTATATATATAAATATTTAAAATATTTAAAGGTATTTAATTAATTGAAGTTTTTAAAAATCGTTGGCATCTAAATAAGTTTTTAAAAAATAATAACTGAATACATTTAAATTTGTATTGATTTTTAAATTTTAATAGAAAACAAATAAATTTTTATAATTTCATAAAAAAAATTAAATAGATATACCAAAACTTTTAATTTTTTTTTTAAATTTATTAAAATTTACCGAAGTCATATTCAAATACATCGTTTTAAAGTTCAATCAATGAATAAGTCTAAAAATTTGACTGCAATATCCCATGTTATAGCAATTTTGAATAACATTATAAATTAAATTTTTTTTAGCATAACATGGATATTACAAAAATACAGATCCCAATTTTTGACAACTTTGATTTGAAGTGTTGGGCTAAGTTAGCAATTTTAGACAGTTTTTTTTTTTTTTTTTTTTTTTTGCTTTGATTGAGGATATGATGTTAAATATAATGCTGCAATTTCAGTTCGATTGGTGGTGTGGGAAATGAATGTCTTTGAGCTATTTTTTCTAACAATCGTACAGTATAGTACTAACATGCTGTTAGTTTTGCTTATTGACTGGATTCTCATTTTGTTTAGATGGGATAATGGGATGTTCCCTTTTGTATTGAATGGTTTGTTTTATGAACCATCTTTTTAAGAACTCTGTAAGCTTTGTGCTATTTTATATTTTATGAAATACAACTTGAATTTTGAAGGGAAAATAAGTATATACCCTTCTTAACGTGTAAATTAGAGGTAGTATATATATATACTTGAAGCTTATATTTAGAATTGCCCTTCAATCTAGAAAGATATATAAGCCCAAATGACATACAACCAGGTCCAGTATTACAAACTGTCCAATTGATGTTCGGGCCCTGAAACCATTACTGTCTCTTTTTCTTCTATTTTTCACTTCTTTAATTCGGCAATTTGGCGCGAACTCGAATGTTTTTTTTTCGCATATTTAAGAAATTTACTCGTTCCTCCTATATCTTTAAGAAATTTAAATTTTTTCACAAATTTATATAATTATTTATTATTTTTTTATTTAAAAATAAAAAATTCTTACTTTTAATTTTTACTTAATTTATAGTTTTTTAAATTTTATTTTAATATTTATTATTATTTTAATTCTACTATTTAAATAATAATAATATTAAGAATCAAATATAAGTTTCTTTATGCAAGTTTTTAAGTAAGTGTGATAACGTCTAGAAACACTTATACTAAAAATGATAATCATTAGTTTAAATATATTTGATTAATAATTGTTAGTTATAAGTAGGTAATATTTTTTACAATTTAACTTTAATTTTTATTTTTTAATATTTATTTAAAAATATATTTAATTTTAAAAAAATAAATGTTAAAATATTTCTTACTATATTACATAATTTAAAATATTAAATATTATTTTTTTATTTTTTAACTATTTAACACATATTTAAAATAAAAATAAAAATAAATAAAATTCATTTTAATTATTTCAAATATTACATATGTTTATTAAAAATATATTTTTATGTATATAAAAAATAATATTAATATATTTTGTATTTAGATTAACTATAATTTAACAATTATATCACAGTTACGGATATCTAAAAAAAAAGGTACAACTTTTACGGATAAGTATAGTTTTAAATTGCTCATCCACTAATGCAAACAGTCTCGTTTTCAAAGTCAGTTCGACGACTTCGTTTAATCAGAATTCCGTTGAAGAATATGGTAAAGCTTTGAAGCTCGTGATTTCAGCCCAAAAGCTTCGATTAGGTTTAGGATTCAATGATTCAATAATTAGTGAGAACAATTGTGAGCGTATTGTCCCCCGAAAAAAAAATTAGATTGATTGGGTTATGGCTGTGGATTGCAGCTTCAACTGCTAGAATTTTATTATTAAGATGACTACTTCCTGTTTGAATCATCTTAAAACGTACAGAAAATAACACATCGTTGTGATACACAATTAATTTCACTTTATTTTCTTGAAAGAAAAGCTAATTTAGCTTTTACTAAGTACAATTATGGAGCTATACGAACAAATACAGACTGTATATGTACATATGCAAACGTTTGGACTATCTACATTTGGCTTGGATCTGATACTATACACTCTTACATTACCGAATCGATATGAATAAGCAACATTCATTCTGTGACTTTATTTGGTGCTTATGTTCTTAGCTGGCAACCATCCTCATTTGAAATCTTCTTCATCTTGTTCTCGTCACTAATGAAATCTTACTTGGGTCACCACCCCATTCTTCAAATACCACCAATAAATTGTTGCCACCCGAATTGAGCCACGATCGTGGAACATGGTACCTGGAAATAACAGCATTATCAATGTACTCCGATCAGAAAAACAAACAATAACAGCTTAAAGGAGAAATTTGCTCACCATCTTTGAGAGGATTGTCCACAATTGGCTCGGCATTTCTTTTCATCATAAGTTCCAGCATAATTACAAGTGCTGCAACTTCCATGTGCTTTATATCCAGGCCAGTGTCTTCCAATGCTTCGGCCATTTACCCATATCTCACCTTTTCCCATGCTACTCATATCTAATGCTAATGGTGCATGACCTCCTGGTGCATAAAAAGTTGTCTGCAAAAGGCACAACATCAAATGAATTGTTATGTATGATAAGATTTCGATGAACAATGTCACATGACTTTCATAGTCGTGATTCACATCATTGCTGCATGCGAGTCTTTTAATTCATTACTCATTTTAATGGATAAGATAAAGTAGTGTTGCAGTGTAAAAACACGGCTTTTGAGTATCAGAGTTGTGTTCCATAACATAATTCGTTTATAAAGAGTGGGTATTCAGATATATTTTTACCTTGTACCATGAAAGAGGTTGTTTATAAGCCAATAATGATCCTTGTATCCATTCAACTGAAGAGCTTCCTGTAACAGAATGGAGCCTTAAAGCTTCCCCTTTCAGACCTACCTGCTCAGGTACACGTGAACCACTCAAACTTTAGCTTCCTACAACTGTGTAAAGGGAAAGGAAGAGTGTGAAACATAAAAAGAATAATTCCAACAAACCTTGTACGACCATTTCCATCTAGACATGTCCCATGTTCCTGAATTGACACCCTTCAATGACACCGGCCCTAGAACCCCGGTATTCCATTTCTCAAAACGAAAACCAACATTCTGAAATTTGTAAATGAGAATAAAAATTTCATCTGCTAAAAAGATTTGATGTAATTAACAGCATAACTATGCCAAAACAGGAAAACTAACCGGCAGGCCTACAGCAACACTAAGTAAAGCAAGCTTGTTTATGCCAACCCTCAAATTCACATAGTCACTGAATCTTAATTTAGGATTCTTCAATTCCCCATATACACTTCCTGCAACAAGATAGCAAATTATTAGTATAGTAGTAAACTAAATTATTATAGAATAATGGATGGTTTACTTAAAAGGTAATGCAGTTTTGTTCACCAGATAGTCGACCGTTGACGAAAACATGCAAAGCATGACCTGCTGAATCAATTGTAAGAATTGGCCATTGTCCCCTCTTAATGAATCCCTCATCGGAACTAATTGTGATGCTGAACAATCATAAATTATTAACAGTAGAATTAGTATCAAGCTTATCAACTCATATGAAAAACTACAAATAAAATAAAATTGACTCATGTGATTGCCAGCAAATACTTACTCTGTCATATACCACAGATAGTCTGAAGAATCCATAGTGATACTGATTTGCTCCACCAACCCAACTAACGTAGTTGTATCAGAATTGGCAGAAGCAGTTTCTTCATTGTATGACTGCCAATTAAACCCACTTTTCACAGGCAGCATCTTCGGTTGTGAGCTTTGAACATTAATCTACAGTGAAATTACAAGCCAATTTTAGAATCCACTTTCTCCAAGCAAAGGTAATTTAGGATCTTTCTGCTTGGGCTTATGCTAAACATGCTTTCAATCGAAAGTTATTTCAGAAGAATGTTTTAGAAATAATCATATTATTATACATTGAAGCAAAAAAAAATATTTGTGAGCCTTGAAATCATTTAATACAGATTTTTTCCTGTTTGATTTAAAGGCAATTTTTTTTGTTATCAAGAAACGCTTTTACAAGCTCATAAAAGTAGAAGCAAACATAACCTTATAATCAGTACAGTTGAAAGTTTGACAACTATCTCCTTACCTTTGCAGTATTATAAACTGCAGTTTTACAATCAGGAAGAATGCTGATAGACCACGGTGGAAGATCATATTGTTGGTTACCAAACCTCACTTTTGCTGCAGAGTTTGTATCATAGTTTGCAAGGAATGCAGAACAAGCCCCAAACCTTGTTCTGTATACATGAGCCTAGAAATACAACATTATATCGACAATGATTAGGACGATCATAAGATAGAAAATCAGCAGTAGTTGTTCTTCTTGCAATCCAGAAAAGCTTACCACTTGATTACTTCCAAGTTTTGTCACCTTGGGATCAGTTGACAATAACGTTGCCTCACATAGTTTGATAGCTCTATGCAAATCTCTCAGATGTCCATATTTTGGCTGTCTAAGTAATCCTAGGATATATAAGCAATTAGATTAGATAAGACCTCGAAATGTATAAATAAGAGGTAGATATTCTAATTACACTAAGTTATTAAGGAACTATGAAAAGGTACCATATTCATCTAAAGGAGCATCATAATCATAGCTAGTTGTAATGAAGGGTCCTCCAGCTGTTCTACCAAAATTTGTTCCTCCATGGTACTAAAAAAAAAAAGATTTAGAAGTGTAGAAAAAAAAATGCATAAAAGTTCAAAGCATCTAGATTGAACTCAATTACCATATAGTAATTAATAAAAGAACCTCCATTTTGAATGAACCTAGCAACTGAAAATGCCAAGTCTTCTGCAGGTCTATAAGGAACTGTACCACCAAATTCTGTGAACCTAGTGCAACAAATATAAAACTCAGTACTATTAGAAAGATATAAAAATAAACTATTGGACAAAATTTTAAACTTTTAAGAATTTCTAAAGTTGTAGGGAAAAAGACAATCAAACTTACCATCCAGTCCAGTTTTCTGTCCACATTTTGGGTTTATAGTTTTTGTTTGGACTGAAGTTTTCACAGTAAAAACCATTGCAGGTGTTTATCTGTTATAAAAAAAAGATATACAAACGAGAACCAAATATATATAAGGTGGAGGGTTTTTCAAATCCGTTACTTTTAATAAAAATATACTTTAGATCCGTATCTATTAATTACAATAACTAAGATACATTTTGTAGAGACAGTAAACTTAGACTACCATTTTTTAACTTGTGTTAAAGTACAGTTATGTTAAGTTATTCTTTTTCCTATATTTAAAGTTTAGGTTCTTTCTAGTTCAATAATAAGAACCCCTTTGGGTATGGTAAGGATGGAGAATGGACAATGAAATAGGTGAGATTCGATTATACTCCTCAATTATACTAAGGAATCACCGGTTACCAGGTGATTCCAATATTTAAATCTCTAGTTAAGGCACAACTAACAAGTAGTTGAAAAATGGGGAAAAGTATCTTACAACTGGATCAGGGGCATCCTCTTGCTTGCACATAACCCATGGTACTCCTGTTTTGAGACCAACAGCCATTTGAGCTGCCCATTTGCTATAAGCCTTACCAGCCGCACCCATTCCCGATTCCACTAGATCATATTCATTTTCTATCTGCAAGTGTTCAATTCCAACAAGTTTATTCAAAACTTTAATCTAATTTACTAACTAGTAAAGTCCCATCCCTTTTTAGAAGAGAAACAAAAAGGAACATGAGAAAGATTTTTTTTTTTAAAGTGCTTTTAACTAAAAATGGTTGCAAAGAAAGCTAGATGTGCTCTCGAAAGCGTCTTTCACATATATTTATTATGGGCTGTTTGAGTTTCTGTTAAATGTGGTATTTGACTAAAGTGTTTTTAATTATTATAAAAGTTTTAAAAGGTTTCAAAAGCAAAAACAAGCTTTTGCCTTAAAAGTGCTTTTTTACATGTCTCATAGAAGTAAACAGTTCCTAAACTTGGAGTTTCATTTCCTACCTGAGAAAGGATTATAGGACCTCCTTGAGATTCAAACAATCTTTCTGCTTTCATTATATTGACAATCTTGGTCGTGAATCTTTGCATTGCTGCCTGTAAATGGGTAATTTTAAAATTACCAATTTATTACAGGAAAAAAAATAAACTACACTTAAGAAGCAAAAAAATAAAAATAAAAAAAGGTTTTGTGGGATAAGATGAAAGAATCTCAGGGCCAAACTGACCTTAAAAGGTCCATTGTCAGTTCTAAACTCAATTCCTCTGACATATTTAAGCCAAACAGGAAATCCCCTGTTTCAGGAAAAAAATAGAGCATAAACAGAGTAATTAATAAAATGACAAAATGGAGTTTGAATTGAGGAAAAACAAAAAAAACCATCAAAAAACTTGTTTTTGTTTCCCAGAAGCTATGAGTAATTATTATTAATAATAATTACCCGAAGTTCCATTCAGCACAAACAAAGGGACCAATTCGGAGATGAACATAAAGGCCAGCTTGTTTAACCAGCTTGACAAACTTAACCAAATCATATCTATCTTCAAAATAATACTGAAATTTCAATACAAAACAAAAGGATTAACACTTTAGAAGTAAGAGCAAGCAATTCAGAGAAACTGAAATTCATGAGCATTACTTGTCCTTGTGAAGGTTCATGACCATTCCAGAATACATAAGTTTGTATAACATCCAACCCTCCAAGTTTGGCCTTTTGTATAAGATCTGGCCACATCTGCAATAACCCAATAACATTTGAAGTTCCAAAAAAAGAAATATGAAAACTCAAACGGCCAAGAACATTTACTAGAGGAACCACATGAACAGTGTTTATGTTACCTCTGGTGTGCTTCTTGGATAGTGAATGGATCCAGAAATCAAAATTCTTCTTTTCCCATTTATTGTTATAGCTTTGTGATCATAAGTCACAGTGGCTGTACCATAACAAAGCCATGAAAACAATAGTAATAACGTGATCGTATTGGGTTTCCACATTTTCTACTATTTTTTTTCTCCTCGAAATGTAAAACCCAGATGAAGGAGATTGCTTGTTTGTCAAAGCAATGGCCTTTTTTATATTTGAATTTGAAAATAAAAATTTCTTAAGAGAGATAAAGGGAGGGAAGGAGAGAGAGATTTCGTATTGGTGTTTGTAAAAAAAAGTCTTTGTTTTCTGATGCTTTTTGAAATTGAAAAGAGAAAGAAAGAGATTGGCAAAGTTACTTTGATGGATGAGAAGAGAAAGAGCTTTTGGTTATGCAGAGAACAGAAACATCCCCCAACTGCTTTTATAAATAGGGGAAGGGGCCGCAGAAACATCTTTGGCATTTTCTATTCCGTCTTTTTTTAACAAATGAATCTTTTCACGATAAATAATAGCATGGTCTGCGGTAAATACCTTTTATATTAAAAGATTTAATTAATTAATTTTTATATTTTGTAAAAGTTATAAAAAAAACAAATTTTAATAATTTTATAATTTTATAATAAAAATTTAACTATTTATTAAATATTTTTTATGTTAAAATATCATTCTAAAAAATTATTTGTATTTTTCTTATTTATTAATAAATAATATTATTTTATTTTTTTCAAATATTAATAAAAAATAATTTATGTTTTTTTTATTTTTTCACAAAAGTAAAAAAATCAATTGACATATTTTTCTTTTTAAAAGAATAAATGAATGATATCTTTAACTTAATGTAAGAAAAAATGTGGTATTTTTTAAATAATATTATTTTAATAATTTATTATTAAAATATTATTTTTTACATTTAAATAATTAAAATGTAATAAAATGAAATATATTAATAAGAATAAATATGAAATTTAGTAAAAAAAATTAATAATAATATTATTTTTATTTAAAAATATATTTATTTAAAAAATTAATAGTTAATATTAAATTTCTTTTATAGTAATTATCATTTTATGTGTCAAGTTTTAATCAATTGATATAAATAAAAATTATTTTAATAAAAATTATTAAAATAATATTATTTTATTTTTTAATTTTTTAATTTTTAAAATTTAATGAAAAAATAATATTTTTTTAGATATTGAGATACTAAAAATATACACTGATATTTTGAAAGACTGATTGATATTTTATTTTTTAAAATAACAAGAGGGAATTTAGTGGGACCCTGCACCCATTTTTTATCATTTGTATTTTGTCACGGAAAAGTTGTATTTTTTATTTTTTCAATCTAATTTGAATGTACAACTACCAGCTGACCGGAAGAATTTTAAATTACCGACAGTAAGATTCTTATACATATTCAAATAAGGAGGAAAAAGAAAAAAAGAAAGGAGTAACTTAATTCAGTTATTTTTAATAAAATTATATTTTATATCTGTATTTATTAAATAAACTATCAGAATTTTATTAATTTCGTAAAAATAAAATAATACAAATGTATTATTTTTAAAAAATAAATTTATATGATTTTTTTTAAATATAATTAACATATGTTATTAAGTATAAATTTAAATACATTTTTAATAAAAATAACTGACTTTATCGACCTTAATCTTTTAAATAAATATGAGACACTATAATAAAAATAACTTATCTCATAATAACAATTTCTTATAATATTAAAAATATTATATTTTAGGTCAGGAAACACAAATAAAGAAAAAGAGTAGTCTAAAATGAAACTGTTAACACACGGAACTTGGGGCTGTACAAGTGGAGTATACTTTTCATTTTTGGCTCTGGTAAACCGCGAACGTATTTTGGTGTTATTTGCTTAAGCTTTTTTTTTTTTTTGGGGGGGGGGGGGGGGGGGTGGGGTTGATAAATAGCTTAAGCATTTATAATTTTATTTTAGAAGAAAACAAAAGAATTTTTGTAGAAATAAAAAAACAAAAAGCATTTTTCCCTACTATGAAAAACGGAAGCAATTTAAAACAGGAATGTAGTGTTTGTGGGCGTCTTATAATTAAAGGATAATATTTTATGCTATTTAACTTAATTTTAACCCGTGTAAAAAAGCTTACGACCCAAGAATATATAATTTACTTGAGTATATAAAAGGTATAAAATTCGAGTGAATATATAAATAGTATATATATTAGATAAAACATTAATTTATGCTATTAATGCCTATACTTTAAGTGTAAAACAAATATTTCTCATAAATTTATTTTAAATAATTTTATTTCATGTTCCATATGTTTTATACATATGGTTTTAATGCGGTTTAATTAGATGACTAACTTGTAAATATCAACAAAAAATTAAGACGATAATTATTTTAATTTATGATTTATTATTAAATAGTTAGTTTTGTAATTGATGATTTTTTATAAAAATAATCACCAATTTTATCAATAAATTTTAAGAAAAAACTTAAAAATCACTTATAAGTTGGTTGATAATGATTTTTTTAAGACTTAAAAAATAAAAAAACTTTTTTATTATTATTTACAAATTTTATGTTTTTAATCAATTTTTTCAAATACTTATAAATATAAAAATCGTAAGATTTGATTTATTCTCTAAAAATATTTGGTGAAAATGAACAAAAAAATCATAAATTTAATTCAAAAATATTATTTTTAAATTTTTTTGAATCATCTTGTATTTTGCTAATGATTTTTTTTTAAAATTAAAATCAAAAATCGTTATTTAACACACTTAATTGAAAAATCTCTTGAAAAAATTAAAAATCAAGAATCGAAATCATTATCAAATAAACATCAAATTAATCAAAATAAATGTTTTACTTTTCTTATAGTATATTTCGGGTTGTGTTTAAATTAATTCACTATATTATTATAATGTTGTATTTTAAAATTTTATATTGTGTATCATCGTATTTTAATTATACCCTTATTTCGATTACATTGTTAAAATCAAATATAAATTACACTAATATTATTAACCTCCAACTCAATTTTCATTATTCAAGCTATAGAATTCAATTTCATGCATTAATATTATACCAAAACATATATCTTTAAAATTAAGACAAAGTAATTGGAGGACTAGTTTAACTGAATACTTTGCCAATTTTGTGCTTTCATTTAATACTTGACAACTTTGTTCCTGTCTTATTATATATCTTGATACTTACATAAAAACTTCCATGTATATATATATATGGTACTACATTAAATATGTAATAAGTTGAAATATGAGATAGCTAGCAAATATTATCTTCAAACTATTAAATAAATATTATTCCTTTTATCGACCAAGTTGCATGGACACAGTTCGAAGTGAATTTTATTATCATCTTGTTTTCTTGTTTTATCTGAAAATGTAGAACAATATTTTGAGGTACAATCTTATTGTCTGCCTAATGGATAAAGCTATTTTAACGTTATAAATTTTCTCTGCCTTAAAACCATTAAAACCATGAACATTTTATCCACTTTACATATAAATTTATATAATTATATATTTTTTATTTATTTATATAGTTATATTAGACTTTAAAGTTTTCATTTTCAACTTTTTTGTCTACTTTAACTAACTATAAAGTATTAACTAAACTGATTGTGCTATATGAACGGCCCTAGATATGGACTCTTTTGGATTTTCATTTTCAATTGATGTCACAATATCTATTGGCAAAAATACAAGGAATAAATTTTTATATATATCTCACTTTGTTCATCGTGTTGTATGTATCACCATTCTTGTAGTGCAATGTCACTGATTTAAGAAGAAAAGCAATAAAATAAATATTAAAATAAATTATAAGAGTTGTTTATTATTGTTTAAATACACTGACGTGATATCATATGATTGATGTGTGAGAAGCAAATTAGGGAAAATTCTACAACACACATTAAGTATTTTACATTCCATTACCCTGTATATTGGATAGTTATTATATTAGTGTTTTTTTTTCTTAAATAAAATTTAATTAGTGAAAGAGATTAAATTAAAAAAAAAAACTATTATAAGGATTTAGGATTAATTGTAAAATAAGCTATATCTGTAATTAGAATGACTCGTAAACTAAAGATATAAGAGATGATGGATGATTAATTATAGTATATGATATGTATTTAATTAATATATAAATAATAAGAAAATAACTTAATTGTTTTCCTTTGAACCTAAGAAAGGATAAGAATGCCGGCTAAGCAATAATACCACATTTGGCTAGGGACGGTCGAAGAGACGAAAGTAATAAGCTACTTTTTTAAAATAAAAATAAATAAATCCTTTAAATTTTATAACAATCAAAATAACAATATAATAGAATTCAATTCAATCATATTTAACGTGGAATGTATTTAAATATTAAATTATATACCAAATGTTTTTTAATGTTAAAAATATATGAACTAAATATAAAAAATATTATTTTTATAATTATAAATTTTAAAAATATTATTTATACAAGTGTTATTTTTTTTTTAAATATAGCTATTTTTTGAAAACTTAAAAGTGATCCATTAATTTGTGGATTCTATTTAAGATAAGGATGTTATTTTCTTATTTTAATTTTCTAATAGAATATATCACGTAAGGAGAGGTTCTGGATTTTAGTTTAAGATAAGGTACTGTTTATAGATCAAATCTCAACTTTTATCAAATTTCACTAATCCTTTATCTTGTTTGGGATAGCTATATACCTTTGATTGTTAAATATTGCCTCTCTCTCTCTCTCTCATGTGATCAGGTCTTTTATTATATTACGCATTATGTAAAAACGTTAAATATGTAATTTTAAATTAATTTTTCAATTTCATTGGGATACTCATCTTTATAAGTTTGCAAATCAATTTATTCCACAATACTTGCTAATTATAAACTTTTTTCAATTGATTTAAATATATTATTAGAACATTAGATCTTAGTATACAAATATAAGAAAATATAAATTAATTTATAATACAATGATATATATTATATATAAATACAATAAAAATTTGAGTTCAAATATATGTATATATATATAATACTTAAATTACTTAAAATCAATCCGATTCAATTATGCAACAAAAGAAAGTAAACCTAGTGATTTTAGCATCTCTTGCTGATTAATTTTTTTATAATTAATTATATGATAAAAAAATAAGTTATAATATTTTAATTAATAATTAATTAATTAATATATAAATTATAATATAAAAAATATTCAATCAAACATAGTGGGGGTTGGTGTGCCCCTACGACTACGAAGCATCGTATCAATAATTAAAAAATGAATAAATCATAACATGCCACTTAGGCATGTGAGCAACCGTACGCAGTTCTGTAAAGACGTGTCAATCATTGATAGGAAGTTGAAGCGATATCAAAAACCAGACAACAGATGAACAAGGACAGCCTCGCGTACGGAAGCTGGGGCTGCGAGCAGTGAGCTAGCACTTACGGTGGGATTAGTTTACAATTAGTAGTATCTGAATTGCATCTTAGGCTTAAAGCATTCTTGGCTTTGGATCAGGAAGGATCAACTTTCTATCTTCATTAAATGTGTTTTATAACCTTAATACCTTGAAAATTAAGGTAACAAAAATAATTTAATTATTTAGTTTTATGTGATTTCTGTTAACATAATTAATTTTTTAATGTCATGTAAATTCAATCATTAACTAAGATTTTAATAAAAATGAAAAAATAAAAATAGAAATGTTAAAAATATTTTTACAACCAATTAAATGTTGGTAGTAATAAGAATGTGTCTTTAATTGCTGTCGATTATATTATAATTGGAGCCCTACTCATGGCAAACTAATTTAGCATTTTAAAATTTCGAAGACAATTTATTATACCAACATGTAAGTATACTTAATCACTATTCTCTAACATTAATGAACGATGGACAAAAATAATAATTATTTGAATAGTTGCTTAATTATGAAAATATTTGAAGCAAAATAAGGTCAACTAAGGTGTAATGAATTGAAGTGTAAGCAAATAATAGAGACTTAGAATCCAATATTAATGTTGGCTGTGTATAGAATTAACTGATAGCCTCCCCCTTCTAACAAATTATTTAAATTTGATTTTAATATTTATTTTTTTATTCATATTAAATGGAGGTTTTATCTTTATAAATGCCACGTACTTAAATTAATCTCC
This sequence comes from Hippophae gyantsensis, assembly GCA_030763125.1. NCBI lineage: Eukaryota > Viridiplantae > Streptophyta > Magnoliopsida > Rosales > Elaeagnaceae > Hippophae > Hippophae gyantsensis. The sequence continues at coordinate 75,214,287 of CM061028.1, read as the reverse complement.
TCAAATGAGCGACTTCAATTTCTTTTCTTTTCAAGGTCACCAAGTTAAATTTTTGTAAAAAAAAAACTCAACAAATCATAAATTTTAGAGAAATTATAAAAATAACTTAACTAAAATTTATAATAACAAAAACAATATTAAATGTTATTTAATTAAATAACGTTCAACATTAAATAGATCTAAATAATTTTAATTCAATTTAAACGATATTCAATTAGAAAACATATAAAAAATGAAATATTGTGTAAGATTTTTCTTAATAATAAAAATATATATGATGAATATAAAGGGTATTATTTTTATATAATTATAAATTTAAATTTTATTATTTATATTATTTTACCTAAATTTTATTGTACAATTAGTCTCCATTAAAATTATCAACCGCAAAATTAGCATAATACTCTTAAATTGGGGAGCAATAATAATAATGACTCGATGGCATGCAATTATATATAAGTTTTGAGCAGTGCACGTTAGATATCTTATGTTATTATAACTTTTGGTACGATTAATATTTATTTTAATAAGTTAAAATAATGGTATATACTTTTGATCAATTATAGGATTGTATAATTGCATATGTTTTAAAAAGATTAGTGCCTTTGGAACACATTGAACTCAATATTTAAAGTGCAAATCTATGGATACTTATTTATTAAAAAAACTGTGTATACTTATATAGTTTAGCCCAAAAATATTAAATAAAAAAATTGTGTATACTTATATATATATATATGACAATTTTTTATATTGTATAAGGTGTATATCTGTTAAAACTAATTAATATACATCACAATCACAATCATGGCTTGAAAAACAGGTTAATTATACTTAATACTTCCTATTTTAAGAAAACTACATCAGAATTTCGCTGGTGATTCAATTTATTGTTTTTTTATATATACTTGTAAGAACATGCTATATAATATATAGCAATTTTAATGGAGATAGATAATAAATAAGAACTATAAATAGAAATAAGGGTGATAATTTGGGGTTATGTACAAATTATTCACACATTCTAATCATGATTTTAACTTTTAATAAAAGATTTATAATTAATATATTATGGCGCTAAACGTATTATTAATCCAATCAAAGTAGCAAAGCCATGATATATCGAGGGAAGAAAATAAGGGGAAAAAAATAAATAAGCAAAGCCATGAAATGATTATTTTTATATCTATAGTTTTATTTTTAATCTTTATAAAAATATATATATATATTTATTTTTCTTATAATATAAATAAATTTATATTTTTTAACATTATAAAATAACAAATATTATTTATTTATTTATTTATAAAATTAAAAGTAAAATAATTCCATAATTTATGCTTAGAGTTAATATATTTGTTCATGTTTCAATATAGGTTTGTAAAACTATACATTTACATTAATCTAATAATTCTTTTTAAATATTATTTTATTCAGATATTTTAAATTTAAACCCCAAACTTTTCACGTGACAAAATAAATAAATGTCAAGTTTACCATAGTTAAAATTTTATACCTGATATTTAAAATGATCCGCTTTTTGACTTGTCGACAAAAAAATGTGCCGAATTGTTACTAACCTTTTTCGAACTTGAAGCTATTAGAATAATATAAATTCATTTTTATTTTTTATTTAAATTAAGATGATAATATAATTAAATCAAAACATTAAAAATATATCAAGTTATAGTAAAAATTCTTTAAAAAATATGTAGCTTAAAATAAACGTTTTTCGATTATTTTTCTTAAACTTTTTTAATTCTCCAATTTGTATATTCAAATTGATAAAATAAAAAAATTTCAACCAAACTTAAGTTTCATGACTTAAAATTTTTCAAGATTTAAATTAGGATAATATTTAAATAAAAAAACATTATATATAGAAAGTAAACAAAACAAAAGATCTATCACCTTTAAATATAAATCTAGATGGGGAAAATTCATATTAAATCGAAATCAAGATATAATTGTTTATTGCGTTGGACTAACAGGGTGGGAATCTTTTAGAGAAAAAGCTTTTACAATAAGAGATTTTCTCTTTGGTTGTAAGCCAAAAAGCATGAAAAAAAGAGGTTAAATTTTCTAAGAGAAAAGTAGAATGGTCCGGCTAGGCTTTGGAATAAAGGTGATAAATGCATTTAAATAACCCTACAACTTTCTTAAAATAATCATTTTTTTAAAATTATTATATTAAACATATATTACTCAAACTTGATAAATAATTAGTTCAATTGAATATAATTATCCCTGGTAAAATTAAATTTTATTTTTCATCTCTTTCATGTAATTTACACGGAGTAAAAAAAACATAATTTTCTCTCTGGATGCATGAATTTTTATTTTGTAATATAAAAAAACATTTAATCACACTTAAATGTAAAACCGTTTGAACATGGGTCATATAAAAATCAAAACATAAATAATATTATTTATCGTAATTTAATACATATCATATGATAAATAATAAATGATTAGATAAGTATAACTATCATCTAATTTATATAAAGAGATAAATTTTTGAGATGTTGAGAAAACAATAAATGAAAGAGAGCAAAAAAATGATCTTTAGATTGATTGGAGATTTACAAAGAGTAGAGTCATCTTATATACACATAGGATTAACTAACAAAACAGAACAAAAGGGAAGTTTGTTAACAAACTTCATAACAAAAAACTAACTCTAAAAACCTCTAAAATAGAATTACATTCTAATTTTCTCTCTCAATTCAAGCATTCTTCTCTTTCCTTTTCTCCCCCTGCATGTTGAAGAGGTGAACAAATACTCATTTTCAGCTTGAGTCTATTGAAGAACTATAATGACAAGGGTTTGGTTAGAATGTCTGCAATTTGATCAGCAGAAAGAACATGTTGAACAAGAAGTTGCTTTGAGATAACTTTCTCCCTGACGAAATAAAGGTCTAGCTCCACATGTTTGGTTCTCGAATGTAGTATAGGATTAGCTGATAAGGAGATGGTGTTAGTGTTGTCACACGAAAAACGATGCTTGATCTTCCACGTCAATTTTGAGTTATTTAGAAGAGATTGAAGCGAAACAACTTGAAGTGGCATTGGTTAATTTGCGATACTTTCGAACTGATAGTGGACCTAGAAACTACATTCTATTTCTTTGAAGACCAGGAAATTAAACTATCTCCAAGAAAAATACAGTAACCAATAGTGGATCTTCTATTATCTAAATCATTTCCCCAATCAGCATCACAGTACCCTATTAGAGATAGATTGTTTGTTTTCCTCAAGGTGCTGATTCCTTCATTAGTAGTTCCTTTCAAGTACCTAAGGATCCTCTTTACTGCTTTCCAGTGATGATCAAAAGGTTTCTACATGAATTGGCACACACGATTTACACAATAGGCAATCTCAGGTCGGGTGATGGTGATGTACTGAAGAGCTCCAACAATGCTCCTATATTCAGTAACATTAGGAACTCGATCACCATCTGTAGTAGTGAGTTTCAGATTACTTACCATATGAGTAGGTAGAGGATTGACTTGATCCATCTTTGACCTTTTGAGGAGATCACAAATGTATTTCTTTTGAGACAAATAGAGACCTTTATCTATGGACCGGACTTCAATGCCAAGGAAGTAATTCAAGTCTCCAAGATCTTTGAGTGATAAGAGTTTATTGAGAACTGATATGAAGTTGTCAAGTTAAAGTTTCTGACTTCCAACCACTATTATGTCATCAACATAGACAAGAATAAAAATGGTTGAGGTGGTAAAGAACCTGAGAAATAAAGAATTGTCAGCTTTAGAGGAGGAGAACCCAATGTGAAAAGAGGGTGCCCTTGAGTTTTTCGAACCAGGCCCTGGGAGCTTGCTTTAAATCATAAAGGGATTTACTGAGTTTGCAAACCATGTGAGAAGCTTCTTTAGTTTCAAAACGAGGGGGTTGTGCCATATAAACCTTTTCCTTCAAATCTCCATTAAGAAAGGCGTTGTTAACATCTAATTGTCTTAAATACTAGCCACGAGAAAGGGTCATAGTGAGGACAACTCTGATAGTGGTTGGCTTAACAACAAGTGAAAATGTCTCATCAAAGTCAAAACCAGGTTTTTGATGGAAACCTTTGGCAACAAGTCTTGCCTTTTACTTGGAAATGGAGCCATCTCGGTTTTCTTTGACCTTAAATACCCATCTGCAACCAATGGTTTTCTTGTCAGGAGGCAGTTCAACCAAAGACCAGGTCTGATTCCTTTGAAGTGCATTGTACTATTCAAGCATGGCTTCCTTCCATCTGTCATGAAGAAAGGCATCTTGTACTGAAATACAAGTAGGATCTGAAAGATTAGTAGAAAAAACTTTCTTCTTAGAGATGCCATTTTTGGACCGTGTAACCATAGAGTGATTAGTGTGAGTAACCTCAGGAACAACATTGCGAATGATAGTTTCAGAGAGTTCATTGGCTAAGTCTGGATTAGAATGAGAAATAGGCTAATTTGAGTTATTTGAAAAGTTATTTTGTGAGATAGAAAGAGAGGACAAGGTCTGATTAATAGGTTTAAGACCTGTTTCAGGTGTATTATATGATATATGACCAAAAAAATGAGAATTCTGTGGAGTTGGAAATGGATGTCTTGCAACTATAGGTGGAGGAAATATGATAGGAGAGGATGGCTCGAAAGTTTGAGAAGTATTGTTTTGGAAAGGAAAGATATGTTCATTAAAGATGACATATCTTGAAACATATATTTTTCCATTGTTATCTAAACATTTGTAACCTTTATGTTTCTTTTATGGCTTTAGAAAGGTGTAGGAATGGACCTAAAAATCAAACTTATGGGAATTCTAAGTCTTGGATGAGAAGAAAACATTGACGGTAAAAACACGAAGTGACTTATAGTTGGGTTTTACCTGAAAAAGGACTTAGAGAGGAGGCTTTTCTTTTGAATTTGTGTGACAATCTGTTGATAAGAAAAATAGCAGTGGAGAGGGCACTTTTTGGCCGATGAAGTTTAGGGACATAGGATTGAGCAAGGAGGCTAAGCCCAAGAACGACAACACGTCTATGCTTCCTCTCAACAATAACATTTTGTTACGAGGTGTGAGGATAGGAAACTCTATGAATCATGCCATATTTATCAAGAAAGTTTGAAAAAGATCGAAACTCACCACCCCAATCACTTTGAAAAATCTTAAGTTTTGTGTTCAACTGATTTTCTGCTTGTGTTTTGAAATGAATAAAGCAATCTAAAATTTCAGATTTGCGTTTGAGGAAATAAATTCATGTGAATCTTGAAAATACATCTACAAAGGTAATGTAGAATTTGTGGCTAGTGGTAGAAAGAATGGGAGAGTGGCCCCATATATCAGCTTTCACAAGCTGTAAAGGTGTAGAATAGGTAGTTTGAGAAGTAGGAAAAGGGAGTTTATGGCTTTTGCCCATTTAACAAGTTATGCAGTAATGTTGCATTTTATTCTTGAAAATTTGATATTACAATGATTTAGAATTTTGTTAACAACTTGAAAGAAGGATGACCCTTACATGCCAAAGGTCGAGGGTTTTTCTTTGTAAGGAATGATTTCGATATGAGAGATTGGAAGGAGGGTTGGCGGGTTGGACTAGGGGTCTTGGTAAGCGTGAAGTCAATGACCGATACAATCCTTTATGCAAAGTTCCCTTGAGTAGAAGTTTCTTAGTAACCTGATCTTTAACAAAACAAAAAAAGGGATGAAATTCAAAGAAAACTTTATTGTCCAGACAGAACTTAGAGACATTAAGAAGATTTTTAGTAATTGAAGGTACATGAAGAATATTATTTAGAGATAAAGAATAAGAGTAGAAAGGGGAAGAGATAGTAGTTTTGCCAATGTGTTTGATTAAGAGGGCTTTACCATTTCCCATATGAATTTTTTGAGTTCCATTGTAGTCAGTCTACATGTAACCAGGTTTTGGATAATGGTTGGTCCACGTGATTGGTGGCCCCGGAATCGAGATACCAATTATTGTCAATGATAGTGTTTTGGTAAGCAATTAAGGCTTGATAAAGAGGCTTGATCAATATGGGTTTCTTCTTGTGTGTGAAAGCGGCGTGATTAAAGGTGGAATTGTAGTTGATTGGAAGAACTTGAGGGGTTGTGCCTTCGCTCCGCCGAAAATTACGATCGAAAATGATAGTAACATTTGATGACTGTGTGTCCAATCTTGCCACAGAGTTGGCATTGAGGTCTGCCATTGTTGGATCTGCCCCCTCTTCCTCTGCTACGATAGCCATTGTATCCTCTTCCTCCTTGATGGTTGAATAGTGAAGTACCACTGTAGCTTTTCCTGTTATTAGCAAGATCATTAGCAGCGGAATGTTTTTGTAATATATGACCTTCATGAGACAAAAGAAGTGTATTGATATGTTGGAGGGTATAAGGGATCTCTCTTGAACAGATAATGGTAACTATGGACTCGTACTCATCCCCTAGGCCATTAAGGAGAGCAAGAATCTGATCAGTGTCTGTCATACTATGATTAGCAGCTCCAAGCATGTCAATGTAGGATTTTATCTTCAAGATATAATCTCTCATAGAAAGATTGTCTTTCTTGAGAAGTTGGATCTGTTTTTTGTAAAACATCACCTTGGTAGTGGATTGAGAACTAAAGAGTTGTTCTATGGTGGCCCAAATTTGTTGAGAGGAAGAACAGTCAATCAATTGAGGAAGATATTTGGTGCTGATCGAGACAAGAAGCCAGGAAACGAGTAATTTGTCCTATCTTTGATGGCAAATGAAGGCAGGATTTGATTCTCCATCACAAATTCTAAGTGGAACATTGCAGGTTCCATGGATGAAATCCTCAAGACCATAGCCCAAGATCATGTTTTCTACCTGAAATTTCCATATGAGGAAGTTGTCTTCTTCAAGTTTTATCGTGATCAACTGGTTGAGGGGGTTGATGATAGATCTCATAGGATCTTCATTATTGGTCGAGTGAGCACTACCATTGGGTGCAAAGGAATTTGATCCAGCCCCATTGTTAGCATTGCGATTGCTTGTCTTTGCCATGAAGAAGAAGAAGACGCCCAGAAAAGTTTGAGAGAGCAACCAGGGAGCTCTGATACCAAGATAGATTTATGAGATGTTGAGAAAATAAGAAATAAAATAGAGTAAGAAAATAGTCTGTATATTGATTGCAGACTTACAAAGAGGAGAGTTCTCTTATATACACAGAAGAGTAACTAACAAAGCAGAATAAGAGGGAAGTTTGTTAACAAACTTCATAACAAAAAATTAACTCTAAAAACCTCTAAAATGGAATTACATTCTAACTTAAAGAGATAAATAACCATTAATTATTTCTAAGTTATCTAAAATGTAATTACAAAGTAAGATATATTTATCAATTTATTCATATTATTATATATATTTACAAATACTTTATTTTATAATTATGATAGAGAGTGAAACTTAGATCTATTCTTCGTTATACAATTATATTATTAATTTAATCATTGAAGTGTCAAAAGACATCACTTCTCACAATTGTTTCGAGTACTAACTAGTTTTTATATAATAATAAGTATTGTAAAAAACATTAACAAATATATATTTAAATCTTAATATGTACATATGTGTACTAATAATATTTATGAACCAAAACTTTACTGTAATGATGTTATTAACTAGCTAACGTAGTCTCATTTTAATTTAAAAATTATATAAGATAGATGTAATTATATAATTTTTTATTTTTAATTTAAATTTAATTTAAGTAATCTTAACAGTTAAAATTTATGCATTTTATATGTTAGAATAGAATTTTCCTTTATTTGAAATCATTCTCGAAAAAGATGTGTTCTTATATTGTTCTTTAATTTAATTTGTAGGTGTGTGAACAAAAAATTACTGATAAGTTTAATCTTTAGAATATGTTGTTTCACCAAATCTTAAATACAAAATTAGTGATAAATTAAAATTTATCAACAATAAGTAACAAAATAGTTAATAAACTTATGATTCAATAGCATATAATTTATTTTATAATATAAAAGGTATGGAGTTTGAATCTTAATTATGATGTTTGAACTGTGTAATTATTTTAAAAAATAATTATAATAAATGAAAAAAAATAAAATAAAGAGCATCAAAGTTACAAGAAAGACTTGTTACTTAACATAAAAGAAGAAGAAAGGAGGGTATTCAACCCATTATCTTTGGAGTAAGTTTCCAAAATAATATGTATATCCCATATTATATGATCATGTTTGTTATGTATATATGAAGTAGTTACGTACACATCTTCCTTTAATCATTTATATAGGGAACCAAATGGTTAGGTTATAGCAAAAACAAAACTCTTATTAATAGAGTAATCGATATACACATTAAGTTATTATTTATATAAAATAATATATTAATATTAAATAAATATTAAAATATTTGTAAAATTATATAATAATATTAAGTTAATTATTTTTCATATATTTGCTCAAACGACAAAAAAAAAAAGAATTAAATACGTGTTTGTAGAATATTAAACCTAAAAACACATATGATAATATTTTTATTGTTTAATTTTTTAAACATTTTTATATTGTCATAAAATCTTTTACACAACTTAAAAAAAAAACATGCATTTTGCTCAGTGGCACGTTACATTTTTTAGTTCAATCTATAAGTTCCCTTTGATATGAGGAAGGAGTCGGTATGAATTTAATAATGCTTTGTGTCCTCTATTTCTTAATTATGACTATAGTGTTAATTTCTCTTCGATCAATGTCCTGTAGAGGCGATTAAATGTGGGGCCCAAAATAACCTTCGAGTTGTCCATATTTATTTCTTAATGGGGCCCGTCTTTTACCTTCTTAGTGTTGGCCCAACTTCATACCCAAATTAGTGCTACTTGTCTCTCTCTTCTGTGCGTGTGTCCTAATTCTTTTCTATTACGATTGATGATGTAAAATAAAAACTTAATGGAAAGGGAATAATGATATCAATAAAATTTGATGAAATTAATAATATTATTATTATATTTATTTAATTAATAAAATTAAAATAATAATGATAATAATAAATGTTAAAATAAAATTTTTAAATTATAAATGAGATAAATAATAATAATAATTATTATTATATAAATATGTGATAAAAATAAAAAAATTCAAAATATTCTTAATAAGTATGAGAGAAATAAAAATTCTTAATATTATTGGAAAGATTTACACTTTATTTCGGTTTAACAATAAAATCAAATAAGTAAAATTATTTTCAATTAAATACGATGTAAGATTTGGATGAATTTTTTTTTTCCTTTTTTTATTTTTTATTTTTGGTGAGGAACCAATTTTGACCAAACTGTTTGGTACTCAAGCAATCTCAATGAAGAAGTGAGAGGTATCAAGCAATCTCAACGATTTCTTCAAGAACACTTATTTTAACAAACCTAGGTACTTTTTTTGACAGAAATGTTTATTAATGGGAATAGAGAAAAAAAAAATTAATTGTCTTGATCATTTTGAAATACCAGTTCGAACCGGTGTGAATGGATGCTTTGTTAATTTAAATTTAATAAATATGTAATAATATTAATTATAGATTATTATTATTAAATTCTATATTCTATAAAATAAAATAAAAAAATTAAATTTTTAAATATAAATTTTTGGGTTACTTTTATTTATTATAGAAGTTGATAATAGCGGTCTTAAAAAGTTTTATAAAGTGATTTGTAGTAATAAGTTCAAAATAAATAATTAATATTTTATTAAAAAAATAAATAATAATAACTATTTTATTAATAATAAAATTTAAATATAATAAAAATATAAATAATTTGATACAATATTAACTGACATAATTTTATTTAATAAATAAATAAAATAAAATAAAAATAATTATTTAATTAATATTTTTATTATTATTTAAGAAATTATTTCAACGTAGATACATATTACTTAATCAAATTTAATTTAATTTTTTTATAAATATTTATTGTTTAAAAATAACTTATATAATTTATTATTTTTTTAATTGATGTAAATAGTGAAATGATCTTTAACCCTAAAAATTATTAATTCAATAAATAAATTAACCGAAGTTAAGCTGCTAATTAATTTGATAAATGTTATCGTTAACGTAATTAAAATTATTATATAATAGATAAATGTAAAATCAATACAAAATGGTTATTTATAATAAATATATTTACTATAAATATTTTAATAATTACTAGGCTTTAAAAAAAACAGAAAAAGGAACTTTCATATATAAAGATATTTAAGGAAAGGTTATATACCGACGATAGAAGACAAGTAAACTAGAAGCCTATATGATTACGTGTATTTTTGTAATTATAATGTGCACCACGAACCACCAAAAGCAATATCGTCCACCCTTTTATAAATTTAAAACTAAACACACTAAAATATTAAAAAAAAACATCTATTTATAATTATGGCAAATATCTTACACTCATCATGCAAATTTGTCAAATTTTATGTTAAATATATATAAATTTAATATTTATATTATTTATATCTAAACCAATTATTCATCACATATAAAAAAAAAGTTAAAAATAAATAACTTATGAATTTTTAAAATTATTTTAATACGTAAATTTATCAATATAACTTTAATCAAATGAATATATTAACCATATAGTTTTTAATTTAAATATTTTATTCTTATGATTTTTAAAATATATTTTAATTTTAAATGATGTAATTTAATCTTAACATGATGTAAGTAATTCCTCTAACTTTATACTTTTATAATTAAAATATATATTTTTAAAAATTATTAAATTAAAATATTTTAATTAAAAATAACAAAATTAAAACTCACATTTTATAAAAATTATGTTAATAATGTGCCCTTACTCTTTGATAATTCAAAGGCAAAAGTTTTTTATTTTTTTAATTATGTAACGAGTGAGAGACTGAATATATTAATTATTATGTGAGAAAGGGTATGCTCAATCAGATTAATCGAAGTGTGGCCGTTCGCTAGCATCACTTTATTTATCTTCCTTTTTGTCATGTAACAAAATATAGGTTTTGCATTGCTAATTGCTTTCAAACCAAGATGTGAGATTTTTTTTCTTTTCTTTCCTAATATTTTTGGGTAGCAACAGACGTAAACAAAATATTATAACTATTATACATTATTTTAATTTAAAAGTTATCAAATTAAATATTGATTAATATTAAATGTTATTTAATTAAATTTCGATTATATTATTAAAATATTATTTTTATTATTATAAATTTTAATAATTATTGTTGTTATTATTATTATTATTATTTTAATTTTTACAATTTTTTTCTCCTCAAACTCTCGATAGGGATGAGAGTGCCACGCTATAAACAACGATACCCAAGTTTATTTTTGGTCTATATCCAAAGGTAATGGGCGGTCTAGATGTTCAAAAATCTTAGACTTTTTTTTTATGGAAAAAGTATAAACTCTATAGGGCCCATAAATTGACTTTGCCAAAAATATAGCGGCACCTAATTTATTTAAAAAATAACAAAAAAATTATTTATAATTATAAAAATAATATATTTCATAATTAAAAAAATCTAACATATTATTTTATAATAAATATGTTTAAATTAAATTATGATTATTAATTTAAATTTATTTATTATTAAATATTATTAAATTATATATAGTTTAATATTATTATGATATTATTTTTATTATTATAAATTTTAAGAGTATTATTTTTTTATAATTTTATATTTATTGTATTCTTTTCTTTTTCTAGAATCATTATTAATTTTTTTCTTTGGGATGAGTTTAATTAATTTTTTTTAATGAAAATAAGTTTTATTATATAAAAATAAAAATATATTAGAAACATTTGAATTAAATAATTAAAAATATTTTAAATTATCGTAAAATTAAACTTTAACAATTGGTCAGTAGTCTAAGGAGTAAAATTTTTAGAGCATGAATAGTTCTTTCTAGTCTCTATTTAGATTTAAATATTTTAATTGATAATACAATAAATCTTTAAAAAAAATCGATTTTTAATAGCTTGAGTTCTTGAATATTTTTTCTGCATCAAAACTTTAAACAAAAACGTTAGATCCATATTTAGATCTTAAAATAAAGGTTTTCTAAACATAATTTAAAATCAAATTTAAGTGAAAAAATAATCACATTATAATTGAAATTTATGTTAGATAAATAAATTATAGATCAATTATTATGATATTTATTTAAAATAAATAAATATTTATATGATTAGGTTTTTCAAAATAGAAAATGAAGAAAATAAAATTTGGAGGAAGGTTACATGTTATAATCATTAATCAACGTGGCTATATTGTCACTTTTCAAAACTTCATCCGTTTCTTATATTAAAAAAACTATAATATATTTTTAATCTTTTAAAATATACAACAACCAATTTCATAAGAGTTTTTGCATAATGATTGATAACCACGGAATTCATATAAAAGAAATTTAATGAGATGAACTTGAAATGGATTTCTTTATTTTGTTGCTCTCGTTATTTTTTAATACATATTTAAAAATATTTTTATTCTATAAATGAGTTTAAAATTATAAAAATTGTAAGAGTTTTAATAGATAACTAACACCAAAACAACAAGTTATATTATAGTTTTAAGAAATTTTTTAGATCATTAGTATTATTTCTGAATATATGTCTAGAAGAATTTACTTTTAAATGTAAATTAATTAGAAGGTAAAAAAAAAAAAGTATTGAACAAGAGGCTCAAAAACAAAAGCAACTCATCCTATAATTTGAACCGTAGTATTTATTGTAAATAGCTTAATCACTTTCGATAAGAAGAATATTAAAGCATAATTTTAAATAAAATAAAATAAAATGGTATAGAACAAATAAGAAATTAAAAAAATAAAAAACAAAATCATAAATCCTTAATGTTTTCTTAGAGCCGGATACGCCTAGTTTCTAAATAATTTAATCATAATGAAGTTTAGTGAGTGTTAGGTTTACTAATTGAAGTTTTAACGAACCTTCCTAAGCAATAATCAAAGTGTTAATTTTTAATACAATAATTATTATTATTTGGCGTTCCAAAAAATCCAAATCCCATATATTATTTACATTTTTTATTTTATTTTTTGGTTAATTAGTCAAACAACACCAGCAGAGCTAACTAATTTTGTTGACACATAAACAAGAATCAAGTGCGTGTTTCAGTCATCAACCACCAGACACCAACTAGTAACCACTGCCTACAGGAGGTTTTGATTTTTTTTTTTATCTCGAGGATATATCTAGATTTTGAAAATTATTAATTTATTATTTTTATAATATATGATAATGATTTATTTTAAGTTAAAAAAAATTAAAATTAAATTAATACAACTTAAAAAAATCAGATATCAATAAAAAATAATAATTTAATTAATGAATAGTGTAATTCAAGAATAATAAATAATATTACGTTGAATATCTATAGCTACCGTTGTTTTTATCGCAGTCTCTACTTGCTACCCACCACTTTCTCACCAGCATTTACATAATTTCCCTCGTGGTTTTTTTTTTTTTTTTTGGGAATTGGTCCCTTGTACTTGAAGTCAATTGGTTTTATTAACTTCATTTGGTACATCAATTTCTTTTTTAAATAAAATTTCATAACTTAAGATTGAATTACGTGGAAATTTTGTTATCACTGAGGAGGACATGCATTAATTTTCTCATAAGTTTCATTTCATAGGTTGAAACAATGAACTCAGTTGGGAACTTGGTTTTTAAAACACTATCCTTATAAATCCTTGGGAATTTTTATTGAGCAATATTGACTTTTATTTTTGATATGGTTGTGCTTAGAAATTTGGTAGCTTGTTTTGTGCTTAAAGCCCAAAAATATTTTATAATTTTTGTACAAATATATTTATTTATCTATTATAATAAAAAATAAAATAAATAATTATTAATTTAATAATAATATTTTTTTATTAATCGATAAATCCTATATTTTAAACCGGTTAAATTTAAAATTATTTTAATCATTTTTATTTTTTAAACTATATATTTTAATTATTAAACATGTTATTTTTATTTTTTTGACTGTTAGTCATAAATACACACTATATTTTTATTTCCCATTTTATTTATCATTTATTCACTTATAATTGTAAGTAATAGATTCAATTATGTTTGAAATAGAAATAAAGCTAAATTTTTACAAACTTTAATAAAATTTACATATCAAATTTTAAATTTTTAAAACGTATTATGTGGTTTTTAATTTTTTAATTTTTTTTACACGTAAGTTCATAAGCTTTAAATTATATTATTTAGTCCATAAATTTTTAAAACTTCATGCATAAATTCTAAATTTTTTATTCATAAATATGTATTTTAATGCGCAAGTTAGGCCTTATATATAAAATTTTTAAAATTTGATTACTAAATTATAGAGTTTAAAAATTTAAGAACTTATGTATGAAGTTTTAAAAGTTTAGAACTACATCATAGGTTTTAAAATTTTAAGAATCTATATATAAATTTAATTAAAATATGAGATTAGTAATGTATTTAACCGTTTAAATAAAATTGAAAAAGTTATTGGAGTACGAGGAGTAAAGCTTTCTAATTAGTTTTCGACGTGATGACATATTGTGTATAAAAAATTGAGAAATATCTTCATAATCTCTTTAAGTTATTTGGGTTATTTAGTATTATAGTTTAAAAATAATGTATTTTTATTCTATTGTTTAAAAAAATATATAAAAAATAATAAAATTAATTTTTGAATATTTTTTAATTAAACTTATCACATAACTTATATATAATCTTATTAATAAGATTATATTTACCATTTTAATCGTTATTTGAAAATAAATCTTAACATTCTAATATGTTATTCTCTTTCTTTCTCTCTTATTCATTTTTGTTTTAATCTTTATGTTATTCTAATAATAAAGTTTTAATAATGTTAAATAATAATTATTTTTGTATAGATTTTATTAAAATTTATTTATTTTTCGTTCTATATCTCATTTTGTAATAGTATAACAAAAAACTCTATTTTCTATTTAAAAAATAACAATAATTTTAAACCTAACATACAACAATTGAAGACCCTTTTTCTTATAAAAAATATTATTTTTTCAATTATAGAGTTGATGATGTAATTCAATTCAAAAAATTTAACTAAACGATAATAATCATGTTGTTTTTTTTCTTAATAATAAACTAAATCTTTTATTAAAAGTAAATTTTGTATAATTATAAGCTATCATAAGATCATTCAATCAAAAAATACTACATATACACACTAAATTAGTATCAACGTTATGTGAGATGTTTTAAGATAAATTATATAAAATAACACATATAATTTATAATAATCATAAAGATAATATACAAGAATATTAAATGGTGTTCAATTGTAATTTAATTTGAATGCATTTAATATGAAATAATATGTTGAAATTTTTTTAACGATAAAAGATATATAAGTTGGACAGGTTCTATTTTAATTTTTTAAAACTTTAATAAAATATAAGGAGGACGGGATTGAAGGGATAAGAAGAAAGTAAAGGCCTTCTCAATTCCAAGTCATGCAGGCAATGGAATAGAGAGTGTGTGTTCCTTATCTTGTAATGATAATGTGATGAAGACATATTAGCTAGGCTGTATACATACATATATCTAAGGCCAGGGCCTGTCTTATCTTCTTTTCGTTTTTAATTAGGTTGACATCAATTTGAGTACCACTACTACTACTACTAGTTTTCTACCTCTTCGGACTCCATATTTGACGTTTAAGTTTTTGAATATAATTCACACGTTGAGATTTAAATAAAATTTTATAATTTGCTTTAGGTACTATTAAAAAAAAATGTAATTCAGGCAAACACAAAGTTAGTTTCAAACAGTATAAATAAAGTTAAGTGATATCCAAAAATATCGGTGTACTGTACATATGTGAGCTATTGGAATGAAATGGTATTTATTTATTTTTTTTTATAATAAATACACTACTTATATACTAATACTCGAACCTCGAATTTGCTTAAATGAAATATATCTTATTGAGTCAAATAAAAATAAAAAGTTGAGTACTACATAATTAGCCCACGTTTCATCGAAGTTGGTCTATATTGGCTAAACACATTTTTTTGTGGGTTTTTTTAGCAAGAAAATGTGGGTTAATTTAGAAACTCTCAAATCTGCTTTTAAAAAAAAAGTTTAAAAACACAAATACAAAGAGACGCCCAATTCGATTCTGTATTGATTTGGACCATGTAAGGATAGCCCACATATAGTAGTCCATTATCGTACAATTCTTGGCTGGGCTGGATATGTATGAATTAATACTTTAAGCTATATGTGTATATATATATAAATTTAAAATTAATTTAAATATAATTGATCCATAATATATACTTTACTTACTCACTAAACAATAAATAATTATTTCTATAATTTATTAAGTTTATGTGTCTTGGCAACCTCTTAAACTATTAACCATACTAGTCCCTATTTAAAACATTATTTTTTAACAAGTAATTATAAGTATATTCAAGTTTCATAATTTAGTTTAGTTCTTTGATCACACAAAATAAAAATAAAAAAGTATATGCATACTTAGAAGTGAGTTTAATTGTTTCTTTTTCAAGCTGAGTAGACTAGGAATGAGTTTACGGGTCAAATGGAAAGATAAATAGAAATTTAGAATGTAATTTTATTTAGGTTGATTTATATTTATTTTTTTTTATCGAAAAAAATAATATATTTTTTTTAAATTATAATTATAAACTTATATATTTTATTTTAAATTTTTTTTAAATTAAATTATTATTTTTTAACATTTATCAATATTTAATACCATTTAATGAAATTTTAATTATTATAATTTTAAAAAATATTATTTTTTAACTTTAAAAGGGTTGTACGTGAATTTTGCGCATATAAACCTATATAAGACAATGTGAATTTACCGTTAAATTACTTCATCGGTAAAAAGTCAAAATAATATAAGTAAATTATAAAATTGTAATTATTTAATCTTTATTTTTGAATTTATACCACATCTTACAACATTATAGTGTATTATCTACGGAGTATATTTTGATAAAAACATGTTTAAATGTACATTCATTACTTGAATTTTGTTTAAATTTATGCTTAGTTTCTCAATTTTTTTAATAATTTAATTTTAAAATTTTTATATTTATGTTTTTTAATTTTTTCAATAATTTCATTTTTTAATTTTTAATTTTTAGACTTATATCCTAAATTTTGATTTAAAAATATTGAGTTTAGAAATAAAAATAAAAATTTAAGATATAAGTGTAAAAATTAAAAAATTTAGATATTGAATTGTAAAAAGATTTTGAGAACGTAAAAATTTGAAGATTTAAGTATAAACTCGAGAAGATTATGAACTGGCTCTGTGGGAAAAAAAGAAGAGAAAAGTATATAAGTAATTGAAACAGGGCCAGAATTCGAATTAATCAATTCAATTGGGGTTACCATGCAAAACAATAAAAAAAGCATTATAAATTACAACATAAACCCATGAAGACAATATGAACTAAACTCTAAAACCCTAGCTTCGGGGTGTTGTAATTTGCTCAATTTTTGAGGTAGACAGTTGACAAATACTGAGAATGGTTCGTAGCATCAAAAACCCTAAAAAAGCCAAAAGAAAGAACAAGGTCAGACCTATTTCATTTTATGATCGATAATCGGTTCGTTAATTTGGTTAGTTAGGGTTTTATTTACCGATATTAAAAATAAATCATTTTCAGGGTTCTAAGAAAGGAGATGGGTCGTCGTCATCATCGTCAGTACCATCGCTTCCTGCTAGAGTGTGGCAACCAGGTGTAGACAAGTTGGAGGAAGATGAAGAGCTTCAGTGTGATCCATCCGCCTATAATTCCCTCCACGCCTTTCATATTGGATGGCCCTGTTTGAGGTATACAAAATTTTCCAGTTTTCTTCGTTTGGTTCATGGGGAAGTTCAGAATATTGAAAAGTCTCTTACGTTCTTTTATTTTTTGTGATGCTTTAATCCTAATGTCTGAGGCTGCTTTAAGTTGTCTGATTTTCATTTCTGGACCTGAGGAAATTTAACTATTTCTTCAATTAAATTTGTCAAGTATTTAGTTAGGTTTTTTAAAAAGGTTTACTACACAATTTGTCCCTGTATTTTTGTGGCATTTTACATTTTTGTCACTCAACTTTTCTTAATATTATGTCTATTATCTTTTCGAATTTAACAAATTTAGTCTATCTTAAAGATAATAGATTAAATGTGTTAAAATTTAAAGGTTAAGGATAAATTAATTAAAAAAAAAACCTCTTCCTAACATGCAATGTGACTCCTAAAGTGAAATTTCAATAATTTTTAAATTTTGACTAAATGTTTTAAAATTGAAAAATAAATAAATGTAATATTATGAAAAAAGTTAAAAGAAAGTGTATAATGCAACAAAGTTTAGAACCAGTTTTGTAATTCAGTCAACAACTAATGTTGTTTCTTTGTCTTAATTTGCAACCAAACTATTTGGGTAATTTCTGATTTCACTAAATAAAACCACTTTTGGTGTAGTTTCTATTCTTGACTTTTGGATAATTTTATGCCCTTGGATTTACTTGTGTTTGGTGGATGAAGAGCAGAAATAATCAGAGAGAAAAATTGTTTTGAATTGACAAAGCCATTTTTCAGAGCATAGAGACCTTTTTGGAGTGAGATTTACATGATGGTAGACTTGGCCGTTTTCCACGTTTTCCTGTTCTAGTTTGAATGTGTAAATCTCATTTAACACTATTATATGGATGACAGTTTTGATATTTTACGCGATTCACTTGGATTGGTCCGGACAGAATTTCCTCACACTGTATACTTCGTTGCAGGAACTCAGGTGAATTCATTTTCAACAAGCATTAATTTAGGGAATATTATGTGCATTTTCTTATTCCATTCATCTTTCGAAACTTATCTGGTGGCCTTATCTTTTCATCGTATGAATGTTGATGCTTGTGAGCTTAAGAAACTGAGGGAAAAGAATGACTGCTGAGTTTCTTTTTTCTGGTTTAGTTTTTGATATTTGCGTATCACTTGGTGAATATTTCATTTTGGTCTGTCTGATAGTTCTTGCTCTATCAAGAGAAATAATCACATTACTTGTTTTGCAGGCGGAAAAATCCGATTGGAACTCGATAGGAATATTTAAAGTGTCAAATATTTCTGGAAAAAGGCGTGATTTGTTGCCTAAAAATTCTAATGCTGATGGTTCTGACATGGAGGATGAGAGCAGTGAAAGTGATACAGAGAGTGAAGACGAGGGCGATGGTGGATCCGGGATGCCAATTTTGCAGGTAAAATTTCATTGTTCTTCCTCCCAACTCTCTGAAGAATGCTGGTTTTAGTTGCTGACAGCTGTTGCTTATGTTCAATATGATCTGTGCATACTCTTATTTTACTTCTTTTCTGTACAGTTGCGCAAGGTAGCTCATGAAGGATGTATTAATCGTATACGTGCCATGCCACAGAATCCTCACATATGTGCATCTTGGGCAGATACAGGTTATGTGCAGGTCAGACTCATATCATGTTGGAGTTCTTCATAATTGACAGATTTCAGAACGATTATTTCTATTCTGATTTTGTTGGGGGATTTTTTTATATTGAGCAATTCTATACACCATGCATGTAGGGATATAAAATTGTGAAATATCCTGTTCTGTTATCGGTGATGTGAAAGGGGGTGGTGGTGTAAAATTGTTGAATGAGGTCTCCACCATTTGGTGGGAAATCCTGGTGGTAATTATCTGGGTACTAAATACCAGAGTTCCAATCTTCAAAGTTGATTCTGTAATTGTAATGGAAATCTAAATGAATAGCAACTTTACTACTGATGTGGTTTGACTGTGCTACTTTCACGCAGGTGTGGGACTTCAGCTCTCATTTGAATGCATTAGCAGAATTAGAATCAGAACTTAATCATGGTGGTGCTTCAGTTTTTAATCAGGCTCCAGTAGTTAAATATCGTCATAAAGATGAAGGCTATGCTATAGACTGGAGTGCAGCTGATGGTGGAAGTGGGAGGCTCTTATCTGGTATTCTTTCAAATATAGTTCCCTATATTTTCTTTATAGTCTCTGGCTTTGTTCCAAGTAGTGATCTGATGGTTCATTTTATTGAAGGGGACTGCAACAATAATATTCATCTGTGGATGCCTTCTGGAGCAACATGGAATGTTGACACTACTCCTTTTGTTGGACATACCGACAGTGTTGAAGATATACAAGTAGATATTAACTTTTCAAGAGCATTTTCTTTATTAAATTATTTGGCTTTTAAATTTCAATTCAATTTGTAGGGTTTATCCTTTGCTATTCTATATTTTAATTCTCAATTTTCATCCATGCAGTGGAGCCCTACAGAGTGTAGTGTATTTGCCTCCTGCTCTGTTGATAGAAATATAGCAATATGGGACATCCGTGTAGGGAAGTCACCAGCAGCATCTTTTAAGGCGCATAATGCAGATGTGAATGTTATGTCATGGAACAGGTGTTCATCTACTATTCATCTGTCATTTTCATTTAGGTTTATTGAGTTTTGTGTCACTTTATATAACCTTGTTTTGCATTTGGCTCTGATTAGGCTGGCTAGTTGTATGTTAGCTTCCGGAAGTGATGACGGGACCTTTTCCATTCGTGATCTCAGATTACTCGGGGTGTGTCCAGCTTCTCGTATCATTTGCAATTGTCTTAAGTTAGCCTGATATGAATTTATTGCTGTTGATGATTGCCCAAGCTGAATTTTTTTCCGTTATGTTCTAAATGGGCAGCAAGGAGATGCTGTGGTGGCTCACTTTGAATACCACAAACATCCAATTACTTCTATTGAGTGGAGCCCACATGAACAATCCACTTTGGCAGTATCGTCATCTGACAATCAACTGACGTAAGTGATTCATGAAAACCGATTTAAAATAATCATGATATAATAACTCGAACGTGTTTACTTTAGATAATATATATTACAAATTTTCACACACATTGACTTGTTGGCAGGATATGGGATCTTTCTTTAGAGAAGGACGAGGAAGAGGAGGCCGAGTTCAAATCTCAAACCAAAGAACAAGTACATGCTCCGGGAGATTTGCCACCTCAGCTTCTGTTTGTTCATCAGGTAACTATCCTTCCAACATTCAACCTTGTTATCAAAGCTATATTTTTATACATCACAAGTGTTAATTCTATGTACCATGTATGTCCAACATTTGTATTTTAACAATTGGGAGTTTACTGGGATTTGGAGATAGGATCTCCACCTCTGATACCATGTTAACAGTATATTGTTGGGAAATCAACTCTTCTTAAATGATAAGCAATTGGGAAAACTATACTTTTGAACATTTATCACTTGTTATAAGAACATTTAGTCTTCAAGAAGCCTCACAAATGTTTAGATTAACGCCATAGTTGTTGATTACAACAGGGGCAGAAAGACTTGAAGGAGCTTCATTGGCATGCTCAGATTCCAGGGATGCTTGTATCTACTGCATCTGATGGTTATAACATTCTGATGCCTTCTAATATACAAACTACCCTCCCCTCGGACGGTGCTTGAAACTGCGTTTCATAAGGTTCGTTCAGACTCTTCATACGATCGTTCTCAGCCTTATTTAATGTGTGGCAAGATGTTTTAGATGTTATGGAGTGAATACACAGGGGTGAGTCCTATTTAATGAAATGCTTTGAATTTCGCCAACCTATCCCCATCTTTTCAAGCTAGTTTTTGCTGAACTGGGAGTTCTGAATCCTTTGTTCTCTCCAATATGTTAATCAATTTTGTTTTATGGTATTAATGTAATCTCGAGGCTGTTGCTTCGTTGAACTATATATACCAGGAGGCTTATTCTACTAGAATTTTTTTTATATTTATTTAACAGAAGTGTCTTATTTTTGCTGTATAGAAGGCATTTGTTATATTAAACGTTATTATCCATTTACTGGTGAAACTGAGGATATTTAATTGGGCGGTTTTCAGTATCACTTGGATTCCCTTTTCACCTATAAGCAATTACTGGTATTCGTGGATGCTTTTCAACTATAAACAATTACTAGTGTGCGTTTATATGTGTAGTGTTGTTCTTATTAAAAAACTAAAAAAAAAAAAAACTAACATGTATATTATGAAAGTTAGAAATGTACCGTATAATTTTATACAGAAATATAATTTCAGTATTATTAGTGATATAAATATACTGTTCAAAAAAATTTATCACCAAATTTATTATTATTGGTATAAATGGAACATTATATTTTTTATTAGTGGTATAAATTTATTATCAAATTTTTTATTAATTGTACATCTGTAATGTCATTTTTGTTATCGAATGAAATTAGATGTTATATTTGTAATTTTTGTTTTCACGGTATATTTGTTAATTTATTATTTAAAAAATCGTTTTTTTTCTATTTATGCATTAAACTATTTAATTAAAATAATATTATTTTATTTTATTATTAAAATATAATATTACATTTTTTTATGAGTGAGGATGGAGATCCACCCTGCTCCTACAGAAGTGAGGATATAGATCTCATCTCTGACATCGCTGACAATACTTATAGTTACAAATGGATGTGGTTGGTGGTTGGTGGTTGGTGGTCGGTTTTATTGTTTATTGATTTAATTTACAAGTTGGATTTACCTTTTTTAAAAAATCAAAATTTTAATAGGTTTATAAACTCAAAAATTAATCTTTAAGCCGATTTATAATTGATTAACCAAAATCTTTATAAAAACATTAATTAAGATTAATAAGAGTTATTAGCATGATAAATTTTATACGGATATTACTATTTATAAATGTTTAAGATGTTCTAAAAAAATTTTAAAATATATATCATATCTTAAATTAATATGTAGGGAATATCCATAATAAAAAAATTCAAAGTAATTGAAATTTGAGAACAAATAAGAGTTAAATTTTAGGTATATTTATTAAGAAAAATTTGTTAAAATGTCTCTTAAAAAAAGAAAAATATTTATTTTACAAGTACATAATTAGTTATATAAATTAAAATGATAAAAATATTAATTAATATATATACATATTATAAATATAATAAAATTAAAATTTATCTATATTAAAAATATTTCAGTAGTTTTTTTTAATCTTTTACAATTTTATAGGCTATCATTTTTTTTTTAAATTTTAGAACATGTACTAAAAATCAATTAACCTATATGCTTTAGATGAAGTAGTTCTACAATTTTTGTAAAAATATGATTGTAATCGAGGTTTGAAATGTCGGTGATGGTAAAAATATTGAAATATGATTTTTATTAAAATATTTGTTATTGATGAAAATTAAAAAAAAAATCTTAAAAATTATGAAAATTTTAGAAAA
The DNA here is from genome assembly GCA_030763125.1 of Hippophae gyantsensis. Classification (NCBI taxonomy): domain Eukaryota; kingdom Viridiplantae; phylum Streptophyta; class Magnoliopsida; order Rosales; family Elaeagnaceae; genus Hippophae; species Hippophae gyantsensis. The sequence continues at coordinate 75,190,946 of CM061028.1, read as the reverse complement.
AAATATGATTTTTTATAAAAATATAAAACATCAAAATAAATAATTAATTATATTTTAAATTAATTTTTTATTTAATATACATATTTTTAAATATTTATATTAATAAATAAGTTGATCAATTAATTAAAATATTATATAATAAAAAATATATATATTTTTTGTTAAATATTATAGAATAAGTAATTAAAATGTTTATAATAATTAAGTGTATTAACTAATTTTATTAACTTATAAATAAATAAATATTGATGCTATGAAAAATAAATTTCACTTGTTATTTTTTTTAAAAGTATATTCGGTTACAAACAAGAAAAAAAGAATATATTAACGTCTATAAAAGTAAAATAAAATTGAATTAAAATAATTTGTTCATAACCATTTGCTCTATCTCTATTAGAGCAATGAGTGAGTATTTTGTCAACGCTTTTATACTATTTCATGATTGTTTACATGATTTTTTTTATTTCAATTAGTTTACATATATTTCATAAATCTAATTTATAAGCAACTATAATAACTAATAATTTTATTTATTCATTTCATTTTATATGTATATTAAATAAGTTACAAATAAAAAAAAAAAGAATATATTATCTTCCATAAAAGTGAGTAAAAAATTGAATCAAAATTATTGCTTAGAAAGAACAAAAAATAGAGAAAATAAATTAAAAATTTATATTTTTGATAGTTTTTTTAATACTTTAATTATCATTTAGTGATATTTTAACGATATTTTAACAATACTATTTATAATATCTAAGATATTGTAACTAAAAAATATTTAAATGATAATTAAACAACAATTATATTTTAGATAATTTCGTAATAATTTAACTAAAAGATATATATCATATTCATAGAAATATTATTGCAATAACATTGACAATGTTATTGACATTTTGCTTATAATATAGGTGTCAATTTGATAAGACACACTAATATAAACTAAAAATAAACATGATTATAATAAAATTTTAAAAAATATTTATTACTAATTATTTTATAAATTTAGATGTCACTATTTCTTACTACCATAAATATTGGTCACGCATGAATATAAATACAAGACGACTAAGTCTGATGAAAATAAAACTAGAAAGCAATACTAATTGAATCAATAATTTAACTAAATAAGAAATGAAATGTTTAAACAACAATTTAACTAGTATAGATATACGTAGAGTATCTTTATTTTTGTTTTAATAATTATTTTTTAATTAAGATATATTAAATATTTTTATTTAAATTATTGTTATTTATTTTGATCAATTTCAATAATAATTAATACTTTTAAGATGTTAAATTTTTTTAAAATTATTGTTAAATTTGATTAAAATTGATACCATTAATTTAAATAATAATATTTTGTTAGAAAATTTGGATAAAATGATATAATCATAAATTATCCCTCCCAATATCTTCCTTAGCAGAATATCAAATAACAGAGAAATAAATAATACACAACACAATAATTATAATAGAAACTCCAAATTAGAGAAAAACCACTTTCGTTGTCAAAAGACAATCAGAGAAAAATTTACTATGTGAAAAATTGTTACAACCACATTCTCAGTAATTTTCTCACACATCCAAAAGACGAGCAATTACAAGCCCAAAAGAATTTTCCCACAAAATTCTCTCACTCAAGAACTTTTCATACAAGCTTTTCTCTATTTTTGGGATGATTAACAATGAAAAAAATGAAGCCATATTTATAGCCTTGAGTTCTCATTTCATATACCAAACATTTCTTCATTCAACAAAATTAGGCTACCTAATTTTCTATTCTTTATTCAAACAATGTTGAAACGCCATCTTTGACAATATGGTAAAGCCACGCTTTCATGAATTTTCTTCTAAATTAGGCATATCTATTTTGACTAACAAACCTAATATTATTTTTAATCAATCACGACAATCTCCACCTTGATTAAAAATAAACATAGTTACCACTACAACAATACATTCCAACGGTCGTAATTCTACCTGCAGAAATTATCATACTCGCCCATAATAAAGTACACTCGCTTAAAATTAATCACCCGATTCTAAGAATTTCACATGGTACAATGTCGAAAAAAACTTCTTGAAATTTATGATGCAACTCTCACACTTGATTTTCAGAGTTCATCGGCCATCGACATCCTTTCCACCGCACCTGCATATGCGAGCCAATGCCCGGGTGTGGAAACTTGTGGACCCATTGCCCGATAACACACTTTCTTTCATGGCAATATTTAGAGACTAGCGGCATGCCATGAGGATGTACACGCTCTTTTCAAAGAAGCGTCGCTATAGTCTTTGAAAGCAGACGTATTATTAGCATCGCGTCGGTATTTGAGCTTAGCAGTCGAATCGGGTCCACCTTCGGACAATTTCTTTTGAGGTGCCAGATTGTCCACACCCACTGCTTATCTTAACTTTTTCATGAAATTGTTTTTCTTTCGGTTGTCGGCTACCAATGTTGAGTTTTCGGGGGCGAAACATTTCTTCCACCACTCGACCTTTTTTTCTTGAAAACAACTTGCTAGTAACCGAAAAAATTATTTTCTCCTTTCCATGAATCAAGATAGGTTTCATGTGATCATAAGAAGATGGAAGAGACGAGATGAGCCTTAAAGCTATATCTTCGTTATCAAGTTTAACTCCAATGGTTTCCGGTTCGAGACTGATACCATTGAGAATCTTGAGATGGTCAAACATAATAGTTCCTTCGTTAAATACGCAAAGTATGAAACTACTCTTTTCGAGATACACCCGATTTGAGGCATTTTTGCCGATACAATTCTTCAAGCTTTTCCCAAAGTTCTTTGGTACGTAGATATTTCATGCACATTTGCAAGAATATTTTTGGCCAAACAAAGCAAATTGCATTTGCGAGCTCTTAGATCGAGATCTTCTACCGATCTTCATCACTTATATTGGTTTCTTGGACCGATACCCGGTAATAGTAGTAGTTTCCTTTTAACGCCTTGTGTAACCTATATTGGATCAACAAATCTTTGACTTGTACTTGCCACAAGCCAAAATTGATTCTCCTATCAAATTTCTCAATGTCAATCTTGACTCCTGACATTTCTCCTTCTTTCTTTGAAATTGGCTCTGATACTAGTTGTTAGGAAATTTGGATAAAATGGTATAATCACAAATTCCCCCTCCCAAGATCTTCCTTAGTAGAATATCAAATAACAGAGAAATAAATAATACACAACACAAGAATCATAATAGTTCCTTCGTTCATACGCAAAGTATGAAACTACTCTTTCAGATACACCCGATTTGAGACGCATTTTGCCTGATACAATTCTTCAAGCTTTTCCTAAAGTTCTTTGGCCATAGATATTTCATGCACATTTGCAAGAATATTTTTGGCCTAACAAAAGCAATTACCTTTGACTCTTAAATCAAGATCTTCTCAATCTTCATCACTTATATTGGTTTTACTGGACTCAATACCAGTAATAGAAGCTAGTTTCCCTTTTAACGCCTTGTGTAACCTATATTGGATCAACAAATCTTTGACTTGTACTTGCCACAAGTTAAAATTGATTCTCCCATCAAATTTCTCAATGTCAATCTTGACTCCTGACATTTCTCCTTCTTTCTTTGAAATTGGCTCTGATACTAGTTGTTAGGAAATTTGGATAAAATGGTATAATCACAAATTCCCCCTCCCAAGATCTTCTTTAGTAGAATATCAAATAACAGAGAAATAAATAATACACAACACAAGAATTATAGTGGAAACTTCAAATTAGAGAAAAACCACTTTCGTTGTCAAAAGACAACCAGAAAAAAATTTACTATGTGGAAAATTGTTACAACCACTCTACCGGTAATTTTTCTCACACCCGAACAAGAGCAATTACAAGCCCGAAGGTACTTTCCCACAAAATTCTCTCACTCAAGAACTTCTCATACAAGCTTTTCTCTATTTTTGGGATGATTAACAGTGAAGAAATGAAGCCATATTTATAGCCTTCAAGTTCTCATTTCATATGCCAAACATTTATTCATTCAACAAAATTAGTTTACCTAATTTTCCTATTTTTTATTCAAATAAGGTTAGACACTTCCATCTTTGACAATATGGTAAACCACCTTTTATGAATTTTCTTCTAAATTAATCACCTCCTATTTTGACTAACAAACCTAATATTATTTTTAATCAATCACAACATATTTAATATAATATAGTTAAAAATATGAATAAAAAAACTGATAAAATAAAAATAAGTATACCCAAATGCTAACCCCAAATTAACTTGGCTTCATAAAAGAGCATGTAAGTAGGGAGATGCTAGAATTACGTATGCGTCATTGAGTTAAAGAAATGTTGGTATCTCTTCAAATTATTTTGATTAATCCTCCTTCGAAATCTATAACATGTTAGAGTTGATTTGTACGGTACAAATTGTACTAAACTCTATGATCTCTTTCCTTTTTGTCATGCCAAATACACAAATACATTATTCAACGATAAATTCTTGTCACATATGTATACTAATATTTGTGTACTTTTTCTTATTAAGATATATTGGGCCAATTTAATAGTTCGGTTAAAATATTAAAAAAAGGTGAGCTTATGTATATTTATATATATTAAAAAAATATTTAATCCATTTTATTTTGATTTAATAAAATTTATTATTTATAAATAATTAATATAAATAAATTATTATTATAATCTATAACATAAGGATGAGGTAGTGAATATCACTTTATTTATATAAAATGCATATTTTAATCATTTTCGCTTTTATAAATTAAAGACACTTATGTTATTCTTCAGGTAAAATATTTTACTTTAATTAATTTTTAAATAATCAAATATTATTATTAATAAAAAATTGTGATAAAATAATAAAGTAAATTTAATAAAATAAAATTGTTATTTTATTTTAACAGATTAAAATAAAATTTAATTATTAAAATTTTTTAAATTCTTTTGATCTATTGATCAATTGATTTTATAAATTTTATATTTTATTTATTTTTATTTTGTATTTTTTGAATACTTTCATATTTAATATTTCAGGTAAGAAATTATAAATTTTAGGATATAAAAAATTAAGATTATATATGCAAAAAAATTACAAAATCAACGAAGATATAACCATACAAATGAGTTATCTTATGTTAACTATATTTTAAGAATAGTATAAAAAGTTGAATGATGTGTCTCCATTATTGCTCGGAATGGTGACACTAAGTTAGCATTTGTGTGGTCTTTAACGAGGGTGGAATGTAGAGAGTTCATTCATCAGATTTCAACTCTATTGCTTGTATAAATGATATTTTTGATATTATAAACTTTACTGTTTCAATCTAAACACAATATATAAAAAATATTAAAAAATCACTATTTAAATTTAATATTAAATTTTAAAAATAAAATAAAATAATAAATTTATTTTATTATTATGTCATAATTTTTATTAATAATTTCATATTTTATTAATTAAAAATTGATTAAATTATTTTATTTTTATTAAAAAGATAATATAAATATTTTTTATAAATAAAAAAAAGTAAATTGTACTGTAATCAATCCATAAAATAATTATATTTAGCAAAAATAAAAATAAAAATCATAATATAGTACATAACAACAATATACGATTGTCGTGAACGGCGATATAACGAATGGGCGTGGGAATTAGGGGTGTCCAACGGTCCGATCCGATCCAATTTTGGTCAAAAAACTTTAACCGGATCAGATCGTTTATATTACAAGGACCAGTTGAAATGGTTTTAAGTAATAAAAATCGGACCGGATCGGTTGAAATGGTTTTAAGTAATAAAAATCGGACCGAATCGTTTGATTTATAAAACGATTTGGTCCAATTTGGTTCGATTTTTTATATATTTAATGAAAAATAATGTAAATTTTTTAATATATTATTAAATCGGTTCGGTCTGATTCGAACGGTTAAAAATTAGTACAAATCGGACCGAACTGTTTGATTTGTAAAACCGTTCAATCCGGTTCGGTTTTACGATTTGGTCCGATCCAATCTGATTTATGAACACCCCTAGTGGGAATGATCGGGAACATATTAATAACTAAAATTATTCTATATTAATTTTGATTTTATTTGTATATAAATAGTTATTAATAAAAAGTTTTTTTATGATTTAATCATGCTTATTAATTTTTAATATTTATTTTAAAAAATAAATTTTAATATAATTTTTATTAATTATATTATTTATTAATTTTTAATATTTATTTTAAAAAATAAATTTTAATATAATTTTTATTAATTATATTATTTAAAATATTGATATTGAGTTTTATTTATTTTTAACTAATTTAATATTAGTATATAATTTATAGGTAAGATAAAAGATATAAAGTTAAGAATAAATAAAATTTCATCTAATTATTTTAAATATTATATATTTTATTAATAAAAATTTATATTTTATATAATTATATATATACAAATAATATTAATATATATTTAATTAAAATTAAATTAATTTTAATATTATAATAATTATCTTCATTGTTATTGTTATTTTGGAAAGAAATTTTCAAATTTAAACAAATTAATCATAATTTTATGTTAAACGACATGTGCAATGTCGGCAGAAATCTGGACCTCGGAAGCTGGAATTAGGAGATATGTTTCTCATAGCTATATTGCTAAATGGTGTCGTTTGTCAATCTTGACTTTCAGTAAATTCACGATTTTTATGGTCAGAATCAACGGGTGGATGAGCGAGAACAACGTTTGGAATACACGTCCTTGAGTTTGCGTTAAATTGCAAAGAAACTCCTATACCTTCCAGACTTCAACCCAACTCAACGTCTCAACCAGTCCGACTCCACCATTAACTAAGTCCTTCCTGAATTCTGAGAGCGATCTCACACCAAATAGTGTCTGTATTTTTAAAACTAACTCTTGAATCTCACTCCAACTCTAGTTTTTCCCTCCGTGTCTCTCTAACATATTAACTTATTTCCTAAAACATTGAATTCTCTGAAACCATAGAGGGAGGCAAAAGCCGCAAAATCAGCTATTTTCCCGATATGGGTTCCGATTCTTCGTCAATCTTAAACGCAACAAAACCTATACCTGTTCCATCCAATGAAGAAGACCCAGTAAACCCATCAACAGCTTTACTATCTTTCAATACAGATTCTTCTTCTTCCTCCTCAAATTCTTCTCCTTCTTCTCATATTTTCAATAAACCCAATACAACAATCATCTTCATATCTCTATTACTCATCACAGGCATTGCTCTCTCAGCCGCTGTAGCTTTCGCTTTCCTCTTTTTCTCTGCCCCATCAAAAACTACCCATTTGCCCTCTTCATTTGAAACTAAGGCTCGTTCTTTGAAAAAGCTTGACCATCCGGTAGTTCTGTTGATTTCCTCAGATGGGTTTCGATTTGGATACCAATTCAAGACATCGACTCCGAATATTGATCGTCTTATAGCTAATGGGACAGAGGCAGAGATGGGTTTAATTCCGGTATTCCCAATTTTAACTTTCCCTAATCATTACTCTATTGTTACTGGTCTTTATCCTGCTTATCATGGTATAATCAACAACAATTTTGTGGATCCAAAAACCGGTGATTATTTCACTATGGCAAATCACGAGCCCAAGTGGTGGCTTGGTGAGCCTTTGTGGGAGACCGTAGTCAATCATGGGTTGAAAGCTGCTATCTATTTCTGGCCTGGTGCTGAGGTAAATAAGGGTTCTTGGGATTGCCCTGAAAATTTTTGTAAGCATTATAATAGTTCTGTTCCTTTTGAGAACAGAGTTGATACTGTTTTAAAGTACTTTGATTTACCTAGTAGTGAAATTCCTGTATTTATGACTCTTTATTTTGAAGATCCTGATCATCAGGGTCACCATGTTGGGCCCGATGATCCTGAGATTACCGAAGCTGTTGCTAGAATTGATAGTATGATAGGTAGGTTAATACAAGGTCTAGAAAAAAGAGGGGTTTTTGAGGATGTGAGTATAATCATGGTGGGCGATCATGGAATGGTAGGAACATGTGATAAAAAGTTGATCTTTTTGGAAGATTTAGCCCCTTGGATTGAAATTCCTGCAAATTGGGTTCTGTCATATTCTCCACTTCTATCAATTCATCCACCCGCTGGGGTGGATCCTTCTGATGTTGTCACGAAGATGAACGAAGGATTGAAATCAGGGAAGGTTGAGAATGGCAATAACTTGAAGGTATATCTTAAGGATGAGCTGCCTAGTCGATTACACTATTCGGCAAGTGATCGAATTCCACCAGTTATAGGATTGATTGAAGAAGCGTTTAAGGTGGAACAAAAGAGAACGAAGCGAAAAGAATGTGGAGGATCACATGGTTATGACAATGCTATATTTTCAATGAGAAGTATCTTCATTGGCCATGGTCCTCAGTTTGCTAGAGGCCGGAAAGTTCCCTCATTTGAAAATGTTCAGATATACAACTTGGTGACTTCGATTCTCAATATCCATGGTGCTCCCAACAATGGATCTTTATCTTTTCCAGAGTCTATTTTACTGTCAAGATCTTAGTACCATCTCTTTGACTTTTTCTAGAATCAGATCCAATCAGCTGATGCTAATGCTAATGCTTAATGTTCATGGCACGAAGACAATGGAGATTTTAGTAAAAGGTAACTTTATAAGTTGGTCTTATATCCTCGTTATGACTAGTTCCAATTAAATACCGAATATTGTAAATATCATGATAGAGAATTATAGTACCTCTATAAAGTCTTTAAGGTTTATTTAGTCTTGTAGTCAATATATTCTTTTCATATTCCTGTTTACTTAGTCCAGCTGTATCTGATGAGGGGCATCAGATTAAATTTTCCATAATTAAAGGAAGCATTCTTATATTTGACTATTGGGAAGTATTTTTCTTTTTCTTTGCTTAGTGGAACTCCTCCATTTCTTTGCTCAGTCATTTTTCAAACTATGCTTGTTGCTAGCTGAATTATCTCTTTGCATTTGGTTGTTTTAAGCTGTGAAGCAGACTAAATCTTCTTATTGGAAATAGCCGCATAGCGTTAATAGTCTTGAATACAAGTGAAAGGATGATAACTTAATGTTTCAGATTCTTGTTATATAAAGGGTTGTTTGAAGTCATAAAAATGGAGCAAGTTCAGATTCTTATTATATCGAACTTACTTTTAATCTATCTAAAGGTGAATGGGGATGGGTTTTTTTTTTTTTGAAGCTGCTTGGGACAAATTACATTCTTACTGATAATGTTTCAAACTCAAAGCTTCACTGTAATGGGGCAACACTTGTACACTGTACTAGTGGGTGATACGGCAGTACGTGGACAATACTAGTGTCTGAGTTGGTAGTGATGTATTTTTTTTTTAGGTCCTAATTGATTCTGTTTTCAATTTTTTTTTTTTGAATTCAAGTTTTCAAAAGGAGTCTTGTTTGGTATTTAATTTCATTTTCTACTTCAAAATCAAGTTGGAATTCAATTCATTTTTACACATTTTTTTATTGTTTTTGAAACTTCAAAAAAAATTCTCCAAAATCATATTTGAATGTTAGTTTTGTTTTCATTAGTTAACTTTATATTTATTTATCTTTATTTAAGAGATAATGATTATGATCATTACAAAATGAGCTTTTAGTGATTATGATCATTTGCTTGTTTTTATATAGTTTTACATCTTAAGGTATATCAATAAGCACAAACATAGAGGGTCCTATTTCCTTTTTTTAGATAATTGAGTGGGTTGTCATTCCTTTATTCTGATTTTGGTTCTACAAGATAAATACATTATTCTAGTTGCCAAAACAGATGCATTCTAGCTTTGAAAGTGGGCAAAATTTTATGCTAATGAGTTCTGGCTCTTCCTTCAACGAGAACAATGATATTTTATTTGTACTTCCCTTCCCTTTATAAAAAAAGCCACGTACGAAGTCACCTAAATGATTTTAGGAGCGGACTTTAAATTTTCATTAGTTTGAAAATTTTGGCCCGAAAATATATAGGAGCATATAAATATAGTTCAAGTACGAAGTTTTGGGCAGAATTTGCATCATTATTCTTGGAGATGTGATACAAAGAATGAGTATTTTATAGGTAAATAATTAAAATTGTGATTAATTATATAAATTTGATTGTTTTTTTTCTTAAAAATAATTGTGATTAATTATATAAATTTGATTGTTTTTTTCTTAAAAATAATTGTAATTAATAAGATGTAAGACATAAATAGTTATTATAATATAAAAAATTTAGTTAATTGAAATCGAAGATGTATTAATATTATTTTTTATACATATAATTATATATATAAAAATATAATTTTAATAATAAAATACATAATATTTGAAATAATTACATAGAATATTACTTTTATATATTTTATTTTCCTTAAAAACATGTGTTAAATTAGTTAAAATAAAATTTAATGTTAATATTTTAAATAATATAATAGAGTAAAAATTATGTTAAGATTTAATTTTTTAATATATGTTAAAAATAAAAATTGTTGTTAAATCATGTAAAAATTGATATTAATTCAATAATTAAAAGTTATTAAAAAATACATCTAAAATTGATACAAAATAATTATGATAATTAACGTAATCGTAGTGATCGTATATACTCTCATTTCTATGCACATATAATATGACTTTAAAGAAGTGTTTTAATTTGATTGAAAATACGAATTCATAATGCGAATATAATCCAAACACGAAAAGAACGAAAGCTTCTAAGGTTGCATGATATTTTGATTACTTTATTTTTATAAATTAGATACATTAATCATATTTTTTAAATTTTTGTGCATTTATTCTAATATTTTTAGACACTTTAGACATTCTTTTTTGCCTATTTTGATCTTTTAGATCCCTTATTTTTTTTAAAATGAAAGTTAAATCGAATTGAAAATACATGTTTAAACAGAGAAATGTCTCAAAAAGTTTAAAAAATAGAAAAATAAAATGATTAAAATTATCAAAATTGATCTAAAATAACTATACACAAATATAATAGTATTGTGATTAAAATAAAACAGTTTAAAGTAAGACCATCAATATATTTAATTTTCATTTAATTTATGAAAATTAATGGTTGTATATTTGGTTTGGTTTCCATTATTTAGATGCTTCGTAATGAACCTAGTAATTGCACTGATGCTAGTAAGCGTGGAAGCAATCTAGCACATGATATATTTTATACCAGTAAAAGAATAGTTGCTAAAGGAATGCAATCTAGCCATTGGACATACGTACACACAGAAACGCACACACAAACTTATGAATTATGAAAGCTTTATCTGACTGACAAATTAACTTGTGTGGGCTTCTGAGTATCTTAACGCATCTGCTACGATGGACCATATTTAATGTTATAATTGTAATTTTCTTTTTAATTTAAAGATTTTCAATCTTAATTTGAGTAATTAATATGAACCAATCCAAGTTTGAAAAGATCCAATAAAATCAAATTGATATTAAAATTTACTTATAAATTATTGTTATATATAAAACACAACATAATAACATTTAAATTTTAAATTGATATATTTATAACAAAATTTATTATTTATAATCATAACTAAGAAATCAAAAGTATAAGAAATATGACATTATAATTATTTATATTTATTTTTAAGTTAAAATAGTAATATAATATAATTATGGTATATATAATATTCAAATATAACACACTATAAAATAAAATATGTATTTATTTATAATTTAATAGTAATTCAGTCATGATCGGATACAGTAGATAATAAAATCTATCAATCCGAATCTGATCCGAATTCGAACAGATTATATATTTTTCAATATGAATTCAATCTTACTATAAGATTTTTCAGTCTAATTCAATCCGAATTCGATAAATCAGATCAAATTTCTAAATTCAATTGAATTAATCAGATTATTTGCACACCTCTATTTAAGACACACACTCTCTCTCTATAATCAAAATTAAATTTTTTATTTAAATTTCATATTAGTTATTTTTAAATTTTATGAATGCATTATTCATTGTTTTTAGAATATATTCCCTAACAATAAGTTATTTTCTTTTTCTATCTTCTATCGAGTATTTGTATTTTTAAAGAGAAAATTATATTAATTTTGAATTTTATCAACACATAGTATCACGTCATCATATATTCTAAGAAAAATGAATACATATCCTTAAGAGCAATGAATACATATCCTTTGCAGTTTTTCGGTAGTTGTAGCAAATTGTGTTTGTTAATGGTTAGAGACGTGATTATTGTGTTTGTTAACACACAAAAAAAATAGCTTTAATTTTTATCAGGTTGTTTATTTATTATAGTAGTGAATATCCGACCTTCAAAAACAATAAGCAATTAGTGAACAATTATTAGTAAAAAAAATTTCTTGACATGTTCGTGTTGGATTAATAGGTCGTATACCATTTTTCTGCCCCTACTCTTCACTTTAGGAAAATATTTTGTAATCTGTAGCCATGTTTCTTATTCCTTCAAAAGCTTTTAGGGTATAATACAATTTTTTTATGCTAAGAGTGTGTTAATTCTGTTAATCTTCATTAGAGTTAGGATTATGCAGAATAATTTCATATTCCAGGAGTCACATATCTCTTCCAACTTAGTTAGCTTCATCAATTGTCAAGTGAACCATCTGATGAAGTACGAGATTTCAAAAAAAAAAAAAAAAATTCCGACACCTTGTAACCATGTCTTGGTTAGAAAATAGTCATAATTTTCTCATACATTTTTTCTAAAGTTTTCCGACTTATGGTGCCAATATATCCATTAGCTTCAGTTTCTACATTTTTCTGATTTCTCATTCCATGTTTCCTTCAGCTCTGCTGAACAGCATCCAGAGATTATATTCAAATTAAATTTTGATGATAATAATGTTAGGAGAATCACAATTTCAATTCGAACTTAATCAAGCTCTAAACAGCGGAATTAAACCTATTCTCCTTCTTTGTGTGAATCTTTTAGGAAACAAATAAATAGAGCTTAAAATCAAACATGCACAAAATCAACACAACCAATTTACGTGGAAAAACCTTCCCCTAGGTAGGAAGGAAACAACCCACGGCACTCCTCTCCAAAACTTCCACTATCAAGAAACAATTGTACAACAGTTCTCTAGGTAAAAATAGAGGCAAACAATCAACAACATCATCAAGAATACACTTTCGAAACTAACAATTATTTCAAGAAAATGGAGAGATCTAACCCAATTCGTAGTCACTGTTCACTACTCAGAATTTCTCAAACCGGTGAGCCAAATCCAAATCCAACCGCACAGATTAAAGAATCTTGAGTCTTGAATCTGGCTGCAAAATTTCAGCTTAATCGGACCAAAAACGACCTTCGATCGGAGCACTTGATGAAGATCTGGCTGGAGAGGGAAAATCGCTTCTTTCTCGCTCTCTTTGCCGCTGCACTGCACTCTGCAATTCTCTGCAGAAAAACTCACACAACAAACCCTAAATGGGTTTATTAATTAAAGCAATGAAATGACACAATTGTTCTTCTTACTCCTATGGGCTTTTAAGCCACATGGGCTTCGCGGCTCCTCCAAATCAAGAGGAAAACCCAACAAATCTCCCCTTTTCCGATTAGATGGTGGATCCACCATCTCGCAATTGAATAACAAACTTCAAGTTTTTCTCTTGACATCGCTTTTGTCAAAGATGTCAGATCCATTCTCATCAAGATGGATTTTCTCAAGTTCAAGCAACTTATTGTTAGAGTATCCCTTATCCAATGATACCTCACATCAATATGCTTGATCTGAAAGTGAAATGCCGAAGTTCTTCGCTAGGTGAATAGAACTCGATTATCGCAGAATAACACATATTTCTCGTCAAAACCAAGTTCCTCAAGAATCAAGTTTTCATCCACAACAACTCCTTACAAGCCTTAGTTCGCAGAATAAACTCCGCCGTCAGAAAGTAACACACTTTTGCAATCTTGAATGCCAAGAAACGCTCCACCCAGAGAAAGTAATTAGATAACTCGAAGTAGACTTACGGTGAATCTTCATCTCTTGCCAAATCAATCAGTGTATCCAACTAACACCGGTTTTCCACTTCCAAAGCTAAGTGTCAACTTGGAAGTACCTCGAAGATATCTCATAATCCACTTTACTGCATCCCAATGCTCTCTTCCTGGATTGGAAAGAAAAGGAATAACTCCAACTGCATGAGCTATGGCTCGTCTCGTACACACCATTGCATACATTAAGCTTCCCATCGCCGAGGCATATGGAACCTTTTCCATATCTTCCTTCTCTTTATCCGTTGAAGGGCCTCGACTGATCTCAACTTAAAGTGATTAGATAAAGGAGAAGAAACCACTTTAGCTTTATCCATATGAAACCTTTCAAGTACCTTATTGATGTACCGTTCCTCGTGACATGTACAACTTCTTTCTTTTCTTGTCTCGACAAATTCGAATACCAATAATTTGTTTCTTGTCCCAAGTCCTTCATGGCAAAGGACTTACTAATCGCTTCTTCAAATTATCAATCCTTGAAGAATTTCGCAACAATCAACATGTCATCAACATAGAGCACAAATGATAAAGTCATCATCGAGAATTTCTGCACAAAAACACAATGATCGAAGTAGTCTTCTTGTAACCATGCCTCCCCATAACCGACTCAAACTTCTTATACCATTGCTCAGTGTCTTTCCAACCCGTATAGGCTTTTTTTTAACCGACATACGTAATCCTCTTTTCCTTTAACCTCAAAACCCTCTCGTCGCTCCATATAAATCTCTTCCTCCAACTCACCATGAAGAAAGGCAAGCTTTTCACATCCATTTGCTCAATTTCTAAATCCAAGCCACGCTAGACCTAGAACAACACGTATGGAAGACATTTTCACAACAAGAGAGAAAATATCATCAAAGTCAATACCTTTCTCCGATCGAATCCTCGACGACCGCCTAGCTTTGTATCGTGGTTGTGAATTGTGTTCTTCTTTGCTTCACCCCGTAGACCCACTTGTTCTTCAAAGCTCTCTTACCCTTAGGCAACTTTACTACTCAAACGTGTGATTGTCATACATGATCGCATCTCATCTTCCATAGCACCAACCCAAGGTGCTCGTTTCCATCTTCCATCGCTTCTACATAACATCAGGTTCTCCTCATCCGTCAATAACACATACTCATCCGTATCATACCGTGTGGAAGGACGCCGTCTCCTCTCGGTAGACCTCTGGGTGGAATTTCCGGTTCGCAACCGATCAAGAGTCTGCGGATCTGTTTCACTGCATATCTACATCATCTAAACCCCGCTGGTCATCTTCAACATTTTGTTCCATCTCGTACCATAAAGGAACCTGGATCTAGGTCAATCAAATCATCGCTATACCGATGGACTCCTTTTTCTATCTTCTCAACATCTTGTATAGTTTGATCTTCTATAAAACACAACATCACGACTTTACCAGCTTCTTCAACTGATCATAAAATCTCGTAGCCAAATTCATCCAGGACCATAACCAACAAAGATACACCGCCGTGTCTTCACATCGAGCTTAGATCTCTCATCTTTTGGTATATGCACAAATGCCTTACAACCAAAAACGCGAAGATGATCATAAGAAACATCTTTGCCAGTCCAAACTCGGTTTGGTACATTAAACTGAAGAGGAACACATGGTGTGAGATTAAGAACATGCACAACTGTATTCAAAGCCTCACCCCAGAAAGATCTTGGCAATTGAGCCTGTGAAAGAAGACATCTTACTCTTTCAACTAATGTCTTGTTCATTCTCTCAACCAACCCATTTAACTGAGGAGTCTTGGGAGGTGTCTTTTGATGTCGAATGCCCTGATGCCTACAGTACTCATCAAAAGGACCTGAATACTCTCCCCCATTATCTGTTCTGATGCACCGCAATTTCTTCCCTACCGTCTCTCCACTAAGGCTTGAAACTGTTTAAACACATTTAATACTTGATCTTTGCTCTTCAAAGTATACACCCATAACTTTCTTGAACAATCATCTATGAAGGTCACAAAATAACTGGCACCACCCAAAGTTTTTGTCTTCATAGGACCACATACATCTGAATGTACCAAATCAAGTATGTATTGTTTTCAAGCGAGGGAACTCTTGAAAGAAACTCTATTTCGCTTCCCGCCAAACAACGAGTACATCTTCTTAAACAAACATCATTCATTCCGTAAAAGATTCTTTTTAGTCAATACCGGCCAAGCCTTTCTCACTCATACGAGTAGTCTCTTATGCCACAACTCGATGTGAGCTCATCCGTCACAAAGATTAACAACGCCTTTAAAGAGTCTCGCCAAGTAAAGATATACAAACCGGAATGTTTGCTCCCACGAGCAAAACCATAGCACCCTTAGTAAGTTTCCATTGACCATTACTAAAGGTGTTGCAATATCCTTCATCATCAAGTTTACTCCGGAGATCAAGTTCAAACGAATTTAGAATATGCTTTACCTCTGCTAAGTATCCTCGTGCCATTATTCATCTCCAAACACACATCTCCAATACCAATGACTTTAACCAAGCCATCATTACCCAACTTCACCGTCTCCAAAGTCACCGTGAGCAGGGGATGTAAAGAAGTCCTCTCGAGACGTAGCATGAATGAGGCTCCACTATCAATAACCCAATCGACCTGGTGACATGCAACATTGACAACATCTTCATTATAAACAACGAGAAAGTCTTCTCAACTAGCTGTGGCAACTCGATTATTTTCTTTGCCAATATCACCTCTTGTTCTTTGTCTCTTATTCTTGCTATCCCGCTCAACCGTCTACAATATTTTCGACGTGCCCTTTCATGCCACACATGACACTCAACATTAGAAAACCCGTTGGACTTCGCTTCTTCCTTTTTCTTTCGTTCTGAAACCTCTCGTTTTACTCCTCCCTCTTCTTTCTCGTAACCAAAATCTCTGATCGCCGAGAAGACCCACGTGACTTTCTTCTCATTTCTTCATTCAAAACACTACTCTTAGCAGATCCATATTGATTACACCATTTGGAAGCCGAGTTACTTAATGACATTCTAAATGTTTCCCAAGAGTCCCAAGAACGTACTCCAATAAACACAACCCCCGAATCTCATCATCAAACTTGATACCCATTCCAGCCTAACTGATTAATTATTCCTTGGAACGTATTCAAGTGATCTCACAACGGAGTTCCATCTTGGTACCTTAAAGCCATCAACCGTTTTATAAGAAACATTTTATTATTTCCTCGTTTTCCGAGCATACAACTCTTCAAGTTTATTCCATAATGACCGTGCATGTATTTCTCCACTAATATGGTTCAAAACATTATCATCTACCCATCAGCCTTATATAACCACAGACTTGTCGATGTAACAAAGTCCATTCTTCTTCAGATCATTTTTCTGGCTTCTCACAGGCAAATACCGGTAAATGAAATTGTTTGACATAAAAGAGATCTTCCATTTTTCCTTTCCAAGTATGATAATTAGAACCATTCAAAGTAATCATTCCACTTAAATTTGCTTCCATTATTCAACACAAGAAATTCAACAATAATAACCACAAATTTCGATACCACTTTTGTTAGGAGAATCACAATTTCAATTCGAACTTAATCAAGCTCTAAACAGCGGAATTAAACCTATTCTCCTTCTTTGTGTGAATCTTTAGGAAACAAATAAATAGAGCTTAAAATCAAACATGCACAAAATCAACACAACCAATTTACGTGGAAAACCTTCCTACAGAGGAAGGAAACAACCACGGCACTCCTCTCCAAAACTTCCACTATCAAGAAACAATTTTACAACAGTTCTCTCTAGGTAAAACTAGAGGCAAACAATCAACAACATCAATTTCAAGAAAATGGAGAAATCTAACCCAATTCGTAGTCACTGTTCACTGCTCAGAATTTCTCAAACCGGTGAGCCAAATCCAAATCCCACCGCACAGATTAAAGAGTCTTGAGTCTTGAACCTGTCTGCAAAATTTCAGCTTAATCGGACCACAAACGACCTTCGATCGGAGCACTTGATGAAGACTGGCTGGAGAGGGAAAACTGCTCTCTTTTCTGCCTTTGCTGCTGCAATTCTGCAATTCTCTGCAGAAAAACTCACACAACAAATCCTAAATGGGTTTATTAATTAAAGTAATGAAATGACATAATTGCCCTTCTTACTCCATGGGCTTTTAAGCCACATAGGCTTCCTTTGGGCTCCTCCAAATCAAGAGGAAAACCCAACAAATAAATCAATGTGCCAAAGTATGAATGTGAATTGTGAAGGTTCTTCCTTATTTCCACTTCTATATATCATGACGCTCACTGTCAGTCATAATCTTTTTGAGAACTGTTTTCAAGTTAAACGATCAAACATGTTTTAAAATGTTTAGTTTTTCTGTAAAAACTATGGATAATAATAATATTCTACAAATAGTCTTTTAATTAAGTAGCCTCATATGTTAAATGGGTTCGATTAAATTTTGTCGAAATAATTTGCAGTTCCAGAAAATAAAGGATGCTATTCAAATGCATAACACGGCGAGATGCAGCATTGGCCTGTCGAAGGGAGTCGGAGATCTTCAACTTGAAGTGTAGAATCTTCCTTGGTCTCAAAGACAAACCAACAGAGAATCTCCATCGTCATAAAACATCAAGAAAATTTATGTATGAGTAACTTATATATTTTAGCATAAATGTTATTTATCAAATAAGTTATACATGATATAATATTTTTGCGGTAAGGTGTTATAAATGTTATTTATTAAAATAAAACTAAACTATAATTCTAATAATAAAAGGAAACAAGTTTCTAACGCTTGTTTATAAACGTGGATAACTTATTATTATTATTTTTGTCCATCAATGTTGCATTACAATTCTATTAGTGGTGATAATTCAATAGCCTAAAATATAAAACACAAACTCAATTTGACTTGGTATTAATTATTTTTTTATTAATATCAAATATTAATTTTTTTATACTATTAAAAATATTGAACTATTTTTATTATTATAAATTAATTAATTAATTAATTAAAAATAATTTATTTTTTATATTAAAATATAAATGAACACCAACCCAAATATACAAATACAAACAATTATAATACGAACATAAACACGTAAACATCGACAAATTACCTCTAAATTCTATTTCTATCCAAAGATGATTATTGATTTATAATTATTTTTCATGTTAATTTCGAATGACGATCACGAATGTAAAAATTCCAATTTATCTAACTTTATAAATTATCTAATTCATTTTGACAAATATCCTCTCAAAATGTCTAACACGTTTTGCATAACCCTCCTCCTTAGCAAACAATTCTTCCTCCTCATTCTCTCCATTCCTTGAGACCTTGACCAACAAAAAAAAATGACAACATATGGAACTATTCTGACCACGACACAACCACAATCTAACCTACAACTCAACATTTCAAGAGCAAAAGAAAGGATCAAAGCCGGTCTTGGCACTCAAAAACCATGGAAGGAGATGATCCAACCACACCATATCACTCTCCCATCATCCTTTAACCAAATAACTCAAAGAATCGAAACAAATATTTTATATTTTCACGTAAATTATGTCATCATTGTATTTTTCATCATCTTTCTAAACTTGTTTTGTAATCCAGTTTCATTGATGATATTCATTGTCATGATGGTTGCATGGTTGTTCTTATATTTTCTACGTGACGTGTCCTTGTTTGTGTTTGATCGTGTGATTGATGATAAAATGGTTTTAATTGCTTTGTCATTGATGACAATTTTTGTTCTCTATTTTACAGATGTGAAAAATAATCTAATAAGGGCCCTCTCATTTGGTGTTGGGATTGTAATTGTTCATGGTGCAATGAGAAGAATTGATGATATTTTTATTGATAATCAAGAAGGCCATGGATTGGTTAGTGGAACTGTTAAAGTGCCTCTTAAAACTGCAGCTTCTTCTTCTTATTGTTTATCCTAATAATGCATATATTTATTTGTTGTTTTTTAATGTTATTATGTGTAATATAAAAAATAGTTTAAGAGGTTTGAAGTACTATTTATATTTTTTAAGGATTGATATGTCGTTGTGCATAATCTTCATGTCTCAATTTATGGAGCTTGTTCTTTTCTATTCAATATAATTGTTGAAATTTTAAGAGTAAAGCTAGATATCATAAATAAGATGGCTTGATTGAATAGAACACTAACTTAACTGTAGGACTACATTGAATTTGTTTTAGTTAATAAAATTTTCATATCTTATTGTTAACTAAATAATGGCCCAAAACAATATTTGCATATATTAAACCCTTTCTACAGCTTTTATATATATATATAGTTTCCTGTGAAAGCAATATTGTGTAGCCGTTGGAGAAGAACAAAAGCTGAGAACTGCTAAAGATCAGCAACCGAACAGAGAACGACGCAACCAAGAAAAAAAAGGAAGCTGCTACTCTTTAATTCATCTATGTTACGCGTACCACACCAGCTTAGCTTTGTCGATCTTCAGCCAGCCCTTCCACCTCCATTCGCAGCCATCAACCAACCGCCTCAGCTTCCACTAGACCAGCCACAGCGTGCGCCTCCACCATCTTCTTTGCCCCTGTTTTTTGGTCAGCATTTTCACCGTCCATCAACAACAGAACTGTTACTCTCTGTTTTCAATTTTTTTTTTCTTCTCCAGCGACTTCACTCACTCAGCAGATAAAGAAATGAAGATATATATATATATATATATAAAGGGAAAAGGTTTAATAATAAATGGTTTATGATAGCATTTTTCAAATTTTAATCTCAGAAATCTCCACTATTGACAACCGATTGATGGGATGACACCTCAAAAAGGTTTCAACTAACAAATTTGGAATTGTTATTTTTTAAGTATTCGTATGTTTATTTTGATGTTTTTTTTATCATTATTTTTAAGAAGTATATTTGGGTTATCTTTGTTTAGATAGTTAGTGCACATTTTAATTAATATTAATAATAATTTTAATAAATTAAGATAATTTAAATGTATTATTTTAAAATTGATCAAAATGAATATCAACATTCTAAATAGGGATAATCTAAAGATAAATGTATCCAAACAAAAATAAGAGGTAATTCTAACCTACTAACTCAAGAAATTCAATATGATATCTATTTTGATGTGAAATCATGAATTATTTAATAAGGTTAACTTTAGAAGAATATAAGTCTCGTATTATTTATAAATACCAATATTATTTTTATTTATTAATGTGTGACATTTATTTCATACTCTAACATCTACTCTCACCTTGTGTATTGTTTAACTCAAAATTTTGTATTTTAAACTATTTTTATTATATTTTAATTTTATTTAAATCACTTATTTTAATTTTATTTTTTGCAAAATCTATGATTGTATTTTATTTTTTGTGATGGAGGTCTATTTTTTTTGGCTTATTAATTGATTGAAGCTATGATATCGTGTCAATTTTGTTTAGTGTATAAGAAACATTAACGATCAAATCTTAAAAAATTGATTTAAAATAAAACTTATATTATTTGTAAACACTACATTAATATCTTTATTTATTAATATGCGATACTTATTTTATAAACTAACAAAAGATTCTTTTTTGAATCATAAATATTTATTATGATTTTTTATTTAAGAGTTAAATAAAAAGCATTTTATCTAGGGTTAGATGCAAATGGGGTAAGATTTTTAATATTTTTAGAATTATTATAAGGGTTTATAAGATTAGAGAAAAAATTAAAAATTAAAATTTGAAGGTTTATAAAATAGTGAGATTAATTGACATCATTTTTAATATAAAAAATTAAATAATATAAATAATCTAATCTATATGTAAGATATATTATTTATTTTTTATTCTATAATATAAAGTTAAATCATATTTTTTTAGTTAAAATTTTTGAAATGATAGATGACTAATAATCTCTATCATAATACGAAAGTGAAATCTTTTGTTTTCAAACAATACAATTTATTATTTAATTTTAAGTATCGAGCATACAACAGTTATTTTGAATGACCTGCGTACAACACATTTCACCCCATACTGTTAATATAATATGACATTTTTTGTGCATGTTTAAAATGATCGAGGCCTTATATTCGCTATTTGTTTTGAGTGAATGGACAAATAGAAAAAGTCTTGTGAAGGTGGGCGAGTGCTAGAAATCCACCTCAGATTACTTCAATTTGCATTGGTATTGTTATAGGTGATGAGTTTTAATAAATGATTGCTTTAATTTTGTTATTTTTAATTAAAAAGGTTTTTGTTTTTTAATTTTTTTAAAATTGTATATTTTAATCTTAAAAACCTAAAATTATAAGATTTATATGCATTACTTTTAAGATTAAAATATATCTATTTTTAAATTATAAAACTAAAATATTTCAATTAAAAACTATAAAATTAATATCCTCATTTCCTTAAACCTACGAGATTATCCGTGTGCTCCAAATCATACCTCTTTTGAATCACTTGTAATTGACAAACTTTTTAAAAGCTTTGGGCCAAACTTCCTTTTATTGTTTCAAATGGGCCATATAGTAAATGAAAAAAAAATCATTATTTGAAGAATGTACCATTTTGAAAAATCTTGTTCCGAAGTTATTTGGGTATTGTAATTATAATTTTTATATATTTTTATTTTATAATTATTAAAAAGAATTTATTTAATTTTATAATTTAAAAATACTATAAATTAAATCAAATTTTTAAAAATTAAACTTTTTTAGAAGTAAAATAAAAGCTATATGTTTTATTAATAAAATAATAAATATCTTCACTCCCTCTCCTTCCATTCTCTCACTAACATTTTTATTAATAAAAAAATTGAGACCGAGAAAGAGATATCATAAGAGAGAGAATGAGTGACATAAAAAAGGCAAGAAAGAAAGACTTAGAGAAGGAACAAATGAGAGGAAAAAAAAACACAATTAAGTAGGTGAGAAATAAAGAGTGATTAAGGTTTGTTTATTTTTAGTTTTATTTTATACTTATAAAATCTTAATTTTTTAAAATGTTAATTTAATTATTTATTAGAATTCTATAACTTAAGTTTTTCTGATAGAGTCTATTTAATAGAATCTTACTTTGTAAGAGATCAAATTTACTTTTTATTTAAATTATATAGATAACATCTTTAGGAGTAATTAAACGTGATTATATTATTTAATATTCTTTGTTTTGTAAAGTCTATAAAAAAGATCTTAATTCTATATTGAATAAGTAAGTGAGTTTAAACTCATTTCTCTTTGTTTTACCTCATTCAAGTCGAGGGCTTATTATGCAAACATAGATGATAATCATTAGGATGTTTGTAGTATTGGTTTCACTTGTAGTTGACGAACCAAATTACTCCAAAACAATCTCTGAAAAAGACTCTCATTTATGACACAATAGATTTGAACACTTAAGCTTTAAAGGACTAAGAACTCTACACTATAAGAAGATGACGAAGGGGCTTGTTATGTTGAAAACTCCATCTAGATTGTGTGAAGCCTTCTTGAAGAGGAAGCAACACATATAAGTAATTCCTAAACAAAGTTAATAGAGAGTAACGTAAAGACTTTAATTAGTTTACACAGACATCTATAGACCAGTTACACCAGAATCCAAAAATAAAAGGAGGTACTCGTTCACTTTCATTGACGATTTAAGTTGAAAAACATGGGTGTTTTATTTATTAGAGAAGTGAGAGACATTTACCATTTTCAAAAAATTTAAAAACTTGGCCTAG
The DNA here is from genome assembly GCA_030763125.1 of Hippophae gyantsensis. Classification (NCBI taxonomy): domain Eukaryota; kingdom Viridiplantae; phylum Streptophyta; class Magnoliopsida; order Rosales; family Elaeagnaceae; genus Hippophae; species Hippophae gyantsensis. Next base: position 75,167,238 of record CM061028.1, on the reverse strand, counting down.
AAGAAAACATGTGAATTAATAAGGTGTTTAAGAACTGACAGAGAGGAAGAGTTCACTTCAAATGAATTCAATGAATTATGCAACTCCAATGGCATAAAGAGGCAGCTAACAGTAGCATTAATTCTACAACAAAATAGAGTAATTAAACGAAAAAATAAGAATATTATGAATTTGACGAAAAATATGTTATCTAAAAAGAAAATTCCAAAAGAGTTTTGGCATGAAGCTATCAACTAGACCATTTACATCTTGAATTAAAGTCCAACAATTGTAGTGAAGGATCAAACACCTGAGGAAGCTTGGAGTGGACAAAAACCATCTGTGGAGCATTTTAAGATATTTGGCTACATTACACATGTGCACATTTCTGATAGAAAAAGGATTAAGCTTGATGATCAAAGTATGAAGTGTGTTCACTTAGGATTGAGTGAAGAAACGAAGACATACAAACTCTACAATCCAATTATAGAGAAGATTATGATAAGTAGAGATGTTATGTTTGAAGAAACTGAAAGTTGGGATTGGAACAAAGTAAAACCAAATGGGACTAGTAATGTTCCTAACTAAATGCAGAGAAGATAAAAGAAATGAAGAAAAAAAAAACAGATGATGAAGAAGATGGAGTAGATAATGGAGTCAACAACCTAACTTTGTCAGACACAACGTATAGAGGAGACAGTGGAGTCAACAACTCAACCTCGTTAGACACAACATCAAACATATAACAAGGGAGGATTAGAAGACGATATCTATGGATTGATGACTATATGACTGGAAATACAAGTCATTGAGAGAAATGAGACTTGGAGCTTGATAACTTTACCACAAGAGCTCGATGCTTTTGTAAAAATGAGAGATTTGCTTGGTACATATTTTGTTTTATCAAAGTAAACCGCTTGCTAATGCAATGCATTTTAAGGGAAAAAATTGTTAAAAATCTATAACTTAATCTTTTATATTGTTGGAATTTATTTAATAAAGTCATATTTTGTAGGAGATCAAATTTGTTTTTCATTTAAATTAGACTTATCATGTCTTAGAGTAGTTAAATGTAACTGTATTATTTCTTCATTCTTTGTTTTACAAAACCTATAAAAAAGTCACAATTATATATTGAATAAACCATCGATTTTAAACTCATTTATTTATGTTTTATCTCAATTTTAATACTTAATATTATCTATATTTTAAATTAAAAAATTAAAAAAATTTGCTTTAATAATTATATAATAAAAGAATATAAAATTTAAAATTACAAAATTTAAATGGCTAAATATTCTTTTTTTTATTATCAAAAACGCTTTTTATAGTCTCTCTACGGCTCTTTCGAAACAAACCAACGTCCTAAGTCATCCATCGACGAGAAGACTTTCATTTTTAGATAATCAGTATAGAAAGAACACAATAAGCCAGAGGAAAGACCCAATTATGCTAATGTTGTGGGTGACGTATATTAGTGGCACAAGGACTACTCATATACACTGATAATATTAAATATTTATAATTTAATAATTAAAATTAATAAAATTCAAATAATTTATATTTAATTTTAATATAAATGATTAAAAAATAAATTATTCTAAAAAATTAAGTCAGTAAAAAAAATACTAATAATATTTTTATATTTGTATATATTTATAACACGAAAGTTCTAATGACTGTTAAAGAAAAAAATTATTTTTTATACACCCCAAAGTTAACGTAAATAGAATTTTCTTTTGTAATGGTCATAACTTACAAAATTAAAAAAAATATTTATTATAAATTATAATATTATTATAAATAATATAATAATTAATTATAAATTAAAAAGACAACTATCATTACTTAACTTAACATCCACAGTTTATGACATGTGAACAGAATCAGGAGGAAAGCACACAAAGACATCAATTTAATTCAATTATTTATCCAAGACAGTATTCATTCTTCCATAATCAGCCAAATTCTCAGTACAAATTACAAGGACTAAATAATCCCATCAAGAAGAAAGCTTTTTACAATATATAGAAGCAGAACCACAATGAAAAACCCAAAAATCACACCTTGGTGAAATAGAGTCCAAAAGCAGCTTAGCCGTATGCTCTTGTCTAACCAAAGCATCTTCCATTTCCACCAAAACAGCTGCAACAATTTTCTCATACTCATCACCTCCACCTACAATATAAGCCACCAAAGCAGCTTGAACTGGACCCAAACTCGGATTATAAGCCGCTGATTCCATATAAGATCCTTTATATATCTTCCCATCAGAATCCAAAATCGCTAACCCAGATGGGCATTTACTATATGGGGCATGGGATTTATTAGCAGCCTCAAGAGCTGCAAATTTCAATTCAATATGATTATGATTATGACCCTCCATAGCTTTTCCATCACAAACACCATTACACAAAATTTGGGTTTCGCTTGGAATCGACAAACCAATGTGGTGTGATTCTAAAAGTAAAGGTACGTCCTTGCTTAGAAGATCATCGGGTCCGAATCTTTGAGGCAAAAGTTGCAAAAGTGGGTCGAATTTATCACATTTGGATTCATGGGTTTCTTTGTTATTATCGATTTCGTTGTCGTTTTCGGATGGGGTTATTAGAATTTTGATATTGTGTGCTCCTCTAATTTCTTGGAGAAATTGACGACAATGTCCACAAGGTGCAGAGGAAACGGCGATGTATTCCAGTTGGGTCTCGGCGTTAATGCGTAGATTGGTGACGAGGAATTGCTCGGCGTGGACGGAATGGTGGAGAGGAAGACCTGGAAACTCGAGATTGACTCCGATGAATATCCGACCCGACGATCCATACCCGACGGCGCCGACATGGAATTTGGAGATGGGTGGACGAGCGAGCGACCGGGCTGGCTTGACTAGGGAGGCTAGAAGTTGGAGAGTGGTGAGACCAGATTGTTTGGCCATTGATTCAGCTTCTGAGGCTTCGATTATGAATTTGGGTCGGTCCATTTTGAGCAAAGTTCTGGGTCTGTTTAATTCAAAGGAAAGTGAGTTAACTTAAAGGAGAGTGTTTCAAAGAGAAAAATGAAGGCATTAATGAATTTATAGAGGCATTGTTTTGTTTGGAAATTTATATCTTACTTAAATGTAGTTTTATTTTAAAAAATTATTTAAAATAATATTCTTAAAATTTATATAATAAAAATAGCAATTTTATCTTGAGATGGGAAGTGGTATGAGTCATATTAACTACTACTAGTTTGTTGAGGAATACTCAATAATTTGCGCCCATTTTATTTAAATTTTTATATATGTTATTATTATTTAAAAAATTTTCAAAAAAATTATATATAGGATATAAATACAAATTTATGTATAATTTTAAGTAATATTAGTATTTCAATGTTAGTTTTTTTTTTATTTTTAACATCTTTTACTGTATGTAAAACAAATTTTTTATATGCTAAAAAATTATTACATACATGTTTTTTATATAACATAAAAAAATAAAATTATATCAATTATTGAGTCATATAAAAACAAGTTTACCGATAACTTATATATTTTGAATTTTGGTCGTACGTTTTCAATTTTAACTGTATATGGTATGATCAATTTTGGTAGATTTTGTTACGAACTTAAACTACACCCTCGAGTCTGAACTATATGGTGCTGGCAACCTGGATGGAATGAACGGCGTCGGTGTGTGCGTCGATGCGTGGCGATGATGATTGCAATGAAAATCAGATGTGGTGGTTAATGGTTTTGTTTTTTTAAGTGTGGGGTAGTCCAAAAACTTAATCATTGGGAGAAGGTTACTAATATTTTATACGTGTAGATTTAAATATAAGAGTTTCATTTTTAATATAATGTTAAAGTTTTATTAAAAAATTAAATATTTTAAAATTTTAAATTATTAAAAAAATATTAATAATTTTTTTATATATTTATTAATTATATTGGTTTAATTATATCAAATAATCTCTTTCGTACGTAACATTTAATTTTAAATTTATATGAAAACATATATTTTTAACATGAAAAATATATGTTATTTATTATATTTTTTTATAAGATAAATAATATATTTTTTAGAAAGTTAAAAGTAAAAATTTATGAATAAATATATCATATATGAATCGAAATATTTATAAAAAAATAAACATATATATATTTTACAAAGTTAACAAATAAAATCAAATGGATTATTGGTATAATTAATATAATCTTTAAAAAGAACCAAATTATTACACTAATCAATAATTTTAATTTTGTGAAAAATAGTAATTGCAATATTTAAAATCATTATTCTTAGAGTTAGGCCAAACATGAATATACTTATTTTGTTTTGTTTTTCTTGGTTTTAATGTGACATAATTATTATAGGTTGAATTGATTTAAATGTGTTATTTAATGGTGTAGGATGGGTTATGATGTTTCTATGATTGATAAGACAAAAGGGGGTTTGTTGAGTGAAAGCAAAATGTTCCTAAATGGCATGCGTGAGAAGCATTTTGATTATGAAATTAGCAAATCTACACGGCAAGATACTAATCATACTCGACTTAAAATATTAACGTGAAGTGGACGTGCTTACGAATAATTTCTTACTAGTTTAATATAGTAAGTATACGTGTATATTAAAGTGACGTATTAATTGAATATATATATATATATATCTTTTAACCTAAGATAAGTATTAAATAATAATTTTAATCTAAATAAATTTAATTTAAACTAACAATTATCCTTATTTTATATTCCTAATTCTCATCTATAATCCATTACAAGCCTTAAAAGTTAAAAACTGTTAGAAATAATTTTTATGTCAATAATTTTAGAAAAAATTAAGAAATTTGATATTTATCATATATTTTCTTAATTAAAGAGATATATATAATATCTTAAGCACGTAAGGGTTATGTATTCAGTAACCTAGATACATGATATTTACACATTATTTATTATAAAAAATAAGTTGTTATAAACGTTTACATAAATATATCGTTATATTCAAATCATTCCAGATTTTCAAGTAAATTTCTTGTGTCGTCAACATAAAATGAGAATCGAGGTTACATTAGAACCTTATAATTCTATTAAGTTTTGATTTCTAAGACCTCGCAATTCTATAACAAGATGTTCTAATTGACTACGATATATGCTTTATTGAGCTCGTCTGCACCATTGTTAAGTCATCATTTTATAACCTTATTATATCATAACAAAATATCAATATTTATTAGGCGATATACATGTTATATATTTAATATCAAACAAAAACCATTCAAATTCAAGCTATTACATTATTTACGATCTAAGACTTGTATATTCTACTTTGTGGATCGATCTTTATGTATTTTTTTTTTGGTTTTGACCTTCTTTAGTAATAGTGTAGAGATAAACAGCTTGAAGCTTAAATTTTCATCAAAATTTTAGGACATTTTGAGAACTTCTTGGAAAAACTATGGCCAATCTTTACACTTTTGTGTAATGGCTTTTTAGGGTGGTAATCTTTATAATTTTTATACCAATCTACTTTTTTGTTATCATTTATCTACCTATATATTTTATTTTAATTGATTCTTGAAAGAATACAAAATCTCTTTCGCAATTATACTTCAAGCTCTACTCTTTCTAAAGTCAATTTTGGTGTTTGTTGAAACCAATTCTAATATCTTGTAATAACTACCGTATTCACGAAGATGTGAATAGTGAAAAAAACTATGTTAATTATAGATAATTGATAAATTGTGAAAATTTTATGTGTTTTATAACAAAAACTACATTTTGATATTTTGTTTAAGGTTTTATGGATAATTATTATATCAGTTATTTTATACATATTAAGACGAAATAAAATATAGAGTGAAACACAAATACTCAAGACAAATAATATTTTATCTTTTTAATTGTAATTTTAATGTATTTAAAAAATTAAATTTTATATCTTTTTATATTCTTTTTCTTTATTATTAAAAAAATCAAAATAAATAAATAAAATACTAATCCGAAGGCTTATATAATAATCTTTCGAAAGCTTTTGCATAGATATCCAACATCTGCTGTTCATTAAGCTAAAAGACAAATGCTCTGCAGCAAGTAATAAACATATAAGCCACCATGTCAGCGTGCTCAAAACCAATCAATAATTCATCCATAAATATGTTAGTGTGTTTTGTATTCTAATGAAAATCAAATGGGTAAAGAATGTAAAAACAAATGTGTAACAATGTAACGCTTATTTACTTTGTTGGATGCAAAAACTTTTCTCAAAACCGAGCTTATTGTTATTTGTAAAATAATCTGAGATTAAAAAAATAACACTATAGTCTGTTTAGAGAAAGTATTCATTTAATTGTTTGTGTTATTTGAAATTGATACATTTTTTAATAGAATAATTGATTAAAATATATTTTAATAATAAAAGTTATAAGTTCAAACAATAAATTTAAAATTTAATTATTATTATTATTTTTTGAAAATTATAAAAAACAATACTATTATAATTTATAATAATAAAAATAACACTAAATAATATTAAAATTCAATTTAAATTCTGTTCAATTAGATTACGTTTAAAATGAAATGATATTTCAAAACTTTTTAATTGTAAAAAGATATAAATTGAATATAAATGATACTATTTTTATGATTATGAATTTTAAAATTTCTTTTTTTTTTTCAAAAAAATTAATAATAAAAATTAATATTAAAATAATTTTTTTACTAATAATTATAATAATATCAATATTAAACTATTTACATGCCTCTCCATTAATCAAATTATAATATGAATTGAGATATCAATAATTTAAAAAGAGCTCTCTTTAAGATTATGTAGAGATCATTGATCAATTTCATGAGCCTGGAGTTTCCTTCCCTTGAAATCCATAAAGCTAAAATATGTTGATAACAAAGGAAAAGCTTTATCTAAGTAAAAAAAAAAAATTGAAGTTCACGAGACCTTATTATAAGAATTATTGATGTATTGGATCAAGTTCAAACAATCACCATTTATTATAATTCGATGAAGTTTAATTGTTGATGCGAGATTTATAATCAAAGTCAAAGCTCTAGCTTTCACATGTTAGGAATTTATAATGTTTAATAATCTATAACATGTTTCTAATATATTATTAAAATTATCTCTAATTATAACTGTTAAGGTATAATTATTATTTTATTATATTGTTACATCAAAATTAAAATTAATCCAAACATACAGAGGTTTTTTTTGTCATTTTTTTAGAACTTGTCTGATAGTTTGAGGTTCCTAAATGTCATAATTTTCATTTTCATTACCTTTTTTTTGTGTAAATAATAATCTCTTGTTATTTCTTGAAAGTTTGATTTGATGTCATTGAAGAGTAACTATTAATGTGAATTCATTTTTATCATTCTTATTTCTTGTCGATCCATATGTGGAGGATTCACAACAATTGACATTTCCAAGTTGCTAAATTTGCTCAAAAGAACACATATTTGCCAATTTTGCCATAATCAATGGAATAGATTAATTGCTTGGAATAAATAGAGATATTTCTAATTCTTGCAAACATAAAGAACATCTATATATCATCGAAATCTATGATGAATCGTGTAATAATACTGTGTCTGATAATAACTTTACATGCTTTTCTATAAAAACATTTTTAAATCTCTTATGTTTATCCGTCTGTTCATAGTATTCGTGTTATTAGAGATCTTAATATAAAGAAGAAGGGGTATCATGTCTCCCACAGTCGGTGATGTCGGTGCCTTTTAAATTAATACCTACATAAAATGCATCAATAAATAAATAAAAGATGACTGATCTGTCGAACAAATTATACACATTCGTTTACGTATTAATATTATTAATATTTTAAAAAATAATTTATTGTAGTTCACACTTCACAGATACAAAGCAGATATTCCATATTTTCATAACATTTTTGCCAAAAATAAAAAAATAAAAAAAAATCGTGAACAATTTACTTGAAAACGGCACCAACTTCACTTCACTGGTTGTCCATTCACAATCAATTTCATACATTCTAAAACAGAGGACTATGTACATAAGCAACAACAACAACAATAAACCATTGTAAAAAAGATAAAGAAAATAGAAAAAATCACCAAAATCAAAAGCTCTTCTCTTTTTTTCCCCTTAGAAAACATAATGAAATAAAATTTCAAACCCAACCCTGTTTGTAACGGCGGAAGAGATCTTCTGTTTGAGCATTCTTAAAGGCACTACAAGCAATAAGATAGACACAAATAAGAACCACAACTGCTACTATTAGAATCACATTAGCTTTTCTCCATTCTTTTCTCAAATTTCCCAAAAGACCAGCTTTGCAAGATTCACAATTATAGCATACTTGGGTTTGATCATTGCTCCAGATTGAACAATCTGGATCGGCCGTTGGGTTTCCTGGATTAATCCACAATGTTGGATTTACATAACTATAACCACAAGCTGTTGGAGGTTTACAACATCCTGACTGCAAATTATAAAAGGACAACAAAATGTTTAATCCAACAAAAACATGTTACATAAAGATAAGATTGAATAAGACGACAATGTTAGAGTAATGCGTATAAATTGAGAGGATGAGATGTTGAAGTAATTGTGAAAGGGTTAATTATATTGTGAGATGCAAATTGATGTATACATTAAGTTGTGATGAAAAGTGTTTTCTAATATGGAAAACCACCAAGCTGGCTAGCCATGTGTCTTTTAACTTTATGTTATGTAGACAAACTATGACCTCAATTTTAAAATTATTTCTTTAATTTGATCCAACATTCATAATTTGTAATCATAATTGGTAATGCTCACTATTGAACAAACTTTTCTAAGCTTATAATCATGCAGATTGCACCAACTTCAAAATACTATGTTTATGTTTATTTATGTTTTTGAGATCTGTAAAAGCAAATCAAAGCGCTTCTGAATCATAAGGAAAAAATTTCAGAGGTGTTTTGAAGCACATTTTGTGCTTTTGTTCAAGTTATGCACTTATTTCTATTTTTAACAAATGCACGAGCAAAGACCCTAGCATCAACTACCGAGTAAAAAACCCCTTCTTTGATCATCTAGAACGGTCCTGTCATATACTCATATGCAGTATCAAGAAGTTTTTAACTCCATGTGTTTCTGTTCTATTATGCAAATCTCGCGAACGTGAGCCACACACAAAGTTTAAAGCGTAAAAATATACTTTGTTTGCTTCTGCTTTTGAGATAATATAAAACCGCTTCTAACAAATGAAAAAGAAAAAAAAAACACTTAATCACCAAGCAAGAAAATGTTCTTGTTAAAAACGCTTTTAGAGCTCAAAAATCACATTTTGTGCTTTTCCTGAATCTAGTTTCTTCTATGAAATTGCTTTCAATGGATGCACAAAACCCTAAAGCTTACCACCAAAATGGACCGAATAAATAAAAAATTAATTTTCCAAGTAATTTCAGGGACTCAAGTTACCATGACATTCTTGTTTTCAGAATGAAATTTATGGCTGATTAGTAATTAATTTACAATTATGTCCTGCCAATAAATTATTCATTGCTACATAAGTAAAAAATAATATGGAATTCCAGCAAGTGAAATGCAAAATTAATACATCTACTTTTTTAAAAATACATGTAAGCAATGTTTAATAAAAAGAGCAACCAACGTGATTAATCGTGAATCATGAATAACAAACTCATTGTACAACGTACATGTGAATAACGTTGTAGCTACTATCTACTGAAAGAGCATTTGAGACAATAATGTCGTTGATGTCACTCTGTTCATCCTTCTAACATTTGTTTCTGATTTTCTCTCTCTCTCTCTCTCTCAGATCTTTTAAATAAGCAATGCTTTTAGCCAGTTTTCGCAAAAAGGGTTTCTTTCTTTATTATCAAACCCCCAATTGAAAACAGCAATCTAGCAAAATCAATCAAGTGTTTTAAATTTGCTCACACTTTTGAACCTAAAATACTTGTATAGTGACACTTGTCAAAATTATCTTAAAAAATGGAAAAGTTATCATTTTTCTAAATAATTATGCCTCATGATATTATATAAATGATTTAGGTACAAAAATAAGTCACCATAACAGCCCTCATATTTAGATTTTAATCACACAACCAAACAAATAGGCACTATTAGGCAGTCATAGAAAAGTAAAAAACACAGCAAACAAACACAAAGAACAAAACTTGCCTGAAGAGGAGAGATTTGAGCAGAAAAAAACTGATCAGCACTGATGTAATTCATATTGAATTTCGAACAAACATTGGAATCAGCCAAACAAGTTTTAATCTTTCCCCAATTTTCAGAATCGGTGATATGATCTCTAAGCCATTTCGAAAACCCATAAAGCCTATACTCTTTAAAGCCCCTACCAGGCACAATATAGCTTCCATCATGTCTAGTCACGACAAAAGCAAAGATAAGAAGAAATAGAAGCATAGATATGAGAATGGCCATACAGACTAAATAGAGAGCAAGAAGACCTTGTTTGTTGTAATAAGCACCCACAAAGCCAGCAAGCGAAACAAGTAAAACTAAAGCTCCTAAAAGTACAACAGGCCATTTGAAAGAGTGAATACACTCGTTGTCTGGCTTATCGGCTAACCATATGCCTGCGGCTATTATGGGTATGGAACAGAGGAAGGCTATGAAATTTAGTACTGCTGTTATGTTGTTGCTAGTTCCCATTTGGAATAAAGTTTCCTTTTTATCCTTCTGGGTTTGGTAGGTTTGATGTTAAAAGGTTTGAGATTTGATGGAGAAAAGTAAAGTGAAAGGTTGAAGATTGTGATGGGTACTGACGATATGGTAGGATAGGGAACGAAGGGATTTGGACTATGCGGTTTGTCTTGTTTTTAAATGGGGTAATGATATTGACCCTTCTGCTAGTTATCAACCATGTGTCTAGAATAAAATAAACATAAATTAAATTGGAAAGAAAAAAAATGTAAATTATTAATTTATTTAAACATAATTTACATAAAATAAATAATATTTTTTTAATTTTATCTTGTAAATTTAAAAAATAAATTAATATCAATGGAAAATATGAAAAAATTAAATGTAAATAAATTATAAATTTGTATCATTCTTATTTTAAAAAATTAATAAAAGAATCAGATTTAATTTTTTCTCGCTCATTTTCTTTTTATTTATTAAGAAACAAATAAATAATAATTTTATAATTATATCAATAATTTTCAATGTAAATGAATAGTAAATATATATGATTCTTATTTTTTTTTAATATAAAGGAGAGAACGACAATAATTCATTTTCTTCTTATTAATTTTCTTCTTATCCATTTTCTTTATTAAGATAACAATCGAAATAACAACTATACTAAATCAAATAAAACATTACTATATATTATAAATTTAATACAATCTTAACTAAAATACAACTTTTTATCTAATATAATTAAATGTACTAAATTATACTTGCTAAATATTGCGATACAATTCATCTAAAACATTGTCTACCTTCAATCTTTATTTAACACTTAAATGACTGTAGAAATATCACTTTCCCTTTCAATAAGTTCAGTTGTATTACTTAAGAAAACAATAACCACGTTTAATTAGTAATCCCAATTGGACAACTCTTACTAAGATATATATATATAATATTTTGTTACATTTAATTATGTAATCTTATTTAATAAATATTTTAATTATGTGATTATTAAAATAAATTTATTTAATCATATAATTTTATTTTTAGGTTAAATTAATCCATCTTTTTAAAATAAAACTTTTTCAAAAAAAAAATTAAAATAAAAAAATTATCTCCCTTCTACTCTCTCTTCTCTTTCTCCTCTCTCTCTTTCACTTCCTATAAGACTCTAAATTAATATATCCAATTGTTATAATTGTTTTCATTTATTTAAAAAAATGTTTTAATTTTATCTTATTAATAATAATTAAAATTTAATATATATATTTTTTACTGTAAAAAGTGAAAACCGTGTTTTTTTCTTTTCTTAAAAGAAATGTGGATCGTGTTGGTCAACCGTGTACTATAAAAAAATGTTTTTTTTATAAAATAATAATAATAATAATAATTTAGTTGCCTTTAGATGTCATATTCCACATTTGCACTTGAAGATGTCACTTTTTTCTCTCTCAAGAAAGCAGCTTCTTTCTTACAGCATATAATCTTATCGTTATGAATTATCAATTGAGATTTATTAGAAAAATATTTGGAATATTAGAAGAAATTTTAATGTTTTAAAGTTTTCAGAGTGAAGTTTAGAATATATATAATTATCAATTTTTTTATTTATTTCAAAAATAAAATATATATAACACCTAATAAACAAAGATTGAGATTATATTAGTAGTCGTTATGTTTTAAATATCATAATACTTATATATAATAGTTTTACATCAAATTATATCGTTATCTTTCGATGATATAGTACATCTTTTATTGGGATGTAGAGTTTATAAGAGGACTATCAACGAGTCATTTAATCCAAACGTCTATAATTGATTAAATGTTATTTACTTTGAATCACGAGGTTATACTATAAAGATTGTTAATTTGCGAAGTGCATTTGGATAGTCATATTAGGTCTCATGCACGAATTACTTGAAGTCTTATATACAAAGAGGTGATCGAAGATGTTAGGATCATGTATCTGTTACATGTAAAGTATGAAATATTGATATTATTTATTATTTTTAGAGTACGTTTTTTCTCGATTATATTGCTTTTTCTTTATCTTATTAAGTATTTATTTTATTAAAAAAAATTACATTAATTTTAAATTTTATTAATCTAAAATACTACATCATCATATATTACATAAACAATGAATAGATAATCGATAATATGTTACTTATTTTATTATGGAATTATATCATTGTTAAAGTTCTAATTATATGTATCTTATTTAAAGAACTATAATGTCACATTTATTCGTTCTAATTTTTTATCATTATTTAGATTGTGTGCTGAAAACACAACGACACATTTAATTAAAAGTAGACATAATGTATTATGTAAGAATAAGTGTACATCTAATTATTGGTGTAAATTTTTTCAAACTTAAATTTGATGACTTTTTAGTTTTTTAGAATTACAATACCACCAAAAATATATACGACAAATACTAGCAAGCAAAGCAAAAATACACACATTACGAGTGGCACCAATTTTCATTTGAGGTTCTTCCAATTCCAAAGCAATGAAAGCACATACACCTAAAACTTTCGGTAGGTTAAGGACACTCCAAATCCAAGTCCCAAATTCCCAATTTTCAAATACGGCAAAGCTACTTTGCCCAAGTAATTTTGTAATATGATTCAATCTGAGTTTGAGTACTAGTAATGGTTACTATAAAGTGTTGTCCAGCCTGCCCACGTGACCAAAGCACAACTCACCACGTTGCACACCTTTGATTAATGCTTGAAACTATCAAATCCCCAAGTTGATCTTGGAAATAACAATTATTTTCAAATCAGCCACACAAGTATAAGTAGTTGAAAGAAAAAGAAGTCTTAGAAGTTGTTTTTTTACTTTCTATTTTGCACTTTATGTTGCCTCATGTTATCTTAAATATGGGTTTGAATGTATCTTTATTAATTTAAAATAATTAATTAATAATTGTATTTTATATTTTAAAATAAATTATTTTGATTTTTATATTTCTATTTTATTTAAAAATATATATTAAATAATTGAAAATAAAAATTAATAAATTTTTTTAAATAATATAATAGAGTAAATATTATATTAACATTTAATTTTTTTAAAATAAATATATTTTTGAATAAATATTAAAAAATAAAAAACGTAGTTAAATCGTTAAAAACAATTATCTACTAATAACATATGTTTATTATCTAAAAATATTAAAAATTAGTTTAAATGGTTATAGTTATTAGTATAAACCTTCACATCCAACCCACACACATTCCTAATTTTACATGATATGGTGGGAAGTATAGTGGGAAGTAGTGACATGCATCACACATAAATAAATTTTTAATTATAATATTTATAAAATAATAAATAAATTAATGTATAAAATAAAATTGTGTTTTATTTAAATTTTAAATTTAAAGCTTTTATTTAATATATCAACAAAATAAAAAAAATTAATATATTTTTACTAAAATAAATAAATAACTATATATATATAACATATTTTTTTAATTAAAAATAAGTAATAATTAAAAATTAATTAATATTATCTTTTATTTTATGTATAGTGCTGTATTTGGATGTAAATTATGTGAGATAAATATCATTCTAATTAAGATTTAATTTTATTATAGAAAATTTTATTTAAACCACAAATAATATTGCTTTAAAAATAACAAGATATATCATTTATATATTTATACATGCATTTATTTTATTTTATTTTTTAATTATATTATATTACAATGATATATATATATATATATATATTTACTTGCATGAGTATATAATTATTATTAAATGAAATAGTAATATCAACCGTAACACCACACTTTGAATCGATACAATTAAATTAATTTTTTTTAATAAATTTAAAATTATATTATTTTATAATTATAAATAATTTAATTTACAAAAATAAACACGTCAAATGAACTCAGCACGTGAACACAAAATGATTTGCCTCGCCCTGTAAATGACTTAAGCTCTGTTTGGACACAATCAATATCTTAAACCGGACCGTTTTAATACTTCCCTAGTTGGCAAACGCCCCACAGTTAATTTTCCCGCGTTTCGTTGAATCAGAAGAGCAGGCGAAAATGGAAGCATGGGTTCCTCTGTTCGACATCTTCATGAATTCCCCTACACCCGAATCCGAAGCCTCTCTTTGGTTACACCGGTCTTTCGGTTCTTCTTCATCATCCACAACTCCTCCTATAACCACAGCTTCTTTTGTTTCATTTCTAATGAGACCCATCGAAACCATTGTTGTTAACGATGATTGTCCTTCTTCATCGGCCTCTGTCACAAGAAGGTATAAGAATAAATACGTGCTCTTTCTTTTTGTTTCCTTTTTGAAGTTATGGGTTTTTAATTATTATTTGTTTTCATAGTTTGTACTGCGATTTATTTGTACAGGGTCATGTTTGTACAAACCCTACCCAGTATGATTCAAGCTCGAATTCTTTACTTTCTTGCTATGGAGCAACAAAGGTTTTGCCGGAAGGACTTATGTAGGCTGACCAGGAATGTTTTGAGTTGCAATGAAGGATTGGACTTTTGGGTTGAGAGAGCTGCACAACACCTGTTTGATATTGTGTCTGAGACAAAGTACAATTGGTTTTCTTCCTTGAGTTTGGATTCTGAGGAGGAGAGTGTGGGGCATGAGTTTGATTCTTTGCCTAGTTGGCTCCAGGAAAAAGTTGGTTCCGATGGGTTGCTTCCATGGCTTCCTCTAGCATTTGAGGATTTGAGTTCAACGGCATTGTATAGCGAGTCTGGAATTGTTGAAGATAGTATGGATCAAGTTGGTGAAGAAGTGGAAGATAAGGATGAAGTTATGGGCGCCTTTGAGATTGATCAACCCAAAAATGTTATTTTAGATCCTGAAATTGAAAAAAAGGCAGTTGCTTTGAAAACAGTGATGTTGAATTATGTATCAAGTACAAAAACTATAGGCCAAGCAAGAGAAATTCGTGAACTTTGCTTAGAAAAAGGAGGGGATTCTTTGTCAATTTTGAGTGTAATGGAACCTTGGCATGTAGATGATGAGACAGCATCAGTTTTGGTATCTCACATTTCAAGCGGAAATGAAGAGGACCTTACTTGGCCAAGCCATGTTATGTGCTCATTCATCCTTCCTAAGTTGTTATTGCTTGAAGTTCCAGCTTCTCGTGTGCTATTGACTGCTACTATAGAATACTGCAAACTTCATCAAAAGGCCACAGTGTATGCACTCTTGCTTCCTCTGATTCTCCGAAAAGATGGAATCAACAACCCGATATCTGATGTAATCACGAGAGTCATGAAGGAGTGCTTGCATCCGGCTCACGTTTCTGCTTTTTGCCAAAATCTGCTGTGTGGACGAAAGGACGAAAGAAGGATCATCTGTTTGCCTTGCCATCGGTGTTTGATATCTGATGAAATCGTATGGACCGAGCCGTTATTTAACTTGTTTCAGAGCATTTTAAATCGCAATGTATGTTTAACTCAGGATTCAGTTGACCATATAGTTTACCAAATTAAGCAATCAGCTGAGACATTTTCCAATTCTCTGAAATTTGGGAACTTTTTGCTATGTTTAGTTACTAAATGTTCTCTGCTGCTGAAGCCTCACAAGGGTATGTTGACTGAAGCAGTTGCAAAATCAAATACCATGGTGACTAAATCTATACTATCTAAATTGGCTAGTTTATAGCCATGCTTATCGAATTTTTTGGACAATTCCTTGTGCCTTCAGTTTCTGAAATATGTGACTGAATGTTTTTCTCAAACTTTAATTCTTCTTCAAACATGTATTTATGTAGCCAAAGCCTGTTTTATGGATGGTGCAATATTAGAAATAGTGTTAAGTTCTTAAATCAATGTCTTGAGTTAACACCTTCTCTTGAACAAAAATGATAATGAGTTTTAATGTGTTTTGTAAGTGCATGAAATATTGGATTTCTAGCAAATTTAATTGTACTTTCATTGTCACAGTTAATAGGAATTAGATAGTTGAAGGTAGGAACCATTTTTTGAATGAGCCTCTTTAGCCAAATACACTCTTGAGTTGCCATAGTGGCTATCACGTACTCAGCTTCACAAATTGAATTGAAAGAGCAATAGTAACTTGCTTTTTACTGCACCATGAAATAGCAGTTGAACATGTATTAAAACAATAACCTAGTGGATTACCTGTCATTCACATCATCAGCCCAATCTATGTCTACAAAACCTCTCAAAGAAAAAAAGTTATTTTGCTTCTACATTAATTGAAATTGTTGAGTGCCTTTCACATATCAAAGAATACTTTTTGTTGCAATAAAATGACCATCGCAAGATTTTTCCATGAATTGAGAAATGATTCTTACTGAATATGCAATATCAAGTCTTGTGATAGTTAGATAAAATAAACTACCAACAAATTGTCGAAAAAATGTGGAATCTTCCAATGGCTTTCCTTCCTCTTAAGCTAGTGAAAATTTTATACGTAAGTTCGTATTGCACGAAGGTGAATTATTTTTTCGGCTCAAATAAGTAACTAGGACTTAGATGAGAGGTGGAAGCGTCACCATAGATTCTTTTCGAGAGCTTTATACCAATTCAGCCAAGGAGACATCACAAACGTGAATTAAGCAAATAACATAACAAATTTATAGAACAATATGTTCAATCCAACACATAACAAAAAAACCAGAAATAAGAAAGAAGAAACTACATTAAATACACTAGTAATAGTGTGTCTCATAAGTTCATGTCTAGGCTAGCAGTATATATAAACATAATAAACATCACACAGTATGCTAATCAGTTATACATATTGAAAAAACTATAAAGGATTTTCAATTACTTTAAGACCTCATATATGAGAACATATTCAATAAATGATGAAGTACTGTCATAACATGTAATCATACATAACATAGCATACCACAAGAACAAGTCCAACACCAGGTACATAACTAGGATAAAGAGATACATACTTCTTAGATACTCACATAAAAAATACATGATCATAAAGCAGAAGCAATAATTAGAAAGCTATAGACATGCTGCAAGAAAATGAAAGAAGCATGCAATTACACAAATCAAATAAGTTTTCTAATAAGAGTCTAAATCTAGTATGTTAGTACATGCACAATAGAAACTCAAATTATATTAACACAACAGAAGATCATGCATAATAACAGATATAACGAGGTAAACTCACATAGAATTCCTACCTATGTGGTAACATTTTTGGGTTGTTTATGGAAATCACTCGGTAGCAAACAAATCCACTGAGCAATAAAACAATTACAATGGTGATAGAAATAAAACCATCATTACCTTTATCAATCAAGGTCTCTATCTAAACTGTCTGTTGCTACCCTCACTTACTACTTTCGTAACAATTGGGTTCGATACGCGAACCTGACTATCCTTCAAAGCCAACACCACACATTGTGGTGTGATCAAATAACCTTAAATCAGTAATGAGAAGTGAAGAATCAAACATGATGACTACCCTCAATCACAAATACCCAACAACCATTGTGGAAATCACCATGAATCACAAATCATCTACGAGGGACACATAGTTTACCACGTACTGCACACAACTAATGATTTGAGAACACTGATATGAGAACTCAACCAATTCAGCCTAACTCACTCTCACAATTTAGTTCTCACACAAGAAAAAGTTACATCCTAGCAACTACCAATCGACACACAGGCTCTTCACATATGAAAAAGTTGCACGAAGGTAATTACCAACCAACACATGGCTCACAACTATATAGAATCCTTTCATAAGAAAGGTTGCACGAAGGAAACTACCAGTCGCTACACGATTCACAGTCACATAGGCTCTTCACATAAAACCACTTACAAATACCGCCTCAAGTACTCACCACTCAAGAGTTCGATTTTCTATACACGGATCACTACTATTGAACAACACTAAAGGTAATAGTAATCTAAAAGCATAAAATGGATATCAATTTGGCAGGGCTTCGTTGCATTTTTTAGATGAAAAAACACAAAGATATGGGGTATTATAGGCATCGCCCAAGCTCAATGGCCAACCTCTCTGCGGCCTTACTGGAGGTCTCATCAACCACCTTGTCAAGGGTTCAATGAGGGAAACTATGAGGCTTTGTCGAGGACCTCATCGAGGTGCCAAAACTTCTATTTTTTAATTAAAAAATTATTGAGTAATTTTTATAAATACCCATATCTTAAATAAAAAAACATGAGCAATAACGTCAACTCGCTTTCCAAAGACCATAATGCTCAGCCTAGCTTACACACTATAAAATCAATCTCATGGTGTGTATAAACATGCTCGCATACAAAGTGTATCTAACTACATGTGTGTATTACCGACTGTCAATAATCAATCTTACATGGAGGAAAACAAATATACTAAATAAAATAAAAATATTTCGTGTTTTGCACACAAGAAGCCAACAATAACACAAAAGACTATAAAACATACAACTAACTTGAGGTAAGGTTCCATAGGTGTGGATATGGCTTTTATCTCCCCATACAAAAATAAATTAATAAAGTTATGGAAAATCTCTTTTGAGAGATAAAATAGCCAAATAAATTTTCAAATTCCAAGCCAAAAAGCAATTGATTTCACCCAAACTCTTTATTTCAAATTGATCAGACAACGCATCTTGAATACAAGTTATTTCGGTATTATCATCTCTAGTAATTATCATATCATCCATATAAAGAAGAAGCATCATGAACATTTTGGGGATTTTCTTAACAAATAAGCTTGGATTTGTATTAAAAGACTTAAAACCACAAAAATCAAGATATTGAGCTATCTTACCATACAAAGCGTGTGGAGCTCACTTGAAACTGTATAAAGCCTTCTTGAGACCGTATAAAGGTTTCTTGAGTTGACACACATGATTTGAAAATTCCTTGGAGATGAATCCTTGTGGTTGTTCCATAAAATCATGATCTAACTCCCCATAAAGAAAAGTAGTATTCACATTTAATTGACACAATTTTCAACCTTTGTAAGCAGTAAGAAAAATAAGAGTTCAGACAATTATTATCTTAACAACAGGGTTAAAAGCATCCTTATAATTTAGACTATATTGTCGAGAAAAACCTCGTGCAATAAGACGAGCTTTGTACCTATCGATAATGCCATCAACTTTTTTTTTAAAATTGTAAACCCATTTGCAAGTAATCAGTTCCACATCTTTTGACATTGAAACAATCTCCCATGTATAGTTCTTATTTAAAGTTGATATTTCTTCTTCCATTGCTCCTTCCCATTCAGAATTTCTTTTGGCTTCATGGTAAGACTTTGGCTCATTTTCACATGCATCTCCCACAAAGGAGGACAAAATAGAGAAGTGATGTAATTCAACTTCATAATTAGATAAATAACTAGGCTGCTTTCTTAGTCTTGATGACTTTCGAATAGAAGTCTCACTAGTCTCATCTTGCTGGACATTCTCTCTTAATGGTGAGATGTCACTCCTACTTTCATTTGATCTAACATCATCAAAAATAGGCATAATATCAATTTTTCCATGGCCTACATTTAGATCAAACTGATGTGATGACACTTCATCAAACACCATATCACGGGAAGCAATAACATCCTTTGTTTTTGGATTCGTACATCTCCATCCTTTTCTGTGAGTGTTATAACCAACAAAAATACAATGTCTTGCCTTTGGATCAAATTTAGATATATCATTTTTCGAAACATGAACATAACAAACGAAGCCAAAAACTCAAAATAACTCACATTGGGTTTGCGATGGAATAAAGCATCAAAATGAGATGATTCAAAACCTGGCCATGGAGGCAAGCAACTTATGACATGGCGAGTGTTGGAGATTACTACAAAACTCCTTAATTTAAGGAGCAAATTAAGGTGCAAAACATGGAGCACAATAAGGAGCTTAATTTAAGGAACTATTAATTTAAGGAAAAAATAAAGGAGTGAATTTTCTTGGGTGTAATTGGGTTGTGGGTTGTGAGTTGTGAGTGTTGTAAACACCTTGTGTAATTTCTCTCATTTCAGTATGTCTAAATTTGTGTATAATTTCTCTGTTATCAAATTTGTGTGTTATTATCTATTTTATTTTTCTCATAAATCTAGCTTATCGGGAATTTGTGTAATTTTCCAACAACTGGTATCAAAGCTTTTGGTGGTTAATTTTGTCATTTTCTTGCAAGGATACTATTCACGTGAATAGTGAATAGTGAAATTTGTCGACGATATTTTTTTGTTGACAAAGGTGTTCTAATACACAGTGGTTTGCAGAAATAATCAGAAACGATATGGAGGAAGTCAGATTTGAGTGGGAGCAATGACTGTAGATGAAGGAAAGGTGAAACTTGAGAAATTTGATGACACAGATTTCGAATTTTGGAAAATATAGATAGAGGATTATCTGTATCAAAAAAATCTATATCAACCTCTCTCAAGGAAGAAGCTAGAGGCTATGAAGGAAGAAGATTGGAATCTTCTAGACAGATAAGCCCTCAGAGTTATTCGATTGACGTTATCCCGTAATTTTGTTTTCAACATAACAAAGGAAAAGACCACGGTGGGTCTTATGGAAGCTCTCTCCAATATGTATGAGAAGCCATCAGCCTCAAACAAAGTGCACTTGATGAGGCATTTGTTCAATTTATGGATGACAAAAGGCGCATCGGTAGCTCAACATCTCAATGAATTCAACACAATCACAACTCAGTTGAGTTCAGTGGAAATTGAATTCGATGAAGAAGTATGAGCATTGATACTTTTGTCTTCTCTACCAGAAAGCTGGAATGCTACTGTCACGGCTCTAAGTAGCTCGTTAGGAAGCAATAAGTTAAAATTTGACGATGTTCGTGATCTGGTTCTCAGTGAAGAGATCCGACGTAGAGGGTTAGGTGAATCGTCAACCTCTTCAGTTTTGCATACAGAGTTAAGAGGAAGAAATTCAACCAGAGGGAATGGACGTGGCAGAATAGACTACTGAGGTAAATCAAAGGATAGGAGGCCCATATCTAGGAATCCTGATAATTCTCATAACTCAAAGACTATCGAGTGTTGGAATTGTGGGAGAACCAAGCACTACAAAAATCAGTGCAAGAGTGCACTAAAGGAAAAACAAGTGAAGGCAGAGGCAAATGTTACTTCCACCTTAGGAGGAGATGATACATTGATATGCTCTTTGGAGAGTAAGGAAGAATCTTGGGTGTTAGACTCTGTAGCATCGTTCCATGCTACTTCACACAAAGAATTCTTCGAGAAATATGTCCCTAGAAGCCTTGGAAAGGTATATCTTGGTGATGACCAACATGTGCTATTATTGGCAAAGGTGTAGTGAAGATTAAGTTAAACTGGTCTGCTCGGGAGTTGAAGGATGTCAGGCATATTCCCGACCTAAGCAGGAACTTAATCTCAGTAGGGCAATTGGCCAGTGAAGGCTACACTACAATCTTCCATGGTGATGATTGAAAGATTTCAAAGGACACAATGATAGTTGCTCGAGGCAAGAAGAGTGTCACTCTTTACATGACAGTAGGGGCACTTTGTTCAATTACAATTGTAGCAAGCAATAAAACATCAAATTTGTGGCACCAGAGACTAGGACACATGAGTGAGAAGGGGATGAAGATTATGCACTCAAAAAGAAAACTTTCAGGTCTACAATCTGCGGAGATAGACATGTGCGAAGATTGCATACTTAGAAAGCAAAAGAGGGTCAGCTTTTGGACAAGTGGTAGAACCCCAAAGAAGGAAAGGTTAGAGCTTATTCACTTTGATGTTTGGGGACCAACGACTGTCTCATCCATTGATGGGAAACACTACT